>CM032446.1:193342001-193620580 GCA_019049505.1 Pachyrhynchus sulphureomaculatus
GTGTTATACAAGAGTTTTTTTGTTTTGTTTTCCCCACAGAATCGAGTTTAGACACTCAATGACCTTCTTCCCTGCACAATACGGTGTTCAATTTCTGGTTCAGTCCGTCCGTTGCTTGTAATTTTTTGTACCCAGATATGTATATTCTGTGCATGGTCCGATTTGAATGTGGTCTTCTATCTGGAGAACCGATGTTTTCTTCTTTCCTACACACAGGTACTTTGTCTTTTCCTGGTTTACTATCAGGCCCCATGTTCCGTATTCTTTTAGCAGTTTCCTTGTCATTAAATCCAGGTCCTCTTTATCTTGTGCGAGCACCACCTGATCGTCTGCGAAGTGTAGCGTATACAGCGTGATGTCGTCATTAAGCTCGATACCCATTCCTTCGCATGATCTCCTCCATTCTTTCAACGCTTTGTCTATGTAGATATTAAATAATGTAGGCTAAAGGCAACATCCTTGTCGTAGTCCTTTGTTAACTGGAAAGCTTTCCGACAACTGGTATTTTAGTTTTATTTTTGCTCTTTGATCTCTGTATAGCTGCTGGATGGCTTTTATTATTGTAATATTTATTCTAGTACCTTCTAGTACTTTCCATAATCTATTTAGAGGGATCGTATCATATGCTTTGGATAGATCAACAAAGAGAAGGTGTGATTCCCTGTTTGTTGCTACCCTCTTTTCGTGCAGCTGAGTAATTGTGAAAATATGGTCTACACACGATCTGCCCGTCCTAAAACCCGCTTGCTGTTCTAGTTCATATGGCGCATATTCTTCCTCTATTAGTTGTTTGAGGACTTTCCCGTAAATTCGACTCATAGTGTTAGTTACGGCTATACATCGGTAAATGGTGCATTCGTCTTTCTTCCCTTTTTTGTATATGGGCGTTATCCAGGTCTCTCTCCATGCTTGTGGGATGTCTTCTCCGTTCACCAATCTAGCAATCAACTCAGTTGGAAATGATTTTAGCTTAGTAGTGCCATGTTTAAACAGTTCTGCCCCCCCCCCGGGGATTACGGGGGGGGAGGCCTTCTGGTCTGCTTGCCTTTCCAGTCTTCATTGTCTTTACGGCTTTCCATACCCTGTCTTCTGTTACTTCACTGTATTGTCCTGCAGTCTCTAGGGCCTCTGAGGGCTGTTCCATATATGATGTTCTGGTTTCAGTGAGCTCGTTCTTAAAATGCTCCTTAAACCTTTCCAGTTGTATGGGATGAATATTAGTTCGATCTGTTGTATTTGACCTTAGTGTCTTAATAAATTTCCATGCCGCCCTTGGTTTTGCTCCTCCAATGTAAATTAAAAAATCTTAATTCAATTAATATAATTTTAGAAATGGGTCCATTATATCTTTGTGTGGTGGTCCTTAATCTTCGCGTTTCTTTTTATTTATTACCAGTATAACCGATTCCTGAAACGGGTTCCGTGCGATATAGAACAAAAAATGACAAAATAGTCATGTGGCACTTCGCAGGTGACATAGCAGTTTATAGAGAATGCTTATTATCTTAGATATCCTAATGTCAAAGCCGAAAGTACTCTACGTACACAAAATGTAAATTACTGCATTGCAAAAAATCTTCATCGACTTGTTTACAAACTAAAATGTTATGCTTGATAACTGTAAAATTTTGAACATTTGCCCGATATGTGTCAAATATTTGGATATTTATTTAAAGAGTGTGCGAATTTTACCAGATGATTTCTGTTGACAAACGACTTGTTAAATTAGCTCATATTTACTGAAAATAAATGTTTAGAACAACATCGATGCCAAGTAGAACAAACGTAACAAAATATTATAATAATTTAATATTTATTCAACTGGCAACCTTTTTTATGTGAGTAATTTTTAATTGTGTAAATTGTACATATTTTTTTTTTAATATTAAATTACTTTATGAATTTATCAAATTATTTATTCCATGTTCCGGCTGAGAATCCCAAGCCTCTTAATTGAAATCTTAACGAAAAATCTTATGACAAACATAAATTTATTTTCCGTCTCAGAAATACATTTAAAATACCCAGTATAAACCAAAACACATTTAAGATTTTTGTATGTAATTATATACTATCAATACAAATCAACAAAAATCTAGGAAGTCATTAAAATATATATATATATATATATATATATATATATATATATATATATATATATATATATATATACATATATATATATATATATATATATATATATATATATATATATATATATATATATTTATATATACATATATATGTATATATATATATATATATATATATATATATATATATATATATATATATACATATATACAATCAGTCCAAAAGACTCCATACACCACCTGCTTTCTATACTATTCTTCTGTTATGTTTACCTAATTAATTTGAACTATGAGAAAACATGTTTAAATTAATATTTGGAACTTAACCAACGAGGATTAGTATTAAAAACAACTACGGAACATTTTATTTAGAAGTTACATCATTGTTATAAAAATGACAACAAAATTAATGTCAAAAAAGTCTTCATACTCTTAATTACCAATAATAGTTTGACGGAGTTTAACGAAAAATAACAACTTCATTTAAACTAATATTTAGTAGGACCTCTGTTGGCCTTGATAATTTCCTGTAGCCTTTTTGTCATGCTTGCAACCAGCTTTCTAATAACTTCTGCTGGCATGTTCTCCCATTCGTTCAATATTCTGTTTTTTAATTCTTCTCCAGTTGAACATTATGGCTAACACGCCATTTAAGTTCCTTCCATAAATGCTTGATGAGGTTAACATCGGATAATTGCAGAGGTGTATGAAGCTTCTGTCTCACATTATGGATCATCCATTCTCACACCAAGTTTGTGGCAGGGTTCGGATCATTGTCCTGTTGGAAAATATATTTTTTTCGAGTGCTAATTTTTAAATACTTTCTCTTAAATTGTCTCTCAAAATGTCCAGATAAATATGTTGATCCATAAAATGTAAATTTCCAACCTCTCCAGCGGACATGCATCCCCAAAACAGAACACTGTTACCCCCCTTGTCTCACCGTGGAACAAAAGTTTTTAATACATAATGTGGTATTCTTCTGTCTCCAAATTTTAGCTCTGCCATCAGACCCAAAAAGGTTAATTTTAGTTTCATCACTAAAGACAGCGAATTCCCAAAATTCAGGAGGTTTAGTAAGGTATTCCCTAGCAAAACTAACCGCTTTTTTGCGATTAGCTTCCGAAATTAACGGCTTCTTCCTGGCTGCACGCCCCTTATAGCCTGCCCTGTGTAAACAATTTCTTACTGTTTGTAAACAAACATTTTTCGAAAATAGTTTCCATATTTCTTCTTTTAATTTTAGTGCACTTTTCTTGAGATCTACAATTATTTGTCTAACAATACTAGCCTCTTCACGTGGAGTCAGTTTCTTGGGATGACCGGAGCGTGGTCGAATTTTATAACCCGTTGATTTATACTAGTTTACAATGTACTGAACAGTAGCATGCGACTTTTTAACGATTTTTTTCCTATATTTCTATACGATTTTCCATCTTTAATCAAATCAATTATGATCTTTCGAACATGAAATGAATTTCACAATTGCTCCCGCTCATTTTTAATACTACTTTGAAAACCCACTGCAAAATTACAAGTGACAGATTATAAAGTATGGCCGAAAATTATTCATTTGTTTTCAGTTCAGCGAGCAACAGAAAGCTTGATAAAATGCAGCTGATTATAACGTGTTTTATTTTAAATTTAAATTAATTTTAAATCTATTTTTCATTACTGGTATAAGATGTTTGACAGTAACAAATTTGTGTAATTTTTAGTGTTCATATGACACATTTATAGGATCACTTCGGTATAGGCCTGTCTCTTTATTACACCCGATTTTCTCCGCAACTATTTGACATATAAAGTTGAAATTTGGCAAAAATATAGGAATTGATAGTTCGATCAGAGCCGTCAAGTTTTAAAAGTTAATTTTTGACTTAAGGAGTGAGTTTTGGTGGATGTGATCAGAAAAAAAATTTATCAGGTCATCGAGTAGGATGTGAAATGAATTTCACAATTGCTCCCGCTCATTTTTAATACTACTTTGAAAACCCACTGCAAAATTACAAGTGACAGATTATAAAGTATGGCCGAAAATTATTCATTTGTTTTCAGTTTAGCGAGCAACAGAAAGCTTGATAAAATGCAGCTGATTATAACGTGTTTTTTTTTTTCACTTCTTGAGTGTATGGAGACTTGTTTGACATTCATTTTGTTTACATTTTTATAACAATGATGTAACTTTTAAATAAAAGGTTCTGTAATTGTTTTTAATACTAATCATCGTTGGTGAAGTTTCAAATATTAATTTAGGCATGTTTTCTCATAGTTCCAATTAATTAGTTAAACATAACAGAAAAATAGTATAGAAAGCAGGTGGTGTATATAAACTTTTTGGATTGGCTGTATATATGTAAATATATATATATATATATATATATATATATATATATATATATATATATATATATATATATATATATATATATATATATTAGCTGTGTGAATTTTACTTTTGAGGGTTTTTTAGGTAAAAATATAACTTTATTGTATAAAAATGGCTACAAATTGATTATTCGAAGTATTGTCCATCGCTAATCTCTACTTTCTCCCATCTTTGAGGCAGCATATCAATACCACAATGAGAGATATCTTCATAAGAATGAAAGCGCTATTCAGACAGGGCGTGCGTCATCGATAGGAACAAGTGATAATCAGAAAGAACAATGTCTGGTGATTACGGCGGATGAGGTCGGACATTCCATCCAACCGCTTCTAGTATTTTCTTGACGGGTTTTACAAAGTGTGGCCGAGCGTTGTCATGTTGCAAAATCTCTTTGTCATGTCTTTTGGCATATTGCGGTCGTTTTTTCTTTAACGCTCAGCCCAATTACATGAACTTGGAGCCATGATACACAGTATAAGCTTTGGCGAGGATGTTGATGGTTCACCAGGCTTGTGCCGTTGAAGCAGTTATTCACAGGTGAAAAATCGCCTTTCAACTTCTCTCGGTTTCAATTCGTACGGCACCCGATTACCTTGCTTTTAAATAATTCTCAGTGCATGTAAGCGCTTGGAAATGGTTGTGCGATTAACTTTTAATATTTCTGCAAGTTCTTTTTCCATTTGGCATGAGTCTTCATCGAGTAAAGCCTCCGATTCTTCATCTTTAGATTTTTTCGGCTGGAAGCGTCGAAACCAGTACTCACATGTTTTTATCGATGGAATATATTCACCATAGATTTCCGGCAGTAATCGATGACTTTCAGCAGCGCTCGAATTAAACAAGAAAAGTAACGCTTCCCGCAAATGTTGTTTTGTTGGTACATATTTCGATATATTCAATGCAATGTTGTTTACACTTCAGCGAAATAACATATACTAAAAATTAAAGTGTAACGATGATGCTTCACCAAAAATATAGCAACAGTATGCTCCGATGCAATATAATACAAGTTACTCTCTTAGAAATCCCTCAAAAATTAATTCACACTCGTTAAATGGTATATAGATATATATATATATATATATATATATATATATATATATATATATATATATATATATATATATATGTATATATATATATATATATATATATATATATATATATATATATATATATATATATTTAGAATAGGTATCTAAAGTTTTTATTAGTTCGCAAGAAAAATGAACCAAATTTCCTAAATTCTTTTTTGTTTGCCAATACTCTGATAATCCTTTTACTTTGTCTGAAAGGTATTTCTCACCAGTATCAGATTTATAAGAAAAAAAATTATTGACATTTAAAGAAAAATAAAAGTTTACACAACACCTGAAAGTATCAGTGTTACACTGGAGATTTTATTTCATTTACATTGTGCAAATAATGTCCTTCAGAAGCCTTTTGTAGTAAGAAACTAAAATACAAAAATAACGTCTGAACGTATAGGTAATAGAAGTAACATAATTTATTTTTTAATAGTATTTCTTGCATATAAATTAATTGTTCCATTGTTCTTGAGATCAGACTTTCGCAAATTATTAAATTATTAGAAACTCACAAAATTTTATTGGAAGATTGAGAACTATAAAATTGGAGACCTGAGATATTCTGGTCAATTTTGAGACTAAATTATTGTTTACATATGTTTCAATTAACGACTCAAATTACAAAAATTTTATGAACAAGCATGAAGAGCCGCCATTGTCTCTCCATTATCTTACCCCGAGTATTTTCGTGGGATCCTTAAAGGAAACTCCCTTAATTACTACTCCTCCAAAATCAAAATTTTGACATATAGATGATAACGTTATTATCTGACCACAATATATATAAAATCCTAAATGCCTTTTGGATCACCTTAGTCAGAGACATGCAAACATAAAATTTATAACGGAACCTGATTGAAATGGTACCATTAATTTTCTAGGTTAACTAATATAAACAAAAAGTAACGGAATCTTAGGACACTTGGTTTTCCGAAAGGTGAATGCCAAATTACATCATCATCTTTCACAAAATTCTCATCAAATTATTCGTATTTGGAGCTCTATCAAGATAAATACTCGATCTCATCAGAAGTCAAAAATAATAAGAAGATTTTCTTTTGAAAGTCATTTAGTCTTCTCACACTGCGACATCTATGAAACTATTTCAAAAATGGGTAAAACTTTGCATATATCGAGTATAGTATAGAGGGCGGAACGTATTATGGTTATTATCAACAAATTGTTCTTGGTAATCTTATTACAAGTAATATACATACCTGATGAAGCGCTCAGCGATTAGCTTATGTTAGTAGTGGCTAGATATATAAATAATAAGATTTTTTATGTCCTTAATTACTTAAATGGTGCAAATCGTGCAATCCACTAGAGTGAAGCCGCTGATACATGCTAGTAATAAATAACATGTACATTACTTTAACTTTTCATAGCTCGTAAATGAAATTCGGACACAACGTGAATTTTAACAGGGTTCCTAATCTAACTAAAAAAATTTCGATAATGATATTGACATAATTTACATAAAAAGTATTCTAAGAATATTTTGTAGGTATATAAATTTAATTACCTGTAAAAACATATTTATATAACCCAGTTTTCAGATAAAAACAACATATCCAATGCCATGCGGGAAAAAATTATACCTGTCTGAAAACGTCCAAACAATCTTAGAGAAACAAATTGGTATTGTTTTAGGTTTAAATATGTATTTTTATACGCTTCCCAATAATTTCGAAAGATTTAGAGTAAAAAAACAAATTGATATGTGCAAAAAATCTACACTGTAGCTCAAATTAAAGTCCACGAAAAAGTATTTTTTTAAAATAATGTCATCTTAATGTGAACCGGTATATTCCCGATACTCCTCTAAGCGAGCAGTGAACTTATTAATTACTGTTAGGTACACCGTTACCACAGTTGCGGCCTTTTCTTACTAATTCGTACTAATATTTCACCCCAAGCTGAGGAAGTTAACTAAGACCATATTTAACAAAAAAAAAGATATTCAATTGAATAAATACGATCTAATCCAAAAATTAAATAATTGTCATGTAAAAATGTGAAATATCGTTTTTTTTTAACATATTTATTGTGTAAATCCCATCAATCATTGTCACTGGGTTTCAATAAACCTATTGGCTCGTCAGTGATGTTGCATGAGAATCTAATAATTGGTATGGACTAATAAACGTTTAAGCGTGCCCATTATTGATATGTCAGACTTTTTTTCTTAATTAAAAACAATTTTTTTTTTCGTTGTTGTGTACCATTTGTAAATTTTTGGTAACATTTGCTACTGCCATATGATTCCAAGACAAGTGCCGATCTATGACTTGTTTTGTTCTGTTAACAGTTGTCAGCAGCATGCTCAGTAATGCCTTGTTTGTGTCTAGCTGACCAGTTCCAAAGAGAACTTAGACGCCACTATTTTAGAGTTTCTAGAAAGAGTTTCAACAAATAAGATTAGCGAAAATTTCCATCAGCTAAGCTACTAAGTTGTTCTCTTTTAGTATCCTACTTTGTGTTTTATATTTTATTACCAAATATCAAAATCATGTTTCTTAAATTAGTATTATTATCATAAAGAGTTTCTCTTTATAAAATCAGTTTTCATTCATTTGGAAAAATTTAACATGTTTTTTATGTAAGGCAATATTACGAAATAAATAAGTGAGTTTTATATTTATTCTCTTTTTATAACTTCATAACGCAAAAATTTTACCACACCTATAAAGTGTGTTTTTATGTAAAAATGGTAAAAGTATATCTTAATGTCTTCTTTTCACTAGTTATTACCTTCCAGTTTATTATTATTTTTAATTTAAAATAGACTTTATTCTTTGTATACTTTAAAATATCGCCGTCACCCTAAAAGACTTCTTTTGTAAATTTTTAGTGTTCTGTACGGAACACTTATAAGATAATTTCGGTGTCCGTCTGTCTGTCAGTCCGTCTGTCTGTCACACCTGATCTTTCTCCGAAACTATTTGACATAGAAACTTGAAATTTGGGACTAATATAGGAATTAATGGCCTCATCAGAGCCGTGTAGTTTTGAAAGTTAAATTTTGACTTAAGGGGTTAGTTCTGGGGGGTTGAATCGGAAGTGAAAGAAAGTTTTTTTACCAGGTCATCGAGTGGGATGTCAAATGAAAGCTTCTAAAAAGATGAGTTCAAAAATATATATTGTAGTACTTTCACGCACTTCTTTTGTATTATTTTTAAAAAAGTCCGAAAAAGCCTACTAGTCTTTATGATTTCCACTATTTTTAAGGGTTTTTTACCGCTGCAAAGGGAAGAAGGTCAAGGACAGGTGAGGCATATAGGTAGAAAAAAATTGTTCCTTTATTTTTACATATATATACTATTTATGTAATTATATTTTATCTTTTTTTTTTATTAATTTATTATTTATGTTCCGTACGGAATACTTATGGGATCACTTCGGTGTCTGCCTGTCTGTCCATCTGTCACTTCCGATTTTCTTCGAAACTATTTGACATAGACAATTGAAATTTGGTACAAATATAGGAATTAATGCCCCAATCAAAGCGGTGTGATTTTGAAAGTTGAATTTTGATTTAGAGGTTAGTTTTGGGGTGAAATCGAAACTAAAATTTTTTTATCAGCTCGTCGAGAGGGGTGTCAAATGAAAAACTTGTGAAAACACGAGTTCAAAAATATATATCATGTAATACTTGCGTACACTTTTCTTTGTATTATTTTTAAAAACATGGCTAAAAAACCCTGTCCACTCACCCTGTCTCTGAACATTTTACCTGGTATATAAAAAAAAATCAAGGTCATCAGTTTTCAGTAAAAATCGGAAAAAAACTCATTTAGGATCTGTTTTGTGAAGTCACTGATCATTTTATACTTACGTAACAAAAATTTTTATTTTAAAAACAACTTGCACTTGACCGGCTATTAAATTTAAATTTAAATTAAATTTAAATATATTTTTCGTTACTGGTATAAGATGTTTGACAATAACAAATTTGTGTAATTTTTAGTGTTCCATATGACACATTTATAGGATCACTTCGGTATAGGCCTGTCTCTTTATTACACCCGATTTTCTCTCCGCAACTATTTGACATATAAAGTTAAAATTTGGCAAAAATATAGGAATTGATAGTTCGATCAGAGCCGTCAAGTTTTAAAAGTTAATTTTTGACTTAAGAAGTGAGTTTTGGTGGATGTAAATAGAAGTGAAAAAAAAATTTTACGAGGTCATCGAGTGGGATGTGAAATGAAAGCTTGCGAAAATACGAGTTCAAAAATATATATGATATAATACTTATCAAAAAATTTTGAAAACATTCTGGAATATTTTTCATAAAGTGTAGACTAAGCCAAAATTATCATGAGTGCATTGTGTTTAATAATTAATCTGGTATAAAAAATAACACTAAAAACTAATTTTCACGACAGTATGGTAAAAGTTAATATGTTTTCCGTGCCGCGCGTCATTGCTCTAGAGATAAAATAATTTTATTTTATTTGTTTAATTAAACAAATATTTAGGTAGTAAATATTTGTTTACACTTTTATTACTAGCTTCTAGATTGAGCTAAATTGATTTATTAGCTATTAGGTAGCTAAAATGCTATAACTATTATGCATTATTGACTACAAAAATGTAATGAATTAAATATATCCGGTACAGTTTAAAAATTAAATACAATATGACACACGCAACATGAAAAATATCACCATATTTGTTAAAAAATTGTTATAAAAACTAATTTTCACTTGTCACAACTTATGACATTTTTTGAATTATCAGTTTTCAATTTTTGACGAAAAAAGAAATTAATTTATACAGCAGATTTTACGTAATTTTAAATAAAATTATTGGCTTTGATAGTTAACTGCTGGGTAACCCATCTCTTTTCAATTCACCTTACGTCTTATAAATAGAACTTCTGTATATATATGTGAATGCATATACAGTGACTCACAGCTTAAATGATGCAGTCGCTATAAGAAAAGACTAACTGGTCTCAGTGCCTCTTTATTTATTTGGAAAAAACAACTTATTGAAACTAAATTAGTAAGAGTCTTCTAAAAAAGTATGAATTACTTTTTGTCTTAAATATGCCTTACTTAATTAACAATAAATAATTAATCAAATTATATGCAATTTTAACGTCACAGCTTAAATGATGCAAAATAACAACAGGGGTCAAAACTTATCGCATTTTGAAATTTACGCTTTGATTTCTTAGTGCAATTGTTTTTTGTTTAGTTTGACATTTTTTCATTCAATAAAACGAAATTGTTTAAGAATGGGTCGTCGAACTACAATTTCTGAGAGAAATTTAATTATAACTCATTACAGGAATGGATACAGCCAAAGAGACATAGCCAAAATGGTAAATAAATGTCCGTCAACTGTTCAGCATATCATTGAACGTTACCGGAATGAAAATAGAGTCGAGAAGTCAAGGTTGGCTCCAAATAAGATCTTCAATGAACGTGAAGAAAGATGGATTTTAAGAGAGGTATCAATTAATCCAAAAAAAAAGTGCGCCAAAGTTGTGCGCCGAGGTGGAAAGACAGTTTGGAAAAAGGTGTAACCCCGAAACAGTTCGACGGATCTTGCGAAATAATAATTTACATGGTCGAACTGCTAGAAATAAGCCTTTCATTAGCCAAAGAAATAGGCGCGTGAGATTGGAATTTGCCAGAGAGCATATCAATAAAGACTTGAACTTCTGGAATTCAGTAATATTTGCTGATGAGACCAAAATAAACTTATTTGGGTCCGATGGAAAAATATCAGTGTGGAGAAAGCCTAACGAAGAATTAAAATTGAAAAATATGAAAGCTGTAGGTAACATGCATTTCGTCGAAGGAATATGAACCAATATGTGTATTTGGATATACTAAGGCAGCATCTCGTCGCTAGTTATCGGTTCTATAACGGCAATGATCCAAAGCACACGTCATTTCGAGTCCGCAGTTAGTTGCTTTATAACTGTCCAAATGTTATTAAGACACCAGCCCAGTCACCAGACTTAAATGTAATTGAAAATTTGTGGCTGACATTAAAAAATAAAGTAAATAGTGCCCCAATATCAAATAGAACTGAATTAAAAGTAAAAATTACTGAAGCATGGAACACTACTTCCCCGGAGTATACTAGAAAGTTAGTTGAATCAATGTCCAGGAGATTACAAGCCGTTATTGATAATGAGGGAGGCCCGACCAAATATTAGCAGGCTTATTTCAAATTCTACAGTTTTTTTTTCTCTAATAATTTTGGTATATTGAATTTTGCATCATTTAAGGTGTGACGTTAAAATCGCATATAATTTAATTAATTATTTATTGTTAATTAAGTAAGGCATATTTAAGACAAAAAGTAATTCATACTTTTTTATAAGACTCTTTACTAATTTAATTTCAATAAGTTGTTTTTTTCCAAATAAATAAAGAGGCACTGAGACCAGTTAGTCTTTTCTTATAACGACTGCATCATTTAAGCTGTGAGTACATCCGGCTATAATTCGAACCTCAGTAAATTTCAGGCATTGTGTTTCATGTATAGATACATTATCTGGCAGGTACACATTTGATAATTTTAATCACATTAACTTAACTTAAAAATTTTGCCACAATATGTAGCATGGCCCCGCTATTAAAATTAAAATTTAGACTCTTATGCCAACTTCTAATTTTACTTTTTAAATGATCTACTCTATGGGTAATAATTAAAATATGGAGAAAGACCCTGAAATAAAAACCACAATAAGGACTCGTAAACTCGAATAACTCGGTCATATAATGAGAAACCACAGTAGATACCGCGTGTTACAGCGAATACTGCAAGGAAAGATCCCAGGGAAATGTGACCCAGGCCGACAAGGAAGCTCTTGTCTGACGAATCTAAGGACGTGGTTTTTAGTAACAGCAGAACTATTTCGTGCCGCAGCGAACAAGGTCATAGTAGCCAGAGTGATCGCTAATATCCAGACCGAATAGGTACTACAAGAAGAAAAATTAGAATATTTTATTTAAAATTGAAAAACTGGAAAACAGTGAACGAATTTTTTTATAGAAGCTTATCTAGATTATTGACAGAGACAATGCAGAACGTATCGTCCGTAAATATAAAAACCAGCGTTTCTTCTACGCAGTCAAGGAGAATATATAGTAGGAATATGAGAAGATTCAAAAACTGCTTCCAATATTTTTCGAATGCTCTTGAAATTCTCGGTAGGGTAATATGACAATAACCCTTGTATTATATAAATGAAACGTTATCCAGCTCCAAGTTTATCAATTTATATTCAAATGATCAAAAGCAAGAAGTCTTTTTTATGACGCACCTCATTCTTTTAGTATGAACTACCGATGACTGTCTTTCTACAGAGTACAACCTACAGGGATTTATGTGGATTGATATTTTTCCGTAAGTGCGCTTTTGTTTCAGCGCGTCAACAATATAGATTTAAAAAATATGTATTACCCACCATTGGAAGAAGTATGCATGTACGTGCAAAAAAGTGTATTCACAAATCTGCAAATCTTTATTTCAAATTTCATATTTTCTTTTTAGTTAAAAAACATTTTACTATACACTGCTTAAGGTTTCCGTAACTGCTTTAAAAAGTAATAAAACCAAAAATAAATAAGTTATTAAATACACCGTATAATTACGTATTTTTATTTTGCTGATGCAAGATTAGGAGTTCTTATTTGCTTGGAAATTATATTGTAGAAACTTATTCAATGTAACAGAATTACAAATAATACTTATGATTAAAAATTGGGAACTTGCTTATGCTGTTGATTCATTAATTGCTTAAAAATTGTGCCCTTTTCATGGTACGCCATCTATTATTGAAAATATGAACGCTTTTAAAGGTTGGAACATATTTTGTATATATTATGTAATATCCAATGTTCATTTTTTTTCAAAAAAAATAGTAAATTTTCAAACTTATCTTCTGTTATTTTATTTTAAATACTACTTTCTACCTGCGTACACAAATATATATATATATATATATATATATATATATATATATATATATATATATATATATATATATATAAATGTCTCAAACACATTAAATTCATAATTTAAAATAACTCAAATTAGTATTTTTTATTTCTATATGCTTTATTTTTATCTTTTAACTATAAGTCTGTTGACTTATAAGTAAAAAAATGCTTGAGTAATATCTCTCTCTCTCTCAATCCTTTTACCTCAATATCAAGAAGAGATCTTACTTGGTCGGACTATCTTGTTGAAAACCGTCCTCTTGATCTTCTACCTTCCCAGTTACTACAAGCTTTTCCATGGCGTCCACTTTCCTCATATTGTAACCAAAATATTTTATGTACTGTCTATTAATTCTATTTGAAAGTCGGTCATTTATACTAAGTTTTTCAAGAATAGATACATTAGTACGGTGTTCGGTATATGATACTCTGAGGATTCTTCGACATGCCCACATCTCAAACGCATCGGTTCATCTTTTGTCAGCTCGTTTAATGGTATACGTTTCCGATGCGTAAGTTGTTATGAGGAATATAAGGCTGGATAGCAATCTTAGCTTTGTGTTTTTTGTGATAGCTGGATCTTTTCAGACCTTAGTGAGTTTAATCGTCGAGTGTCTAGCCATAGCCAAACGTCTTCTTACTTTGGCTTCACAGCCACCATTGATAGTTATGAAGTATCCCAAATAATTAAAATGGTCTATAACAATGAAACCAGCATTTTCATTTATCTGTGACAGATCTTCATTACGACTAACAATCATTACTTTGGTTTTCGCTCGCATTTATATATAACTTAAAACTTTATTTACAAGTCACACATCATAGTTCGATGAGCTTTTGAGTAGGTTTATTTGATATTTTAGCGTAAAGTATGCTTAAATAAGGAGTAACACTCTTAAAACCAACTTAAATTACGCACTTTAATTGATAAAGAAAGCGACGTCATCTATTATCGGAAATGTTAAACCACCTTTTAAATTGACACACGAGAGTAAAGGGAAATACTGGCTCTAGTTATAAATATTTATTTGCTTATATCTAACATCCACACTAAATTAAGTGTAAATTTGAGTATTGAAATATTTTTTACTTATATTTGAAGTTGTGAAATGTTTATCAACTAAAAAATATGTAACACTAGTATCAAAATTCATGAATGTTTGCAATATAATTGTTTGTTACTAATGACAATCAATAAAACCGTAAAAAATTCACGACCGACTCAAATGCGATACACAGACAAGGCCAACATATCGGTTGGTTTATTGTTGTTTAATTATCGCACACAGAAAAATTTAATTTAGTAACTAAAAATTGTTTTATTATATTAAAAATTAAACAATAAGATAACAAACCCTCATATCTCTCCCTTTCCCCTAATGTAATCATGTTCAATTAGTCCAATAAATGAGGCATTCAATCATGCATTTTGGATAAGATGCGATTTTTATTGTCTTATCATGTAGGGGTCCAACGTAAGGTTAAATTTAAAATTTTGAGGCAAAGGGTCACCTATTTGGCCGCCATATTGGAAACAGGGGTGTAAGTGGTTTTTTTTCATGTATCTCAGTAACCGAAGTTGTTAAGAACTTTTTTGGAAATTCTACAATAATATGCAACTTGTTAGTGTTACTTCAAGAATTAAGAAATTATAAACAAAAAATAATGAAAATTTAGGGGATGAAAAAACTATTATTTTATTAAGTTTTTATCTATTAATTTTATAAAGAAATGCATCAGAGCTTTTTTATAAAGAATTTTATAAGAAGAAATAGTTTACGATTTTGATTATTTTTGAAGGTTTCTTGGTGCTGCAAAGGTAGGTGAGGTAAATAGGCAGAAAAAAATTATTGTTCCTTTATTTTTACATACATATTATTAATATTATTATATTTTATGTGTTTTTTTATTAATTTATTAATATGTTTTTTGAAAATAATATCATTTTATTTTTAATTAATAAATACTTAAATTTTTATTAATTTATAATTTTTTAACATTGTCATATTTTATTTTTATTACTTTATATTATTAAAATTTATATTAATATGTAATTATATATTAATACGTAATAATATATATTAATATTTAATAATTCAATAAAATATATAATTAATGATTATATTTAGGCAGTGAAATATATATATTTTTTTATATCCCAGATAGACTATAAAACGTGATAATTTTTTCGCAACCTACACTTTATTTCAAAATGTTTTGATCAGTACTTTTTGAGATAGGGTGGGTGGACAGGCCTTTTTAGCCATGTTTTAAAAATAATGCAAAGAAAAGTGTTCGCTAGTATTACATGATATATATTTTTAAACTCGTGTTTTAACAAGCTTTCATTTGACACGCCTCTCGATGACCTGATAAAAAAAAAATTCAGTTTCGATCTCACCCCCCAAAACTAACCTCAAAATCAAAATTTAACTTTCAAAATCACACCGCTCTAATTGAGGCATTAATTCCTATAGTTGTATCAAATTTTAATTGTCTATGTCAAATAGTTTCGAAGAAAATCGGTGATAGGCAGACACCGAAGTGTTCCCATAAGTATTCCGTACGGAACACTAAAAATATATTAACAAATTAATATAATATATAATAATTACATAAGTATGTAAAAATAAAGGAACAATTTTTTTTCTACCTTTATGCCTCACCTGTCCTTGACCCTCCTCCTTTTGTAGCAGTAAAAAATCCTTAAAGATAATCGAAATCATAAAGAATAGTAATTCTTTATAAAAAAATGTTGATGCATTTTTTTATAAAATTAACAGAAATAAGTTCTTAATTATTAAAGTAACAATAAAAAGTTATTGAAAAAAGTTGTAGATTATTATATAATCTACAAAGTAGTTTCTCACAAAATTTTTGCCAGAGTTACGATTACCAAGATATTTACACCCCTACTTTCAATATGGTGGCCAAACAGATGCCCCCCTATCATAAAAACTCAAATTTAACCTAACTTTGGAACTCCCACATGATGAAAAAATAAAATCTCATCCTACCCAAAATGCACGGTTTACATTTTTTTTGACAACCAATTCATTCGACTAAAATATATCTTTCCTACTTTTGGCTCATGCACAAAAACTGTAAAAATGATCAATAAAAATACAAAGTAAACAAATTTTAAATAATTACATATTTTTTATTTATGTTTACTTTTCTGACAAATTTACAAAAATAAAACATTTTATTTTATCTTACATTTTACAAAAACATATCACTTTTTGCATTTTTAATAGTGTCAAGCTGGATTTTTATAGGGACGTAATCAGGCGATAGGTATGATTTCTCAGCTAAAAAATAAAATAAATAGTTATACGGAAAGTACCTATCATTGTAAAAATATATTATCCTGTACGTATATCCTGTTTCTGTTAAAATATATAAGCATAACAAAATGGCATAATTATTAAATTCCCCATCTCCAAGCAGCCTAAAAAGAACGTTTAATATAATATGTTTAAAATAGCCTGGTAGAAATTCTATGTTGGAGTAACAGTAACCAAGTAGAATTTAACGCTACAAAAACCTAGGCGATAGTTCTTTTTCTAGAGAAGCTAACGTTGCTGAATCCGACATAGTTAGATAGAAACACTCCGTTCCTCTAGCCTCGTCACTTAATTTGCTGGCCCTTAATTTGCGAGTAAATATGTCTTAGCATGAACGTGTTGCTAGTCTAGCAAAGAGAGCTTCTCAAAAACTGGTCATATTATTTCGACCTGGAAAGCTTTACATTTCTCAGTAACTACTAATTCTCTAAAGAATCAAATTTGATTAACGATAGAATACTGCCCTCATGTTTGGGGCTCTATTTCCAAACATACAATGCATTTATTGGATTCTATTCAGAAGAGAGCTCTTCGCCTGATTGGAGACCCAGAACTGACCGGCAATCTTGATCTCTTGGAACATCGAAGAACGGTGGGCGACTTGTGTAGCCCACCCTTTGGTATAATTTACCCAGGACTGTGTTTCCCACCAAGTACAATTTACAGCGATTTAAGAACAACGTGAGTCGCTTTTTCCGCACAAGTGTCGCTCCTGTAGCGCTTTAAGGATTTCCCTAGAGCAATGTTGTGCTGTGCTTATAAAAACAGGGATTCTGAACCCCTCACTCTGACCCTTCCCATCTCCTAAATGTTAAGACCCAAATCTCTCTCTCTCTCTCTCTCTCTCTCTCTCTCTCTCTCTCTGCAGTCTTCTGTACCATATGGAATTGAATCTTGAGCATCACTTTTAAAATCGTCTTCTTATTTTCGTTTCGGTGGTACTTCGTAATCATGGATCCCAAGTATGTATACGCATCAACCACTTCAAAACGATCTAATTATTGTACATTTGGTATGTTGTTATTCTCTCGGTCGATAATCATTATTATTGTTTTCGATGTGTTCAGTTCAAGGCCGAAATTCTTACTTTTTTCTTCAACTTTGCAAATGAGATCCAAAGTTTCTTCCTCGCTACTGGCCAAAAGGACAGTATCGTCAGCTAAACGAAGATTATTTATTTTCTGTCCGTTGATAGAAATTCCCCACAGTCAGCGTCCTCCATCACTCTTCTCATAATGCATTCTCCATAAATATTAAAACGTTGTGGAGATAATATGCAGCCCTGTCTTACACCTCGTTTAGGTTGAAACTCTCTTGATAATGTACCTTTTAGTCTTACTGCCCCAGTATTATTTGCATATAAGTTAATTATGAGAGTGATCAGGAGACAAATAATTATAATTAAAATTTTTTCATTAACCCAACCAAATACCAAAAGCCATTAAACCCAAGTAATTTATAACAGATAACAAAAAACTCCTCTAGTTCATTCAAAATAATTACGAGTACAATTGGTGTGACACAGGACACTGTTTTCGGGCGTGTACTGTTTTTAATATGTAATAATAAAATTGGTCAACTTTTAAAAGACTGTAGTGTCATTTCATATGTCGATTATATAGTTTTGCTGGTGGAAACTCATGGCAGAACGTTTATTACAGAGCAGAGAGAATAATAGGTATGGTGCACTGATGGTTAAGTAAAAGTCTAACTGTATCCAAGAAATTATTTATAATACTTTTTGGAACTTTTTGGAATCAACCGTTAGTTAAAATTATTTATATTCACCATAAAAACTGTTCAACTATCACAAGAATTTTGATAGAAAGCTTCCACCGGTTAAAAACTTATAGGTATAATTCTTCTGAATTTCCCTTGAGTCGATTGACAAAGTAATGCTGACGTTTTGCCGGCAATCCTGTCGGTTTCTTCACAGGTTATTCCGAGAACTGACTTCTTCGGCATATAGAACAAAATAAGTTTCGTTCCATATTCCGATAAAGTTAGTTCTAGGAACAGGCCTTGAAGAAGCCAGCGGGATGATCAGCGAAACGTTAGCATCAAATTGTCAATCGACACAAGCGAAATCCAGAATAATTATACCTACATAACAAAAATAAATAAAATTAGGTATTTAGGTATAACGAATGAACAGCACTTAAAATGGGACTCATATTTCTGCAGTAAAACTAAAATTTTCCATGAATTCTATCAACTTAGAGAAATCTATCAAAAATTACTAATTACTTTCAATACTACTGTAGTAGAATCGGCTTTAACATATTACATAATTGTATTGGGAAGGGCCTATAAACTATAAAATTATCACAGTAATACAAAAAATTTGTCAAAATAACTCTCTCGAAATATTATTAACTAAACCCCGCTATTATTAAACCATTTAATTATATTTCAGGTACAATATTTTTAATCTAAGAAATCTTTTCATTTATTCCAGACTGTTATGCCCAACAAAAATTGAAATATTTTCCAATATTTCACACACACGGAAAATACAAATAAAGATCTACAAATTCTGCTGGTCTATAAGTTTGGGTACCAGAGATTTTTAAGATACTTAATACTAAGAATGTTCATATTACACATCTCTATATACCTAGTCATCTGGGTCAAAACATTCGGTTTTTGAATTTTTACATTTTCTTTAATATGATATCTTCAGAATATTTTCTGTAAGTTTCCTAAGAATCGGTCAAAAACTGACTATGTTACACCAGTTTAAAAGAAGTGCCATTGCGTAGAGTTTTCGGAGCCAGTAGCTCGCTGGTTAGCCTTGGCCGTCCTTAACTCGATTTTAATGTATTTTAAACTTTCTCTTTTATAATATAATACAAAGAAATTCTTCAATTATCGTTCTTAAAAGGGACAAGGCATTAACATCTGCATCTAAGGTATTACATTCGAAACTGGGAGTTTGTTCAGTACTGCTGTACAGTTCACTCCTAGCAATTCAGTCGTAGCAGTTGTATTTTAATTGGCTTTGTTAAATATAATAACAGCTATGGGAATTCATTGTGGCCGAAATACACATGACTACGGAGCCAAAGATTACGCAGAACGAGTTGATCTGGCCGAGCGACAATTGCTACATAGTACAAAAGAAGCTAGAAATGCGTCATAGAAAAGAACAAATTAGTATTCTAGAAGCTCAAATAGCTGATGAAGATTCAGCATATGCCCCTGAAATCGATGATCCATTTACAGGTAAGAATTTATTTTAGTATACTGTTTTTTAATCTGATTTTTCAAACCTAAAACTTCAAACGCATTCAAAAGACTTTTTCTTGAAAACCCCTTGGTGGCGTGCGAAATATCTTAAGAATCACTGAACCAATTTTGCTGGAATTTGGTACATATTTGCTTTATACATATTGCTTATCTTTAAATGAAGGAATTTTAATTTTATCATTTTTTTTTTTAATTAGCAAAAATGTAAAGCGCGATAACATCATTTTTTCGCTTCTTTTGTTTAAACCAAAGCCCTTTGATAATTATTTTTTAAATCCTTCGTTCGAAGAGAAGAAGAAACTAATTTCTTTGGAAATTTTGATTTCAGAAGTTTCAGCTCCCACTGTACACTACAAAGCTTCTCAAAAAAAGGAGTCGCATTTATTATTTTTTTTAAATTAAAATTTCACAAATTATATTATCATATAAAATAAAAACATAATTTATATAATGACTAGTTTCGCTAAAAAGAAATCCTAAAAAAAAACGCTTTTTTAGGCTCCATGGCTAGGTACATCCCCTTAAAACATCAAATAATAAATTAAATAACTTTTGTAATATATCTGAATTTGGGTTTAAAGTTGGACAAAGGAATTCTACGTATTATTTATTATTATTAATATTATTAAAAAATAAAAACTTACTCTTAATTGTCTTATTGATTCATTCGTGGGAGTATAGTTTGTTAAATGTCCTGGCCAATAATGGGGATACCATTTGGTCTTTCTTTTGGGTTCGTAAAAATCCATAGGTCCTCTTATATTATAATCAATATAGTATTTTGAGAATGGAACATGTTGGTAGAATTTATGACCAAAGACTGGGTCGTAAGTTAGGGTAAGCATTTTTTTTCTAAAATGAAATTTTCAATATTTTTTTATTTTTTTCACTAATCAGTCCATCATTATAAGAGAAATTTTAGCTGCAACCTTTTTTATATTAGTGCTCTATGTTTGTATAAGGAACATATTTTGGTTTTTAAGAAATAAAAATATTGAGCCTTTTTCTCGTTAAGTAACTTTAGTGGCACATACCTCTGGTAATATAAGTCGCATCGGATCATATTTAGCGTCAGTTGAGAGCTGATATTAAACAATAGTCCCTGTGCAAAAAATATTGAAGTTCGTTTATTGAGACTTAATTTATAGAGCCTTGAAGATAAGTAAATTTTCTGCAAAATTTCGCTACATCTTACAGTTTTATTTTGATAAAGGCACAAATGCTGCTCAGGCCTATAAAGACATTTGTACTATTTATGGTCAAGATGTGTTATCAAAAGCAACAGCCGAAAGATGGTTCAGTCGCTTTCATTTCGACTCCAAAAATATTCCTCGATCTGGTCGATCAGTGACAGAAAAAACTGAAAGACTTTTGACGGATATTGGACAGTAAGTAGCTATGAGATCGCCAAACATCCATCACCAAACATTTTTAAGCCATTGAGAAAAGCTGGCTACAAAAAGAAGCCCGATGTTTGGGTGCCACATGATTTGACGCTAAAAAAATTCACTGAGCGAAACAGATCATGGCTGAAAGAAGATGAAGCTCCACAAACGATAGTAAAGCACGGATTGACACCAAAAGAGGTGATAAAGAGTGCTTTTAATGTATCCATCGTATAGCCCGGATTTTGCACCGTCAGAATACCATTTGTTTCGGTCTCTACAGAAGTCCCTAAATGATGTTAAGTTAATTTTAAAAGAGGCCTGTGAAAACCACAATTTTTTTTCCAGAAACCACAGAAGTTCTGCAGTGACGGGATTATGGTGTTGCCAGAAAAATGGCAGAAGATCATTGAACAAAATGTCACATATTTGGCTCAATAAAGTTCTTACAAAATATCAAAAACAATCGTTTCAATTTTGACATTAAAAGGCTCAATACTTTTTCAACAACCCTTTATAATAGCAAATGCGTTCAAAAATATTAGAAACGTGATTGTGGTAACAAAGAAAATATGTAGTAAAAAGTCCCTGACCTGATATTTTCCGTATACAAAATTTGTTTAAATAGAATGCCGACTTTATAATGGAAATTTAGTACAGTCTGTCAGGTAAGAAAGTGTTCGCGATAATTCATTTTTGGTAGGTGCAATGCTATCGATTTAACAAAAAATCGGTAGGGGGAACTTTTGTCTACGACGCACTTCAGTAAAAGTATCAGTCGATTCCAAACTTTCGTCAAAATCACGTAAAATCCAAAATAAGTCACATATTTACGCATCGATTCAGGGCAGTCTTTCTTTGTTCCCCTCTAAACGGGCCTAAAATGACACATTCCGCGTCCGCTAAATATATTAAAAAGTCGGTGACGTCTGTGAAGAAGTAAGTAAAACGTATTAACGACGCCAAAAATGTCGAGGACTTGCCAAAACGTGGCTCGGTAGACAAAGTCACTTCGAAAGTCCAAAAACGAATCGTCTTTGTTTTTACGGGACCCGAAATTGACGCTGCGACAAGGAACGGCCAAAATTAAGACAATCGGATTTGAATGTATCCCATGAGACCATTCGACAAAATCTTCGTGCTTATCGCCGGACGCCAAACCTATTGAAAACGTTTGGTCCTTTATAAAGAGAGCTTTCTCTTTACAAGGGGGGGAAAGACTGAGAACTTTGACTCAGTTATCCATTAATGGCAAAAAATCTTCTCCAAACACATTTTTTCAAGAATACGGTCACATTCTTACTTGACAGACTATAGACTCTAATATTGTATTAAACTGGGCCAATATTATTCTTAGCAAATCGCTTAATCCAGACGATAAAATCAACAGTCAAATGACATTTTGTAAGATAAATACCTTTATCTCCAAGTAAGTACGTTCTAGAAAAGGAGTACAATTTACCTTGACATCAATGCCTACAGTTACGTTTCCATATTTTGTTACTCTGAACAATCTACAATTTTAATTTATTAAACATAATTGAATTTGAGAATTTTTCATATTTCTAATTTAGTTAGTTTTTTAGTTTAGTCATAATAACTTCTGAAATAGCAAAAATAACTACAATTCCTATCATTCTAATTCGCGTTCTTTAAAAACAAGCCATGAAAGTAACTGGAGTAGTCACGACGGCGAGAGCCACCTCCCACCCTACACACACACACACACACACACATCCTGTGAAGTCAGTGACAGTGGTGAGAAGTAGTTCAAGTGTAGCAATAACTACTAACTGTCATGTTTCCTCTCGGCTAACTTTCTTAGCAAACATAATTTCTGTGCTGTGTTGGTTTGCTCTTACAATGATATACTACAGTAGTGATAGATTTTGAATTCTACTTAACTGAAATTCTATCTTTATTGTAACTTTTTTAACGTGTAGATATCTAAGATACTCTATATAATAGTTCATTAAATAAATATGATATATATATATATATATATATATATACATATATATATATATATATATATATATATATATATATATATATATATATATATATATATATATACTGTATGATCTTGTTGATTTATTGCCTGATTAATTTTTCAGGTGTTATTTCCTTCTTCAATAAATAATGAAAGAGCGACTATATAAAAAAAAGGTAAAACCACTATGCTAAGATATATATATATATATATATATATATATATATATATATATATATATATATATATATATATATATATATAGGCCGAATTAGTAAGATATTTAAAAAAAAAATGTTATTTTAATACTCTACTCACCGGTTTTTTTTCGAATTCGTTATCGTAGCACAAAGTCGAATGTCGAGTAAACTTATGATAAATAGGTAAAAAATCTTTGTCGCTTACGCTTCAACTGTCTGGAAAAAAGCCAAACAAATATTCCTAGTTTAATACCGTGGATAATTGACTAAAGTTAAATATATTTTCAGTAATTTTAATAAAAAGCTTTCATCGTAGGTGCAATAAATATGTGAAGGTGGAAAATAATTTATATGATAAATCTATTTTTGTTGTCAAGTGACTGGACTTGACTTACGTACGATTTAGTAGAAAAATAAATTACTATTTTTTAAAATTAGATAAAGCGTACTGTACCAGGTAAAGCGAGGTTGGTTGCCGTTATTTATTTACTGTCTTAAGCGAAGCATTGAATATAAAAAAGTTATATTTCGTGTATTTTGTCCATCATACGCTAAAACAGAGTCTGTTTTTCTATATGCAAAGTTTAAGTCCAATTTTTGGGGGACGGATTCGTATTCTATTTTATGCTGGTACATATTGAAATTTGATCTTATCAGTACATGTTATTAAATCAAAACTTATAATATCTTATTAAAGACCAGGTATGGAATACGCTAAATTCAAGAACAATCTAATTCAGAAATATAACACATACAGCGTTTTATGAAGTTAGAAACTATTAAAACCAAGATTTGTCATTATTACAAAATAAACTTGTAATTAAGGACTTAAAATAGAAACATAAGTAAAATATAATATTACTAAACCAGTTAATCAAGCAATTTTTGCTTTTTATATTTAACGCAATTTGACACTGAATATGAGAAAATAACCGCTCAAGTGCAAGTTGGACTTGCGCAAATAGTGTTACGTACGTTGATTACTTTTAGAATAAAAAGTTTTGTTACTGAGGAATAAAATGATCAATGACTTCACAAAACACACCCGAAAGGAGTTTTCAACAAAGTTTTTTCCCGATCTTTACTGAAATCTGATTACCTTGAAATTTTTATTTTCTTTATATACCAGATAAATTATTAAAGGTAATGCATCTATAATAATTTTCGTTGAATCTACACCTTGTAAAGAATATTCCATAATTTTTTCAAAATTTTTTGATCAATACTTTTGGAGATAATGGGAGTGACAAGGATTTTTCGCGATTTTTTAAAAAGACAAGTGTGCGCATGTATTACATTATATATATTTTTGAATTCGTGATTTTACAAGCTTTCATTTAATACCCCACTGGTAAAAAAATTGTTCACTTCCGATTTCACCCCTGAATAACCCTTTAACTCAAAATTTAACTTTTAGAACTACACGGCTCTGATGAGGCCATCAATTCCTATATTAGTACCAAATTTTAACTTTTTATGTCAAATAGTTTCGTAGAAAATCGGGTGTAACAGACAGACAGACAGACGGACAGACACCGAAGTGATCTTATCAGTGTTCCATACGGAACACTAAAAAATAGCTATAGAAATCCCCGGCTTAGCGTGAGTCAATTTCAAAACTTGGTAAAATTTCTTATCTAGAATTTGTACAAATTTTTCGTTATTTGATCAGTTCACGCCAAAATTTCACTCTTCAACAAAAATGATGTGTTTTACTAGGGTCAGTCAATTAAACAGAAATCAGTTTCTTTAAATAACCGGTCAGTCACATGATATCAAATAAACCCGTCTTACCTTAACTAACAGTAGGATAGAAATTACACTTATTGGCCTATATTCTAATATATTTTTAAAGAAATAATATGACGTAACGTTAAATAGGCTGCTACCCCTGTGTTGTTAGAACTTAAGCCTTTTTAAAATCAAAAACTTGAAAATTGGCGTTATCATCCCATATTGCTCTGCAGCTATTTTGAAAATTTCTTATATAATTTTCAATAAACAGTTAACCTGTAACTAGCATATTATTTCAGAGTTTTTAAACGAGTAGTTTAAGATCACTTAACAAGCGTATTATCACCTGCAATATTCTAAAAATGTATCTCCATACACTCACAAGTGAACATCACCACATGAGCATCTAATTCTAAGAGGAATAATGCTCTAATGTAAGGACTCCGTCAGACATCTAAGACTAGACTACAAGAAAATGCTGTTCTGGAGGAAGTAAGTCACAACAACCATCACGAAATTTTGCAACCTTTAGATTACAAAGTCAGTCAAAAACAACCTGACATCCATGAAAACATCATCATATCAGGATAAATATTCTTCTGCTAGACATGGCTTTATATTTGTTAAACACGCAGCGTTGCCGTTTAGGCAGTACAGAACAAAATACTGAGGATTATAACTGGAGCTGCACCGTTACTCTGGAACGACCAACTTCACGTTGACCAAACGTTTTAAATGTTACAACAGAACGATCAACAAATCAAATTCTTGGATAAGGTACGGGAATCCAACAAACAGCAAGACCTTCAGGCCAGGTACTTGAAACTTCTTACCAGAAACCTAGAATATCGGGTATTACTAACAAGAACTTTAGCTCCATCATCGTTATCTACTCCACCAGATAGAAAGCAAAAAGGATTGCTCACATGAAAACAGATAAGAAGGGACATTGATAGAATTCACCAAAAGTATTGTATCTGTTTTGGGCTGAAATAAAATTATGTACATTTTATTCTCATTATTTAAAAATAAACAACAGTCTAGTAAATGTAATATAATTTTTCTATTGCATTGTTATGTTAATTATTACATATTATTATTCATTTTTAAATTCTGTCGTCATACCAAGCCTATTCAAAAATTGTTTGAATCGATACTTTACTTTTATTCGATTTCTCATGTCATGTTGATATAGTTCGAAAAACTATATTTTTCAAACTGACCCTGTAAATATAGCCAAAAATAGTTTCTCAGTTTTTCGAACGAATGCACAAAGTAGGAATACTTTTTTCCAACTTATTTTTACTGCTTTTGAACATAGATCTGTAAAGATCTCTTATTCGGTTAAGAAATCCAACTTAACAAAAGTTTTGGTAAAAAATCCCATTAGTCTGGGCTAAATTTTCGTGTTTACGATCCAAAAGGAATTTTTTTATGTAAACTTTAAAGGTAGATAACTCTATTGAATTGTTTTGTTTATTAAGTAAAATTGAAAAAAGAGGGAGAAAGGCGTAACATTTTTCATAATTTAATCCAGAAACGTACAATGAACCGGAACAAGTTTTTAGTATATGAGTTGACTAAAAGAGCACAAAAAGCTTTTACTTATACATCAAAAAGAAGGTGTTACCAAAATCCAATAGTTGTCAAAAACAACTTTGAATTGCAATTAATTTAATACTGAGAAACTTCTCTGACCTTGCTGCCTTACAAAAACTTTTGCTACACCACAGAACCGTAAAGCTTAGTAAATTATTCTAAATTTATTCAAAAGTTTGCATGTAAATGAGCAATGATGAAGAGCACAGCTTTTACAAGATACAAGTTACGTTTAAAATATTCCAGTCGTCTTGTAAACATTAATTGCCCAACGGAAATTGTTTTGTTGAGGTTAAACAAACAAACAAGCTTAACATTATGGAGATTCTTTAGACTTTGCTTTGTTGGTCCATCACTTTCAAAAAAAAAAAAAAAAAAGAAGAAACGGGTTGCCAATTAAAAGGATAGTTTGGTATATATGTATGTTATATACAACGCAAACCAAATAATTAAAGAATAAAATAAGGGTCTTGGACATAATTAGAAGAATATCTTCCCTCAAATAGAACGGGCCTGGCTATGTAACCAGAAAAATTGATAACTGGAGCAAAAAGCGACCCCATGGGGAGAAAAAAAAAGGTACTGGTAGACGTCAACAACGTTAATACGACGATATTAAAAAATCAATCAATTGGTATCAAATTGCTCAAAAAAGAGACATATGGAAGCAGATGAGAGAGGCTTATATCCAATGGATAGAGAATGACTAAAGGAAAAAGAAGAGGAAAATATATATATATATATATATATATATATATATATATATATATATATATATATAAACCGGTAAATAATTGTATCAAAGCAACTGAGTAAAAGTACCGAAAAGAAATTCGTCTATAACTAATGGAAAAATCAACCTTAAAGATTTATAGTTTTTTACTATATGCGGTTGTAGTAAATAGACAAACCTAGACCAATAACTTCGTTTTAGACATAAACCTGTATTGCTGTAATGTTGCCCAGCTTAAAATCAAGAGTTTGCTATTTTATTTTTTCAGTTGAAAAAGTTATTCATATTTTTTTAGAAAAAGCAACATGTGTTATCCAGTATTTTAAAAACAATTGGTCCCTAAAAAATACATACAACCAATTTTCCATCAAAAACAAAAAAAAATGACTACATTCTGTTAAACACATTTTTAACGTTTCTTATGGGTTACGAGACAATATAAATAGATTTAACCAAATCATGAATTGTAACACCCGCAGATAAGACATTAGAAATATATTTGGCAATACATGAACACTATGTAATCCCTAGAAAGCAGAGAATTAACTTTTATTGTTTATTTTTAAGTTTACAAAATAATAAAACTAGTGACTATTTATGTTAAAGGTAGTTAAATAAAAACAAATTTAATTTACTGATTAATTGTTTTATGGTTGGAACAGTAATAAGTTACCGTTAACTGCATCAGTAAGTAATACTATTTTATTTTTATTTTTATATTTTTATTTTGAGAAAATCAGAAATAATTTTTGCCCAACTTGACGTGATTTTAATAAAAAAAATATATAAGTTGGGAATGTGGAATCTTTGGCACAATGACACTACTCAGTATATGTCACCACTACACCAAACACTTTATTTTTTGTTCTCGACGCGCATTTCGCTAACCATGTTAGCTTTATCAGGAGCGATAATTGATGATAGTCAATCATCGGTCCTGATGAAGCTAACATGATTAGTGAAACGCGAGTCTAATGCAAGATAAAGTGTTTGGTGAAGTGGTGATATATATATATATATATATATATATATATATATATATATATATATATATATATATATATATATATATATATTCATTTGGCATAAATTATATACATATATATATGTATATAATATATATGTATATATGTATATATATATATATATATATATATATATATATATATATATATATATATATATATATATATATATGTAGATATATATGGATCACTTATATAATATTTACTATACTTTGTTTAGTTTTCTCAAGCTGTTTATACTTCCTCGAAATAATAATCGTTCCGTTCCGTCAAAGTTTATTTAATTTCTATCTTATTTGGAGAATATTTTTAAAAACCCATAGAGCTATTTTTAAAACCAAGAAAACTCTGAAATAACTGCATTCAAATTTATATATTTATAATCACTTGAATAATTACACTACAACGAAAATATCATTAACTTATTTTACCGAGTTACAATGTTTCTCTCTGAATAAGAAATTAATTCATTTGGATTTTCAGCTTAATAAGATAGAATAACGGAAAAAGATAATATTTACAAAAGTTTTTTTTTTTTACTGAAACAAAAATAAAGTCACTTAATACTGAGCTAATATCTATATTTATTTAAAAATAATAAACGTAAAAAAATAAATCCTTCTATAACAATGAAACAAAAAATGATTGTAGTAGGGCAACGTAATAATATCTAAATACTAATTACTTTATACTTAATTACAAATCAGTTCCAAATTAATAACATAATTACATAATAACAAAATTTGAGCTAATACGTTACAATATATATGTTTAATGTCCCATTCAGAATACTAATTAGATAATCAATTCAAATGAATATATATTATAATGGGAAATAGTTACAGATAAAATTAATTTCAGGATTTTCTACAAACATTTACCTCTATTGAAAATAAATTATTAACTACCCTATATTTAACTACTATATTATAAAAACATATTTTGTAGGAATTGATATTTTAGCTGCTCTATATATCATGGCAAAGTCTTTTTAAACGTATATACCAACTACTTAAAGTTATGTGATAATTTCATTTAGAAATTATTAAAATGATACCTGAGTGTGACCTATTAGCCCAAATGTATGTACTGTTACAACTTTAAAACTAAAGACATTTTTCTTTTACTTGTATCATACTACTTTAAATTTCTTCTTATGATGCCTTTTTATCTCATACCCTGGTTCCATAGAGATTATTTCTGACCTAGAAATTTCATTTACTTAGGATTTTCCACTTAAACAGAAACCCTTTGGCTTTAATAATATTTTTTATAAATTTATTTTATTATGTGTAATCTACTTATTTTAATTTTGATGCGTATTTGCTTATCGATTTTCAGATTGAAGAAAACGTATATCATACGTTGTAATATTGTGATCTATGAAGTCATGAAAATTCCTGATAAAATTTCTTCATAAATAAACGAGACGTAATATTTGAATCAAAAATAAAATTACCGTTTTATATTAAGTTATTGCATATAAACATTTAAACGAATTATTTATGCTATGTTGTATAGTTCTCTTTCTTTAAATATCACAGACAGGACGAGCTGCATAAATTTAAAAAATTTAAGGCAACCGCTTATGAACCGAAAAATGTATGACCATGAATGAATAAAGTATTTCTGGACTCATTGTTATTAATTAATTAAAAGATATATATTGATTAGTTTTTTAAAGTAAAAATTTAAGAAAAATCTTTAAAAAAAAGTATTCTAACAAACATAATTTCTACAATCAAAACTGACAAATTTGGATAGTTAAGAATAAATAAGAACATTTTAAAGCAAAAGATATAAACACCAACCAATAAAACTTACTCTAATTTGCCTCAAGTGATGTTCAGTGGGCCACAAATCCAAGAGATCATAAGGTATAAAAGGATATCTGTAAGTCCTCAAAGGCCAGTACAAGCTCAAGAACTTGTCAAAATAGTATCTATGTTCAGTAGTGTAATTTAATTTAGCCCCATAAGTCCGGTCGTAATTTAATGCTAACATTTTTTTTAACTTTATGCAAACTTTAATTTTTTTAAAATTGCAAAAGTTTGTGTTAACTTTTAATGTTGACTCAAATAAATTCTGAGTTGCTTTGAATTTCGAAACGTTAAGTATCTATTATAAAACAAAATTGTTTTAATTTTATGCTTGAGATAATTGCCAAGATGCGACTTCCAAGTCCCACGTTTCCAACAAATTAAAGTAAATATTTTTAAGATTTTAAAAATAGATCTGTTGTTATGTTCGGGGTTTTGTCTGGAAAAAATAAGTTTGGGAGCGTGTGCGATTGCTGGCAAGGTGGTTGCTAAAAATAAATTTGAGTTTTGGTCAATGGAGTAAAGTTACATAATTAATTTATATTCTAGGAAATAATAAATATTTTACGACGCTCGCTTTTTATGCGCATAGTACATGTGCTGCAGGGAAATGCCTAAAACGCTATAGGAGTGACTCTGGTCTTAATTCGCTGTAAATTGTACTCAGTGGGAAACACAGACCTGAGCAAATCATTTCAAAGGGATGGGGTTCTCCATATAAAAGATTTCTCGAAAAGGGTTGTACCAGAAGTGACAAACTGAACCTCAAACGAATCTAGACCAATAGTGCTCAATTTTAAAAACTTGATTCTAATTCTCATAATTTTCTGATTAGAATATACAACTTTCCTGTACTCAACTGGTACAAGCTTTATACAAACTTTAAAAAATATAGAGGTCTGGCAAATACAAGAAATAAATTAAAATAACTTATGAAAGATCCATTCACTCTCATCCCTTGTGGAACATCTTTATTTCGATTTATGTCCTTCCTAGATATCCCTATCATCTAAATATATCCATTTCCATCGAAAACAAAATATTATATAAAAAACAATTAAGTAATATCGGCTTCTCAATTTCTATCTATTTGTGATACTCCATTAGTCCTATCTTAAATTCGTTCCTTTTTATATTCTCTTTTTTTAAGTCTATTTTGGCCTTCCAAATTTGCTAAGATTTGGTTGGAAACATTTTACAACTCGTTTGAGCAGTCTCAGTACCTTTATTATCTGTATATGGCACTACGAACTTAGTTGTTTCATTTCAATATTTGGTAGTATACAACCAGCCGGTCCCATTAAATACACAGGCCAACGATGAAAAAACTTTTTTAATAATTTTACCTAATTCCTATATTTTTTGATATGCTGAGTCCGAAAATAATAAAAAAAATCGTATCACCTACCAATTTTTCACATTTTAATATTCAAAATGTGAAAAGTTTATTTTTTATCATTCGAATGTTATTAGGTTGGCAATAAAATCAGAATTTTATGAGGTTAGCAGTAAAATCAAATGTTCTTAGGTTGACAGTTCCGATAAATGTCACAGCTGTTTGTTTTCTTCCAGTTAATATAACCTCGCATTGCCGTGTTTAACCCATGTGCTTTAATTCACACTCCATGTATGGCTAAACGTGGTTGTAAAAACTCTCCCAACACTTTTTGTTATATATATGGTGAGTTTGTAGTTAAAGAACATCAAATAAACATTACTGACTTTGTAAAAAAAGTATACTTTGCATATTTTGGTGTAGAAATCGATAATCAAGAAAAATGTTGGGCTCCTCACAAAGTATGTTATGTTTGTGTCGAGGATCTTAGGAAATGGTATAAGAAAGAAAAGAAAGCTTCTAGATTTGCAGTACCCATGTTATGTAGAGAGCAAGAAAATCATTCAAATGATTGTTATTTTTGCAGCGTTGATGTTTCTGGATATAACTCCAAAAATAAGAAAGTAATTGTCTATCCTAACTTTACTTCAGCTAATCGGCTGGTAGGACAAGGACCGGAACTTCCTGTCCCTGTCCCTGAGCCACCTCAGTCCAATCCCAAATTTAATGAAAGTCGACAGGATGATGACGAGTTTCAATGTTCTCTAGAAAATTTAACACCACAGTTGTTTACACAAGCTGAGTTAAATGATTTAGTGAGAGATTTGGGTTTAACTAAGGAAAAGGCGGAATTGCTTGGTTCTAAGCTGAAAGAAAAACATTTATTAGAATCTGGAACATCTATTTACCATTATAGAACAAGAGATCAACAGTTTGCTCAGTTTTTTAAGCAGGAAGAGGATTTGGTTTAAATTTAGTTAATTAATTTGATTTAAATTTAATCGACGTTATATTGTGAGAGAACTGTGGGTAAAAAACTGATACTAGATACGGTTTCAGCACCCAAAAATACATAATGATTTAAAATGTTTTTACAAATATTTTTTTGTGGGCCTGTGTTACTCTCATTATTTTAATTATGAGTTCTTTCTTTTTTTAAAATGTGTTCAATGATTGTCTAAAAACATTCATTTCCATAAACTCCCGTTTCCTTCAGTTGTTCTTCTTTATTCTTCATATCCTTAAGCCAAAAATCAGGTTACTTTTTGCAAACATTTTGTAAAGATTATATTTTCATTTCTGGTCTCAGAATAACTCATTTATACAACTAAATTTATTCCGTTTGTGTAATATTTTGACTAATCTTCCTACCATACATTCGTATTGTCTCGACGTCTATTCCTAAGTGGGTATAATAAGTAAAAAATTGTTACTTCCGCTGTTTCTAATCACATGTTTGTTTCTGCCTATATAGTCGTTTCTCTATTTTTTCATGTTAATTTCAATTTTCGTGCTTCTCCTGTAATTTTCAAGCAATATATTCCAAATCGTCTTTATCATTTACTTTGACACCTCGGTCCGACCAAAGGGAATATATAAATATATCTCTTCTAAGTCAATACCCAAGCCCTAACATTTCTTTTTCTATATAGCATTTATACTGTATATTTTAAATAGTGTAGATGATACACAACATCCTTGTTTTAAGCCCTTGCAACATACTGTTGTATATTTGCTTATTTGTCATTAATTCATCATACACATCTTAAGGAGAATTTATAAACGTTTCGCGAATATTAATTTCTTGTAGCACTTTTTCATAACTTCATAAAATAAATAGGAACATAGGCTTTGGGGAGATCTATGAACCTAATATAAGTGGCTTGATTTGTATCTGACCTTTTTTTTATTAGTTTTTTTAGAGAACGTGCATTATCTCTACATATCGGCCCTGTTCGAAACTTGGATTCTTAACCTCTCTCTTCTTTAGAAATGAGAACACTCAACATATTCATCCGCAATCTTCGAATTTGAATGCCATAAATTATCTTCCAGCCATAGTAACACACAATGAAGCACTCACTAGTACCGCTGAAGGAATCAACATCAACGGCGCTAACCTAAATAGCATCAGATACGCCGATGATACATTAATTATCCCTAATAACGAAAAAGATCTACAAAAACTTATGGATAAAATACTTGACACTTGGTTTAAGACAAAAAATATGATTACAAGTAAAAACAAAATATATGATTATAAGCAAAGAGTCTAATATTGAAGATGGTGATATTACAGTCAGTGGCACAAAGATAGAGAGAGTTGATAAATTGATGGATCTTGGTAGCAATATCAACGACCACTGGGACCCGACTGTGGAAATCAAAATTCGAATAGAGAAGGCACAAGCCGCATTTATGAAAAACAATGACCTATCATTGAAATTACGAATGAAAATATTAGACTTGTACGGCATGGAAGCGTGGACGCTAACTGAAGCAACGATTAAACGTCCGGAGGCATTCGAGATGTGGGTGTATCGACGACTACTGAAAATCAGCTGGACGGGCAGAATTAGTAACAACAGCGTTCTCACTGGCATGGACAAGTACTCGGAGATGGTCACGACCATCAAGCGACGAAAATTAGAATATATTGGCCACATTATGAGACATCCAGAAAAATATCAACATGGTAACCAACATGATAACCAACGTTTGTTGAATTGTCATGGTACCCGAAAAAGAAGAATAATGCAAATACTTTACTGTTTAATAGATGCGAACACAACAGACCTCATCTACGCCCTTTTTCTATGATATCTCGTAATATAATCTATATTCCTGTTAAAATATTAAAGATATTCAGGTAAAAAATTTGATTATTTTTATATTTAAAATAGTTGATATTAATTTTCACACTGTTACCAAATTAACACATCAATTTGAACTGCTCTTAATGATTTTTAAATACCAAAAATCCAGTTTCAGATTGACCAGGCTAACCGGAATTAATTGCTATCGAAATTTCTATTTGGTTAGTCAGGAAATTAAAATAGTTTGAAATGGAAATTAAAAAGGTGAACTTTTTTCCTCAATGTGTCAATAACATTTAATTATACGTATGAGAGTATATAGCATAACAATTCTTGATATAGCTAAACGTGGAAGTAATCTTTTTGTGTCATATAATGAGCTAATAAAGTAATGATTTCTAGGACATTGCTAAGAATTAATATAGACCGACTATACAATGTCCTATTATCCAGCAATAACCCACCTTAATATTTTACAACTGGATAAAAAGGTTTTCTATAACACTTAAGAAGTCGGGTTGGTTTCGCAAGGCCAGGAATAAAGCAATTCCAATATCTGGACCACTACTCAAACAAAAAGCACTGGAGGCGTCAAGCAGCTTGAAAGTGGAAAATTTCGCTGCATCAAATGGGTAGTTGGAAAGTTTCTGTAAACGGCACAATATTACTTTTAAGTCAGTTTCTGGTGAGTCTGCAGATGTAAATTTGAAAGATGTAGAGGCCTGAAAAACTACATTACCCCTAATTTTAAAAGATTATTCTCCACGAGAAGTATACAATGCTAATGAAACAGGTCTTTATTACCGAGCCATGCCAAATAAGACGTTTGCTTTAAAAAATGATAAATGTGCAGGAAAGAAGGTAGCAAAAAAGCCATTAGCTATTCTACTGTGTGTAAATATAGAAGGAGAAAAACGTTAATAATCGGGAAAAGTAAAGATCCTGGTTGTTTTAAAGGTAGTCATGTTGACAAGTTACCCTTAGAATGAGAATCTAAGAAAAAGGAGGATGATGTCAGAAATTATGACCAGATGGCTCCAGAAATTTGATAATAAAATGAAGAAACGAAATAGAAAAGTGCTGCTTTTCTTAGACAATGCTACCTCCCATTCTAAAGTGCCACTAGAAAATGTTAAAGTGGTTTTTTTGCCACCAAATACCACCTCATATTGTCAACTTTTAGAACAAGGAATAATTCAAAATTTTAAGATGATATATATACAATTTTTGACCAAAAGGCAACTTACGTTTGTTATTGCAATTTTGAAAAATCTGAAAAAAAGCAAAAATTTAACGAATGCACTAATATGGATTACGACTGCGTGGAAAAATCTTTCTCCAGCTACAATAATAAAAAATATTTTTTCAAAGCCGGATTCTCCGATGTTGTTCCAGAAGAAGCTATTTTTGATGAAGAAGACGAAATACCCCTTGCTCAGCTCTTTCCTTTAGTCCATGATAAAACTGTGAACTTGAATGAGTTTGTTTGCATTGATAATGATGTACCTACAGAAAGTTCAAACTTCAGTATTTCGGATTGTTGAAGAACTGCCCGATACAGACCAAAAGCTTAACTCTGATTCAGACAGTGATGTGGACCAATGTGAAACTCCAAAATTTACTTTGTCTAGTATGAGTGAAGTTTGTGCAAATTTAAGAGACAAAACTTCTGTAATAACAATGGTGAAATGGCTATAGATATTTCTCGAGTGTTATTTTCATGTGAATCTGAGGTTTTGAAATCAAAGCTAAAAAATTTTAAACAAACAACAATTGAATCATACTTCAAAAAAGCTCACATGTCACGTATAAATCACATGTATACATTTTTGAAAAATCAATATATATATATATATATATATATATATATATATATATATATATATATATATATATATATATTACTATAGTGTATATAATGTACATTCAAAATATTTTTTTTTTATATTATTAAATCATTTTAACTTTTCAGTCTGTGTGTATGCTAACTCTATTTAGTAAAATAAAGAAAATGTTTCAAAATAGACAAATATGCATTTTTTATTTATAGAGTGAAAAACCTGCGAATAACGGCCACCTGTCTTAAATGGCCAATATCCCGCTGCCGCTTTTGACAGGTTTTACTGTATTATCATATTTAGGAACAAATGAACAAATTTCTCTTTACATTTTTTGTTCTGTTCCTTTGTATTATTATTTTATTTTATTTCGACGTGATTTATTTAAGCTAGAGATTCTTCTTTTTATTTTAATATTTTGTTTTAACTTACTGCTATCAAATTTCCTAACATGAACACATGCCATAGTTAATTTGAGTTATTGTTAAAAGTGCATAGTCAACTCAGGCAAGAACAAAATAAAGGCTGTTTTCTACCTTATGTTGCACAATTACATACAAATACATACTGGTGTTTAAAAAATATAAAGTTTGTATCATATATCAAAAACACGATGAACAATCTTTCTGTTGTAAGTCCATAAAAAAAATTCTTTAAAAACGCTACAAACTGTTTTGCCTAATTCGTAAAATAAGCGAGTCTATATTCAATAACCCTGTACCACTGCTGCAATGTCTGGTCTATTGAAGTGGACTGTTTGGTTGATTAAACAGAGTTTGGTTCCAGTATCACTTGAGGTCACTTTTTTTCACAGCATATTTGTAATAAGACATTTTATCCATATGTGGCAAGTTCACTTTTTGTATTACTTTCTGGTGAAATCTTAGAACCCATATCGTATTCTTAGTTATACTTCGACGCGGTAACTAACTGAAAATCTCCAGTCTCAATCTGTATGGTCTTCTATTTTTGACATCCGTAACTGCATTAATTATTTTGCAATGAGGGGACGCGAGTGATATTTCTAAATAGTATTTGATTAGTATGACTTGGACCTGTATTTTTCTTCTTCTTACGACGCCGTCTCCTCATGAAAGTTGGCGATTCATATCTCTAAACGAACTGCCGCTCGAAAAATATCACTCGAAGCACATCCATACCACCTTCTCACGTCCTTCAGCCAAGAACTCTCTCGTTTTCCGATTGATCCTTTGCTCTCTGTTTTGTCTTCAATAATTAGACGTAGCAATTCGTACTTTAGGCCCCTCATTATATGTCCGAAGTATTGAGTTTTTCTTATTTTTATGGTTATTAGAAATTTCTTCATTTTGTTCATTCTTTCCAGTACTTCTGTGTTTTTTATTTTCTGTACCCAGGAGATGCGAAGAAAGCATTACATTTCAAGAGATTCCAGTCATTTTTCTGAGCCAAGGTCAAGGGACTAGCACCATCCATACAATAATACAGAGAACACATACGCTCGCACCATTATCATTCAGAGTTTAAGAGTGGAACTTGTGAGATGGAAAAATTTATTCATATTCATGTATGTTACTAGAGCCTTGTCATTTATTTTAGTTCCTAAATATTTAAATGTCGCCACCAGTTATACTGTATTGTCTCTGATTTCGAGGGATTCTGGTAGTAGATTTTTCTTCGTTATTACCTGATTTTTTTTTTATATTCATAGTTAATCCAAATCTTTAGCTGGCTGTTATGAGTCGATTGATCAGTTGCTGGTGATCTTTGGTATTATTTGCTAATAGAACAGTATCATCAGCATACCCTATGTTATTCAGTGTACTCCCTGAATACCTAGTAAGACTATATTAATCGATTAAAATTATTTTCGTAATTATTTTTATTATTTACATTTAGAGGAAGTAGGAGACTAAAGAGTTTTATTTTTTCATCAAAAATACTAAAAAAATTCTCATGTTCTTTCATATAAACCAGTCAAGAACCAATTATAGTACGATCAATTTGCTCCGTCTCGATTCTCGTATGTATCGTTTCAAAATCTTGTTCCTACGCAGGCTGAAGTTTATTGCACCTCGGTGAAATAGCTTATTAATCTTAAATTCTTAAACTTATCTTTTGATTTTTATATCTTAAATCATCATTTATGTAATATATAATAAAATTTTTGATCTATGGAAAAATTACGTATCAATATCAACATTATTCAATTTAAAAGTAAGTGAATGAAACAAATCTTGCCGTCAAGACAGATTTAGGTGAAAAGTGTGAAAAATAATGAAAATTTATGAGCCTTGGCATCTACATCGGACAACATATTATTTCGTCAGAAACGTTAGAAAAACACAGCACGTATAAAAATAATCATAATATGTTGCGTAATAATTTTAGTGCCAAAACCAACAAAGTAGTTTGGAGTGTATTAATAATTTTTGGATAGGCTTTAGCTTTTGTAATATAGTATACTTTTCAAGAAAATATAGCCATACAACCCTTCTTTTGGGGTACACTCGTCATTACAGAATGACGAACGGTAATTAATTATTCTACTTTCGTATCTTTAATGAATGTTTTTAGTGTTCCGTACAGAACAATTATGCGATCACTTCGGTATCAGTCTGTGCGTCCGTCTGTTTGTCTATCTGTCACACCCGATTTTCTCCAAAACTTATTTGACATAAAAAGTTAAAATTTGGCACAAATATAGGAAGTGATTACCCAATTAGGGCCGTATAGCTTTGAAAGTTAAATATTGACTTAACGGGTTAGTTTTAGGGGATATAATCGGAAGTAAAAAAAAAAATTACCAGGTTATCGAGTGAAGTGCCAAATGAAAGCTTGTGAAAACACGAGTTCAAAAATATCTATGATGTAATACTTGCGCACACTTTTCTTGATATTATTTTAAAAAGAATGGGGAAAAACCCCCTCTCTTGAAAAATACAGATCAAAAAATTTTGAAAAAATTCTAAAATAGTCTCCATAAAGTGTAGGTTAAGCGAAAATTATCACGAGTAGATTACGTTTCATAATTTATCTAGTATAAAAAAAAAAATGTATTTGTCCGCTAAAATGGTGAAGGTTTATTTGGTTTAAGTAGCTAAGATGCGACAACTATTATACATTATTGACTAAGAAAAAACGTGAAAATACAGAATGGGTCTTAAAATATATTCATGTCACATGGTATTTTTGTCTTACTCTGGTTGGTCTGCTTAGCCTGCTGAGTCAGTATCTAACTAGACATGTTTGCAATCTGGGCTCTTAATTCTTTTATTGAAAACTCATTTGGAGTGTGTTTGGTGAAGTCGTTGATGATGTTATACTTCCGTAACAAACATTCTTATTTTATAGGCATTCACGGTACGGAACACTAATTGCGCAAGTCCAACTTGCAGTTGACCAATTTTTTTTTACTTTCTAACCAATATAAACTTTTCTTTAATTAGCTGGCTTACTTTTTTTTCTGTTTATTCTTAGTTCTATCAGTAAAGATAAATTTATATATGATTACTAAAAATGCTAAGGCAATTTCAATAGTTCTCTTACCGTATATATAGATGTTCTACAGAGATGTGTTTTGAGGCTATAACTTTTTATTCTATACGTGAATAGTTTAACAATGTACACTGACTGTATTACTATTGTATTTGCTGGCAATTTGGATAAACACAGTAAAAGAAAGAGAATACACAGTAGTAATAAGATTTTATATGAATGGTACGAATTTATTATTATGTCTAAAAACGAGTTTAGACGCATATATTCAATGGAAAGTTTAATCCATCCAATGGCCAACTAAAGGGTGATATTGCTTTTCCTAAACAAACGATTCTTTAGGGTCCCTATATCGATACATAATAATTGTTTACTACCCATGTGGATTAGGCTTGTCTAAATATCAATTCAGCTAATTTTTACTTTGCTTCAATTAAGAAACACTATTGATGATGCAGATTTTCTGTCTCTATATTATATGCGTATCTATAATTTTAGAACCAGTAATATTGTGTCTTGTAGAGCAAATAGTTTATTCAGTGCAATATCTTGAAGTTCTGTCTCATAAACGTCATTTTTAAGTATTGAGCCTTTTCCTCGTTAGATAGCTTTAATCTCACATAACTCAGATAATATAAATCTCATCGAATCGTACTTCGTCTCAGTTCAAAGCTAACATTTGACAGTAACAGGAATGCGAAAACTGTTGAGATTCGTTCATTCAGTCAGAATTTAGAGTGGTTTGAAAATGAGTGAAATTTCTGTAAAACTTCTATATATTTTTATAATTTTATTTCGATAAAGACACAAATGGCTGCGCAGTCTGTGAAGAAATTTGTGCTATTTATGATTAAAATACGTTATCAAAAGCAACAGTCAAAAAATGGTTTAATAGCTTTCATTCTGGAAATTTTTAATATTAAACATGCTTCTCGCACTAGTCGACTAATGACATAAAATGTTAAAAGAATTTTGGAAAAAATTGATCAAGGTCGGCACGCAAGTAGCAGTGACATCACTAAGGAATTAAACATCCATGACCAGTTTTAAGTCATTTGAAAGCTGGCTATATAAATAAACTCGATGTTTGGATGCCACATGACTTGATGCTAAAATATTTACTCGATTGAATTTCCATCTACAAATATCTACAGAAACGTAACGAAATCGAGCCATTTCTGTTGATCATGGGCGATGAAAAGTGGATCACGTACAATAATAATGTGTGAAAAGGATAGTGGTCAAAAAAGACTGAAGCTCCAGAAAGGTGATGCTGTGTGTTTTGTCGGATTGAAAGTGAATCGTGCATCATGAGCTGCTGCAGCCTGACCAAACGATTAATTCTGTACTTCACTATCAGCAATTGGCAGTACTGAAGCAAGTGAAATCGTTCGGAACTAGTCAACAGAAAGAGTGTCCTCTTCCACCATGACAATGCCAGAGGACACACATATTTGATGACTAGGCAAAAATTAAAATCACTTATCTGGAACGTTTTAATTCATCCACTGTATAGCCTGAACCTTGTACCATTAGACTATTATATGTTTTGATCCCTGTAAAACTTCGTGAATGGTGTTAAGTTAGTTTAAAAAGAAACTTGTGAAAACATATCACAATTTTTTACCCAAAAACTACAAAAGTCCTACAGTGGTGTTGCCAAAAAAATTGCAGAAACTCATCGGACAAAATAGCTCATATTTAGCCTAATGAAGTGCTTCCAAAATATAAAAACAATTGCCTCATTTTTAACTTTAAAAGGCTCGATGCTTTTTCGACAAGGTAAAATAATGCTTATATTATGTTGCAAGCATGAATTTTGTAAGTATATCACTTTTATATAGATATTTTACATAACTCTGCCCTATCTTTCAACCATTTAAAAGGCTATTACGTGAAATGTTAAAAAATAATAAAGCAATTATTTACACAAACTTTCCACTATATTTGTAATACACCGTAACATATTTCGCTATCACAGTAGCTTCTTCAGACTTTATATTCTAAATTACTGAACATACTTTTTAACGTTCAGTAATTCAGAATGTAACGTCTGAAGAAGCTACTGTGATAGCGAAACATGTTAGGGTGTATTACAAATATAGTGGAAAGTTTGTGTAAATAATTGTTTTATTATTTTTTCACATTTCACATAATAATTATTATGGATTTCCACCAAGTATCGGCTGAAACAATTGTATTCATTTAAAAGATATATACGAGGCTGGTTTGAAAAGTCCGTGCAAAGTGCGAGAGATGGCACCACCGGCGCGTATCGAGGTCATGTTTAGTTAGTAGCATCTCTTGAATGAACGCACACCAAGTTTCAGCCATATTGGTCTATTTCTTTGTGTTTGGCATTCGTGTGAATCAAGGAAGTCGAGTGATTTTCAAGAAATGGACGAAAAAGAATTTCGTGTGGTGATTAAATATTACTTTATGAAAGGCAAAATGCCTCAGGAAGACTAAAGAGAAGCTTGATAAACATTATGATGACTCTGCACCTTCGATTAGAACAGTTTTTATAAGTGGTTTCAAAATTTTCGGACTGGCCATATGGGCACAAGTGACGCTGAACGTTCTGGACGGCCTGTGGAGGTTACGACTCCAGAAATCATTGATCAAATCCATGATATGGTGATGGATGACAGAAGAGCTAAGGTGCGTGAGATTGCTAGTGCTGTGGTCATCTCGACTGAACGGGTACATAATATTTTGCATAAACATTTGGACATGAGAAAGCTATCCGCAAGATGGGTGCCGCGTTTGCTCACGCTTGACCAAAAACGGAATCGTGTGAAGTGTTGCAAGGATGGTTTGCAGCTGTTCCAGAAGAATCCGGAGGACTTTAAGCGTCGTTTCGTCACTGTGGATGAAACATGGATACATTACTATACTCCTGAGACCAAACAACAATCTAAACAATGGGTTACCAAGGGGGAATCTGCACCAAAAAAGGCGAAGACCGTTCCTTCGGCCGGAAAGATTATGGCGACTGTCTTTTGGGATTCGCAAGGGATAATCCTCATCGACTATCTGGAAAAGGGTAAAACTATTACAGGTGAATATTATTCATCGTTATTGGACCGTTTGAAAACCGAGCTGCAAGAAAAACGCCCGCGATTGGCCCACAAGAAAGTCCTTTTCCATAACGACAACGCACCAGCACACACCTCAGCAGTTGTGGTCGCAAAATTAATGGAAATAGGATTCCAACTCGTTTCACATCCCCCCTATTCTCCAGACTTGGCTCCCTCGGACTACTATTTGTTCCCCAATTTGAAGAAATGGCTGGCGGGACAAAGATTTTATTCAAACGAGGAGGTGATTGCAAACACTAATGGATATTTTGCAGACTTGGACAAATCCTATTATTCGGAAGGGATCAACAAACTAGAACATCGTTGGACGAAGTGTATAAGCCTAAAAGGAGACTATGTCGAAAAATAAAAAAGGTTTACCCCAAACACGTAAGTAGTTTTTATTTTTGCACGGACTTTTCGAACCAGCCTCGTACTTATGAATAAAAATTCTTATTTTGACTTCTAAATGTTTATACGCAAACAATCGATAAATTTATTTACAACATATTTTGAGATGTTACTAAAGGGACAAGGGAAGGGGCATATACTCTATGAATGACTACACAACAGAACTTTTTGGAAAGGTTGTAAAGTTCCAGTGTATGAAAGTGTTTTCCTCAAAGAAACAGCCTTTATAAGTGTTCTTTTTTTCTGCAAAGAAACGCCTTTTGTATACTGATGTCTACGCTTTTTGTTATTATTAATAGAATATAATTATTTGCTAATATTTTTTATCACTCGTCTGTTGGAATAAAAGGATTCCATTAGTTTTATTAAAAAAATGTAAAAAAATAAACTGAAGTTTTTGCCACAAGTGAAAAACTGAACTTTATCTATTTAATTTTTTTTTTCAACCCAATATTAATTATTGTTCTATATCATATATCATAGTATATACTTATTCTTTTTAAGCAAACAATGGTGTTAGTGAGATAATTTAAATAACAAATTTCTATTGCGAGAATTAAAATAAAACAAAATGTTTAGGTGGGGCTTTTATTTATCTATTAGTAAAAATATATACAATATAATATTTAATAAACGTCATTAAATCCACTATATACATATACAAAAATAAACATATAGTCTGCCTTAAAATAATATACCTTATGTGTAATATCACTTTCCAAGAATGTACTAAATGAAGTAAATTTTTACATACTTAGTAGAATAATAGTATTAATATTAATGAAACAAATACATATATATATATATATATATATATATATATATATATATATATATATATATATATATATATATATATATATATATATATATATATATATATATATATATATATATATATGTTGATGCTAACTTAATGAGTCAAATATTAATTCTTACAAAGTGAGAAAAAAAATCTTAAATAGACACATAGTATATTCTTAAAAAATTATTCTATTTCAACCTCATGGTTAAAATAAATTGATGAAGAAAATGAAAAATACCCAAGTTGTATATGTAATTTCAAGTAAATGTATTACAAAGAAAAATTATAGGATTTTACAAAATTCAATTATTAAGTTAAAGCTGACTTATTGCATATTAATGAGCTATGGTAGGTCAAGAATTAAAAATTGTATAGAGAGAAATAATACTTAAGAATTTGATACAAGAAAAATACCAAAAAACAATCTTTTTGAGCTGTCATATCGGAAACCAAGTCCAAATTACATATTTATTTTTTAGTCATCGTTTTGCCATTTCTACTTATGAAGATGGACAGTTTCTTGTTGATTCTACATTTTATTGCATTCCTATTAACTACCGAAAACTAACTTCAGGAGACAAGGTGAAATTTTGAATCCAGAAAAACTATTGGTATTAAGAATAAATTTAAATTTTATCCATAAAAAGATGCGCCACTATAAAACAAATTATTTTTATAGTGATACATCCTGTATATAGGATATTAGGATATATAATAATATTATTACTAGACATTGACCTTCCTTAGTTGTAAAATGATTTTTCTAATTTATTTAATTTTGCAATATCAAAACAAACTAATAAAATTCTCAGTGTAAGTGACTTTCTGACTACAAAATTCCAGTTACGCTCATTCATAAAAATAAAAATTTCAAATTGGAAATTTTTTTTTTTTGAAACTAAGAATGATAGAAACAAGAATTAAAAAAAGTTGACCTAAAACTTGGTTGTAAACATAACACCTAAAAAAAGACTGCATCTTGGTACTCTTGGGGCAACTATTGAAAATATCCAAAAAGTAAATGTTTATGTTTTACCCTGAATATTTCTTAATCAGCAACTTACTCTATTCTTATTTCAGATAATAAAGAAGAAAGATTTCATTATTTCACTATTTCATAATTGATTAGACGTGCTTTTAAGAACGTGGTTCTTAAAGTTAGAAAGCATTTTTACATTTAAGAAAATACTCTATTTTGAAGAAGTACCATTCTAATTATCCTAAAAAAATCATATAAAAATTTACTTCTGAAGTACAGGTTTTAGAGCTGGAACCTCTTCGTTAGTTCTGTTTAGTATTCCGTATATATTCGATCGAAATAGAGATCATTTTTACGCTGAAAAGAAAAAAGCTATTAGTAAATATAAAATATTCGTAACAGCTAAAACAAGAAATATTCTCTTTGCAAAAAAATATATTATAGCTTATCGGACGAAGACCTCTAGTAAGTTTCACCCTTGCATTAAATGTACGGGACTCCAAAAATAATAGACAACCCGGGCGTCCCATCAGTGAATCACCAAACTAGAGGATGGCATATTTCAATTTATTTTAGGTGCTTTTCAGCTAGCGTACGTGAACATGACAATTTTTACAAAAGAATTATCGCAGTAATAAAAATTTAAGAACCATATCTCAAAAGATATCCACCAAACTCAATGCCATCACATGCGAAACTGCCAAAACTTTTATTCATATAGCAAAGCCTACGGGTGTAAAAAGAAAGCTACTGTGCTACTATTGCCATAGATAAATAGGGTTATAATTGATATCACTATTAATGGATTAGTGGTAACTGTAGAAACAATTTTAAAAGAGCACTGCTGACCCCGATAGGGTGACCGATGTGATCAGTTTATCTCCTTCTTCACGATATTCTAAATGCAACCAAGATCATATTGAAGATATAACTAGGAAAGCATAATACATTCAGTGTTGCTCTAGATCGTTTTTACCAGTGTTTGTTCTTAATTTTTTGATAACCTTAAGAACTGTAACATAAGAATGGTAGTTGAAAATTATAGCTTATATTTAGTTTGAACATTGACATAGTATAACTAATAAGAAGAAATAAAAAGTGAAATTAAAAAAAAAAATCCATTAAGTGTTAGAACCATAAAATGCAATATTGCTCAAGAATAATGGAATGCATTTAGGTGTTAAGAAAAATGTATTCCAGTATTTTGCATTTCCTAATTATTAATTAACCCTTTTAAATATCTGTTATTTTAATTTGTATCATATTAGTTTACATTGTATTTAAGTTTTAGAGAAACTATTTATTTTTATATTTTCATTTAGCTAATAAGAGGGGAAAAAGAAAAGAAAAATAATTTAATAAAACTCTAAAGACTATTGTACAGTTTTATGATCAACTTTATATTTCATTTTACTTTTATGTTATCGTAAACGTAACTTCTATAATTTGTAGTTTAATTTTGTAGTAAAAAAGCTATAATTCAAGAACTAATAATATTTATTTTTATGCAACTTATTTTTTGGAGTTATATTTAAAAAAATCATAGGAGATCTGCAAACAGAAAAAAAGAAAACGGCTCTATGGTATAATGATGTTTGTTTAAAGTAAAAAATAACAACATGATAAAATGTGTGTATCATTTGCTTCTCGATTGTGAGCTACAATTTTGTGTTCAAGCTCGGTAGGTTCTAAGAGTTTAATAAATGATAAACTTAAAACTGCAACATTTGAAACCTCCAATGGTAGTTAATTTGAAACAATTACTTTTAGCTTTAAAATTAGCTTATATAAACTTCATAATATACGCAATTTCACTATTCAAGTATTTATCCGTAAAATTTTTTTAGAGCCTACAAATAATAACACATTACTTCCCCAAATCAGACTATGTTGTTCTTTTAAGAATTTTGGGCCATTTAAATTATGTGCAATATTAACTAATTTTTTTCAGTACTTAGCTTAAAAAATCGTTTAAAAATAATATAATTTATTAGTAGATAACATATTTTTAAAAATGACTCGTTTATCATGTTTTATCTTCGCTGCTCCGTAGGTATTCTAGAGTTATCTATTTTATCTCATATTCTTTGGCCTTTTTTTACATCAAAGATCGCCGTTCGCTAAATGAAAATTACGATGCAGACAGCACATTTTTCCAGGTAGAAGCAACAAAAAATTTTTGCACTTATTTTATATCCGGATTTATTTTTCTATCTAAACAAGATATTAAAATTTTTAATATTTTCTTAAATTTAGAATAATTATACAGGATTATATTTTTTGTTAACTTAGACTTAGAGAGTAAGTTTTGATGTTTTGACCTCTTTAAGTTCGATACCGGATACTTCGTATAAACGTATATTCGAGCATCAAGAAATGGATACTAATTTATTTCTATGAAATTCCCGTGAAAGCTCGCAGACAGAAAAACTGTTCATCCTGGTCTATTTATCAAGTACTATATTTAGCTATATAAAGTACATAATTTATTATGTTTGTGAGTTATTTAAAAATATAGAAGTATTGACCAGCAAATTATTTGTTCTTATAGATTTTAAGTTTTTGGAAATTTCAAGAAATTCCTTAAAAAGTAAAAATAAATATATTTTATATGAGAAACACAGTAAACATGTGTATTAGGAGTGAGAAAGAAAATCTTATTTTGAACAATGGAAAAAAAAATAAATGCATGCGGGGGCTATACATATATACTTAGGAACAAAAATAGATACAAACACTCTAATCGAAGAGATACAACAAAAACAACTGTGCTAGAATGGACATTTACAGAGAATGGAAGACCAAAAAATATCAAAACAAACAATGTCATGGTCTGGATTTTTTATTGACTCATAGGTTAGTTATTTCACTAATATGTTCAGAAATATGGGTCCCCTGGAGTATATAGATAGGTATTAACATTTTTTGTAAGAAATATTAGTCCACCGTTCTGTTTTTGAATTAGGTATTATCTTACAAAATTTCGATGACGCAAAATTATTAAGAAAGAACAATCGTCTGATTTTTAACTCCGCCGTTGCCGATCCCCAGCCCGGACGAAAAAGGAGGAGAGTTCATACGTCATGTTAGCTCCCGACCATGGTGAAAAGGCCATTGCTCGCAGATCCGTGAACCAAGCCTCGGAAACAGGACTGAAAACAAAGATGACGATACAAGCAAGCAAAAGAGAATGGTAAAAAAAAAAATCACCAGACTAGCCAGCTGGAACAAGGGCAAACAAAGATCAAGAAGTCATAATAGAAGTGGAAAAAAATATGTGTGAACAAAAAACGACATGAAACAAAACCAAAAGGACGACCACCAAAGAGATGGATAGACAGCTAGACATCCGAATCACAAGAGGCTTAATAACGAAGTAGAACAGGTCCGTAACCTACTCAGAAGAGGAAGTAAGTAAGTAATAGTCTGATTTAAACAAACAAAAATTTTGATTTAGGGAACCAAATACATAATTAATATAATTAGATATGCTATTATTTAAAGCTGTTTGATAATGACTCATTCCTCAATAGTTTCTAGCTGTTTAATTAATTAATTTTTTTAGTCAACTGTTTTACAATCCAAAAAAAAACTATATATATATATATATATATATATATATATATATATATATATATATATATATATATAAATATATAGTTTTTTGGATTGTAAAACAGTTGACTAAAAAAATTAATTAATTAAACAGCTAGAAACTATTGAGGAATGAGTCATTATCAAACAGCTTTAAATAATAGCATATCTAATTATATTAATTATGTATTTTGTTCCCTAAATCAAAATTTTTGTTTGTTTAAATCATACTATTACTTACTTACTTCCTCTTCTGAGTAGGTTACGGACCTGTTCTACTTCGTTATTAAGCCTCTTGTGATTCGGATGTCTAGCTGTCTATCCATCTCTTTGGTGGTCGTCCTTTTGGTTTTATATATATATATATATATATATATATATATATATATATATATATATATATATATATAACTTCTGCCAAAATCTCATTCACACCTTCAAATATTATTGGAGAAAGAAAAATTGTGACTATGTAATTATATGAAATTAAAAATTACATAATTACCCGAGAGGTACAGAAACAAATAACTAAATTTCGGTAATTTCATTTTAATATAGAACTATCTAAAATTAATTTCAGTCACCTGACACCAAAGTTATTTATAATTTAGGAATACAATTTTTAAAAATCTGAATATTCCTATATTATCAATAGAATCTTAGAATGTTGGTTTCTTTGAAATTATAATCAATAACATAAAAGCTGTCGAGGAAGAATTCCTAATTTTAACTTAATGCATTTTATTAACTTTATTATTGAACACAACAATTGGGTCAAGGATATCCATTAGCTTAACTTTTCTTAATTTCATAAATATTAAGGTACTGGAAACTTTAGGAAGCAATAGCTAGATATATTGACTTTCCGCATTGAAGAATTTCTAGGACAGGGAAAATTAAACTTAATTGCCAAGCTGAATGGTTAATAAAGCATTTGTCCTAAATTTCCAGTAGATTCATTAAAAACGTCGTCTTTTTAAACTAAATTGTCTAAAAGTTAATTAGAATACTAAGAACGAGTAAATAGGTCGAGATCTGTACTTAGACTTCCTTAATAGCTTACAAAAGATACACAGCAATGCACTTAAAGGTATGATAAAGTGACACACTGAAATGCTCAACAACTTATTTTTTTTAAAGGGTGTAAAATTTATTATTAAATTATTAAAACCTACCAATGTGAAAAATCCAAAAATAAGACTCTGAGTCTTTTAAAAATTTACTTGTTGAGTATTTTATTTGCTTAGATTTTGAGAACTACTAATAATTACATTATATTAATTTATTCAAATTCTGTACGAGTATTTTAAGTTTCGCTATTTTCACGAAAAACAAGTAAAAGTAATTTCTAACATTCCGCACTGATGAAATTTCTTACAAAGCGAGAATTGGACCAAAAGTTATTCATAAAAGAATATCCAAGGTGTACGACAATGACTACCCATTTTATATTCAAATAAAATTTTTACCTAAAACTTTTCGATGTAACTAAGATTGAATTGAAGACGACGCCAGTTCAGAGAGGCTCGTTGAGGGTTTGCTACCATCGATTAAAGATTCCAGGGCTTGCTTAAGAGTGTTATAAACTACAAAAGATTGTGCACGAGGATCAAGGGATTAACGAAGTTTCTGCACGATGAAGCAGAACATTAGAGAAAAGGTCCAAATTCATGAAGAATCAAAACGTTGCTATTGTAGATTGCAGAGTCTAGAAGGCTCGCATAGTTCAAACAATTACCCAAAGCCTAATTATAACATTCATCCTACAGCCCTGGTTTAGAGCCCTACTACATCTTTTTGTTCAAACATTTGATTTTTGTTGTAATATTAGTAATAGTAGTATACTTAAAATTATACAATATTACTTTTATACCTGTCAGCATTTGCAATATAGACGTATTATGTCAATATCATGTTGGAAAATAATGCGTTGTTTGAATTATTTCAAAAATTTTAGCACAGAATCCATTTTATCTTACCAAAATCTTTCCGATCTGCCTATTATGGTTTTAACATTTTTTCACTGTGCAATTGTCCGGAAATCATAAACTTTTACGTATTATAGATTTAGGAAAGTATTTTTCTGCAGATGACTGACGGCCGTAAGGCAGAGTGAGAATAGAATGTGATAGTTACTACACTCGTTAGGAGAAATACTGTATATGATAATGATGAAGAGACACGTATTTATTTTGATATAGCTATGTCCATTACTTAAAATTTACTCCTTGTTATGTACCTACCCTAATTTCCCTGAATGATTCTTCTGTGGGAAGATCATTCAAATAGTACCAATAGGATCTGTGTGATGGCCAGTATTGTGGAAATCTCTCCCTAGCTGTCAGTGGCCAGTCTACATAGAAACTAAGGGGTCGATAAATTTTATAGTGATAGTAAAATTTGGCGTCAGGCCAAAATGACCATTCATTGCCCTGTGAGATCTTGTTTCTTAAGTAGGTCAGCATGTTTCTAAAAAAAATCAAAAGAAGGATAAATGAAAAAACAAAAACTGAGCAATACTAGTATATCTACTTGTATCGCTGATTTTTTATAACAAGAAAAATACATGAGCAGATTAAAATATCCATAAAAATTGGGATATTCTATTGTATACAAGAAGTTAGATCTAAACTCAAATATCCCTAAAAGTAAAATATTTTTCTAATTCAAATATTTTACGTTGCTTTATTTGAACTATGAAATTTTTTAACGCTACTTTTTAATATACGTAAATTTTTATTGACATGTTATACGGATAAGTATTATAAAGGAAATTGTAAGTAAAGAGACTGATACTATCGTCTTTCATTCTATAATCTATTAATACTGCCTTTTTAACACCTAGTTCTAAATTAAGTTCTGAATTTGACTAACGCAAAAAATAACTGGACACATACACTACAAGCCAATATTTTAAATAATAGATACTTTATGAAAAGACATTTACCTCCCCCCTCCCTCCCCCCAAAACACTCTGCCCTGCCTCTTAAACACCTAACACGAATAGAAAAAATCATTTTTATTAATTACGTTCGTCAAAATCCAAGAAAAATTCTTATAATGATATAGAAAATAAATGAAATTTTTCGACCTCCTCCCCTTTCATCTCCTTTCTCGTTTTCATTTCATTCGAGAATTATCACGTCGACAGATTGCCAGACCAACAGATGAACAGGCCGACAGACTAACGAAAATAGGATGCTATGTTTTTCGTGATCCAGGGACCTTAAAACGTAAAGAAATGAAAAATCTCGAAAAATATTCTTTTCACGAATACAAGACTTTCCTTTAAGGAAGAAAGTAAAAAGAGAGAGATATTTAGTTTCACAGAACTTTCTTCGCAGATACAAGTTGTATAATAAGTATTTCCCCTTCGTTTTTCCTTAAGATTGGAAATAATAAAAAATCAAAAGGATAGTCTAATTCCTCAACTGCAAGAATCCTGAAAGAGGCATACAAGATAATATAAGCTATAAATAATTATTCTTAAATTTGTTCGTATTCTACCAAAAATCTTTTTTTTTTTTTATTTTTACTATTTGCAGAACTTGTTTCCACCACCACTTTCTTCATTTTTCATTAAACTACATATCTCTTCCCCAAGTATTACATGTATACCAAATTTGAAATCAATGTCTGATTTTGTCCGAGAGTTATAGTGGCAAAAAACTGACAGACAGACCGATCGACAATAATGATCTTGGGACCCTGAAACGCGAAAAAACGCAAATATCTCGGATTTTTTTTACTTGTAAGTATACTACTAAGTGTGAAAAATAAAAATGGTTTTTCTACCCCCTTTCGTAAGCGATGTTAATTCTTTCCTTCGGCTTGAAAAAGGACGTAGTTACAATATACCCTATTTTGAGGTACTGAAGAATAAAAGGGGCGACAAAACGTTTTCTTTTCACGTGCCCTTTAGGCAAAATTAAAATAATGTTAGGAAAAAACGTATAAACCACCAGAAATAGAATAGAAACATTAAAAATATAGTTTTTTTTTTTAAATTTCGAAAACAATTTCTTAATAAGAATCTTATGGTTTAAGTTAACTTTATTCCTATTAGTTCAGTTACAAAATTTTTGTTAAAAAGATAACTTTATTCCTATTTATTGGAGTATATTACGAAGTTCTTGTAAAAAGTGTTTTTCTTTTTATTTTTAAAACAATTGTAAGTACCAAAGAACGGTTAGTCAAGTTTAAAAGGAAAATAAAACATTTTTTAGCAAGTATAATGCTTTTGAGCGGAAACTTGCATAGATTATAGACCTTATAGGTATAAATCTTTTCGATTTCTCCTGTATGGATTGAGAAAGTGATACTGATATTTTTCCGAATATTCTAGCTGCCTGTTTGTTCGGGATCTAGCACAGTACAGATTCGTAGTATATTCCGAAATCAAGCTCTGATAAAGGCGGCAGGATATTCGGCGAAACGTTGGCATCACTTTTTCAATCAGAAGAAATCTAGAAACATTATACCTATAGGTATACTGCTATTAGAATTGTAATTTCAAAAGAATCTTTCTGAAATGTTTATTTAGCAAAAACTAGATATTTTTTAAACTCTAAGTTTATAATAGTAACTAGAAAATAAAATAATAACAAAGATCCTTTAACGGACCGTAAAGTAATTAAAAAACTTTTTCCCGTGGGAAGATCACAAAAGCTAAGACCGTTAAAGAAAAGAAGCTCGAATACTCTTATTATTAAGTGGAATCTGTCTTAAAAATTATTCTACCTTAGGCGTCACTTTTGGGTCTTTTTTAAATTGACTTTAATTTGGAGTTTTATCTTTAAGATGGGTTTTTTTACTTCATTAAGTTTGACAGACAAATAATAATTTTAAGGGTACTTTCCTTTTCAAAATGAAAACATTTCTTTTTAAAAGAAAAAAAAAAAACAAATTTGCAATAAATTAGAAATAAATTTCATTGATTTTCATAATTTTATAGGGTATTTTCTGTTATCCAATTAACTAAAAAAAACTTCTTGGTGAAATTATGGTACATTGAATTACGATGTATAATTTTAAAAGAGTGTTACATCAAAAAATATTAATCAATTTTTAAAAGATTTTCATCTTTTACTGTCAGATTTACTGAAAAGATTTGACTTATATCGCTTTGCATCTTATTAAAAAAAAAAAAACTATTATATGATATAATGGCTTTAATAAATACAATCGAACCACCTCCTCTAATCCGCTTCCCTCTTCTACTTCAAACCTCATACATATTTGACAATAAATAATTATGCAAAAAATTTGCACACTATTCTAAAGAACCAGGAAAAATTCCTATACTGTTGAAACTTCACAAACCATCACACTCCACCCTTTTTTTTTGAAGCTATATAGCTCCAAACTTCATTCCTTTTTATATTTCCAGTACCAAATTTGAAATTGTTATTTTATTTTGATAAAAAAATTATTATGCCAAAAAATCAACAGGCCGACAAAGAAACTGGACTGGGAGATAAAGGAAACTGTTCCTAGTGTTTAAGAAGTCTTAAACGTGCTAAAATTTGAGAGGCACAGTACGTTCTTTGAGCAAATAAAGTTGCAAATATCTCACAGGAAAAAAGTAGCGAGAAATACAAGAGAAAGCAGGTGAAATTATGAAAATAAAATAATTAAAAAGCATTATGTATTTTCGATTTATTCATACATACACATGATAACTTTTGCCCTTTGAATCCTTAACAGATGGTGTAAAAGATATACATAACAAAGACGTTTTCAGGCGATTCGTTTGACAAAGACGCGTCAATTAGGGAAAGACAGTTGTATAAAGAAAATAATAGAAACAATTTTTCGTATAATAAAAAAAGAAATTCTGAACACGAAAGCGTATTTCAAGCTTTAAATAATTTTGAATAGGAAATATGATATTTAATAAATCGTGCTTATTCCTCTAAGAAAAGGTTACTCGTATATTAAAAAATTAGGTATTTATTATTTGTCAGAGAATTGTGTATCGTTCATAAAGGTTGCTTTTTAATGACAAATGAATTTAAAAACTTATATTAAGGGGTAAAGCCACTCCAGGTCCCAGGAACATATGTTAATTTCAAGAATTTTTTTCAAGAGTATAATGAAAACAGTCGAAAGTTTTTTTAAAGTACTTTATTTAACCGCCCTTCAGAATCCAAGACGACAAGATACCTTTTATGCGATGCCTGAAACGGGCGAAACGATTGATTCCGTACATTTCAACCCAACTAGTGGATAACGTACGGATTTTGCGTGAAATTTTTGGATGAAAAATAAAAAAATTTTTTCAAATGTGCACCATTTAAAAAAAAAACGATATTTTCGAATTTCCGTAAGTTATCCTCTAGTTTTTGACAAATATTAATGAAAATTTTTCATACGCCACATAAAAGGTACCTTGTCTTGGATTCTGAAGCGGCCATTTTGAATTAAAATGTTTAAAAAAATACTTTTGTACACTTAAATATTTCTTAAATAAAGTACTTCAAATAAATTTTCTACTGCTTGTATTATACTCTTGAAAAAAAATTTCCGAAATTATCCTTTTTTTCTCGGACCTAGAGTAATCTTACCCCTTAATATAATTCAAACAATTAAATTAGATCACAACAAAATAATTACTATTTATCTTATAGTATATTTTCATTATTGTAGTAAAATTTTTATTTATTCTGTATATCCAATATATTAATAATTTAAAAAAAATGTGGTTAATTTAAGAATTTTGTATTATTTACAACATTTTTTTTTCGAGTAAAAAAATATTAATTTTAAAATTATTTAAAAAGAAAATGTTTAATGTGTCATAAGAAATTATTTTTCTTAAATAAAAAATAATAAAAGGGCAAAGTAACATTATTTCCATTTTATTTAAGCTTTCAAATTAAGACAAAAAAGAATAAATCGGACTTGGTTTTAAACAGATAGGTCAAAAATATTTGTTGCATTGTTTAGAACAAGTCGTAAATAAAACAAAAATATGTACTTAATATTAATGTAAATATTCTTGAATTTTATACTTCAACTTTTGATAAAATATATTTCTTTATCATCAAAAGTTTATTATTAAATAATTAAATATAAAACATACTGTAATTTCTAATTATAGAAAAGTGCGTCTTGATTCTGTAAATCAGCCAAGAATTTAGTATTTTCTGCACTATTTATTTTAATATGCTATAACTAATAACTTATAACAACAAATACGTTAATGATTTAAAGGTTCATAAAATAAATTAATACTCCATTAGTTGATTTTTACTTACCTTTATTTGAGTGCCACGCCAGCCAACTTCTTCCAATGACTACCACTTCAATTTTGATTTCACAACACCGAACGCTCGCCGTTTTAACACGGTTAATTTTGGATTCTGTCCAAAATATTTAAATACGTTTCTGCATTTTTATGACTCATGCAGTTCTATAGTTCGTTCAATGAATTTATTACTTTCTAAATTTAATATTATTGGGCAATAAAATGTTGTTGAAATAATATGCCTTGCAAGTTGCATTATCCTTAGTTATTTTCTGAATACACAACGTAAACAGAAAGTAAATTTCAAGAAATCTAAAATCATTCACATGAAACATATAGAAAATATGTGAATTTTTGTTCCCCCGTCAAATTCATGGATGTTTAGCTGTTCAGAAACACAACATAAACATATGATAAAATGTAAGGTACAACAGAGTTTTTTTTAAGTTGTCTACGTAGCCATGAAAATGAGGTCACTGTCAGTGTTATCCTTCTAAGTACTACTACGAAAAGTTTTTGGCGATGGCGATTGCTTCTCTTAGAAAAAATTAAAGAATGTACTTTGAACCACCATATAGTGATACACTTTCTCATTAAAATGATAAATACGAGGGTCGTTCCAAAACTTCTCGGCCTGACACAGATATGTCACCAAGATGACTAAATTATTTTGATAATTATTAAGCGTTATCTAATAGATGGCGTTCTGTGAAGTTTCAGACACGTGTGTTTAATTGTCATTTTGTAGCCATAGTGTAAACAAAATAGGTTTTAACATTTTCTGAAAAAAGATAACCATTCAGGAACCCCAAAAAACCTGTACGACAGCCGATATTGTGACAAAAATTCACAATAGCATACTAACTCATTTCCGACTGAAGATACGCGAGCTCACTGGCATCGTAAAAATCCCGATAGGCCGTGTTCACCACACGATGTTTTTTGTATGAGAAAATATTTCGCTCGATGGTTGCGGCGTTTGATAATAATTAACCAAGAACACATTCAAGTGAACCTTTCTCAGATTTTAAATATAATTTCTGGGAACCTCTTCTACGTTTCATAACAGTAGATGAAATATAGATTCATCGCCAAAGACCAAGAAACAGTCGAAACAGTAGGCAGGAACAGGTGAAAATGTGCCCAAGAAAGCAAAAAAACGGTTTTAGCTGCAGGAGAAGTCATGGCTACAATTGAGGAAGATATTCAGGAGAAACGTCTACATCTCGTAGTGATTTTTCATAACGATAATGCACCTTCTTACAAGCCTCGGATTATTGCTACAAAACTGCCTGACTTTCGCTTTGAAGTACTTCCATTTCCACCGTATTCGTCAGATTTGGCTCCCAGCGATTGCTTGTTTCCAAACCTGAAAAAATGGCTGGCTGGATGAAGATTTACTTCGAATGATGAAGCTAAAACTGAAAGAAACGCTTATTTTGCAGAATTAGATAAATCTGACTATAATGAGGGTATTAAAAAGTTGAAAAGTCTCATGGCCCATTTGAGAGAAACGTCCGAGATCATGGAGAACCAAAACTTTACTGTTACTTGGCAACTGCGGGGTCCATAGGGATCGCGCCATTCAAGCCATTACCGAACCCCCTAAATTCACCGAGTTATAACTTTACCCTTCAGTCTTGATTTAGCATCCTGCGACTTCTTTTTGTTTTAGCATCTGAAGGCAGATCTTAAAGGCACAAGATGCCATAGATGATGAGTTGAGAACCGCTTTAGCGTCGTTTTGTAAGTTTTGTGAGTTTTCCTTCACAGCGAGGCAGAAAAGTTAAAAAATGGCAAAATTAAAGTAGTTGTAGATAGATTAATTATAATAACTAAAATTTTAATCGAAGTAAAACAAAGTTTTTTGTTAAGCCGTCCACATTATTTTAATTACTCTGTCGATCGTTCGGCTGCGCTGCGTCTTCTTCAGATGACTTACAACTGCGACTAGAGTAGTTATAAGTCATGTGAAAAATACATAGCGCTGTCGAACTAATTGTCATAGTAAGTAAAATAAACTGAAAAACTTAACCACAAACTTGATTTAATTTCTAATAATTTACTATGAATTTCTTTCCTGTCGAAAAACTACACATAACTGGTTTCTCGACAAGAACCTATTCATTCGTTGTTTAGCGATAGAAAATGTCACATATCAACTTGCTTTTTTCCTCAGGAATTTTAATTTTGAAATTTTAACTAATGTCATTTTTGACATGACATTTATCGAGACAAAGGTTAGGTCTTATTAGTTCAGGTAATTTTTAAATTTAAGTATTGTTTTTATATAATTTGGTATATAACATTTTTCACATGACATCTGTTAAAGTAGGGTTAGATCTATGTTATGTCGCCTTTTTTTTTTTTACTTCTTTCTTAACAATGGACGACTAAGTATGGCTAAAATGAACAGAAGATACATCCATCATGTCTAAAATCATGTTTCTGGGCGTTTTATTTCTGTAATTCTCTGCTTGTGTGTTATGGTCTTGGGGTCACTCCTATTTTTTATAGCTAATATAGTTTAACGTTTCATTTGTCAATGGTTTATTTAGAGAGTATTTGGTGTTTTAAATACAATTTTTATCTTGAATTTTTATTTTGTTAAAAAGATATTAAGTATGATAAGATTTATGAACAGAAGATATACTTCCACCATATCCAAAATTGTGTTTCCAGGTGTTTTATTTTCAGAATTCTCTGCTTTTATTGATACTTATGTGTTATAGTTTTGGGATCACTCCAAGTTTTTATAGATAATATAATTTAACCTTTCATTTGTCAATAATTTATTTAGAAAGTATTTGGTGTTTTAAATATAGTTTTTACATTAAATTTTTTTTCTATTCTTTTTAATTTGTGCAAGGGATAGAAATATCAGATATGATAATATGATTTATTTGTTCATATATGTCGAAGAATTTGTGCAGATAATTATTTTGTCATCATCATCATCATCATTAGCTTCTTCCATCCATAGTCAGATGTAAGCATCCCCAAGTTGTCTCCAATGAGCTTTGTTGTTTGCTTTTTGCATCCAATCGTGTCCCTAATCTTTTTATGTCGTCCATCCATCTTGTCTGTGGTCTACCTCTGCATCTTTTGTGTTCTCTAGGCCTCCATTCAACTATACGGCGTGTCCATCTGTTATCGTTCAGCCTTGAGATATGCCCCGCCCAATTCCACCTTAATATACATATTCGTTGTATTACATATATCACTTTTGATCTTCTTTATATCTCGATGTTAGAAATACGATCTTGGAGTCTAATATTTAGCATTCTCCTCTCCATCGTTCTCTGTATTACCTGGAGTTTATTTGTTATACTTTTATTTAAAACCCATGTTTCAGTGCCATATGTTAATACCGACAGTACATATTGATCGAATACTCTGACTTTTATTGTATTTAGAATGTCCAAATTAAATGTAGATTGTAACCTTCCGAACGCAGACCATGCTATCGAGACTCTTCTGTCCAGGTCAGCCTTTATTGTTATTACAACACTTTTAATAAATTATTTTGCTTTTAATAAATCGTTGTCCTTTGAACCATTTTTACTAAAATCAAATATTTAATGGTCCCTGAATATAATAATTTTTTCGCAAGCTTCTTTTTTTCAATATTTTAGTAAAAAGATGCTATTTTTGTCACTTCTACCATTAAAATCAGACGCGCGCCTTAATAACCATGCTTCGATTACATATTCTCAGCGTTTTAATATTTGACGTGGCTTATCGACTTACGATTAAATAATTAAAGCGTAGGTTCATAAGTGTCAGAAATTATTTAATTAAATTTTTATTAACTTCACTGTACACAAATTGGCAATTAACGGTATCACGGCAATTAACGGCTCAATGTTTGTATAAGAGTTTTTCCTATCTTAAAATAGAAAGTGAAATTTCTAGGGGTAAAGGACATTTGATTATTTAGTAACACGATAACGTATGACGTCGACAACGACATCCACACGTCTATATCTAAAATATATCAGTATTTTAATATTCAAATTAGTAACTAAAAACTTCTAGTTCATAATTATTCATGTATTTTAGAATCACAAGAAGTTCCCAAATTTAATTATGACCCGAAAAAATTTCCAACTAGTTGTGATATATTATAGCTTATGCATGTTTTCTAAATGCTTTATTTTTCAAAGCTACATAATGTTTCCAGAGAGATTGGTTTGAAGATAAACTTCGCCAAGACCATGTTCATGAGAAATGACGACTGTGATAAAGAAGCAGTACTGAACATTGAAAACGCGAAAATGACAAGAACGGATTTATACGTATATCTTACACAAAAAATAGTAATATCCAAAGAAAAGTTGAAAGCGGATTTATCAAGGAGAATATCATTGGCTTCATCGGCATTTGGCAGATTGCAGAACATTTTCCTTTCCAATGTCCCAAATACACTAAAAGCGAACACGTTTGACGAATGCGTGTTGCCCGTATTAACATACGGAACGGAAACATGGGTTTTGAATCAAAAAATTATAAATCGCCTACAAGTAACTCAACGAGCAATAGAAAGGAAGATGTTGGGAATATCGTTGAGGGATAGGCTGACTAATCAAGAAGGTCCAAGATAACTGATGTAGCTGAGAGGGTAAGCAGGTTGAAGTGGAGCTGGGCGGATCATATCGCAAGGTTCTCTGATAATCGATAGACCCATAAAGTAATCAACTGGAGGCCTTGGAATGAGAAAGGAAGTAGAGGACGCCGGCAAACCCGTTGGTCTGACCACATCAAAAGACTAGTGGGATACAACTGGATAAGGCCCAAAGCCGAAGAAGATGGACGTACTTAAGAGAGGCTTATATTCGACGGTGGACTGCATAGCTGATGAAGATGATGACATGATGTTTAACAATTTCAATGGAAAAGAAAGATTTATTTAAGCAATAGATTCATAAAACATTGCTAAAAATTTTTAGTTAAAATCCTTCTTTGTCTTTCTTATATTGTTTGTCATATAAATAGTTTTCATCCCCATTAGGCCTCTTCCGATGTGGTCGTCCAGCATTTTTTCCACCTTTTCGAAGATCTGCTATTGGTTTCTCTACCGCAAGATTTATTGAGTTTGGCCCTTTTTTGCCAGCGGGTTGTCGTCCATCCGATCTATATGTTTAGTCCATTATTTTCTTCAGGTTCGAATCCATTTGTATATTTCTTGGATCTTACTTAGTTCTTGTAGACCTTTATGGTATATATTTTTCTCAGGTATGTCTTTAGTCACCTATATTTCTGTTGTCTTCATCATTTGTGCTGTTTTACATGTATCAGCTCTTGTTTCTATAGCATATGTGCAGATCGGTCCCACTGTTGTCTTGTTTGTCTTTATTTTGCTTTCCATTGTAAAGTATTGGTTTTTTCAGAATATATCCTTCAAGCAACCTGTTAAAATTTATATTTTATAATTGAATTCGGCTAAAGTATAAGATTTTTGAAACTTGATCTTCGCTTATAGTGAGTTCATAAAGTAAAATAACAAAAAAGACAGCATAAGGTTTTCTTCGATTTGATCCAAAGAGTATTTTACATTATAGTTGCTATTTTATAACGATAACTAAATATAGGCAATATTGCATAAAGAATCACTCATTTAAAAGGGGATTTTAAAAACTTATAACATTCAATTAAAACAGAAAAGTCCCCCGTAAAAGGAGTTTTCGAACTTGAGAGAAAAAGGCGCGTAAAATATTTTGGCAGTATTGTTTTAAGATTTTTCGTAATAGTTGAGAAAATCGGACGGTAAATTAAGTCATGGACCTATCTTTTAATAGAGGTAGTTTCGTGATCCAACTTTAAGATGAGTTCGAAAATGTTGACGATACCTTTGTTCCATATAGAGAAATCAAGTACGGAATTCAATAATGGGTGAAAGTTTCAGTATTATATATTATAAGAACGTAGGTGTATCTATTTTAAGAGCAATGTCAAATATGTTTTTCTTATTCTTAAAAATTTGGAAATATCTCATGGTCATACATATTTTTTTATCATTATTTAAGGTTCTTTTTTGGGTACAGTTGTTATTGGTTTTTTTTGTTTTTTTTTTTAAATTTAGTAATAAATAAAGTAAAGATTTTGGATTGTATTTTGTCTTTCCCACTTACAACCTGTATTATGTATCATAACATCGTGCAGAGTAGCTTGATAAACGTCGCAACGCAACGAAAGAAAACAGCTTTGATACAGATGCGAAATAAAGTCCCCTCACATACCTTCTCAAGTATTTTCAGCAATAATAGTTGCTATAATTATATAATTAGAGCTATAAAGTTAGATAAAAAGGCTACAATTGTGTTTCTTGATCAATGACTTTTAAATCGATTAATTTTTACTTTAATGTTCGGCTAGAATGTTACCATATCAACTTACAGGGTTGGACTGAAAAGTAATCATGCCTTTTACGACATTTATTTTTTATGTAGAATCGGTCATACAGGATTTATATTTATATTCTGCACACAACCCAAAGACTTTATTACAAAAGGTGCTATCTTTTCGATATACCATCAAAAAAAAAATATGACTTGAATTTTAAATGTATTAAATAAAAAATTTCTTGCTAGTGTCAAATATAACATTTTTCATACCATCATCTTTAATAATAGCAAAGCAAGTTATTCCTTAATCACTTTGTACACAAATTCTGTCACATCCAATTGGTGCTGTGTAAATAAAAACCGACCAAATAATAAAGAGATATTTTATGTAGAAATATTTAAAGAAATAATTTTATTATAATTTATATTTTAATTTACTATAGTTAGTTTATAGATTTTGTGTACTGCTCTTACTAATCAAATAAACTTCTTTCGGATTTTATTATTCTGGTAAGCCTAAAAATGCAACAAATAAAAACTCTTTTATTTACAATTCAACTCTATTACTAATTCAGTCGATTCAGTCAAAAAATTCTTTTTTACATTTCGTATATCTTTGAAAAGTTTGCTTTAGAGTTAAAACAGTTTTTCTTAATACCCTGACTTTCAATGACAACTATAGTTCTAAACATTTTGAAAAAAAAAATGTATTGTATATGTTACTACTTATAAACTTTATATATTTGCTGAAAACACATATCTCATAGTAAGCTGGACAAAATTTGGCAGCATAAAACCATTTCTTATTATGTATTTTTAATTGAAAGGATGTGATATGAGATATGCTATTTTAACCTGGCAGATGAAAATTAATTTTTGGCCAGTAGATTTTTTTGGAGTGTGAATCAGGTGAAAAAATACCGATCTCATGAGATCACTGTATTACTTCATAATGTATTTTTAGATATTACGTTTCAATTTATTTATTTTTTTTTATGTATTTTATTTTTAGATTATTTATTAATTAATAAAATTATATCTGACTTGTTTGGAATTTCGATTCCTTGTCATTGATTACACAAAACAAGTTAATTTTTGGAGCACTGTATTTTGACTCATTCTATTTAATATTTTGTAAATGCAATGCTTTGTATAGACCTAATAGCACAATAAATATTTATTTTAGTATTTTAATTGGAGTGTATTTTTACATAGAGACAGCGAAAATTTTTATTTGTTTTTCTTTTCGTTTTATCTGCTATAATTAATTATGGAAAAATAATTCTTCTCGTGATTAAAATAACATATTTTCATGTCTATATTGTTATCATAAACAAGCCCTGCAATTGGTTTATTATACAGGGTATGCTACAAAACCGTAACACATTTATTTTCTGCTTTCTTTAGTTCAATTAAAAAATTAACTAGAATATACTATCTTCACAATATAAATCAAAACATATTTGAACATTTGGCAATATACTCTAATATTCTAACTTTTCATAAACTGCTCTGTGATAAATTTTATTCCTATAAGTACAAGATGATAATGTTATAATAAAGACAAATATATTTTTTTCTCCCTCTATATACAAGACATTCGAATGAAAATTAAAATAAATACATATCCTGTTATTGAGTCTAAACAAATTCTGACACTAAATGAGATCTTAAACAGAATTATCACAATATAGGGCTAATAACAATGACTTGTCCTGTCAATGTTCTGTTAATTTCAAAAATTTGTTAAATCAAGTCGATACCTGATCTCTAAGCATGTGTCTTAGAAACTTTTTGCGCTACCCAGTATGCTATAAGAGAAAAGCAATATATAACAACACTGTAGATTAGGTACAGTCAGTACAAAATGTCATCGAAAAACATTTATACTAAAATAAAGACTTATACTCAGCATTTATGGACTATTGCAAGGCCTTTGACTGAATGGAAATATAGATAGTTTTAAAAGCGTTTTAGGATTGCGTGTAAATTCATCATATAAGGAACCCATCGAAAGATATGAGAAGGTGATCGGTACACTCAACAACTGACATTATTTTGATCTAAATTGTAATAATACATTTTTTAGATAGGATCTATAGGTTTTGATTCTTGTATTGCCATAATCATCTACAAGATAGGGTAGATCCAAGAAATGTCAACATATTGAACTAAGCTGCACTATTTTTACATAAAAAAGATAATAAAAAGTTACATTTGGAGTGCAAGATCCCCTGACAGAAAGAATGTTTTTAGATTAAATTTACTTCCAGTATTGGGTTATTGAATATTTTTACATTTGTTTGGCAAATTTTCAAATGTAAGAGAAATGAAATCGGATTTAATCAAAAGTTAAAGGCATCTAAAGTTTTCAGGCCTCAAAGTATTAGACTTTTAGACGAAAAATATATGAAAGGCTATAACTTTTAATTTAATGACTTTTCCTTACAACGTTTTAAATTTTTCGGCAAAGTATGATGTCATTTGGTAATGACATCGGATTAACTTTTAATGTTTTTTTTTCTCAACGGAGGTACACTTAAAATATAATTCTTTTACAATATTTTAATATTTTTTGGATTTGAAATGTTTTTATTGAATCTAGTGTTATGATCTCATAATTCGATCCGAACATTTCCTGAATCCAAACTCTAAGATTTCGAAAGTTTTTCTAATGTACTTTACCACACGCACTAAATCTTTTTGGTGATCTAACATGAGTTATAATAATCAGGTGATTGATTTCTAAGCTAATGAATTGCAAAACCACACAACTTTAACTTCTAACAGCTATTTACATGTTCAAATTTGTTTGTGCAAATTAAAACCGATGATTAAATAGTTGTATTATTAAAAGAATGAAAAGATGCAGAGTTAGACCACAGACAAGATCGATGGACGACATAAAATTATTAGCAGGACACGATTGGATGCAAAAAGCAAACAACAAAGCTCATTGGAGACAACTTGGGGAGGCTTACATCCGAATATGGATGGAATAAGCTAATGACGACGATGATGATGATTATTGTATATTATTTATAATTTACTAGATCGAAAAGACTGATGTCAGCTAGTCGAAAATTACAAGGCATTTTATGAGCCAGATTCACTAACGGGGTATAAAATTTAAATACCAATCTACTTGCGACAGAACTTCCAGTTATCCAGTTGGTTTTTGCTTTAGACAATATTATATTTCATATAACAATGTTTTTAAAAGTCAACGTAAAATATAAACCGAAAAAAAGACCATAGAACAAATAGGAAAGGTAATAGTATTTAGAATTCTAAAATAGTTGTACATATTTGTCAGCTTACTCATAAGTAAAAAATAATTTTCTAATCTTGTTTTACCAAACTTTATAGGTTTAGTTATCTTATAAACTTAAACCCTAATTACCTAATTAGATTAGTTAAACCTTTGTACTGAAACAGGCAGTTAAAAGACACTCTAACTTAGGAATTAATAACCAGATTACCTTCAATAAGAGAATTTTTCATTTCTGAAAAAATTTAAAGTTTTGTTTATTTTTTTCCATACAAGGCTAATTTAATAATATTATTAAATGAAATCATTAGCAGGTAGTTTTAACAATTAAAAATATTAATTGTTTTAACAATATTTCATGAACAAAATATTATTTTATAGTTATTTATCCACGTTGTAATAGGAAATCACTGGCACACCTAATTAATATAGATGGGATTTTACTTAGATCTAATAAACATAAAATGTAAAAAAATGACAAGTCTCGCAACGCAGTCCTTCCACCACAAAAAGTTGTGAGATCTCATGTAAAACCAAGTCAGTTATTTTAGTTAGTATCTATGGAAGTACCTATTCAACAACTTTGTCATAAATTGTTATCTATTTAGTTACCTACCAACATTTATAGTGACCGTATCAATATTAGACATCTTTATTTCTATAATAAATATAATGACTTGGCAATCGCACGGCAACATAATCACATAAGAATAATCTACTATTTCGATTGTTAAGTAAGTCGAAACAGTGCACTTAAGATTAAAGTATTTTAAATAGTAGATTATTCTTATGCTATTACGTTGCCGTGCGATTGCCAAGTCATTATATTTATTATAGAAATAAAGACGTCTAATATTGATACGGACACTATAAATGTTGGTAGGCAACTAAATATATAACAATTTATGACAAAGTTCTTGAATAGATGCTTTCATAGATACTAACTAAAATAACTGACTTGGTTTTACATGAGATCTCACAACTTTTTGTGGTGGAAGGACTAGTTGCGAGACTTTTTTTACATTTTATGTTTTTGATGGGATCTCATTTCTTTTTGTAGGTAGTCCTCTTTTTTTTTTTCTCGGGTAATATTTCTTGTACGTCAGCTATGGATTTTCTTAAACCCACTTCCTGTTCTATTGGTTTTCTCAAAGGCTGTGATGTAACAATTTTTGACAAGTCTGGACGATAAGTGCTTCTAAGTCGATTATGTTCAACGATTGCGGACTCCTGAGCTTTGATACTACCGAAGTCGATATTAATTAGATGTAATCCGCCCAGACTTGTCACTCTCGAAAGTGCCACATATGCTTGACCGCATGTGAACACTGAAGAACCGATGGCCATCAGTGCACTGTTTAGACTTAGCCCCTGACTTTCGTGTATGGTAATAGCATAGGCTATACATATCAGAAACTGTTCGCAATGAACATAAGCTCTATTAATAATTTCAAATTTAGTTTTGACTGGACCAAGCTCGTAAAGATGTTCATTATTAAATGTAATATGTATTTTTTTTGTCAGCTTTAATACAATAAACATAATTGATGATGAATTTTCGTTCCTAGTAATGTAATTTTTGTTTTTTGGATCATCTCTTTCATTATTATGAATTAGTTTGGTTAAATTTAAACTTCAGTAACGTCTGATCTGATGTAGCATTAAGATTCTCATGGGATGATATATTCGGAATATTATCTATAATATATATAAAATGCAACGTCTCTCTGTCTGTCTGTCTGTCCGTTAGTGCGCTTATCACTGGAGAACCACTTATCCGATTTACGTACTTTTTTTTTAAAAACATACTCTGGCCAGGTTATAGGCTATATTTCATTACGATATGTAGCATAAGGAATGAGCAGTGACGATAATAGTGAATGAAGTCGGAAAAAAGTTTGTTGCTAGCGCGTTCTCTCGCAATACACAGCCTAAAACATTAAATATGGAACAATATTATGTAGCAGAGAATATCTATAATCTATAATATATATATATATATATATATATATATATATATATATATACATATATATATATATATATATATATATATATATATATATATAATGCAATGTTTCTCTGTCTGTCTGTCTGTCCATTAGTGCGCTCACGCGAGAACCATTTATCCGATTTACGTGTTTTTTTTTTAATTCATACATTTGTTCTCTGGTCAGGTTATCTATAATCTTCTATCTATAATATATATAAAATGCAACGTCTCTCTGTCTGTTTGTCTGCCTGTCTGTCTGTCTGTCCGTTAGTGCGTTACGTGCTTTTTTTTTAAACATACATATGTACTTTAGCCAGATTATATGATATATTTTATTGCGTTAGGTAACATAAAGAATAAGCAGTGACGATTATAGTGAATCAAGTCGGAAAAATGTTACCGTTAGCACGTTCTCTTTTTCAGGATCAACCTTTACTCCTTGTACTATACCGATAGAACCGTTCACTACTAAGCCAAGACTCACGTCAATATTTCGTCTTAACATGACTTTTGCTCCTATTTTAATAACTATATTCTCTTCTAGCCCTGCTGTCTTGGAAGCATCATCTTCATACTTTTTTATAATTAAAATATACTTAAAGTATTTCACTTAACAATTTTTTAATTACACCAAGAAGGTAAGTATTATTAAACGAATATATTTGATAAATGAAAAATATTATTAAATATAATATATTAATTAATAAATAATACAAATTATTCATAATTATGGATTTTTAATTATTAGTTAACTTTATACGACGTATTATTTACCGGGACTCACGGTTGACCTTCCATTATGCTATGTATGGATGAGCGCTGCGCGCTCTCACCGCTCTATCTCAAAAACAGTTAAGCGTATAAAAAATGTTTAAAACAAAATTTGTAGAGAATTTTTATAATGAATGCAAATATCATTGAAATCATAGGAAGCGAGATATTTGCGAAAAAACGATTTTTGTGACCTTTGATCTTGAATATCTTAAGACGCGGACACGAGATGTTATGAGACTTTTGAGACAACTTATAGAATGTCAAAATAAAGGGTTATACAAGTTTACAGCTTATTATCTCTCATTCGTAAGTTGACCCTCTTTTTTGGCTTAAGTGACTGTACAATTTAGAAAACGGGACTGAAATTTCGAGATATTTCAGTTTTTCCTTCCTTTATAGGCTAAACACACAGGGGAGCCGAAAGTGCCGTAAGTCGCTTCGAGAAAAGGATGGTACGGCTGTGCTTTCTGCTCGACTTGGCGGGGGCACGGCAGTGCAGATAAATATACAGTAACAATGATAGTAATAATTATTAATATTGCTAGAATGAGTGTATGTATTCCCGGGTATAAATGGAGAAAGAATAAGCTAATTTTCATTCAGATCTCTTTCACATATAGGTACATACATCATTTTGACAAATTTTACACTCCATTTGATTGAAAGTAGTTCAGAAACAATGAAAATATTGAAAAAATAATATACAAGGTCTTTTTTCCAAAACAGATTACGGTATCTGTTCTATCTATTCCGAAAAGTTATATTCTATAACTATAATTGATTTCAGACTTATGCAGATTATGTTGACCCGGTTATCATTAAAATAGTATCTTTTAAGTGGCTCAAATATGATTTATATTAGTTCATCGTGGTCCTTCTTAAAAAACTTTCGGTTGACATGCCATTTTACAAGGAAACCTTCATATTTTTTATAAGTAATATTGTTTTTACAGGAACAACTTACCTTTGTTTTAAAAAGAATTCACTAATCACTTCTAATTAGCATAATTTTCACATAACACTAATTATTTATTTCTTCAACACAGTATATAAAGAAAAAGTAGAGATAATGAATAAATGTTTAATATTGGAAGAATAAATAAATTAAAAATGAATTTAGCAAAAGTATAGGTAAAATAGTCAAGAAATTACAAGAATATAGACAATACAAAAATAAAAGCTTCTAAAATATTCGGTTCCTAGAATTTTTAGATTCAATAATAGTGCAGTAAAAAAAGGTCAACATAGTGATGAGAGAGGCATAGTTTATATACAGCAATATTATGATTTTATCCTCTCTGGGATATCACCAGAAGTATTGTCCTGAGTTTTGGACCTCGAAAAACTTGTGCTTTTTTGTTTATAAACAAAATTAAGTTTTCAAAACGCATTTTTTGAGCTTAAAATGTAAATAAGTCCGGTTATATAAGTCGGAGACAAACGTTAACGAAAATGATATATTTTTTTTACGGTTCTCTACCAGATGTAATAAAAAAATTTCAATTTTTTTTTTGAAAATGACAGAAAAAACGCACATGTAAAAAAAATGGTTAAAAAAAGATCAATTTTGGACCAAACAGCATAAAATGGCGGGTAATTCAAATTTTAAATACAAATTAAATTGTGCCCGCTGGGTTCAATATTTTTGTACCAAAATTTCAGGATATTTTTGCTATAACAAAAGGCTTTTTTTTGTGAAAGTTTTAAGCAGATCGGTTCACTTAGTCGACCCGTAAAATAAAATGAAAAAAAGCTTGTTTTTTAATTTTGTAGGTTATGTACGCACTGGAGCGACTTAAAACTAACGAGAATTTGTTGAAAATTTCATTGCAGGGTTTGGTTTTTTTTGTCTCGATCCGACTTAAATAACCAGATTTTTTAAGCTCCAAAAACTTGTTTTGAAAACTTAAATTGTTTATAGACAAAAGAGCACAAGTTTTTCGAGGTACAAAATTCAGGACTCCTGGGGATACCCCAGAGAGGATAAAATCATTATATTGCTGTATCTAGACTGTGCAATTTCAAATGCTTTCCTTACTGCACTATAGGCATAGACCAATGAAATTGCTTTACTTATAAACAAGAAGATAGACGGGCAGGACATTTACAATCACAAAAGCGTAAAGCAAAGTAATACTTACGCTTAAATTGTTAATTTTATTCTCGAGATCGTTGAATTCGTAGTCTAGTGATCGATAATATAGTGAAGGGTAGTAACTTAAATAGTAGTTCCTGAAGAAGCTACTCAAGTAAGACCTATAATATGGCCAGTTGTAATAAGAACTAGGCCAGCTATAATAACTGCTTGGCCAGTAGGAATAGTACCTACTAGGCCAATAGGAACTGTAGTAGCTTAAGGGCAAATAGCTGCGGTACGTTCTTGGCCAGTCGTAGTACCATCTGTAGATTTTGGGATAGTAGCTGCTGCTGGGGAGGCTTAAGGTACTATAATAACTGGATGTTATTGGGTAGCTGGAGTAATAAATGCGCTGGAAGGTTGAAAAAAAAAATTTTGTTCTTATATTTGCAGATTACACGTTAATGATGTAGTGCCTATTAAGGTTACAAGCACAGGAAACTTGGACGTTAACGGATAAAAAACTGGAACACGAACCTTCTCTGAATATGGGCATGAAACTGCAGTAAAATAATTACAAGGAAATTCTTTTCTTGGACCGGATTCGATTGCTTATTACCTTTTTTTGAAGTAACATAAATATATAAAGATTCACCTGTTGGTATTTATTTTCAGTGTTTTGAATTTTAATTAAAAAAAAAAGTTTTGGAAAAACTATAAGGAAATCTGGCAAGTTATGATTTCTGTACCAATTAATTACACATGCCGACAAAATTGGACTAAACTCCAGACCTTGAGACCATAGTATACTTTCTCGAAGGTTTTTGGCGCGCTCAATCCGAACCCGACCTCAAAATTACTCCATCACATCAGGTTTTCGAGATATTCTAACTAAGAAATGCAGCAAAAACAGTTTTTCGCTAGATTCGAGATTATATTAACCGAACCCGACCTCAAAATTACTCCATCACATCAGGTTTTCGAGATATCCTAACTAAGAAATGCAGGAAAAATAGTTTTTCGCTAGATTCGGGATTATATTATACCGTGAATTATTTTTTCTCTACAAAACTCGTTGCGACATATGAAAGTACTACTCTTCCCCATCAAAATGCATTTTTAATTTTTCAGATATCTTATTTCTTCTCAAAGAAATCATCTTTCTAGTAGCAATATTGTTTATTTATCATACATGGTGTCCTATTTTAATGTATCAGGCTTCTTAATTTGTTTATGTCAACTTTTAGTAAAAAAAGTTTCAGGCAGAAGTTGAAGGGTTTTGAAGGGGCAATAAAATGATATAATTGTGATAACCTTGGGAGATTATTTTGAAGGTCATTTCAAGATCAACTTTAATTTCTTAAAAGAGAATTTATATTTTTTATGACAGCATCATATTTCTCTAGTAAAAGTACACAACTTTTGTTTGAAAAATTATTCGCGATAATACTCCATTCGTCAATACTTCACTGATAAGAGACATTACACTCTTAATCCCCAAACAAATATAAAAGCAACAACAACATAACGTCAGACGTCGAGTGAAAATTGATAAAAGATATCACATTCTCAAATCCTAAAAGAATCAAAACTTAACACAACAGAAAGGCAAACACAACAAACTCTTAACCAAATTGGTATTATTGTAACGAAAACGCCAAACTATTTAATTTCCGATAAAAATAAAATATCTGAAAAATTCAAAATGCATTTTGAAAGGCAAGAGTAGTGCTTTCAGGTGCCGCAACGAGTTTTGCGAAAAAAATTAATTCGCGATGTAACATAATCCCAAATATAACGAAAAACCATGTTTTTTGCATTTTTAGTTTAGAATATCTTGAAAATCTGATGTGATGGAGCAATTCTGAGGTCGGATTTTGAATTCAGTGCGCCAAAAACCTTCGAAAAGGTATAGTCTAGTCTCAAGGTTTGAAAAATGTTGGCTTTTAATGATGTAAAATTTTGTAAGAAAAGAAAAAAGTAGGGATATTATAATTTTAATAATTTCATACTTTAAGTAACTTAACCATTTTTCTTGCTTAAATTTGGATAAATGTTGTGTATATCACTCTGCTTTATACAAAACGCAATTTTCAGTTTATACTTTATTTTATCTAATATATTACATTTTATTGTAAGCAATACTTGTCTCAAAGAAAAATTAGGCCTCTTACATAATTAAATTTTCCAATTTTCCACCAATTATTTGTAAAAAGTGTTAAATATTTTGAATTCTTGGCATAGTTTTGAAATTTAAAATTCAATGATCTTGCACTGTTGCTTTTAATGATCTATTTTAATAAATTCAAGGCCAAATTTTGCGTCATTAATTATGACAGATATTGTAAATTATAATACTTACATTTCTATAAATTACTTGAAAATCATAATAAGATGAATGAAGAAAAGTTTATTATTTCAATGAAAATATATTTTTTTTGAGTTAAAACAATGAATTTTTATGAAGAATAATATCTTTAACACTTTTTACTTACCCTTAACAGGCACTAAGATATAAAATAACAATAAATATAAATATAAATTGACACAATAATAAAATGGTAGCAGACAGTTAAATGAAGTTTTATTGCTGCTTCTGAAAGCTGTTATATGATCATTGCATCAAGACATTACAGTGTATTGCATTTTGTATAAAGCGTGTTATTATATACTTTAAGTTCTATTGTGTTGAAAGTATATGTTCATTTATCAAAAATAAATAGTATTAATTCATAGGTTACATATAATATGTCAATTTCTAATGAGTATGATAAAAGTATATTTGACCAATATACTATAATTTCTCTCTAGAATTGTTTGATAGTTTCAGATTTAAATTGCCATAAAATTCTTGACAGATCAAATTCACAAATAGCCCAGTCGCAGATAGTTTTTTGAACGTAGAGTACAATAAAAAAAATTTGCTAAAGTTTCATGTACGCTAAGCTCACAAAATCCAAAATAAAATCAAAAATTCGGTTTTTTCGATAATATCTCGAAAAATAAGAAGGTATCGAAAAAACTAATAGCATCAAGCAAAAGAGCGAGAAGTTTTACAAAAAAAAAATAATATAGAGGTTTTTTTCCAGATTTTTGTTATTAGAGTGAGAATTTATTAAATATTCGGATAAGTGATTCAAAAAGTCTAGCGCACCAAACAGGTTAATTTGAATTAAGTTTTAAAACTAAGTTGGGAATGTGGAATCTTTGGCACAATGATACTACTCAGTATATATCACCACCACACCAAACACTTTATTTTTGCCCTCGACGCGCGTTTCGATAACCATGTTAGCTTCATCAGGAGCGATGATTGCCTAAAGCTAAACTACAAATCTACCCTATTTATACTTAGCCTAACACTTAAATTACTCAGGCGGAACTAATGGCATCGGCCATCAGTTCCGGTCAAGTAACCAGTAGAGGGGACTATAAAGAATAGGTCCTCTGTCTTTATTTAAACTATTTTTACATTTTATAATTTCCATACTTTCGTATGTGTTCAACAATCTCCTATCAGATACATTTTTATTAATCTTAGATTATCTAATCTTACAATATGATCAGCTTCAAGGGCATGTTCGGCAATGCTAGACTTTTCTGTTCTACTGTATTTTAAGTGTGCTAAATGTTCTTTAAATCGTGTTTTAATTGACCTTTTAGTTTGCCCAACATACTTTTTGTCATAATCATTACAACTAATTTCATAAATTCCACTTTTCTCACAATTAGAAATCTTATCTTTGGGATTTCCTAAGATATTCCTCAGATTGTCTGATGACTTATAGACTAAGGTGAGGCCTACCTTATTAAATACCTTACTGAGTCCACTGCTATATTTCGGATTATATGGTATGGAGATATACTTGGTGTTATTTTCTTCGCGTGTAAAAAAGGTGGAATTCTGAACATTAAACCTAAACTTATATCTATTTATTAGCTTATTTACTAAGTCATCGTCATAACCATTAACTCTAGTTATATTTCTAATACGATTCCTTTTTTTATTAATGTTTACTCTATTCAGAGGGAAAGTGACCAAACGATGAACTAAAAAATGTAATGAGGCTAATTTGTGCTTTTTTACACGCGAAGAAAATAACACCAAGTATGTCTCCATACCATATAATCCGAAATATAGCAAGGGACTCAATAAGGTATTTAACAAGGTAGGCCTCACCCTAGTCTATAAGTGTCAGACAACCTGAGGAATGTCTTAGGAAATCCCAAAGATAAGATTCCTAATTGTAAGAAAAGTGGAATTTATGAAATTAGTTGTAATGATTGTGACAAAAAATATGTTGGGCAAACTAAAAGATCAATTAAAACACGATTTAAAGGACATTTAGCACTCTTAAAATACAGTAGAACAGAAAAGTTTAGCATTGCCGAACATGCCCTTGAAGCTGATCATATTGTAACATTAGATAATCTAAGGTTAATAAAAAATGTATCTGATAGGAGATTGTTGAACGCATACGAAAGTATGGAAATTATAAAATGTAAAAATAGTTTAAATAAGACAGAGGGCCTATTCCTTATAATCCCCTCTACTGGTTACTTGACCGGAACTGATGGCCGATGCCATTAGTTCCGCCTGAGTAATTCAAGGGTTAGGCTAAGTATAAATAGGGTAGATTTGTAGTTTAGCGTTAGTCAATCATCGCTCCATGGTTATCGAAACGCGCGTCGAGTGCAAAAATAAAGTGTTTGGTTTAGTGGTGATATATACTGAGTAGTGAGTTTTAAAATATGAAAATTTGCCTACTATAGTGAGCCGCCGGCAATTTTTTTGTTCAAAGCCGTACGAAATGGACAAAAAAAGTCGGACAATTTTTTTTTAGTGACAGTTAAAAGTATACTTGATATTAGAAAATCATTAAAAACTTTAAAGAAACCGTTCTCTTTTTTTAATTTTGTTCTTAAAAAAATGTTCATGATAAACGTATTTTTTTGCTTATTATTAATCATACAACTTCAAGATAAAAGTCTAAGCTTTATCTATAACGTATTTATATTTCATTTAAACATCCAGATAGAAAGAAACTTAAAACACAAAAATTCTAAATTACTCGAAGGAATTTTGTTAATGGCGATCGAAAAAGAAACGCGCGCGCTGCACCACCAGCCAGATCTGTTTTCTGTCATCTGTACGACGCTGACGTAGTTTGTTTACTATATATTGATGATGAAAATTGTAAACAAATTGACGAAGAAGAAAGTAACTAAAAATAATGTTTATTATTTTGTAAATATTTCTGTTATATATTTTTTGTAATTTATTATTTATTTTATTGTATTGTATTTATACAATTATTATTAAATATATTCATTTTTTCATTTATTTTTTTATATACACTGACTGCCATTTTGAATCACCCATCTAGCGCCATATTGGATCCGCCAGTTTGAATTTTTCAAATCGGATTCTTAATCAGCACCCCGAGAAATCCCTTAATAGCCAATTTCAAAATATTTAGCAAAAACGTTAATTTAATTATAAATGAGGTGGAGAGCATAATTTCCACTACAACTAAAGGGGTTAAACCAGCCATTTTATTTTAAATATTTTTTTTTTAATTACGGCAAAATTAAAAGAAAATCTATATATTATTGTTCTGTAAAATTTCCCGTTCGTTCACGTGGTGCTATTAGTTTTTCTATATTTTTTTTTATTTTTCGAGATATTTGCGAAAAAACCGATTTTTTCATTTTATTGTCGATATTGTAGGCTTAGCGTACACTTTAGAGCAGCAAACTTTTTTTATCGTGTTCTACGTCCAAAAAACTACCTGTATGTCAAAATGCAGCCTGTTAACATTTAACGAGAGCTTTTCGTCAAAATTTACCTTCAACGACTGGTCTAAATAAGATTATTATGGCTTAAAATGTATACACCTTAAGTCGTTGTCATTTAACAAAACAACAATTTTCCTGCATGCCAGAATTAAACTAGCTGTTTGTACTACATAGCTCCTTAGTAGTCTGTACTTTATGTTGAACGCAATGCCCTTTACCATCCTGCTCACAACAGCTGCTCTATATAGAGCCTAGTTCGAACCAATTATTGACGGAATTATTTACAAATCGAATACCTAGTGTGTTAATAAAACATAGTTTCACTCCATGCACTAATTTGCAAAGAAATAGTAAACAATGCTAGACCACTTCCTTATGTAGGATATTTCTGTGGTGGTTTATATATATAACTGGTGATTTTTAAATTTGTTCATTAAAAGAAGGAAAGGGTATTAGTTTCAAGTTTGAAGGAGAGTACCTATTGAAAGTGACGTTGCAATGAGAGATAATAGCATTAAAACCACGTACGTGGCCCAATCCAGAAATCCCAAGACTAATGCTGTATAGTAAGAACGCGAAATAGTATCGACTAGCCGTGATAAGTGCCAATAGATTTATCCCTACCTACGGTATGTGACAAGTTTCAACTCGCAAGCTCCTTCAGTTTGTTTTGTATGAATTTTTGCGTAAAAATCTAACGATTTTTACAAGAGACACGAAAGAAAAGCAGCCCGTGTGTATAAAATTTTGTATTAAACTCGGTAAAAGGGCTGCTCAAATGTACGAAACGATTCGTAAAGCATTTAGGAATGAAGCCCTGCCTTTCCAAATTTTTAAGTGGTTTTCGCAACTTAAAGGCCAACCGAACTTCGGTGGAAGACGACGAACCTGAAATTATCGACAAAGGTCAACAAATCATTTATGAGGACTGACAAAGTTTCTGTTGGCTGTGGACCGTGTCAGTGAATTTTACCGGAAGAATTAGGCATGCATCGATTCACGCCGAAGTTTTTTCCACATCGAATGACGTATTGATGTTGCTATTGAACTGAAAAAAGGTTTTTTGTCAAGAGTCTTTATCTGCGATGAAAGCTGAATGTACGGCTACGATCCAGAAACCAAGCCACAGTCTTCGCAGTGAAAGAGTTCCGAGATCCCAGAAATGCCGGCAAGAAAAGAGCAATGGAAAAGCATGTTCATGTGAAGGTAAAGCAATTATTTATTCGGAATTTGTGCCACAAGAGTAGATAATGAATTCTGCATTCTTTTGAGACGTTCTAGAACTCCTTCGAGAGGATATTTAAAAAAAGCAGTTAAAGCATGGGAGCAAGAGGAGTTTCCTCCTGCGACACTGTAATACTATGGCCTATCAACAATCCAAAAAATGTCCGACCAGTAGAAAAATAGTGGGATTAATATATTCGGATGCAGGGGCACTATCTTAAAGAGGATGGGAGTCGCGAAGCCTAAAATTACCTACTCCCTATTTTATAGTGTTAGTCCGGGAACTTTTGGATCTCACCACGGCTACATTGCCAACCATACCAAGCCAAAGTTTTTGCCTACCAACTAGATGTATATTTTTTTTGTTTTGGTTTTTCACCTCCAAAACAATCTAAATTCGTATTATATATCCTTAATTCAGTGACTTCTCAAGTCTACTGATTCTTGTCTTGATATGGCTAAAAATAATTCTTTATAATATTTAATTTTTTCACCTTTCATTACTCCTTTTAGCAACGGGAGCAGATTAAGAGTCGCAACGGCGAGGTTTTATAAATTCTATAAAAACGAAATATTGGATTTTTAAAATGAAATATAAAATACATATTTTATTATTATCTTCGTCGATTCAGTTAGTGACCATCGACCAAATTCATCTGTCTGAGCAGTCTGAAAGAACCAAAGATAATTGTCTTCTGCACCTTCATTGCTAGTAAATGAGCCGAGGCACAGTAAGTCTGTATCTTCAGGAATGTGTTTTTAATTCCTGCTAAAACTTCGATGACTACTGAATGTCGAGAGAACAAAGCGCAAAGTTTTTAGTTTAAATCTTTGTACTCAGAACGTTTTGGATCTTTGATTACTATATTTGTTTCTGCAAGTGCCGAAAACTCAATTACATAAATTTTCTTTGCTGTTTTATCGGGAAGTACTATATCAAGTTTGATGGCTTGCAAACGCCTTCTGGTCAAATAGGCAAAATTCTAGTAAATGCGGCTCATGTCATTTTCAACAACCGACTCGATCTCTCCCGAAAAATATGGCACTCTGAGAACGACATCAATACCGAATGTCGTTATATTTCGTGAACAGGACACCCTGAACGTAATCATGAGTGATTCTGGTTCTTTGTTCCTTGCTCTACACTTAATGTAAGCTAGTCCGGTAAATCGACTACTATACAATATGGTATTAATCATACCATCCTAACAAGTTAGTAAAAATTCCCCGGTCTCTGAATTAAGACTTGCTGACTGTAGAAAACTAAATGTTAATTTTTCAACAGCTGCAGCGAATGGTGTTTTTCTGGGTGCTGCCTGTAAAATTATTGTTATTCGGCTGTTTTAATGACGGTTTTAAGTTTGATTCTAAATCCAGCTACAGCATGTGCTCTTCAATTACTCTAAGTGACTGATTTAGGTTGTGTTGTAAAACAACATAAAGTTTAAGGTCATCTATAAAAAAAAGAAGAGAGACCTTATGCTCGCAATATCCTGGTGAACCAGAGTTGTATCCACGGCAAAGAAAACATCGAAATACAGAATGAAAGTGTCACCTTGAAAGACTTCTCTTCTAAAGGTCACCGGCTCAGTTTCTACCTTTTGGAGTGGCCATTTTTAGCCTTCCTAACAGGTGAAGGATCAGTTCGTAAAATTTTGTGTCTAGCTCTTTCCTATTCCTGTTCCAAATTTTTTTTGTATTACACGGAGCCCTGGGTGATACATCTATTAATCAGAGAGTTCTTCTTACAACTTTTAGATCATTTTCTTCCTGCACTCGGCTCTCTAATAACTTAAAGAACCGGTTCAATCGTGTTCAGTAATCTGTTGCAGATAATGGGAGTGAATATTTTGTAACAAGGGGTTTAAGCACGTGACGGTTTTTGGAGCTGGTCAAGCCGCCCTTTTTTTGGAATCACTACCGTTCTTCCCTCTACAAACTAGTTAGGAGTTGGTCGTATCTCATTTAACCAGGTATTGTATATTCTAGCGAGATGAATTTTTTCCATCTGAAATTGTTGATGGCATCTGGTCTAGGGTCTTTGTGCCTTGAATGTTATTTAAAACCTCTTTCTTTGCGAACTCATAATCAACTTCGTTCTGCTGTTTTGAAATGTAAGCAGTAAGTGCCGAAGCAGTCTAAGAGTGTCTGCATTTAATGGTTTCTTTGTCTCATAAATGTTCTTCCAGAATGTGGTTACTTGTTCTATGAATGGCGGTATTTCAACTTTGGGTGCCTTTTCCTCGAGTAAATGAGATGGTTGTGTGAGGAAAACCATGTTACCGTTACGCGGAGTGAGACGAAGCTCTTTGATGGTATTCAAGTCTTTAGAAAGTATGTAATAGAGATGACTGTGCTATTTTCCTCACATTGGCTTTAAATGGTCGTCCTGTTGTTATATACTCAATCATACACTAAATACGAGAAGCTTGTCGCCTAGTCTCCTGAATTTTTCTGGAGACCTGTTCTACACACTTTTCATTTTTCTTCGCCATATGGGTAATTTAGCATTAAAATTATAATTAAATTTTTATCATTGAGACGATGACTCCATTTTTTAAATATTAATCCATCACAAATATATTGATCGAAAAAAGTATTAAACTATAATTTGCATTCATCATATTCTATATATTTCAACCTGTACTGCAAGTCTTCAACAGAACTTGAAACAAACGGCAAGGCTTCAAATTAAGAATAAAATTTGAAATTGAATTGAAATATACCCCAAACTTGCTCTGCAAAATCGCCGGCTTCTAATTATCAGGATTAAAACTTAACAAAACTAAAGTTTGACAATTTTGGTTGGATGAGAAATAGTTGTTCCTGGGAACATTGTCAATTTACTGTAACTTTCTAAGTTCTCGCCTGCGATTGCACGAGGCATCTTCAGGAATGGAGAAGATTCGGCATGCTAATCTGAAAGAGTAAAGATCTTTGAAATTTTCGCGTGCAATCGCCAGTAAAAGGTCGAAAAGTTCCCCCAATTGGCACAGTCTAATCTCAAGAATAACAATAAAATAATAGAATAACATAAAATGAAATTGATAAACAACATGGTAACGTACATAAATACGCTAAAATTTTTAAAATAAATTTTCAGTATACCATTACCACCAGAAAACACCCTGTATTTGATAAAATAATGCACCTGGTTTACAATCCGCTTTTAAAATTTATTAAACGAAGGAGCAAACTACGCGAATAAAATGAAATAGAATATAGAATTTTCTAAAACTGAAAATAAGTTTTAAATAACGCGCCAAGATCCATAAATATGTGTTCCAAACAACATGGAATGATTTCGCATGAGTGCACTTAAACCCGAGGAAAATCTTTTTGCATTTAAAATTTATATCTAACGAATACGGACACGTGTACATATTAGATTGCAATCCGATATTGGAATTTAAAGTTTTTTTTTACCTAACATTTCAAAATTTGTTCATATTAGATAGCCAAAATAGATTTTGTCTTTAAAATAGTATTTAATAGTAAATTTCCAATGTTACAGGGTAATTCGGCGACTGATAATTGTAAAAAGAATCATGGAGGAATGCGAGTAAATGTTGACAAAGTATGATGAAATCATAATAAAATACTAGTGAATTCATCTTAACTCTACATATTGCTAAACGTTTCTCGTGTTGTACCATTATAGAAAAGGTACTTGTATGTTTTATCTGTTTTTTTTTACCCACTAAAAAGACTGTACAATTAGAAAAAGATAATAATTAACATCGAATCGTAAGCACATTTTTTTTATGGGTCTAGCACACGTGCTGCAGATCTCTAAAGCGCTACAGGAGCGACACGTGTGCGGAAAAAAAGCGATTCACGTTGTTCTTGAATCGCTGTAAATTGTACTCGGTGGGAAACACAGTCCTGGGCAAATTATTCCGAAGGGATGATGTTCTCTATATAAAAGACTGCTTGAAAAGCGTTGTACGAGGAGTAACAAGCTGAACCGCATAGGGATGTGAAGTATTAGCGCGACGTGTATTTCTAACATTATTTATAAATATTGTACAATTAAGAAACAAGCTTTAACACAACTCTGTATAATTTGCATTCTTTATCAATTAAACAATAAAAAGCAACAGCCCTTAAACATAAATATTTTCTCTTTTTTACCCTTTAGTGTGGTCAAAACCCTATAAAAACTAATATGGTTTCGAGGTGCGTAACTTACTGCTTATTAAACTTGTTATTTTGCATAATTTCGATATCTTGTGATTTTGTAGGGAATTCAAATATAAATTTAATAAAGATCATTACAATGGTCGAAAGGTTATTAAAATCTGTATTTATAATAAAAGATAATCGCAAAAAAACCTATACCCAAGACAAACCAAAAAAATATAGAAAAAACATCTATATATATATATATTTATATATATTTAAATATATATAGATAAATATATATATATATATATATAAATAATACATATATATATATATATATACATATATATGTATATATATGTATATATATATATATATATATATATATATATATATATATATATATATATGGAACAGGAAGGTCAGCAAAAGGGCTTACTGGTAATAACCAAGAGCGTTTTTTAACTTAGGGATAACCCTTAGGCTTAGAGACTGAACAAAAAGGTCTTAAAGTTATATAAAAACTATAGTTTTATTCTAATATCGAGCTTTCGATGCCAATTCGTACATCATCTTCGGGATCTAGGAGACACAGAAAGAATCCTCTTCAGGCAAAAAACCAATTGAAATAATATATCGTATTTCAGCAAGAAGAAAGGAAAGGGCTCTATCATAATTTATGCTATTTATAAAAGACAGAGTTATTAAATTAGAAAGGGTACTCACTGAATAATTGCAGCTGGCTCTCTGTCCAAGGAGAAAACGATCTATGCAGTCGAGGGAAAGGAAGTGTTGATACATGATTTTAAAACAATAATTAACAACGAACTTATTTTTTTTACACATAAATTTACAACAATAAACATAGATTTGTTAATTATTATTTTATTTTTCCCCATACTTGGCAAATAATAGAATTTTTAAAATTTAAAAGATACACCATCAACTTTTTATCCCAGTTGACAAGTGCTCGGCCATTTTGAAATAATCTAGTGATTTTAATTTATACAACTGTCGGAAACTAAATTTGCGTGTTGAGAAAAATTATTAACAAAAGGTCAAATTAAGATCGTTTAAAGGGATGAAAAATAAAATAAAATAAGGAAAGTGGAAAATTTATGCAGTATCAAGATTTAAAGAAACTCTGGTGTAAGAATCATTAGTTATTATTTTTTTAGTATGTTCTTGGGCCAACAAATATGTGCAAATGGAACTTAAACCTTCGACGTCTTTTTTTTATGGTTAAGACTATTCTGGCAATTCCTTATATAGCACATTTCCAGAAAATTCCGCCTGAACATGTTACTTTCAGTGTCAAAATGAAGGTTTCGTTATAGTGGACTTTATGTTCGTATTTACTGACATGTTGACTAAGAATGGTAGAATCTGGTTTGTGCTCACAATCGCTTTTATGTAGAGCGATTCTTTTTATAATTTTTGAGATGTCTGGCCTATGTAAATCGACCCACATTCACATTTAACTCCATAAACTACACCTGACTTTTGTCAAAGATCAGTTTTATCTTTTTTATAAGAGTAATAACACCCAAGCTTCTTTAAATTGTACTGAGCTATTTTAACATAAGTGCCTCTGAAAAGTGCGATAATTGATTAGGAAAGGCCCTCTATGTACTGTAACTTTTCAAATTTTATCTCAGTTAATACTGAATTGTTTAAAAAATTTCTTTGTCTAGATAGATTTCGGATATTTGTTAGCAATTAGGATATTTTCTAATAATGTGAAATTTTTTCTTTAAATGTAGGACGACAGATTCTATCAATTGTGTTCCTTAGTGCTGTTATGATATTTAAGTTTTGTTTCGAGGGATGATTGGAGGATTTAAAGAAGCTTGGATGTTATTACTCTTACAAAAAAGATAAAACTGATCTTTGACAAAAGTCAGGTGTAGCTTATGGAATTAAATGTCAATGTGGGTCTATTTATGGTACATAGGCTAGACATAGCAAGAATTATCAAAAAGAATCGCTCTACATAAAAGCTATTGTAAGCACAAACCAGATTCTACCATTTTCAGTCAACATATCAATAAATACGATCATAAAATCCACTATAACGAAACCTTCATTTTGGATACTGAAAGTAATATGTTCAGACGGAATTTTCTGGAAATGTGCTATATAAAGAACTGCCAAAATAGTTTTAACTATAAAAAAGACGTCGAAGGTATAAGTTCCAATTACACATATTTGTTGGTCAAAGAACATACTAAAAAAAATTATATCTAATGATTCTTACACCAGAGTTTCTTTGAATTTTGATACTGCATAAATTTTCCACTTTTCTTATTTTATTTTATTTTTCATCCGTTTGAACGATCTTAATTTGACCTTTGTTAATAGTTTTTCTCAACACGCATGTTTAGTTTGGGACAGAATTGATAACTGTAAATAAATTAAAATCACTAGATTATTTCAAAATGGCCGGGCACGTATCAGCTGGGATAAAAAGTTGATGGTGTAACGTTTAAAGTTTAAAAATTCTATTATTTCCCAAGTATGATTTTTATCTAATTGAAAAAAAAAATAATTAACAAACCTATGTTTATTGTTGTGAATTTATGTGTAAAAAAAATAAGGTCGTTGTTAATTATTGTTTTAAAATCATGTGTCAACACTTCCTTTCCCTCGACTGCATAGATCGTTTTCTTCTTGGACAGAGAGCCAAGTGTGATTATTTAGTAAGTACCCTTTCTAATTTAATAACTCTGTCTTTTATAAATATCATAATTTATGACAGGGCACCTTCCTTTCTTCTTGCTGAAATACAATATATTCATCAATTGGTTCTTTGCCTGATGAGGATTATTTCTGTGTCTCCTAGGTACTGAAGATGATGTACGAATTGGCATCGAAAGCTCGATATGAGAATAAAATACAGTTTCTAAGAACTTTAAGACCTTTTTGTTCACTCTGCAGTCCTAAGGGCTATCCCTAGGTTAAAAGCCCTCTTACATCCAATATCTGATATAGGCCTCTTTTCTCCTCTCGATTCTGCGTCTTTCTGATCCATCCTAAACCTGCCGCTCTTTTCAGGTCATCCATCCATCTTGTTTAGGGCCTTCCTCTCGATCTTTGTTCTAACCACGGCCTCCATTCTTGTACTCTTTTATTCCATCTATCATCTTGTTATCTCATTGTGTGACCTGCCCATCTCCATTTCAGATCCGCTACTTGTTCTCTGTCTTGTACTTTCGTTTCCCATTTTGTCTTGTAATCTTATATTCGGCATCTGCTGTCCATCGTCCTCCTAATTCATGTCCATGTCTGCACCACGTGAGAACCGTTAAAATGCATTGATCGAGTACCGTCTAGTTTTTAGAGCAATTATTTTGCTGGTTAGTATGTTCCTGTGTTTGCCAAATGTTGCCCAAGCCAGTCTGATTCTTCTCTGTACTTCTGCTGTTTGTATTCCTCGACGTATTCAAATATTCTCATGATTCGCAGATTATCCTAATTTGTCACAGCCTTTCTTTTATCTTTATTCAACAGTAGTCCTACATATACATTAAAATTCCGGGTTTCAATCTATTCATCTAACAATGAATTTGCACGACGTTTCGCCAAAATCTCATTTGGCATTTTCAAGTTCTCTTGCTGCTGCTGCTACTCCATACTGTAATCTTGCATCTGCTGCCACTTGAAGCTAACTGAGAAACCAAAGCAGCAGCAGCAAGAGCACTTAAATATGCCAAATGAGGTTTTGGCAAAACGTCGTGCAAATTCGTTGTTAGACGAACGGATTGACACCCGGAATTTTAATGCATTTATTATTTTTTAACATTTATAATTTGCAATTCATTGGTTTCATTAATTTCATTTCTTTCTAGAAAGGTTCAACAATCATTCTTAACATCCCCGTCATAGAACAAATAATCGTTTAGTATTTAAGATCCGTTTGACAATAAGCAAAAAAATTTAGTAGAAACGAAAAATACGAAAATGCCGGAGGATGGAAAACTACCACGTCAAATTAAACTTTTTCAAATAAAAAATTCAAGCACAGCAAAAACTCGGTAAGTGTTTTGAACTTTCTCACGTATCAACTAAGATGTCTCAGCAAATTAATCTAGAAAATTAAAGTTTTTTTTTAATCGCAAATAAACAGTAATTAAAAGCCATTTCAAAGAACGTCTAGATAAACAAAAATAATAACAAAAGTTTTAAAATATTTTTCTTTCGTTTCTCACAAAAACATTTTGCTATTTTTATAAACAAGATCTGTTTTTATAGTCCTTCAAACCGCACGTTCTTTATTATAGATTATTGGTAAAATTCAATTTGGACAGTACCTTCTGCTTTAAACATAATAAAATAACCTACTCGAAAGTAATCATGTAATGTACCAGAAAATGTTTCTCTATCTACTTTTGTTCAATTCTTTAATTGTTTAAAAACATTGATTGAAATGATTAACAATTTGTAAGCGTGAGAATATATTTGCCTATATTTTAAGACCTTTCCTTTGGCAAAAGAACTGTATCTTTTGTGTCATAAATTACATTTGTTTTGGGACTTACTGGAATAGATTCATAAGGTTGTAAAACTAAGTCTTTTCCGCAATTTTAATCCTTAAAATTACAGCTGAACAGATGTTAACGTGATATTTGTTTTGTATATACGAGTTTCTTAAATTTAATTGATAACTATCTAATAACTAATAATTAATTTCGAGTATTTCTATCTACTATAACTTTTTTTAACTTAAATGTGCCTTAAAATAAATTTTGTTCAATGATAAAAAAATAACTCTTTTATTCTATTACATTTAATGCTAGGTAAACCTAATACCGTAGTCTCGTAAAAAAACAAGGTAAATTACATTCTTTTGCAAAAACTAAAATTTATTTCTCAGCATAATACCCATTAAGCTCAATACTATTGATCCAGCAAAACTCCAATTTTTGTATTCCCTCAGAAAAAAACATTTGTTTGGAGCTGTGCATGCTACTCGTTTATAGCACAGATAATCTATTCATGTGATAAAATTAGTTAGAGAGAGTTAGAAAACAAAAAAAAAGCACTAGGTGCCAAATCTGGAGAATGGGGTGGGTGGAGAACTATTTCGTGCTCGGGCACTTTTGCCAATGTAATGGCTGATGCGTGAGCAGACGCATTGTCCTAGTGAAGGAGCACATTTTACGCACTAATCTTGATCGCTCTTGCGTGAACTCACTATGCAAACGATTCAATAATGTTGCGTAATAAGAACCAGTCTTATCTTTTTTCAAAAAGTGAATCATAATGATCCGCTGTGAGTCCCAAAAAACAGTTACCATTACTTTCATCGCTTTTTTCAGTGTACTTTCACCTTCGCCAAAGCACTGTTTTGACTACCGTTTTGTTTAAGGAGTGTAATGGTTGATCCAAGTTTCGTCTACCGTCACTAAACGCTGCCAAAAGTCCTTTGGATTATACTGCAACTTTGTCTAACTCTCCTCTTCAGAAGAAACCTCAATTGGGCGTCCTGGATGTGCGCCATCTGCAGTACTTGTACGGCCACGTTTAAATTCATTGAACGAGTAATAAATGGCCTTGAGTGCTAATGCAGAATCCCCATGAACTTTCTTCAGTTCAGTTTCCATCTAGGCCGCAGTTCACTTTTTTAAATAAAAATATTTTATCACTCTACGATACTAAGCTTTATCCATTTCTACGAAACGTGTAAGACCGACCACTTACGATAGCTGCTAACAGACAACTGCGGGTTGCATCTATTTTAAAACTTTAAACACAACCGTTACAAGAATCACGCTTACAAACGGTCGTACTACTTAACACAATTTCCCACAATTTTATAGGAATTTACCAGACTTATCAGTCAACCATCCTAACAACACCTTATGACACAAATGGAATTAAACTTGCATTTTGAGTATTAAATTGATGTTTAAATAGAGTACAAGTAAGTAAAAATATCATCCATTTGATTTGAGTATCCAACCAGTATTAAGGGATGAATGAACTTGTAGTTTTAATTTGCTCACCATTTGAAGAAAAACTGAAAATAGCCCTACATATTTATTATGAATATGTGAATATGCTGTCAGTTCCACAATTTATTTCCTAAGTAAGTATTAATTATAAAAAAATTTTGATTAAATCTATGTTGGAGCATTCAAATCTTTGGCCCCAAAAACCAGTTATGACCACTACAGCAAACACTTTCATGAAGTTCCGCTAGCCATGTTAGTTAGCATCGTCAAGAGTTATAATTGACTTAGAGTCAATTGTCGCTTCTGATAATGCTAACATGGTTAACGAAATGAACGTCGAGTAAAAAAATAGAGGTTATTGAGTAGTGATGATAATGTAATGTAGTCGATTAAATATTATCAGTCATAAAAATTCAATAATTTAATATTAAATTTGTTTCTATGTTTTTAATTTAATAAAAGTTCTAAAATTCTAATAATTTCATTTATTCTTATTGTAACATTAATTCGATACTAAAAAAATGAATTTATTTAATTTCTAGACTCAGTTTTCAACCTTACATCAACTTTGCATCAAATTTGAAAGCTTTGATTTTGATTTCGTTGAAAAAAAGTCGTTATAAGCAACGTATAGGTCTAACAAAATAATTGTGCTATTAAAACTTTTAATTTTTACCACTTTTTTGGTGTTTATGGAACTACTAAAAAGAATTCTATTTTTGTTGGTACCCATCATAATGAGTCCGTTAGGGGTCAGAAAGTTTTTAACAATTTCGCAAACAACAAAAAAGTGGTAAGAATTTTATACTCTGATTGATGAAATTGATGAATTTTCTTTTAAAACAGATTTTGAACTTTTAACAAATAAGTGAAAACGTCAATTTCAGCCTTAGTTGGTTATTTCTCATCTAAATTGAAGCAAGAAACTCCAACGTTGAATTTTAAGTAAAATCATTAGTAAAAAACTTTGATTTAAACTTTTTATAGGCACTGTATATTTAATATAAGAGGCATTTTAAATTAATTCTTAGGGGTACATAATTTATAGATATAAATTTACAAAAAGAGGTGAAATTGGATCCTACTAGTCTTTTAGTCACAATCATTCAAGCGTAAATAGATTAATTTAAAATAAATTATTAAATTTTGTACAGATGTTTAATAAATCTCCATTTAAAAAAAAATGACTGGTCCTGGACAAGGTTGAAACAAAAAAAAGTCTAACGTTGTATTTCAACTAAAACCATTAGTAAGAAACTTTGATATGAAATTTTTACAGGCACTGTATATTTATTATAAGAAGCATTTTAATTAATTCTTAGGTGTACCTAATTTATAGATATAAATTTACAAAATGAGATGAAATTGGATCCTACTAGTCTTTTGGTCAGAATCATTCAAGCGTAAATAGATTAATTTTAAAAAAAGTGTTAAATTTTATGTAGTTATTTCGTCTTCATTTAAAAAAAAAGAATTCAATTTTGGTCCTATACAAAGTTCAATAATAAATCTATAATGCTTATGCAGCGTATTGCAGAAATGCTTGTAATTAGGAAAAGTCCCCTCTCTACGCTAATCTCAAATAAGAACTTATTTAACACTTATATTTCACTGCCCTTAAGTCTTATCTTAACTTACAAGTGGTGTATTAAACACACCACCACGTTACATATGTAACTAATTCTTACTTTTAACAAAAATTAAAAAATTATTATTTTTTTTATTATTTATATTTATATATACATATATATATATATATATATATATATATATATATATATATATATATATATATGATAAGGAAGCCCATAGACCAATATAACAATTGGGGACTCACAGTAAACATGAGGATCGGTGGGGATAAGCAGGACCTGAAACTGGACAATAACATCGAAATTGAAGGATTACGACCAATATACTTACCTGGGAACTAGAATAGACAGTACTGGAAAAACAGAAAATGAAGTGGGAGAGAGGATAGCAAAGGGGAAAGGACTGATCTGTGCCATGAATTCCATTTTGTGGTCAAAAAATGTCAGTAGGCGAAAAAAAAAAAAACAGATTTACGTCATCTTCAAAAGTGTAGTTCTATATGGATGCGAAACATGGCAACTGAACAAAACTCTTGAAAGAAGGTTTAAATACTCTGGAAATGGATTTTTAGCCAAGATCGACGAGAAATTCCAAACTCGATAGGATATCAAATAAAAGGGTCCGGTCAACAATGAAAATAGAAAGAACACTGATAGAGGACGTACAGGAGAGACAATTAAAGTGGTACGGCCATGTCCAAAGGATGCAACACCATAGAATCCCAAAACAAATCCTACAGTGGACACCTACAGAAAGAAAGAAATAGGGAAGGCCGAAAATAACCTGGTCTATAAGCATAACAAAAGCAATGTCCGAACGAAACCTACGACCAGGTGACTGGGATGATCGGCGAGAATGGAAGCTAGGAACCGAAAGGCGCAGAGTGACGCTATAAACCGGAGATATATATATATATATATATATATATATATATATATATATATATATATATATATATATATATATATATTTCAGCGAAAGAATAATTTATTGTTTATATTTATATCTAGAATTTCAACGAAAGAATAATTTATAGTTTACATTTATATCTAGCATTTCAAACGAAAGAATAATTTATAGTTTACATTTATATCTAGCATTTCAACGACAGAATAATTTATTATTTATATCTAGCATTTCCCATGTATGGCATAGCCTTTAAATTCATATCACGTTAAAAAGGTTTCAACTTATAAAAAATGTGTGGTGTTTATTGGTAATTTTTATAGTTAACCTCAGAATCCTGAAAATGATATGAAATAATCCTCGCAATGAACGCTTCAACAGTTAATAAAAATAATTTTTTAATTTAATTATATTATATATTAGCCATAATTCCTGAAGCTAAAAAGTCGTGGTTCACGTATTTAAAGGTCATTACCTAATAACTTTCAATCCTTTGATAAATATAACTTTGCTTTCAATGATATTTAGTCATAAATTACACTTCATTTAAGCTCTTGGGCACAAGCCATAAACGCCATTGTTACGGTTTGAAGATTAATTGGAAGTTTGGAAACACTATATTTGAACTTACGGAACCTCATTTTTTACACAGATTTCAAGTTTTTTACAAGATAATGCCCGACAGTTACTGGAAGATTTTTTAAACAACTTGAAAAATATTTAATAAAGTAAAATTTTAACGGCGTTATTTTCTATATTTTATAACTAGGCACATATGTTTTTCTTTAATTTGAGCAATGTCTAGTATATGTAATTTACAAAAGTCTAAACTATATAAACACATATATAATAACCACCAAACTGTACATTGTTTAAAGCAGATATTGCCTAAGTAGTAAGTATCAAAACGAATTTCAGAGAGTGTATAATATTGGGGTATTAAGGAAGTTTTATTGCTCGTTGGTGATATGGTCAGGGTTATATTTCATACAAATTTTTAGTATGTGAATATATCGACTAAAATAAATGCTTTATACAATTTTAATTGGTTTGTTTTAGTTTTTATTAAATATTCGTTTTATTTGACAGTACATGAATATTCCAAGAATTTTCTTACAAGTCTCTTTGAATTTTATTTTTAGAAAATTACTTATTACTTCATTTATATCACTTGTTGAACTGTGATACTTTTATTTAAAAAAAAAAACTAGAACAGAAGTGAATTCTAAAGACGATCCTTTATAAAACTACTACTTATTCAAGAATGTAATTAAAGACTGATTTTGTCAAATTTCCACTTTATTTAGTTTCACTGAAACTGTATGACCCGTTTCGCTATACTATAGCTTCGTCCGATACAAAATGATATTGAATATTAGTGTTGTTACATTTATCCAAATACCCTAAGGTAGATAGGTAATAAAATTAATACTGTATGCTAATGAATATTGCTGGGAAATCCATTCTGAATATTAATTGTATAAATTGAGTAAAGATGAGTTACCATGGGCTAGACAGGTATCTTTTTGTTCGTTTAATATGATGTCTGAATTTTTAATTCTATTTATTTCTAAATTTTCTAATAGGTTTAATTTTACGCGTTTGTTTTGTATGTGTAGAAATTTAAATTTATCGTCAAAAAGATGATTTGATTCTGTTAAATGATTACTGTACGCTGAGTCAGTTTTGTTTTTTAAATAGCTAGCTTGTTCTAAAATCCGAGTTTCGAATGAGCGCCCTGTCTGACCTATGTAACTTTTATGACAAGAACCACAATTCAACTGATACACTCCAGATTTTTTTGATCTATTTTGTTTTCCCTTTGCGTTTTTAATGAATTTTCCTAACGAGTTGTTTGTTCTAAAAGCTACTCGGATTTTAGAACAAGCTAGCTATTAAAAGCTATTTAAGAAACAAAACTGGCTCAGCGTACAGTAATCATTTAACAGAATCAAATCATCTTTTTGACGATAAATTTAAAATTCTACACATACAAAATAAAGGCGTAAAATTAAACCTATTAGGAAATTTAGAAATAAATAGAATTAAAAATTCAGACATCATATTAAACCAACAAAAAGATACCTGTCTGGCCCATGGTAACTCACCTTTACTCAATTTATACAATTAATATTCAGAATGGATTTCCCAGCAATATTCATTAGCATATAGCATTAATTTTATTATCTATCTACCTTAAGGTATTTGTATAAATGTAACAACACTAATATTCAATATCATTTTGTATCAGACAAAGCTATAGTATAGCGAAACGCGTCATACAGTTTCAGTGAAACTAAATAAAGTGGAAATTTGACATTACATTCGTTATGAATTTCCATTAAGTAACAGCCACAACAATTCAAACTTATTCAAGATTTGATAAAAAAGTTGTTATAGGTGACATCAAGACTGAAGACTACCATTTAAAAGTATTGATCGCTTATAATAATAGTTATGTCAGATAGTACTTTTAATGACTTTTCCCATATTTAAACATGTTTCAACGGTATCGACATTTTACTCGTCGTATATTTAACATGTCATGTGTTCTGTATTTCAACAAATATATCATCAATGGTCTTGTGTATATTTTCATTTACAAAAAAAAAACCATTTTACAATTTAAGTTGTTAATAAAAAAAAAAACAAAAATATTGTAAAAAAAATAGAACGTTAAAACGCTAGCGCAGATGAGGAGGAAAGGAAGCATGATGACGTCAAATCAAAGAAAAAGTTTCAAAAATAGGATAAAATGTTCGGCAAAAGAGGTTAAAAGCACAACATAAATCATCACCTCGGAACTTTGCAATACTTCGACCAAACAAACTTTTCGTAAATAATGACGTAGATAACTTATACTCTAATTTATACCTTAATTTTGTTCCCTTTATAGCTTATTTGATTTAAATTTCAATATTTAATTCAAATGACTAATTAATTATATTCATATAAATAGAGGATTTATTTCAATCAAATTTTATGAAAGCCTCACGGTATTTACTAAATTACATAATTTCAATTAAAACTTGATGAAAAATAAATATTATTCAGTAGTTCTTTCTCGATTGTTATTGACTTTTCCAGACGTCGTAATTATACCTATATAAGTTTTTTAGCAAGTTTTACAATTTACTTCAACAAATTAGATTAAATTTGAGATCAGTCTAAATTTTTTTAATACAGAATCCAAACTGATAAATTTAAGGGTTTTATTGAGTTATAACATCTACATTACATCCTAGCATCGTATTTTTTTATAAAAAAAGATAAGACTAGATACTAATAGGAAGAAAAAAGACGTTGAGATCAAATTTAACAGCTTCTGATGGCTAGAATTGTTTGTTTATTTCAATTAAAAAAAAAAAGCGCAACCAGATATCAAAATTTCCTCAACATGATTTAAAGAGTAAGTATAAGGACGGAGAAATATAATAATTACGATTTTAATAACGTTGACATTTTAGAACATTTGATACCATGACACTACGCAACAATTATGACTACTACACCAAACATTATATTTTTGCATTCGGCGCACTTGATGATCGTTAGCGAAACGTATAGTAAAATTGTGTAGTAAAATTTTAAGTGTGAAATTTCGACATGAAACTTCTACCCTCATTTTAAAACTTTGCTTTGGGATCTCTGCTTGTTGGGCTAGCTTTCATCAAAATAATTTGCCAGGAAAAATAAATTTTTCTGTTTTTCTGTGCCTTCGCCAATGTAGTCGTTTTCTGGTGCAAATAACTACTACTCCCTAAAGATATTGACAAAAGGAGGCAAACGGTGTCCTATTCAGAAACATAATAATTTTGTAGCGATTTATGATGCATCTGTCGATAATATGAAGTTTCTTTAAATATTTTAGCAATTTTTATTTCATACATTTTGAACGTGGAAGTTCGCATACTAATGAATAGACTATGCTCGAAATTTCCCCATACTAGTTTTCAATCAAGTTATATTGTTCATTTTTCATTTTTGAACGAAGGCAACAATTTACTAATCGGTGATGATACAATTATTAATAAACTATGGGCCTGCTTGCACTAACAAAAATTTATTAACACTTCCGCTTCTAAAACTAAAGTTTAATGTAGTGCAAATGATATTCAAATATTAAAGTCGAAATCTAGAGACCTATCACGAAATAATTTGATTTGTGTTCAAATTTTGAGAAAAACAAAATAATATTTAACGTCCAAATTTCGATATCGGAGTCGAAAGTGGGCATTCTTGGACTAAAATTCAAACTATAAAAATAAAATGAAAATTTCAAGATTAAAGTTGAAATTCCGATATTCAAGTCAAAGTTTTTATTTAAAATCGATCTATTACATCTTATTTTACTTTTTACGTGTTCTTATTGGACAATATCTTATTAAAATGAAAATGACTTTCGCAGGTTCAAGGACCTGTCATCTTTCAAACCGAGTTGAAAAAATTTGAATGCTTTGTTTTATTTATTTTTTTCAGTCGGTCTTATTTTCAAGCAACATAATATCCTATAATTTAAATATAATTGTACTTTCTTTTTTTATTATCTATTTTATCATTAACAGAAATATTAATAAAAATACTATTATGAGGTGATGTAATATAGAAGTTTTTTAAACCAATAAAAAAAAAACCCTAAATTTTACAAATTAGAGAAAGGTGATTGAAAAAGACAAAATATTACTGGACAGTTGGAAAGTAATTTGAACCGGTATGCTTTTTGTTAACGCGCAATGCTATGATGATGCCAAATGTAAAATAAGACATTAAATTCTTAAACATTTCCCTCGTCCAGACACACAAAGTACACTTTCAGGTTGGCTTTTTTTGAAAATGATTTTTTGAAAACGATTTTTTGAAAAACGATTTTTTGAAAACTTTTATATTGACGAAGTGATTTCTTTTTAGTGCGAAATATAATCTAATTAAATAGTTTCGTCATTTAAAACCAAGCTTTGCTGCAGTTCCCACTCTAGAAAACGGCGACAACTACATTTTTAATTGTAAACTTCCAGAATGCTACATATAATAAAAAATTGTTTGTCATTTAGAGATAAACGTTTAATATAATTCAGTATTTTTATATAATAAAGAATATAACAACGCCTTAAACTTAAATATAAAATCAAAAAATTTTGTAATTAAGAAACTGAATTTTAGTAAACATTAGAAATGCTTTTAAAGAACCTTTTTTTAATGTCAATATAAACAAATTAAAGTTGTTTTTTTAGCAGTTTTTGACTGTTCTCTCATCCGTCAATCCATCTCGAGACGTGTTTTGCCGTAGCACAGCCCCTTAGCCAAGCTAGGATCGACGGAGAAAGACAACAAAACTGTGTTTGTCGAAGTACTAATGCAAAGAATAAGTAAGATACAACAATTTGTACATCTGGCTGATATAAACTTTAAAAGTGTACCTGTCCTGTTGGGAGTTGTTAAAGGAATTGTTCAGAGAATATATATATATATTTAAATTGTATTGCAAAATTCCATGGAATCTTCACACATGACTTACCACAGCCGAATCCGAGTTGAGGTAACGGTTGGTCGCCGAATAACCAACCCTTGGACGGACTTTATTTTCGATCCAGTCATATTCACGATGTAATACGGACGGCCGAGTCGAATAAACTTTTGGCGGCGTCGTCACCACCGTCAGCCTTTTGTGCCCCACGTACGGAACGATACGGTCGTAAGAATGCACGATGTGAACCTGAAAAGATAAAAAAAAATTGATAAAGTTGGTTACATAAATATTCCTTATAAAACTGAAGACAACTTTATCGACTAAATGCTCTGTTGGTATAAAAATCATTTACTTTAGAATATCTCCAAAAAAAAAGGAAGTAGGTTGCTCCCCAAAGTTATTTACCTGATACATATGTAAAATGAACTGAATGATAAAATTTGGATTCTAACTAAAAATAATAATTTTTGATGATGATCAGGTAGTTCTGACTCAAGACGCTGATGAGTTAGATTTTATGTTAACAAGGCTATATAAGAAACATAAGCAATAGGGTCTTCAAATTAGCATACAGACGACTGAATATCTAGTTGTAAATCCAAAACCTTAATTGACAGATTCTATTGGATGCGAATTGCCAAGTGAAACAGTTTGATAATTTTAAATATTCGGGAACAGGAAGACAAAAACATTTGGTAAGAAATTCAAAATGCAAGAAAAGTTGTGGCAGCAGAAAACCCAGTTTAGTGAAATACAATTATATAATTAACCAAGAAACAAAACATTGATGAATCAAGGTTAAAGATTGTACTAATGAGTGTAAGTGGATTATTGACAATAATGGAGGATGAAAAAGTTAAACTAATAGCAGTTAAAATGGGCAATCTTTGAAAAAGTGAAGACGACTCATGTAGTTTGGGCAACTGTGAAGGTGGCAAAAAAATGTATTTTTATTTTTTTTTAATTAACATGTGCTACCAAGAAAACCACCGGCAATTAAAGTATCTAGAAACTACCGGTAGTTTGTCTGGTTTATTTTTAAATGAACATCATCAGTAGATGTAAAAGAGGATGTTGAATAGAGATTTACATATATATATATATATATATATATATATATATATATATATATATATATATATATATATATATATATATATATATATGCCATAATTATTTTTTCGCCCACCGTCTGTGTTTCTAAAAGTTGTTTAAATATTTAACTCAACATCTTTTTAGGTTACCCTGTAATCAGATCTCAGTCCCTTCTATATACTGTTTCCGTTAAAACTGGAAAAAAAAAACAAGAATAGTCCAGTACAAGTGTATTACGATATATACGCAATCACTCTTTTAACCCCCTATCTCGTCCCTTTCATCCCATATATATATATATATATATATATATATATATATATATATATATATATATATATATATATATATATATATATATATATATATATATATATATATATATGTATATATACATTTATATATATATATACATATATATATATATATATATATATATATATATATATATATATATATATATATATATATATATATATATATATATATATATATATATATATATATATATATATATATATATATATATATGTATATATATATATATATATATATATATATATATATATACATATATATATATGTATATATGTATATATATATATATATATATATATATATGTATATATATATATATATATACACATAATTCATTTTTGGTAGATGCGACTCTAGCGATTCAACAAAAAATCGGTAGCGGGAACCTTTGTCTACGACGCATTTTAGTAAAAGTATCGATCCATTCCGAATTTTCGCCGAAATCCCATAAAATTTAAAATGAGTCACTTGTTTGCGCCTCGCCAGGAATCTGATTTTTCGGTCAAAATTGTCTAGAGCCCTCATGTATGTATGTATATATATATATATATATATATATATATATATATATATATATATATATATATATACACATATATACACATATATACATATATATATATATATATATATATATATATATATATATATATATATATATATATATATATATATATATATATATATATATATATATATATATATATATATATACTTAAAAATAAAATCTTAGTTGGGGAACTCGGCAAAAAGGGGCGTGATAAGAGATCACACAATTTTCACTAAGCCAATATTTCGGTCCTAGATTGGGACCTTCTTCAGGGCAGAAATGAGAAGTGCAAAGATTTCGTTAGCCTGAATGGCCGTAGGTAGCTTATACATAAAAAAAAGTTGGTTAATCCATAAAATACATAAAATACACACTATAACGCTGTAGACAAAATTATAAAAATCAAATTTAAAACATGGATGTAATTGAGAACCTTGGATGTTGAAAACATTGTTAATTATTTCACCTGTAACCACCACACATGGCCACCGCCATATAGGAAAGATGACAAGGACCTTGTCATCTTTCCTATCTCATTGCACTTCTCATTTCGGCCCTGAAGAAGGTCCCAATCTAGGACCGAAATATTGGCTTAATGAAAAGTGTGTGATCTCTTATCACGCCCCTTTTTGCCGAGTTCTCCAACTAAAATTTTATTTTTAAGAATTTTGGTAGATACGGCAATCTTTTGCTTTCTTTCTTTATTCTATATATATATATATATATATATATATATATATATATATATATATATATATATATATATATATATATACAAGGTGCCGCATATGTATGGAATAATGATTCCAGAGCACTTATTAATCGGTGTATCAAAAAACTATTTAAATAAAAGTTATAGGATTATACGGCGCATATGCTGACGTTGATAATAAAATGTCTTGAACTGTCATGTCAGTTGAAAGAAATTACGCCATCTTAATTTTTTTTTTAAATTAAAAGCCCTGTATATTATCATAGAGCAAATTAAGAAAAAAAATTAAGCTGGCTTGTGTCAAACGTTTACTGTCCGGTAATAACTTAACGCAACAAAAAATGATTTACTGACAAAAACTTTTATTGCTGCATTGTGTGAAACTGCAATTTGAGCGTAATATGATAATGGTACATTTAACAGAATCTGAAAGAATCACTTTGTTAATGATGGTTGGTTACGGAGACCGTAGGAGAACACACAGGAGGTGTGTGATCTTTTTAACGCAGAATATACGAATCGAGAACCTTTTACCCAACCCGTAGCAACACATTAAAATGATTTAGACAATCAGGGCATATTAAGGATCGTTTTAAATCTGAACCTCCAAATGTTAAAACAAGCGATGATAAAAAGTTAACTGTTTTATTGTAGCTTTGCGTAGACCACAACATAAGTAAAGATATCTTAAGTATACTGAGTGAAGAAAAATTGCATCCATACAAACCCATTCTATTGCAAGAATTATCTGGAGATGACTACGATAGATGAGTTGAATTTTGCTAGGTCATGATGGAACGAATCAATAATGATCCTAACCTAATTCATAATATTGTTTTTTCTGACGAGGCCACATTTTACCTTAACGGAAAAGTTAACAGACATAACTGTCGGTACTGGTCTACTGAGAATCCCCACTGGATAATTAGCCGTCATTCTCAAAGACCACAAAAGATAAACGTATGGGCAGGGATTTGTGGACGTCATATCATTGGTTGGTAGGACACAACGAATTATAACGAAAAACGCATACCTAATACTCTATCTGTGGCACAGCAGCCACAAGCCGACAGAGTGGTTGGCAACTCAGCCAAGACGCAACGCAGGCACGGCGGTTTTCGAGGAATCCCCCTCAGGCAAATGTGGTTAAATGCAAGACAACTGAAAACGAACGGGGCCCATATTTCAGCAGTTTTCCCACTGTTCTCCCGTTTGTCAATTTATCTCGAGGCGCATTTAGCAGTGTCACGACTCATCAGCCAGGCTAGTATCGACAAGCAAGAGAACAAAATTACTTATCTAGGTACTTACCGAACATAGTGGCAAGATAAAACGAGTAGTAACGAAAAACGCGTACCTTATATATATATATATATATATATATATATATATATATATATATATAGAGAGAGAGAGAGAGAGAGAGAGAGAGAGGGGGGTACATCCGTTAACCAGTATTGTTTTTCTTGGTAGTCGAAATCGTCTCGCCAAAGTCTTATTTGGCATTATCGGATGACAGCTTTTATGCGCCTAGGCATGCTTCTAATTAAATTTTGGATAAAATCTTGAGGAATTTGCTCCCATTCTGTGATAACTGCATTTTCAAGTTCCCTCAGGTTTCTAGGTGCAGGTATATGACGTTTCACATTTTTCTTAAGTTGATCCCATACGTGTTCTATCGGCTTCAGATCCGGGCTTTTTGGTGGCCATTGCATAATCGGTATATCAACTTGATTAAGATAATCGAGTACCTCCCTAGCCACGTGAGGTCGAGCGTTGTCTTGCATAAACAGGAAATTGGGCCCCACAAAATGACCGAAAGGCATCAGATGTTCTATTACAATATTCTCAAGATAGTAGTCAGCATTCATGGATCTCGTACGGACAGGAACTAACTCTGTGCGAGCATCAAAGCAGATGCCACCCCAGAACATAACAGAGCCACCGCCGAATGGAATCCTTGCAGAGATATTGCAAGGAGCAAACCTCTCTCCTGGTCTTCGCAATACTCGCTCACGACCATCTGGATGTTTTAGACTAACCCTATCTGTGAAGAAAACTTGTTTCCAATCATCCACAGACCGGTTTTCGTGATTTCGAGCAAAACGTAACCTGGCAACTCTTTTCTCTCTAGTAAGCATGGGCGCAGTGGCTGGTCTCCTACTGTTTAATCGAGCTTCATTTAACCGTCTTCTAACTGTTTTAGAAGAAATTATGACATTGCGAATAGCTTCGAGTTCGTTTCTTATTATAGAACTAGTGACAGTCCTGTTTCTTAAAGCATATTGTCTTATAAAACGTTCATCTAGGTCGCTAGTGCATCGTTTTCGCCCTTGCCCTAGCCTTCTAAAACAAGTTCCTACTTCATTCAAGCGTCTTACCATACGACTTATTGTGGAACGATATTTGCCTAACAAATTGGCAACATAACTCTGACAATATCCCTCGTCCAATAAAACTGAGGCTCGCACTACCTCGTGTTCAGTTAAATTCCTTGTTCGATTCATTTTTCTAATTCTTCGGGGTCAAAAATAAAACAGTCTACCACAAAAACGTATTACTTTGAAAAAGGGAACAATTTATAAGCTTACTTTTAAAGAAAATCTATCGCATTATTACAGAAAATTGTTTATCTTCTAAAAAACTCTTTAAAACTGCAAACCTAAACGAATTGTTTTGATTTCTGTCATGAACAACGAAACAAAATATGCATAGCCTACTATTCAAATACTCGATAAACTTTAAAACTGACATAAGAAAAAGATAAATTAATTTTCAGGTTGTTGCGTTAATTTTGTCCAGGAGTTCATATATTACAATGTTGATGTTTCAGTGTGTAACGCTTTTTCAAATTACGTAGCCCAATAATTACATAGAATTTTCCACTATGTTCAAACTTATAAAAAAAATGAGTATTAGCTGTATCACCAGTTGACTGAGAGGAACCCATTTCAATATATTGAACTAATTTTATATCACCCTGTGTACATCAGAATTGAAACAGACAAGAAATTTACAATTATTTTAAAACGTAAAAGGAGAGGGTAAAATATCTGCAGGATTTGAATTGTCTGGTCTGTTTAAAATTTATATCTGACTAACCCAGGACTTTGACCATACAGTCGTGTCGGCAAGCGATATCAACAGCACACCATCAGATAACATAGAAAATGTGGTGATTAAAAAAATCCTAAGCACCTACAGTTTGAGCCAAAAAATTAGTTGACTCTTCTACATTGGAAAAGGCATAATATTTACCATTGAAATCATTGTATTTAAGTTTTTAATGCAAGGGTTTATATTTTGTGTTCTAATGCAATAGAGATTTTTTTTCTTCAAGGACCTCTTGACACCCCTCCGCTTTATCAACAGCTTCGCCTTTAGTGTTATCTTTTTTTCCCTCAAAAATCGCCTTCTGTATCTATAATGCCTCTTCCGCTTCTATAATCTGCCTTCTACACTGGCATATTTACATATCCCTATAAGAATATAGGGAGAGAAGGTAATCGAACGGGGTGACAGCAGTTGCAAGGAGGGCGGTGAAGTAAGTGGTGCTCACTTACTATTGGCTGCCGGTATTGCGCAAGCGCAGTGCGCGTGTGTTCAGACGGGAGAATCACCAAGTAGTAGTATATGACGTCTGACATGAATTATTCAATTAATCAAATAATATAAATAAAGATAATCATAGTATTATAATATAGTCTAAAATATAATTATAATAAATATAAAATAATTATTGTAATAGATTTAATTTTACAAATTTTGCACAAAAAGTTGTGAGGTAGAATTGAACTCAAAATTTTGTTACAAATACTTTCTTAAAATCGTAATTTTTTCATACAATTACCGAATGTATTGAAGCAGATGCCATTTTCCACATTAATAACCGAAATCACAAAAGTTTTTTCCGGAAGTCGACAATGAAAATGAGATATTATAGCATTTAAAAACGTTGATAAAAATAAAAGTTTTTGTGACTGGCATTTTGTTCCTTTTATTTTCAATAAAAAACAGTGTTTTTATTCAAGAATATTACACATGAACTATGACTTTATTCAAATTTCGCGGAATTGAAAATGCGCAGAGCCCTAGCCAATCACAAGTGGGCCCCTGTACCTTCCCCGAAAAAGTGAGCACCCGTCGCCTAAAGTAAGGGCTTACTTTCCGTCCCCATATTCCTATGTCTATAATTTACATACGTTCCTGCTAGCTTCTACAAGCCCTAAAGTTTTCCTCTAAATTCAAATATTTCCACTTTACTGTTTAAATTATTGAACGTATATGTACGGCTTTCTATTTTAACGTTTATATTTTGTCTCCTTTTATTAAAAAAAAGTTCAGTATAGTATTAGAGAGATTTAGCAACGCTTATTTTAGCAGGCCCCTATCTTTACCTTTATTTGAAACATACGGAAGAAATTAAATATAAAGACTCAGCTGTTATCTTTATTTGAAGCACGTGCGCACCGTTTGAAGCTTGCGCAGTATTGAAACAAAATAAGAGAAACCTTTATTAAGGATAACGATTTCTCTCACTTAGGAACTTATAAGAGAGGTTATTTGAAGTTATTATGACTATTATGGTAGGGCCTGTTTTTTTTTTACTACTTAGGTATACATAATGTTTTATCGCAAGTAACACTGACAAGAGTTAATTAGTGTTCAGATTAAGATGAGATTTTACAATCTTTGGTACAATGGTATTACAGAATAGTTATATATGTGTGTATGTGAGCAGCATCACTAGTGATGTCTATCGACTTACTAATCGCTACTGATGAGGCTAATATGGTTAGTGTAACAAGTGTCAAATGAAAAAATAAAGTATTCGGTTCAGTGATGATAACTGTTGTGTACTGCTAACTTCAAATGAAATTTTATTTATCGTACATTCGTATTACCTTGGAAATATTGATAGAAACCTGCTAGAACTTTGTTTTTTAGAAACTTGTGTTGACCCATCAAATAATAATTACCGGGGTGCTTAACCATGAAATGAATACAAAAATCTCCTAAATTTATAGAACTAACCTAACCTTACTTTTAGTTTATTTTATTGCAATTCAGCCGTAGTATAAAAGTGAAATTCCTTCGCGTTAATACTGCGCATGCTTGAGATAACGATAAGGACAATGGCATGTGAAAAATAAGCGTTGCAAAATCTCTCTAACCATTTAATATTTTACCTTTGCAGCTATTTCTAAATTGTTAAAAAACTTCTTTTCAGGATTTACACTTACTTCAAGTTCCTTTTCTTATTAGCGATATTTCTAAAAATAATATTGTATTTATTCAGGTTTAAAAAGCAACTGTGAAATGTTTGAAGTGGAAGAAAAAAAAATAAATATCATTTATCTGTCATTAAAAGCTATCAGTTGAACATATTTTAGCATCTCGTGGGCAGATGTAAAAGAAATTTTTATAAAATGTTGAGAATGTCTTTAACCTTATATGTTAACAATAGTTCGTTTAGGATTATTAAATTGTAGATTACTACTTAGTATATATCACCACTACAGCAAACACTTTATTTTTGCACTCGACGCGCGTTTCGCTAACCATGTTAGCTTTATCAGGAGCGATGATTGACTAAAGCTAAACTACAAATCTAGCGGAACTAATGGCATAGGCGAGGCCATCAGTAGAGGGGACTATAAGGAATAGGCCTTCAAGGGCATGTTCGGCAATGCTAGACTTGTCTGTTCTACTGTATTTTAAGTGGGCTAAATGTTCTTTAAATCGTATTTTAATTGACCTTTTAGTTTGCCCAACATATTTTTTTTGTCACTATCATTACAACTAATTTCATAAATTCCACTTTTCTGACAATTAGGAACCTTATCTTTGGGATTTCCTAAGATATTCCTCAGATTGTCTGATGACTTATAGACTAAGGTGAGGCCTACCTTATTAAATACCTTATTGAGTCCCCTGCTATATTTCGGATTATATGGTATAGAAACATACTTGGAGTTATTTTCTTTCGCGTGTAAAAAAGGTGGAATTTTGAATATTTAACCTGAACTTATGTCTATTTATTAGCTTGTTTACTAAGTCATCGTCACCATTAACTCTAATTATATATCTAATACGATTCCTAGTTATATTTCTAATACGATTCCTTTCATTATTGAAGTTTACTCTATTCAGAGGAAAAGTGACCAAACGATGAACTAAAAAATGTAATGCGGCTAATTTGTGTTGTTTGCAATGAAATGAATCATTAGGAATATATCTACTGTTATTATATCTTTCCTATAGATATCAAATTCTATCTATTATTATTTTTAATAATTAAAATATCTAGAAAATGCAGTTGTCCTTTGTTCTCAACTTCATAAGTGAATTTAATGGAATCATACTGGCTATTTAATTTGAAAACAAAATCATCAATATTTGCTTTCTTTGTATCAAAAATCGCGCAAATATCATCCACATACCTATACCATACCCTTGGGAAATATTGAAATTAAGTTAAATTGTAGATTACATACATTGTCAAAAACATAGAGAGAATAGAGAAGAGAAAGTATATAGCCTACTGTAAGCCAAAGCGTATAGTCGTTAAAAAGAGAAACAAATAATATGAATCATTCTATCCTTCTTACTATTCCTTGTTCTTCGCCACAGACATAGAGAATAGACTAAGCGTTCCGTATCTTGCTGTAAAGTAAATACGGACGCAAAAGTGTGAGAGCGACAAGGCGAATGTGCGGCCAGTGGCTGTCTCTTTCTCGCCTTGAATTCCGTCTCGGGGTACTGCGCCTTGGTTATTACAGGCCTATAGAAAAGAGACAGGTATTGGCCACACAGTCGCTTCATCTCTTTCTAGAAAGTGGTCAATTTTATGAGGCTAATGCTCAGTCCATTCTCTATGTCTGTGGTTCTCCGCTGGCTCCGGACCAAATACGAATAACATTCTCGCACGGGGCGTACGCCGAGTAAGAGAGACAGAATGACTCATATTATTCCTTTCTTTTTCTATGAGCATCACGCTTCTCGCGAGAACTTACCTCCTCTATTATCTATGGTTTAAAAATGCAATGATTAGTATTGTGGTCTTTTAGTACAACCCAAATTTAATAGTAGAGTATTGTAGTGGTGCGTATTGTTGCTACGTGCGATTTTTTACCTATGTACATCAAAAAACCTAAGGGTCTCATTCGTTGAGACGATAAATTCGTACTTAGAAAGTTATTTTAATCATTTGTTAAATTTTTTTTTTTTTTTTGGTACCTTGTGGGTGGACAGAAGTGAAGAAAGTTGAGGCAAGTAATTAAATCATATACTTCAATTATAAATTTAAATAAACGTTACCACTGGAATATGTTGTCGTCTACTTTTTTAACTCCAATATTTCAAGACTCTCACTCCATCAGTCCAAAAGAAAGGTCTCTCTTAACCTCTGCGCGGGTTTTTAGCCTCGCAATCGTCTTTGTATTACTTCTATAAGTAACAACTTCATGTCTGTCTTCAAGTGTCTTCAGTAATAACTGCATAAAAAATGAATAATCCATTTTTTATGCAATTTTCTATCACTTGTAAGTGCAGTATCTCACCAGCGTTTCCACTATTTTCCTATATTTTTTTTTAAATTTTAACAGTGTTAAAAACAAAAGTCTTACTAGGATAACTAATTAAATTTATGCTTTTTTAGGAAATCTGGTTATCATTGATTTTAAACTATAACAGTGGAGGTAAATATTTAACCTAAATTGGAAATATTGGAACAATAACTTGCAGTGCCTTTATACAAGTGACGCAAATATTTACCCTCAATTAGCAGTAATTTTATACATAGTAGTAGTTACACGTGTTTACTTCACCAAATATGAATGAGGGATTTAAGTTTTAATTGAATGGAAAATATATTAAAAAGATTTGATTTACCGGATAAGGCAGAGGATACCGAATGTCCAACAAAACATTGGAGATACTAGGCTACCCGGATGATGCCATTAACAGCAGAGAATGAGGATGATCTACAAAATGTATTATTTAGATTTCAAAAAATAGCAGAAAAGTACAACATGATCAACCAAATCCCTGATTATATTAAGAAGCCCCATTCGGTGTAAGTTGACCATGGACGGGAAGATAATAGAACAAGTGATGAAATTCGACTACCCCGGATCACAAATTTCAAGTAATAGAAATTTAATTGAAGAAATGAGAGCGAACACGATGAAAGCATCGAGAATCTCAGGAAATCCGAGAGACGTCATCTGGAAAAAGAAACACATATCAACTGAGAGTAAGGTGAGAATATACAAGACTTGTGTCAGACTAATCTTGACATACGCAGCTAAAACCATAGCAGGAACGTCCAACATCAAACAACGAATGAAGATTCTAAGAACAATAAAAGGAGTAACACTACGAGACATAGTCAGATGGGTCTGATCTAGAAGATGTCAATGGAAAGACCACCTAGACAGGATCGATCAAACTAGAATCACAAGATGTAGAGGTTACATGTCCCACAGTAGTAGACCTCCAGGCCGACGACTGAAGAGGTGGCAAGAAAGCTGGACATCGAGCTCAGTTGAAGGATAGTAGCAGAAGTAACAGGCCCTACCTAACCCAAAAATAAGGAAGAAGATTATTGGTTTATTTTATTATATATAAATGCCAAGATGAAGAATTTTTGAAATATGTCTGTCTTCAATTGGTCACTTTGCTACATCATTTCGAGACGGCTAAACAAACTTTTATAAAATAGTAGATGTTAGATTAACATTATAGACCCTTTTTTATTTGTGAATGTATGAGTGTGTGCTAGAACGACTACCTCAGTTTTCATGCAGTTACTTTTCTCTATAGGTAAGTTATTCTGCATGGCTTTAGTTCAGACTAGTTTATAAATGATGTGTAGGAAAAATATTTATTAAATGCCTAGATATGCATAGACAAATAATAAATGGACCAAGGCCTTTACTGCAACGAACTAATTGAATTATTGCAAACATTACCGTTTGTCAATACCTAATAGAAAGGGACAGCTGCATTACTAAATGTCTCCGATTAACACTAAATCAGTTTGTCGTCCAAGAGAGGCTCTGAATACTCTGCACAGTAAATGAATTGGTTTCATTCGATATTGCTCTTCTCCGTAATATATTACCTCTAAGACCTATCAGGCCTTATTTTACCGAATTTATTTAAAAGCTTCATCATTAGCACGAAAAATATACAGCGTATTTCACTTAAAAATAGGTGATCCACTTCAAGTTTTATTGCATCACCCTATATAATATCTATATTTTGAATATAAATAGAAAATAGATGAAAACTAAAACGGTTTTTTTTTTTTTTTTCCAAAGATTATTTTTATTATAATTCTCGAGACATTTCCAATACTCAATACTTTATATCTGTAAATAATTAAATAACAAAAAAGTAGCCATTAATTTATGAGATTTTTTTGTTTTGTTATTTAAAATAACACGATGATATTAAATTTCATATTGCGACTTTAAGTAGTACTTGTCTCTCTCATTAAAAAATATACATTCCCCATTCTCTCGCCGTAAATAACACACTTGGCAAAGGATCAAAGACAGTTTGAACATCTTTTGCTTAATGCTAATTTTTTTTTCTTTTATGTAAAAAATTAAAGCAAATCTTTAGTAATTTAGAATAACAAAATGCTCTAAGATTTTTCACCGTCGAGTTATATTATGTAATATATTTAATAATTATGATTATTAACAAATGTTGTATGTTCTTTATCATGTTTACTGTGCATTAGTATATTAATTCCGAATTTGGATTCCGAAAAGGCATAGGTACACGGAAAGCTTTATTCTCATTAAATGTACTGGTCCATTCTTGTAAAGATATGAATGTAGATGTATATGCATGTTTTATAGATTACAATAAAGATTTCGACTGTGTGATGCACAAAAAATTAATAAAAATTCTAGAAACAACTAATATAGACAGAAGAGATCTAAATCTGTACTGGAATCAATCAGGGGAAGTTAAAATTGGGTTGGAAAAGTCCGAAAAGCATAAAAAAAAAAAAACCCAAGATATAAGACAGGGATGCATTCTCTCACCACTTTTATTCAATCTTTATTCTGATGCTGGGTTTAATGAAGCCATCTATGAATCCATTGAAGGAACAACAGTTGTACAGGGTGGTCCAAATTGGATACTTTTAAAGGTAAACCCCTTTATCTAAAGGAGATAGACGAAAATTGATGTCGGTGTCTGATGCTTAGTTTTTGTGATAAACTCAATGGTGAAAACCGCATATCGATATCTAGTACTGTTTCAGATATACAGGGTGTTTTTCAAAAATTTACATTTTGGAAAAATGTTTGTAATTCTTTTCCTATTGAAAATTTTTGATTTCTGTAAAAAATATTCTCAAAGCACTTTTTCACGTGGATTTCAACAGTGTAAGTTACATTATTTTCAACCAATATTTTAATAGTTATTAACGCAAAAATATATTTTTTAAATGAGATACCCTGTATATTTTTCCTTATCCGAATAGAGCTTTAAATACATGAATATGAATAAATTTTTCAATAGCGCAAGTCTCAGTCTCGAACTCGTATTTATTCTCCGTACTATTATATGGATTCGAGTGCTAGACCCTCGACCCTGGCTCAAAGAAACAACTGGAATCTTTTGAAATGTACATTTATAGACGCCTTCTTTGTATCTCCTGGCTACAGAATAAAAAATACAGAAGTGCTGGAGGGAATGAACAAAATGAAGAAATTACTAGCAATCATAAAAATAAGAACACTTCACATCAGAGAATGGGGGAAACAAGAGTGAGTATGGACATGGGCGCATCATAATTCGCTGCTAGCTCGACGTCTAGTATATATTAAGTGACTAATTTCACCTTAGGTATCCTCTCCCTCTTCAGAGGAGAAGACGACCATATTTTTGATACCAAAAAAAAATCACCGATCTAGTAAAACTAGCCCTATTAGCCTACTAAACCAACCATATAAGCTACATATACGAATAATAACCTGGAACCTAGAGAATAAATTGGAGTTCTATCAGCCATGGCAACAAGCTGGGTTTCGACCTGGATATGACATTAAAGTACAAAAAAAAAAACAATTCAGCAGACTACTGCCTTTGATTTTCGTAAACTTCCAAAAAGCGTTTGAAACTGTATAGTTTAATTCTATTTCAAAAATCTTGAAGTCTTAAATTACATACATGCTATGATTTTTCTTGACACTTATAGAAATGCAATAACCTCAGTAAACCCCAGACCACTAATTAATCAAATCAAACGCGGAGTTGGATAAGGAGACACAATGTCACCACAATTATTTACGACAGCTCTATAATACGTGTTTAAAAACCTAAATTGAGATACTAAATGCGGCTGGATGGATGGCTAACAACTATAACCCCACCTCGTGATCGTTGCTAGTAACATATTTATAGATCTTAGAAAATAGCTAAGAAAATGGAATTGCAAATCACATAGTAAACAAAATTGAGTAAAGTACGAATTAGTAAATATAACGAAACGTGCAAACTGGCTTGAAGGGTAACTGGAACGACAAATTGGTTGCAGTATTTAGGAACAATTTACCAATAAGTTCAAGAAGGAAAGCTTTCAACCAGTGTCTGTTGACAGACTCCTTACAGGTCAGAAACTTAAATTCTTACCAAGCTTTTAGTAAGAAACCTACAAGTAATCAAAAGAAAAATGGAAAAGTCAATGCTAGCACTGACATTAAAAGACTAGACTGCTAGCTCAAAATTACGCAAAGGTTGAAAGATGAGGGATGGACAAAAAAAGATCTTAGAGTAGAGTTCCACAGCCGGCAAGAGAAATAGAACCATTGAACTGATGTGTGACAACTGTTTTTGGCTGATGATTGTAATTATTATCTTCTCCTTGTATGTGTTGCATTAAAAGTCAGATGTCGTCCATCATCAGTCTTTCGTCGACATTAGAGTCAAGATAAACAAGGATGCAAGTATTACTAACGATATTTCACTTTAATCCAATTTTGTTAGACAATTTCAGTATTTTAGTATGTCTATTCTAGTTCTTGTGACTTATCTCTTTTTCGTTTTGTAAAATTTACTGGGCTCGATTGCGTGATATTATAAGTTAAAGAATATGTGATATTTTGAAATGTATCAGCAAAATAAAAGATATTCCTGACAAGGAATTCAATTTAAGATGTAATTTCAACATCAAATGTTTGACCAATTGGTATCGAGGAAGCGTCTGAATCGGGCAAAATTTTAAACCATAAATCTACGAAATGGAAAGAACTGAAGAAATGTTTCGAACTCTCCCTTAACCAGACATTTATTTCTTCATTTACCTTGAATGCTCGAACATCACCTACTCATGCAAATATCCACAGACAGAAGGAACTACACAATCAAACATATGGAAGAAATTCTACCTTAGAATTACTGCAATTACCACACACCACTACAATAACCACAATAATCCAGGTAGTAGTTTTTCTCTGAAAAACTGATCATTATAGATTCCTGCAGAGTTTAATCGATGTACACGATTTCATCAGTACCGTTAGAAGACTAGCGCAAAATTGGGAGCAAATATGTCTTGACATGAACATGTTGCACTTAGGACAAAGAAGGCTTCAAAAACTAGAAATATTATTTCGCACTGGAAAGCTTTATATTCCACAACCACATCTAATTCTAAACAAGGTTTAAATTCGACGGTCGGTAAAACACGGCTGCCTTGCTCCAAACTTACACTACATTTATTAGATACTTCCAGAAGAGTACTATTAACCTGATAGGAGACCCAGAACACACCCAAAATCATAATTTTTTAAAACATCGAAGAACGGTTGGTTAGTGAGCCCATTTTTCTGTCAAGAAAAATGTTCGTACCACATTCTTCAAGAAAATATGAAGAAATTTATTCCTTGATAACAAACTGACCAGCACTGTGTGTGCTACAGAGTACAACCTGAGGCAAATTACAATCAACGTGTATAGTTATGTCTGCACACGCTTCACCCACAAATAGTCTGCGAGTTTATATGGTGTCTTATTCTCGCAAAATAACAATGATTTAAGATCATAGACAGAACGTAGAAAACTATTTTTATTTGACACGATTTAATCTTAAAGTCTGGGTGGGTAGAGAACTATTTCAAACCTTAGCTAGTGCACATCTACCATTGCAACGGCTGATATGTGAGCAGATACATTGTCCTGGTGAAGGAGCACTTTTTTCATGATGTCACTTCTGTTTCGACTCACAATGCATGCGGTCCAATAACGTTACGGTATAAGAATGAGTCATTGTTTTACCCCTTTCCAAATAATCAATCATGATGATACTCTGTGAGTCCCAGAAAACAGTTGCCAGCACGTTCTCCATCGAGAAAACTGGTTTCACTTTTTTCGATGTAGTTTTCACCTTCACCAATCCACTATTTTGACTGCCCTTTTATCTCTGGAGTGTAGATCCACGTTTTGTCTACAGTCACAAGATGACACCAGAAGTCATTTAGATTACGCTTCAACTATTTTAAATACTATTTTGAAATTTCCTTCCTCGTGCATTTTTGATCTGGAGTTAACAAACCAGACACTCACCACGCATGCAGCTTTTTAAGTTTTAGAACTTGCTGGATATTATGTACCCGTTCATATAAGATGCCTACCATCTTAGCATGCGACCATCTTTCATCACGATTTTTGTCGACTATTCCTTCAGGCGTCGTGAATATACAGCAACTGCAGTGCGCGTACGAACACGTTTAAATTCATTTCTCCAGTAATAAATGGTCTTGAGAGCTTATGCAGGGTTCCCATGAACTTCCCTCAGTTCAGTTTCTATTTAGGCCGCGGTCTAATTTTTTATCACTGCATGATATTCTGCTTTATCTGTTTCTACGAAACGTGTAACAGCGATCACTAACCATAGCTCCCAAGAAACAACTGCGTGTTGCACACAATCGTTACAAGAATCACGCTTACCAACAGTCATGCCGCATAAGAAAATTTCAGAAATTTACCAGACTTATCAATCCACCTTCGTATTTATATACGAGTATATATATATATATATATATATATATATATATATATATATATATATATATATATACTCCTATTTTTTACTGTGATGCCCGATATATGAACAATAAATTTTATCTATCAAAATGTGTGTTGATAATTACTTATTTACAATAATAGTATTAAAACCGAAACAATTAACACAACAAATCTTTCAGGTTCTATAGAACTAAGTTTAAAGAGAAAAGGTTGCTTGGCCCTTAATAACCTTAATCCGTTTTGACTCCTTAAATGATCCTCCATATGTACCCTAAATTTATTTTAGGCACATTTAGTATTTGTGAATTTTATGAGATTCTTGACTAATAGGAAAAGACAGTCCATTTATGTACGAAATGAGCACTCAAAATTGTATAATGACATTAGTGATCTGTCACTTACTATATATGGTTTATACATGACTTGCCGACAATAACTCATTTTCGCCAAGAATTTTCCATATTGCAACGGAGACTAAGACTAAGACAAAATTCTTTTCAGCTGTGTTTATTTCTTAATTACACCTGTACTACTTTTTGTATGCTTGTTTCAATTAAACCAATAAAAACGATATAATTTTAACGATTTTTTTGTGAAAATTTTTAAATATCCGGAAGTGCCCAAAACACATTTTTGTAGCGTATAAGTTAATTTGACTAATAATTTCCAAACGATTCTGCATGCTGCTGCACCCATTTTAAAACCAATTATACAAATTCTTTTAAAAATAAAAAAAAAGTGAAAGAGAAAAATTTTTAATTTGTGGCATACACAAAATAAAGTATATTGGGAATGTAGAATCCTTGGCACAATGACACTACTCAGTATATATCTCCACTACACCAAACACTTTATTTTTGCACTTGACGCGCGTTTCGTTAATCATGTTAGCTTCATCAAGAGTGATGACTGACTGAAGCTAAACTACAAATCTACACCTGAATTACGCAGGCGGAACTAATAGAATAGGCGAGGACATCAGTTCCAGTCAAGTAACTAGTAGAGAGAGGGGACTATAAGGAACAGGCCCTCTATCTTTATTTAAACTACTATTGCATTTTATAATTTCTATACTTTCGTATGCGTTCAACAATCTCCTATCAGATACATTTTTACTTAATCTTAGATTATCTAATGTTACAGTATAATCAGGACATGTTCGGCAATGATAGACTTTTCTGTTCTACTATATTTTAAATGTGCCAAATGTTGCTTAAATCGTGTTTTAATTGACCATTTAGTTTGCCCATCATGCTTTTTGTCGCAATCATTACAACTAATTTCATAAATTCCACTTTTCTCACGATTAGAAATCTTATCTTTGGGTTTTCCTGAGATATTCCTCAGATCGTCTGATGACTTATAGACTAAGGTGAGGCCTACCTTATTATTATATCGTATGAAGACATACTCCGTCTTATTATCTTCACGTGTAAAAAAGGTGGAATTCTGAATATTTAACCTGAACTCTATCTATTTATTAACTTATTTACTAAGTCATCGTCATAACCACTAACTTTAGTTATATTTCTAATACGATTCCTTTCATTATTGAAGTTTACTCTATTCAGAGGAAAAGTAACCCAACGATGAACTAAAAAATGTAATGCGCCTAATTTGTGTTGTTTGCAATGAAATGAATCATTAGGAATATATCTATCTGTTACTATGTCTTTTCTATAGATATCAAATTCTAGCCTATTCTTATTTTGAATAATTAAAATATCTAGAAAAGGTATTTGTCCTTTGTTCTCAATTTCGTAAGTGAATTTAATGGAATCATATCGGCTATTTAATTTGGAAACAAAATTATCTATATTGGCTTTCTTTGTATCAAAAATCGCAAAAAAACATCATCCACATACCTATACCATACCCTTGGGAAATACTCAAATTCCTGACTGGCTTCGGTTTCAAACTTACTCATGGATAAATTGGCTGTGAAAGGTGATAAGCAATTACCTACAGTTTTCTTTCTGGACATAAAATTGACTGTTATATTGGAAATAATTTTGTTCCATACAAAGTTTAGATAATGTTAAGTATTCATAAATAATTTCGTCCTCAAAGTCATTCATCCTAAGTAATTCTTCGAAATATTGTAAAGTTTGTGGTATTGGCACACTTGGAAACAAAGAACTGACATTAAAAGAAATTAAGATTTCGCTTTCATTAAAACTGATTAATTCAGGTGTCAGGCTAAGTATGAATAGGGTAGATTTGTAGTTTAGCTTTAGTCAATCATCGCTCCTGACATAGTTAGCGAAACGCGAAAATAGCGTTTGGTGTAGTGGTGATATATACTGAGTAATACAAAATAAAGTGTTTTTTAAGTCGGCCAAAAGAGGTTTTATCAATTTTTTTTAAACACTCTTTACCCTTTTTCTTCGTTTGGAGAGTGCTTAATTTTTCACCTTAACAGTTTAAAAAATTTTAATTTTTACCTTTTACGATTTATTACAAATTCGATGGTGGCAAAATAAGTTTAGAAAGATTCAGAAACTTTTAACATTAAAAAGGAAATTTCAGAAATCAATAGTATTTTTTTTTTTATATTCAAATTGTTAAGCTAACCACTTTTCCTTGCAGTACTTTCACAAGTTAAGTGATAACAGTAACATTTTTTAAGTTTACGCCTAATAATTAAAAATTTAGTGTCATTCGTCGAAGCGTATTCATCATAATATTACTAAAATTTTAAAATTTATACGATAGAAACATGTATCCCATAAATAAGTTCAGTAATACTGATTTTTATTCAATACGTGGATCGACCGACCCTTATGGATGACTCTGCCTCGCGGTGATTGTTGGCAAATTGTGACTTTGACCTTGCTAAGAATTCCTCTGCCATTTTGGCTTCAACGGTCCCCGGCAAATGGCTTTGAATATTGAGAGAACAAGAGAGTCAAAATGGATACACAGAGCTCAACCCCGTTCATAGAAAATTTAGTTATTATCGAACGTTTCAGTGGAGCATAAAGTAGCTTTCGCATGCGAGTATTTTTCAAAAAGAATTATTCTGGAATTGCAGCATAGCGAAAAATTCATTTGTTGAGCGAGGATAAAGCCCATAATGTTTAACTAATTAAAAAAATTTTAAGAAACTGGATCGACTTTCTATAGACCAGATGGAGCACGACATCAAAAATCTTGGCCTTCCATGAGGTAAAGGACGAAGTGCCCTAAATATATACAGGAGTTCGTTACGATACATTCTTGATAAAAATTTAGGTCTAGACCACTACGAGATATGGCCGACGGAAGAATTAAATCTAACTGATACTGCTCAACGGTTCGGTTACGGTAATCAAGCGCGGATGAGGTCTATTCACACCTTAACGGCCCCGTCAGTAAAGAGAATTAAGGTTATTAGAGCCCGTCAAATTCTCAACTAAACATCAAAAGCCAATACATTTTACCAAATGGCTTAGGGTACAATGTAGATATAAGAAATCTCTTCCTTTTTGGACGATGCAACTAGTTTCGAAATAACTTTTAATTTGGAGTGATATGTGGAAATATATGCAAACTTCACATTTCATCTATCAAATTATAAATTTTAGCCAGAGTATCTCATTTCGGCACTATGCGCAACATCACATACTTCAAACACATCCTTGCCAATCATTTGAGAAATTTTTCTCAATAAATTGATTTTCACAACAGGTTGCCTGAACGTAGCCAAGACTTGACACCCATAATTTTTTATGAAGAGATTTCATTAAATTACAATAGCAATCATCGATATCTGGAACAATTAAAGGATAATACTAGCGGCCTTAGAAAGAAATGTGATGGATAACCGCACGATTAGAAGAGTGGCGGGTACGTCATTGTTCACATTTAAATGACATTATTTTTAAGAAATAATTTTCCAAATGATACAGAACATTTTTTTTAAACTAAACTTTTATGGGATACATTATCTAATATAATTAAAAATAACTTACCTTGCCCAACCCCGGCAGAATCCTCACTTGGCGGGAAGGTTCATACTGCACGAGGGAAACACCATAGGAAACAAAAAGAAAGGAGAAGTTAGTAATGTATACAAAAATATTTAATAAAATAATCGATAATATACTACCGTGTTTATATGCGAAATTTCAAAAATAAAAAATAGAAAAATTTTGAAGAAAAAACATGGTTTAAAAAGAAGATAGACAGATTAATGATTATTTAAAAAGAAAGACAAAAAACAAACAAACACACACATTTTGTTAGTAGAGAGGAAAACAGGATAGGACTTGAAACTGTTGGGCACTTTGCTGTAACACAGGATTTTGCAGCTCAAAAATTAGAAAATAATACCAGAAATATTTTTAATTTTTTTTTATTTGAAAAATTACAAATTATGACTAACAGGTAAAGCTACTATACAAAAATATAATTTCTCTAAAAAAAAGTTTTTTTTGATTATTCACATTACATTTTGAAAAACTAGAAATAAAATAACAATGCATCGATTAAGCTTTAAAAGATATATATTACTGTACTAAAAGCATTGGCGTACTGGCCTGCAATAAATAAATATTCAGAATAAACAATCTCAAAAAATAAATGGACCCTTTCCTTAATAAACAAAAATGAAAAATATAAAACCTCAGGAAATGTGTAAATTTCAGTCACTTTGGTTACGTATTTCAAAAAAATAAAAAAATATTTTTATTTTAATTTTTTTAGCCAATGTATAATGGAACCTCTATCCAAGGAAAAGGTCCATTACCATCCCTTCTGAGCTTTAAACGCGGTATGACCAGTGACGGTAAGAAGTACCCCCAGGTAAGTTACCACTGGTAGTAGAACTGTAGCTAGATTGATATCCACCAGGGCCATCACCACTGCTACGAGAAGACCTTTCGGAAGTATAGCTGTACCCCCCAGGGCCTCCCGTAGAGGAACGAGTTACACTTTCAGAAGTTACAGAAGAACGAACTTGGGGACGTGAGTAGGGGTCGTTCGAACGACTAGAGGAATCAGAGCTGTAAGAGTAGGAGTAGACCTCTTCAGCACTCCTTCTGGCACGATCTGGGTAGTCCGTGACCACGTAGTGACGGGGGCTCTAGGAAATAGAGAAATAGAGCAATCTTAGAGGTAATGATTAAAGGTTGTTAGGCATAGGTGTGGATTTGTTTACTGTCGTGTTTGGATAACAAGATATGTATTAAATTTTCGATAAATTTATATAATATTGGTGTACCGTTTTCTTTGTTAAATAACGCATATAATGATATTCCCAAAACATTTTATATTAAATAGAAGCAAGTGACTGGTCTCAAACTCATAAGTATTATTATGAGTTAGATGTTATCTAAACACGAACTTTATGTTTTTTAGTATATTAGTATTTAAAAGGCAAAAGTATTTACACTAGTTAGAATAGTTAAAGCCTACACTGTATCAATGGCAAAGTAAGCAAAATGGTTAACACAAATTTTTGCTGGTCATTCTGTTATATGATGGGTTTGGTTATATATCAAATTTACAGCATTTTTTAAATTAAACTATCGATTTACATTTTTAATGGTATGGTTTAGGTTCGTTCAGCTCCAGAATCTATTATTTATCATAATTTTTGAGTCACAATAAATCCTCAATAAGTATGTTAATCACCTGTAGCAAGAATATACACGCACTCGGCTCAGTGATTAGAGCGATAGGTTACGAGATTACGCATAATTAAAGAAAGTACTTCAATTCCACATTATAGTATATTTAGTAATTTTACTTAAGTCTAAAAATATGTATTCCAAATTTAGTTGTGAAAAGAAAAAACTACAATTTCAGAGGGCAAATAACCAGTTCAAATATCGTTATACCAATTTGACATTTCTTAGTCTCCATTAATAAAATTTTAATTGTCCTCCATAGCTGAAGAATCATAGTTCCTTAAGAATCATAGTTTTTATCATTAAAACTTCTTCCATGCAGGCTACTCTAGCACCACATGCGCTACGATCATAAAAAAAACAACAGAGGCTGCAGTGACACGACATAATATATAGTATGTAGAATTTTATAGAAAATGTGCTAATAAAATAGGCGATTTTGAAGTTTTACCGCCTTCTAGGGATTTTAGTTTCCGTTGAGTAGTGGCCATTAAAGTTTTAAGCTACAAGGGTTGTATGCTAAGTACTTGGTCTCGGCCAGATATGGCATTGCTATTATTTAAAACATTATATTTTTCGTAAACATAACCTTTCATTAGAACCTTGTCAAATTTTCAAGTCGCTGCGTGATTTAGTTCCTGAGTGGCAGCTATTTAAACAGAACAACTTTTATGATTTTACAATAATGGAAAAAACTGAATATCGAGGAATGGTAAAATATTTGTTTTTGGAAAAGAAAACGGAAATTTGTGGGAACTTTGCACCTTCGCTTCGTTATTAGCCATAAAATATTGGACAGCTGAATTCAAACGCGACCGTTACTAGCATTTTTGATGAAGAACGTCTAGGTCGTCCAAATGAGGTCACCTCATCAGAGGTGACTAAAAAATCCACGATATAGTAATTAATGATCGGAGAATGAAAATGTGTGAGATTGCTGAGACTGTGGCCATCTGAACTGAAGGGGTGCAGAACATTTTAATAACTTATTTGGATATGAAAAAGCTTTCCACAAGATGGGTGCCGCGATTGCTCACAACTGACATTAAACACGCACGTGTGTCAACTTCAAAAGAATGTTTGGCGATGTTACAGCGCAATCGGAATGATTTTTGGCGTCATGGGTTTATCGCAATATAACAGAGACCAAAGAACAGCCCAAACAGTGGGTTTTCCGTAGCGAACTGGCGCCAAACAAGGCGACTTTATTGACCAACAAAGTCATGGCCACAGGGATGCACGCTGCATAATCCACGTCGATTACCTTGAAAAGAACAAAACGATTCAGGGAGAGCATTATGTCAACTTATTGAATCGTTTCAACCATGCTGTGAAAGAAAAACGTCCGCATGTGGCTTAGAAAAATTCTCTTTCATCAAGACAATGTACACGTGCACACTTGTATCATCTCTCTCGTTGGTCGTCGGTCATCGTTGCTCTACTCCGAGCGTCGTCGGTCATCGTTGCTCGACTCCGAGCGTCGTGACCTCTATTGCATTGTTCCATAGAATTTACAACAGCCCTTCAAGCTTCTCTATTTTCGACACTTCTCGTTATCTCTGAATCGATGGTAACAGCTGGTCACTATTTTGGATGTTCGAATCGCTCAGAACAGATGCATTTGTCCTATGAGCTGTCCAGGGAATTCTGAGCAGCCGCCTGTAGCATGTAGTTTCGAAAGCCTCTACTCTTTTACGACATGTTGCTTTAATAGTCCATGTTTCGGATCCGTATGTGGCTGTAGGGAATATTAGTGAATTGACAAGCCTTTTTTTAGTCAATTCATTTATTCTGTGATCTTTCCTGACTTCGCTTAGGCTTATCATTGTAGATTTGGCCATCGCTATCCTTCTCAGCCCCACTTGTTAGAAATTCTGGCGCCTAAGTATATAATATCTAGCTTCAGTGGTACATCGTGGATTTTGTTGAAAGGAGACAAAATTTTAGCTCGATCTTCTATAAGAAGAGAACATTTACTTTCGATTTAGTGAAAGGCCAACATTTGCGCTAACCTTTTCGATTCGATGCAGCAGTGCAACCATTTCTTCCATTCACCATATATATTGAAGAGTAATGGAGACAGGGTACAAGCCTGCCTCACCCCCATTCCCACTTGGAATAGCTTAGACAAATTTTGCTCAACCCTAACATAAGCGATGTTGTTGCTGTATAATTTGTGGATTAAGAAAACTAGGTGGTCTGGTGCCCCCATTTCTTGAAGAATTCTCCATAAGTGATCCCTCTGTACTGCGTCGTCGTGGCAAAATTCCATAAGTTAGGATACGAATTGCTTCCATATCCACCATATTCACCAGATTTATCCCCCAGCGATTATTTTATATTTCCGAATATGAAAAAATGGATCGGCGGAAAAAAAGATAGAAAAACGTCGGACTAAGAGAATCGAGCTAAAATTAGACTATGTTGAAGAAAAAAATAAATTTTACACATAAAAATGTATTTTTTCTTGTCAAGGCCAGATACTTATCATACAACCCTCGTATATAACCTAACATAATTGTTTAGGCTATGTTACAAGCAATTCAGTTGGGCCATTCCGAGGCACATCTGATTCGCCAGCCTGAAAGGCACTACGTATTTGAACCAAGAACTTCTTTGCCACTTTTTTTCTATATTTTTTTTTATATTATTTAGTTTTAACATTTGCATTCAAACAGTAAAGAGAAAATATTTAAGATAAGTTATTTATACTATATTTACCCACTGATTACATTACGAATAAAAATATACACGAATCGACAGTATAAACCACTACCCACAAACGAATGAATAAATATTTCTTTATAACTGAGAGATTTATCACTTATATTTTTAGCCAATGTTTTGGAGTTTACGTTAGTCTAGAAAATTTTTCGGAGCTTGTACCTTAGTCTGCAGTTATACAGTTATTATTGAGAAAAGTAAATCTAGCATCAATTGCGTAGGGTAACACCAATATGCTTTTAAGTTTAAATAAATCGTCGTCGTAATGATTGCTTACGCCAGACGCACGAAGTTAAAAAAAAATTGGAGGGGGTTTTCTTTTGGTTATCATGCTAAATTTTTCTCTTCTTTTCAAATAGACCAATAATAAAGAGTTGCAATAGTACTAACATGGGGTAAAAAGTACCGAGACTTTCCGAGAAATAGCAACACAAACAAAAGAATCTTATGATTTAGTGTCAGCTGTCAGAAGATACTCACAAACTATTTATCATAGAAAGTTGGAATTTGGCACTAATATAGGAATTGATGGCCTCATCAGAGCCGTGTAAGGTTGAAGGTTAAATTTTGACTTAAGAGGTTAGTTTTGGGAGGTGAAATCGAAAGTGGAAAAAAAAATTACCAGGTCAGCGAGTGGGGTATCAAATGAAAGCTTGTAAAAACATGAGATCAAAAATATATATATTGTAATACTTGCGCACACTTGTCTTTGTATTATTTTTAAAAAATTGCGAGAAATGGCTGTTCTCCCCTGATCAAAAAATTTTGAAAAAATTCTGGTATATTCTCCACAGGGTGTAGATTGACGAAAATTTTCAAGATTAATAATTTACCTGGTATATAAAAAAACAAAAATTTCAAAGTCATCAGTTTTCAGTATGAATCGGAAAAAAACTTGGTTGAAAACTCATTTGGGGTGTATTTTGTGAAGTCATAGATCATTCTATACCTCCATAACAGAAATTTTTATTTTAATAGCAATCAACGTACAGACCATTAATTGCGCAAGTCCGACTTGCACTTGGCCGGTTATTTTAAATTAATAAGATATAATTGGTATAACGTAATAAAAATATTTTGGATTAGTGTTGGCCTGTGTTTAAACTTAAGCGTGTCCTTTGAAATGTTCTTCTCTCTTCGCATCATAAATAATGATTTATATTTATTTTGTTAATATTATATTAATACAAATGTCGCAACTTTATAAATTATATAGCATATCTAAAACGTCATGTCAATTATTCCTTTTCAAATTCAAACCACGCTACACTTGTTAATTTGAATAATTTAATTTGTACGTGCTTTAAAATTCATCCGCGTTAATTTAATTTAAAAACACGTGGATCACAAAATGTTAATTGTGAAGAGAGCAAAATCCATGTGGTCAATAGTAATTCAATACTTCTAAAAGTTTTTATTTTATAATTAATTATTTAAAATTTTATCAGATTATATTTAATTAAAACAGTATCGGAATGATATTTAGAGCTCAAATAAATATCAATTGCTGCTTTTTAAATTCTCATATTTTTAATTAAATGTAAATATTTCGCCAGAACCTTTTTTATCATATTTCAGCTAACATAAATTTAAAAAAAAAAAAAGATAAGTCATGAAAGAAACAAGTTAATACAAAACAAACACAATTTAGTTAGTCCAAAGGTTAGTAATACTGTCTAAATATTAAATTTAACGAAGTAACTACACAAAGTAATTCGTAGGAGATATTTATCAGTTTTTAACCCAACATTTCAAAAAAAAAAAAATCTTATTTTATACTTTTTTTTTCAGGACTCTTAGATTTTTCGGGTTTTCGTTTTTTATATCTATTTCAGAGTAACTTTATCAATTACTGCATTAATAACAGAAGTGTACAAAAAAATTCTCTGTCTTTTAAGTGAGACACGTGTTTTCTTAAGTATTTATTTATACTATATACAAAAAAATCATAGAAAAAGACATCTGCCATAAGCTTTCAGAAAACACACTTAAAATGGCCAGAAAACTATTAAATTGAAAAAAATACATTTTAAAAAAATAATGTAAAACTGTATAATCATTAAAATTATGGAATAAAACTATTATTTTGGACATCTTTAAATGTTCTGAACCTACATTTATCATGAAAACTTTAAAATATTAGGTTTAAGTGTTCATGTTTAACAAAAAACACGTATACACCACCTTTAACTAAGCTGCGTAGCAAAATGCTGTTTAAAATAAATATTTGCATACGCTAAATTAAAAAATCGTTTTTAATTTTTATTAATATTGAACAAAACTATTATTTGCAGTGTTTTTTGAAGTTCTTAATCCTGACTTGACATCAAAAAATAAAGTTTTATGTTCAGTTTCAGCAAAAAACTCGCTTTAACACTTACAAGGGTGCTATGTGGTTGGTAAAATGATTTTTTTAAGTAAATAAAAGCAATGAAATGATAGTTTTGTTCAATATTAATAAAAATAAAAACAATTTTTTAACTTAGGTGTTGAACATATTTATTTTAAATAGCATTTTGCTACGTAGCTTAGTTAAAGGTGATATATGCATGTTTTTTGTTAAACATGAACACTTAAATCTGATATTTTTAAGTTTTTATGATAAATGTAGATTTAGAACATTTAAAGATATCCGCAATAAAAATTGTATTCCATAATTTTAATGATTAAACAGTTTTACATTATTTATTAAAATGTATTTTTTTCAATTCAACTTTAAGTGAATTTTCTGAAAAACCTCACGGTAGATTTCTTTTTTATGATTTTTTGGATTCAGCATAAAAAAATACTTAAGAGAACACGTGTCTCACTTAAAAGACAGAGATTTTTTTTTGTGTACCTGGAAGAGAAGTCAATTTCAAATTCCCTATAGGTATAAAACAAAAAAGAAAATTCGTAAATTGCAAACACGTAGTTCTACAATTAATACTGAATTTCACTTTCTCACATTAAGGGGATCTATCTACTCATAAGGATCAAAAAATTCGATTTTTGGTTTTTTACTGGATTTTTACATTTTCTTTTAGTATGATATCTTTGTTAAGTTTCATAAAAATGGCTTAATTAACGAAGTTTAAAAGAAGTACCGTTGCGTTGAGTTTTCGGGGCAGGTAGTGAGCAGCTGCTCTCAGGTCAGCTTTCGCCGACCTTAACTCGATTTTAATAAATTTTAAACTGTTTCTTCTATAAAATAATACAAACAGAATGATCCTATAGTAAACTAATTTCTTTAAAAAAAATTAGTTTCAGATGATCCAGCTCCCAGTAATCGTGCACCAAGCAATGCTCAATAAAAAAAGAGAGCGCAGGGGAGCGGATGTAGTGCCGCCTTTTTTACGAATTGTATTCTAAGCTATGTATTATTATATAAAATAAAAACCTGATTTATATAATGAATGGTTTCGCTAAAAAAAAATCCTAAAAAAATGCATTTTTTTGGCTCCACGTCCTAGGTACATCCCCTTAAAAATTAGTTTAATACAAGCATTACATCTAGAATTTGTACATTATCTCAACCAATCCCAGAAATTCGTTAAATAAAAATTGGTAATGACCCTGTTAAAGTTAAGTAAATAAATTTTCTGCTGAGCTATGATGAACAGAAAAGAAAACAGAACACCAGGTACTTATGGTCGCAGTAGCGCAACATATCAGTAAAGTACAACGACTAGTATCTCTGACTGATGGAAGCTCCACATAGAAAGAATACCTACCCTCTGCCGAGAAGCGTTTAAGCTACAGACCGAGGACCAGTTCTTGGCAAAGACACGGTTACAGTTTGCTAAAAATCACCGTTAAGTAGCGCAATCCCTTAAAATCGAGAGATGATTCGTTATTTGGGTAATTACTATTGATTTATATGTATATAACGTCCTCAGAGTATATGCTGCCTAGCGATGGCTTTTGATAAACTGTGACTATGACGACAAGTGTACTTAATATTAGGCTAACATGAGTTCGAGATACTAATTGACATGAGGCTACCAATTGGTATTCTGCATTAAATATTGATGGCAATCATGTTTTAAACAAGATTTTTGAAGTATTAGTTCTGAAAGGTAATATAAGCAACAATCGACTTAAAATGTTACATCAGATCATCAATGAACATAATCATATAATTATGCAGAATTCTAGTGCAGGACTCAACTTACTCGAGTCTGCTTATTTGAGGATAGATGTAGAAAGAAATTTGCAAAGCATACGTCAAAATATTTAAAGAAATAAGTTTAAACATCGTACTGAAGAATAGTTCTCGCATCAAGATATTTCTAAATTCTATAAGGGTTAACGTTTTTTATATGTTCAAACTGGCTTCTTTGAAACGTTTTGAAATTACTGTTTCAGTTTATACCAGAATGTAAAATATTATATTAAGTAATGATAGCATAAGGAGAACTATTTTCTGGCAATGAATTTCGATAATAATTATAATCTATAGTCTATAGAAAAATTTTAATTCTTTATATACTATATACGTGTACTAATCATGATATCTTTTAAGTTTTTTAAAAAACACAATATGCTCGTATCAAAGCTTAATAAGACCTTACTTAAATTTAACAAATAAATGCAAAATATAACACTACAACATAACAATGATAAAAAACTACTTTAATAGATCATATGAACAACATGGTAACTGAGGTACTTGGATAGTATTCTTAGTATATGGTATACCACCATGTTAGCTTAAGTTAAGCAAACTATATGTTTTATCAGCGTGTAGCGACAAAAGTTGCATGCATTTGCAATATTAATTTGAATGTTTCGTTATTATATCAGGAATACCTTTTTTTTTATTTTTATATGATTAAAATATAATTTACTGTGCTTTTATATTGTTGGTACATTACAGTAAATAATAGATAGACATCTTTCTCGTTATTTGTTTCTCTCCGTCTTACTATATCAGACTTGACTTTTTATTGCGCCATGTATATAGAAGTAATGAAAGAACGACATCTTCAGAGTCGCCACGATTATCAATGACCGATGCGAAGAGATATTTACATAACAAAGGTTATAACGAAACCTATATCAACGTTAATGCGAAAGCTGTGATATTCAAAATGAATATGTCGCAGGATAACAAAAAGGAGAAAGGTGAAACCACCTCCATAGTTATGAAGTTTTAAGATAAAATCATAACACAGTAAAAAAAGTTATAATAATGTTAGAAAACAATTACTTACAAGTCAAAAGCAAAAAATCGTTCCGTATCCCCCCACACTTTTATTTTTTTAGTGTTCCGTACGGAACATTTATAAGATCACTTCCGTGTCTACCTGTCTGTCCGTCTGTCACATCCGATTTTCTCCAAAACTATTTGTCATAGAAAGTTGAAATTTGGTAATAATATAGAAATTGATGGCCTTATCAGAGCCGTGTAGTTTTGAAAGTTAAATTTTGACTTTTGTGGGGTGAAATCGGAAGTGAAAAAAAAATTACCAGGTCATCGAGTAGGGTGTCAAATAAAAGCTTGTGAAAACACGAGTTCAAAAAAATATATAATATAAGTATTATATAATATATATAATGTTACACAAACTTTTTTTGTATTGTTTTCAAAAAATTGCGAAAAATCTTATCTCGAAAATTACTAATCAAAAATTTTTTAAAAAATTCTGGAATATTCTCCGTAGGGTATAGACTGAACGAAAATGATCACGACTGCAGTGTCTTTAATAATTTATATAAAAAAACAGAAATTTCAAAGTCATCAGTTTTCAGAAAAGATCGAAAAAAAAAAAAAACTTTGTTGAAAACTCATTTGGGGTGTGTTTTGTAAAGTTATTGATCATTTTACACCTCCGTAACAAAAATTTTTATTTTAAAAGCAATCAACGTACGTTGGCTGGTTATTTTATTATGAGAATTGCATTAAATGCAATTTTTCCAATAAAGTAAAATTTCGATGACGTTTGGCATTAACCCATAGTATTTATTTATATATGCCAAGTATATTCTTTGCCTGTGACTGAATGTGATATGACACCGATTGGTCTTAGTTGGTTCCGCCCACTTGATGCTGTTTCGGCGGTTAGAATCAAAGTAGTGTCATTGTGCCAAAGATTCCACATTCCCAACTTAGAAGAAATATGTTTTTGATAGTATGGCTGAGAAAATGGAACACACTGTTTTGTGGCTTCCTCGTATTATTGTGTGTGTTTAATCTAATTGAACATATTTGGCATCAAGTTAAATTAAAAATAAGGACACAAAATGTTTCTCCTACTTTAAGCGTGTCAGTGGTTGAATTAGTAAAAAAAGTTATAAATGATATACCTTGTGAAAGCTGGAAGAATTCCATTCAGCACGTTGTTAAAGTTGAAGATTCATATATTTATGTAAATAATATAAAACCACTGATAATTACCTCAGCTGATGACAGTGATAGTGAAACCGAATTAGGCTTAAGTTAAAATATATTTTTATTTATACAATATGACCCCTCTTATAAACCCCATTCATTCAAAGTGTATATTTTTACTTCTTATTCATTTGTTTTTACATGCATCTATAAATAAACATCTCCAAAAATATTTATAATTTTATTTATTTGCATTAATGCGGTTCAATATTTTTTTTTTGTTATTTTACCTGAAGATTCATATATTACCATTTTCCATATACTGGGCAAGTATATATATATATATATATATATATATATATATATATATATATATATATATATATATATATATATATATATATGTGTATATATATATATATATATATATATATATATATATATATATATACATATATATACAATACATGGAAAATGGTAATATATGAATACACAGGTAAAATACAAAAAAAAAATATTGAAACCGTCGAAATAACATCAAGGGGGCGGAACTAACTAAGACCAATCAGTGCCATATTATACTGAGTCGCAGATATAAAATATACTTGGCATATATAAAAAGGGCTAATGCCAAACGTCATCGAAATTTTACTTTATTGGAAAAATTGCGTTCAATGCAATTATTATAATAAAACAACCAGCCAAGTGCAAGTCGGGCTTGCGCAATTAGTGTTCCGTACCGTTGATTGCTTTTAAAAATTTTGTCGCAGAGGTATAATATATATATATATATATATATATATATATATATATATATATATATATATATATATATATATATATATATATATATATATATATATATATATATATATATATATATATATATATATATATATATATATATATATATATATATATATATATATATATATATATATATATATATATACTCGTATATATATATATATATATATATATATATATATATATATATATATATATATATATATATGTATATGTATATTATATATATATATATATATATATATATATATATATATATATATATATATATATATATATATATATATATATATATATATATAAATACGAGAATAAAATCTTTTCGCCTTAGTGTCCTTGTATTACAATCTAAGATTTTCTTTATTTATTGCTCTACTGTTCCAATTCTCTACATAAGGCCTTGTATTGTTATTTTATTCTCTCTAAAATATTGGCCTAGTTTTCTAACAAGCCATCCACAACAACAATTCTTGGTTTCAGAAGTACAGGGTATCCAGTTTGTTCGTTATGTGCGTAAAAGAAATTATTTAATACGGAAGTTCTATGTAATAAACTATTTTTTATATAATTTTTAAATATACCTGCTGTCTGAAAAATTCGTAGCGGATTAATGTGTTTTTTTTAAATAGAAAGAAATTTGAATATTTAAATTACATGGTGAATTTAGAACTAGTTGCAGGTTTCTCTGTACGGTATATTAACGTTTACATCTCTGTAACTATGTTAATACTTCTGCAGTGCCTGGACAAGAAGTTGAAAAAGCTCGAAATAAAATTGGTATGGGAGGAGAGGGATAGCAGCAAAGTTTGCAGCAAAAAGTTAATCTTACATTTCAGAGTAAAAGATCTGCGGAGAGCTCAATATACCATTCTGGTCGGCATAATAAATTTCTTAATTAAGAACAAGTATTACAAGAGTATATTGGAGGTTGAAGGTACAGGACAGTGTCCCACATTTGAGGAATAAACAAATAGTTACATGAATATGTAAACTATAACTAGAGCTATAAAATCGAATGAGGATTAAAAATTTGATTCAGTTGTAATAAAATGATGGGGCACCGCCGGAGCTCCCTTCAATTTTTTTTTTTACATTTCGGGTATAAAACCCAGAGAGTTGCTAAAAAAATATATAGTATAAATAGAAGATTCACAACTGAGTCTCTGTTGTCTAAGGTAATTTAACAGAAAAAACTACAAACTTTATCGTAGATCGTATTTATTTTAATTTTAAAAAATACATTTTGTTATATAAGTACCAATAAACAAGACACTAAATATAAGTAAAATACTATTAAATCAAAAAGCCTATGCAAGTAAAATGCAAAATGGTGTTGCTATTTTTAAATCACAATGAAAAATACAAAAGATCAAACGACGTATAATAACTAATACATTCAGAAATAAAACGTATACATTTTCACTATGATATTTTTACCGCTGCAAAAACTAAATGTAATAAGAGATAAAAAATAATATTAGCAAATAACAAAGCAATTCTATTGCTAATAAAGCTCACTATAAGCGTGTGTATATTATATAGAAAAAAATGTGACTTTTTAAAATGTAAGAACAAGTATAGTACTCTACTTCTTCTCGAAGTGCCATTTCCAATACGCCTAGACGACCCTATCACCTTTTTCTGTAGTTCGTGTTTTATTTTTAGTGCTCCACAGACAAAGAGGACCTACAGTTCAATACCGGTTCCGAATAACCAAAGTGAGAGGGCTCTACTAGGCATGATATTACGGGTGGTTTGCCATTGTCTTACTTAGAGTAATGTTTTTTTTTTGTAAATTTAATATTTCTCGAGCCGAGAATCGAACTCGGGTGTCCGGTATAGAAGGCTGACAAGTTAACCTCTATTCTACATGCCCTAGAAATACGATGAAATATTTAGTATAAATTTTATTTTGTTATTCTTGTATAAAAATAGATATGTACATATATTCACTAATTTTTTATCTCTTTTGAGTTTAACTAAGAACTTCAATTTTTAAAGGGATCTATAGTGTTAATCAAAAGTTTACAAATACTAATTAATATTGAATAGATAACTTTTTGATACAATGACATTCATATTATAAACTACATGACAATATTGTCACACTCGGGACAACTGGGAATTGCCATTTTGTAGATACGGTATTACTAACTGAGATAGGCTTGTGCAAACCGTTTTCTTCCAAGCTATGTTCTTTACAAGCTACAGTTTGTCGAATTTTAGAAAATGTCAATTTTTATTACTTATAATCATCTAAAAAATAATTGGCATGGGGTACGTTATACAAGAAATATAGAGAATTTTGAGAGAATACTAAGTTTTTATAAAAATAGGGAGTTTTATATGTAACTTCAAAGTTGTAGTCGGTTACAATATAATCTGGCAACAATGCATCTAATAAAATATTTGTAAAAGCTAGCGACATAACTTCTATGGCCATAACCAAAATTTAAAAAAAATGAAACACACCATTTTATTAAAAATTGAGTTATAAAGAGATTTCAACCTAATATGACATTTTAGTTTGTTAACCGCTTATCAGTTAGTTTTTTTTACGAAGCTGTGGAATATGCTACTATAGCACTGAGCCCTTCATATAATATAAAAAATTACGCATTATGTTCTCCGGAAGTTTCTCTGCCAAAAGCGCTTTTCATTTCTAAATCTTTCACCCGCATTTCTTGAGAAAGTTAATAAAAAACTTTTACCCATCTTTGCCTTAAACTTCAGGAGATTGAGGGGCAAAATGTAGTATTGGACACTTACTAACTAAGAGAAAAACTAGACTACAGTAGTGTATCAGTTGACAGTTGCTCTCATCTAACTAATTCATAATATATTTAAGACGAAACAATAATTCTTTAAATTTTAATTCATATTTTATATTTCTTTGCCAAAATAAAACGTTACCTTTGCTCAGTGTGCAAGTATGGTAAGAATATTTCAAGTCAATTGTAATTATAAAAGCTATAACTCTATTAAATGAATAAGGGACAGGACCTTATAAAACCTTTAAATAATTTAATCTTTTATTTGTCTGTATTTTATTATTAGCCAAAGTTGCGGTTAATTAAACTTCCATTTCTATATCTCAAAAAATAAGTGTTTTAATTATGGTCAAAACTGAAAAACACTATTTTGCCCTTCTTTCCCCTATACTGTTATATTTTCACTAGAAAATTACAATATAATCCTTCATTACATTGCCTTACAACGTTTTCTGTTCAATCTTCGCTTTACAAAAGATTTTAAACTTTATCCATCAGTCTGGCAATTTAGGCTTTTCCGTTCCCTCTTAGACGTTAAAATGTAAAATTATAGTAATCTTGCCTTTGGAGATATATAACTGTACTTATTTAAAGTTTGTACGTTTTTATTCAATATAAAATGCGACAGTGTCTGGAAAAGTGGGTCACATGAGAAAACTAGGTCTAGCTTTCCAACTTTTAAGTCTTTTTTATACCGTTTTAGAAAAAAATTACTGGATCGGTTGTTTTCCTTTTAACTCACTAAAAATATATTTCGATAAAACTGGGTAACTGAGGGTAACTAAATGGAAAAAATTCAGGAATAATATTTGCAAGTACATATATATATATATATATATATATATATATATATATATATATATATATATATATATATATATATATATATCAATCTTTTTCCCAGCGAAGCGTTCTCGCTGTCTTTGGGGGGAGAAACGGCTCTCAGGAACGAATTCAGCATGAAAAAATCTCCAAGAAAATACCTTCGTAATCTTTACATTCAAATCAGAAGTCTAACGGAGAGGCTGTTGAAGGAGAAAAAACGATTGAGAAGAAAATATATATTTTCAATCGATGGATGCGACCTCTAAATATTAATATTTTCTTCTAAAAATTTAGGGGCTTCATTTTTTCATTAAACATTTTGCGAGGGTAGGACCAAAGAAGATCAAAAAAAAAATTTGACTTACCCTAATGTATATATATATATATATATATATATATATATATATATATATATATATATATATATATATATAATTAAAGATCAGTCTGTCTGTTTTTTTATTTTTGTATTATTCACGACAGATATATAAGCAATTTTCGCCCATTTTGGAAGAGACAAGATGTACGAAATGAGTCCAAGTAAAGCTAGAATTGTTGAATTTGTATAAAAAAATTAAATAAATATAAAGAAAATGCACGTATAGATTTTTGTAAAAGGCACACTTTTGTCTATTATTTACTAACAAATTTTAAGATATTTAAAAGAAAAGTTGCGAAATGTTCTTCTTTTACCAGACTGGAGGCAAATCAGAATAAGAAACCATTTTCCTCTTATAAGGTAAATCAGGACACTCGGCTACTTTATGCAAACGTGGCAGCACCACATCCATATTATCGGCATTAGGTGCTAATCCTTTTCTCAAAATATTCGAGAAAATTTTCTCTCTGGTTAGGTCTCTTGCAGACAAATAAGGCTTGACCGGTTCCAAGTATGCTTTTGGTTTAATTTTGGCTCTTTCTTCTGGATGCAGTATGGATCTTTTTTCAGGCTTTTTTGGCTCTTGGTCCTTGGATGTCCTCTTTCCGAAAGCGGTTACAGGATCGGGTACCAGACTGGGCCTTGGGACGAACGGTACTTTTTCCCATGGTATTTCACGTTTCTGGAATAAGGGAAACAGTCAGTGCCCGTTCGTCCCAAATCCAGAATTATGTTTTAGGATGAAGGGAATTGTGGAATTTTAGGTGGTTCAAAATTTTACTTTAAATATAATAATAAACTATATAGGTATATATATATATATATATATATATATATATATATATATATATATACATATATATATATATATATATATATATATATATATATATATATATATATATATATATATATATATATATATTATATATATATATATATATATATATATATAAATATATATATATATATATATATATATATATATATATATATATATATATATATATATGTTAACTAATTTTCCAGTTAGCATGAACCTTTTTTATCTGTATTGTTTTGTTCATTAAAAAAATACATAGAGTGTGTCACAACGAGCTTTTAGTAAAAGTTTACAACGATGAGCCTCCTGTAAAACTGTTATGTTTGAATAAAAACCTTTTTTTGGCTGTTCGTTTTAGACAAAATATTATTATTTTTTACCCGATTACCATAATAACCGATACCAGCTTTGTTACTTTAAAAGGAATACTCTGTATATTTATAGACGCTGGCCTTCCTCCTTAAGAGTCAAGTGATTTTAATGTAACATACTGTTATAGCTAAATTCCATTTACAATAACAACAAAGTTGGTATCAGTTACCATGATAAATATTGGGATTTTATAGGAAATTCTTCTATATAAACTTTTAACAAGCACTCATTGTGAGACAACCTGCATGTAAAGTGCATTTTTTTAAAAGAGAATTATAAGCTCACAGACCATATTTAACTTTTGTTTTACTCGATATATAAAGAACGAGCATAAAGCATAAATAATTAAATATTCTAAAACATATTACTTCAACATTTAGTTTAGAAATTGAAATGTATTTCTTATTGCTATATCTTACAAGTAGTGTAAGAAAATATGTATTTTATTCACGCCACTGCGATGGCATAGTTTTAAGAGTCACGATCAAGCATCTATCAAGAACATGAAATACGCCTTTGAACCAATATTCCAATAAAATACTGCATCTGTATATCAAACTATACCGAAAAGTCTTCGGACGTTAATGCAACTTGTAACCATGCATCACCTGGCATTAAAAAGTTGCTTTAAAGGCCGAAAATAATTATTTTCCTGGCTTGATGTAATGGGATAAACATGACAGTGTCTTATAAGAAAATAAACTAGAACGAACGTTATTTCATAGATATGTCGCAATAATATATTTTCAGCGCTATTGGTTATGGATGCTTGTATTTCAAATATTATGTGTATTTTAAGAAAAATGCACTGTATATAGTCTGGGGTCTTTTAACTGTGTTAACTGAATACGAAAAAATATACTACTAATCTTCATAAAATTAATAATTTTCGTATACATGGTAAATTAAAATAGTAGTCGCTTGTTATTTAAACTATATTTAGAGCTAATAGTTACATTTTTGATACTTTTGGAATTTTAGATTAGTGTTTTACTCAACAAAACAGAAACTCGGTTAAAACCTGCAAAACATTTGCTCAAAACTTTTACTGTTTTTTATATGTCTTTACAAGAACAATAGTAATAAATATATTGTGTCTAATTATTATAGTTACAAAGTGTAAAAATTTTGGACCACCCTGTAAAGCAAGGAATTACTAAAAATAACTAGGAATTGGGACAAACAAGCACACGGTTAAAATTGTAACGAAATGTAAAATGAGGACTTATTTTTAGAAAGGTTTATATTAGTAGATTACATACTTTTTCCGCCAGTCGCTAGGAAATTTCAGACATCTATTTTGTGTAAACTATCTGTAATATAAAATCCTGCCAACAGTATAATTTATAATACAAATTATAAAATATTTTAGTTTTCACCTTGATAATATCGAATATGATATCCTTCAAAAAAGATTAAGAAGGCAAAAAAATTGTTACGAGTATAATAAGTCAACATGAACAAAACCCTAGTTTACATGTTTTGACTAATTGTCGATATTTTTACTACAATCTGTATAGTGTTTAGCGACAATTACAAAACTATTAAAAAAGATACACTAAATTGTGTCAATAATATTTCTTCGTTATAAACTCAATTATGTACATCTTCCTATTGGCAGGAAGCTACTGTCCAACTAATTGTTTATAATATTTGGTTTTGAGTAAATCTAAATTATTTTTATAATGTTGTAAAGTTTTTATATTACTGAGGCGTAATTTATAAAATTAAGTATTAATTTTGAATAATTTTACAAAGTACCTTTTTAAATTTTGCCTATAAATCCCAATAGTTTCCAAAAAAGGGAAGTTGCGGTAGTGATTTTTTCAATAATTCGTAAAACATTTCTATAATGAGCTTTTTCCGTACTATATCTCGTTAATCTTTGAAACTTCGTTTTTCCTAAACTAACCTCGGTTTTGTGAAAACTTGTCTATTCTAAGTATAATAACTCTAGAAGGTATTTACAATTACATTATAATGTTTTCAATTGATTTAATTTTAATCATGTTGTAATTAAATCGAATAACAGGATCATCAGTGCATATAATGCATCTCCTGTCACCTCGGCTGTTATCGTGCCTATGTAAATATCTGCCTTATTTGTGTTTCTCTCATATCAACCTAAATTGTATCTATGATGCAATTGTGGATCAATCGTAGTCAAATCATAGAAACAAAATTATTGTATATTTGCAGCTGAAACTAGCCGCTACCAAATACTAGCATAAATATATATATATATATATATATATATATATATATATATATATATATATATATATATATATATATATATATATATATATATATATAAAGTATAAAATGAAACTTAAATTGACGTTTCGCCCTTTGGTTTAGAGCATTTTCATTTTTTAGTGTTCCGTACGGAACACTTATAAGATCACTTCGGTGTCTGTCCGTCTGTCTGTCCGTCTGTCCGTCTGTCCGTCTGTCCGTCTGTCCGTCTGTCCGTCTGTCACACCCGATTTTCTCCGAAACTATTTGTCATAGAAAGTTGAAATTTGGTAATAATATAGGAATTGATGGCCTCATCAGAGCCATGTAGTTTTGAAAATTAAATTTTGACTTAAGGGGTTAGTTTTGGGGGTGATATCGGAAGTGAAAAAAAAATTTTTTTACTAGGTAATCGAGTGTGTTGTCAAATGAAAGCTTGTGAAAATACAAGTAAAAAATATATATTTAATGTAATACTTGCGCGCACTTTTCTTTGTATTATTTTTAAAAAATCGCGAAAAATCGCTGTCCACATCTCGAAAAGTACTTATCAAAAAATTTTGAAAAAATTCTGGAATATTCTCCACGGGATGTAGATTGAACGAAAATTATCACGAGTCCATTACCTGTAATAATTTATCTGGTATATAAAAAAAACAGAAATTTCAAGGTCATCAATTTTCAGTAAAGATTGGAAATAAACTTTGTTGAAAACTCATTTGGGGTGTGTTTTGTGAAGTCATCGATCATTTTATACTTCCATTACATTTTTTATTTTAAAAGCAATCAACGTACGGAACACTTATTGCGCAAGTTCAACTTGCACTTGACCGGTTTTTTTTCTTTATTTCTTGAATCTCACATATTTTATTTACTACTGACTGCATACACATACACATACATATATATATATATATATATATATATATATATATATATATATATATATATATATATATATGAAATTAAGGCCCTTAATAATATATAATATTATCTCCAGGAAAGCAGCCTATAACAGATACCTAACTTTGACTCTAAATTATTTACGGCTTTAAAATTTTACAGCAAAACTTGATGCCAAAAGTTTTAAAATAAACATTTTCTTTTGATAATTTGTTTTTATTTTTTCAAACATTATACACGTCATGGTAGGCAACACCTACTTCTAAAGATGACGCACTGTAATAAAGCCAACATTTTCAGAATTTTGTTATTTTTATTCAATGAATCAGGAAATTTTTTGAATTGAAGAAACTATCACATGAATAAAGTCTTCAACGATTAGGTTTATAATCACTAAAAGAAAGGCAGCAATTTTATACAAACTTACCGAATTGTAAACAATTCCTACTTCATAATGCTAAATTTTTATGTTGTTCTTGATCATAACAACCGCGACACAGCAAAGGAAAAAGTACGGCAAACTGCTGCCCAAAAAAAAAAAAAATTATCCGCTAGGGTGAAGCTCAGAAGAAACAATCTCTGCCTCTACAATCAACTTTTTTTAAATATATTGTCAACACTACCTCCGTTGCATCAATAACACTGTGGTCAAATGTGATCGTAAAATCATCTAAGATATTAATTAACAAAATCAGCTGCGATTTTCGATGGTGTATATGGATTTTTTTATGGGCATAGTAGTACACGTGTTGCAGGGAAATCCTTTAAATGCTACAGGAGCGATGCGTGTGCAGAAAAAGCGACTCACATTGGTATTGCATCTCTGTAAATTGTACTCAGTTGGAACACATCCGAAAAAAAGTTGCCGAAATTTAATAATAAAGTCTATCTGGCGCGCCGTAACATATATCTTTTCATATTTTAATAATATTACATTTTTTATTATCACTGCTAACAACTTAATGGTTTCCTAATACCCTGTTATTCTCATCAATCATTTAAATTATCATTCAAAACATCTGGAAGGTTCTTTAAAATAACAAGTTATTTAAAGCTTCTGCGTTTAAATTCCCTTTATGATACGTGATCTACATTATTCATTACTAGCTTGAGAATAACTTTTTCAAAACTGTAGATTTACGAATGACTTGCTAAAAAAAATTAGACGGATTTGATTAATATTTTTCAATTTTTAGGTCAAGCAAATTTAATTCCAAGGATCCAAGTTTTTAATGTTTTTTTTGAGTCACACTATATATACATATATCTACATTAATGATAAATTGAAAAACACTATAAAATTCGTAGATCTATAAATTTTCGAATTTTGGCAGATTTTCAAAAATAACAATGTATTGTTATTATTGTACGAGTTTCATTATTTATGTATCTAATGTAGCTCACATATTTAGGTAAATTTAGGTTACAGATATATAGAGCAAGCAATTTCAGACCGCTTTAACTTGGTGGTCTACTTAGGATACCCTTAGCACGCGTTGCTTCTGTAGCGCTGTAGGGACTTCCCTGCAGCCCGTCTAACCATTTTATTGGATCACACGATGGAGAATGAAGTAGAGAGGAGTGAGCCATTCATATTCCTGATTCTATTCTGTACTGCTCTGTTCGAATAGAATAGCCTCTTATCTCTTGCCTGACGACATCCAACAAACATTATGTAATAGAAGCTATAGAAAATACATTCCCATGTTTAACACAGTGGAGGGGCAACATTCATACACTTCATCCGTATACGCTTGGTGGTATCTTTCTATCCTCTCCTTGTTGACTATACAGCCTCATTGTCTCCATCCTCGAACATTTGATCTAGTACAGCCCCTAAGAAAAACTACCAACACTATTATTCTAAGTACAAATGAACTTGTGTTCATGAAAAGGCGAGCAATTAAACATATACTACCCATAAATTTATTTCATTTAAGAAACTGCCATAGTTCGTTCGGTCTAACCAGTTAAACCAAAAATTACCGAAATTAAACGATGAAAAATCAGAGAAAATCGACTTAGAAATTAACTCCTCACAACGCTTAGTTTTCCTTTCGAGGTAGAGATCAGGCAATGACAATCTCAACATTCATTCAACAAGGAGAGTTCTCGCATTTAAATCCATCAGTGCTTCAAGTAAAAAGAAATGGTACCTAACAAATCTTTTTGGTCATTAACTTCTTAAGATTTGATGCCACTGGAGTCAATGCTTTATCGGTGTAAACACAAAAACCTATTATTTGTTTACAGTGGTAGCATACCGAAAACAACCAATTTAAGTCTTCTTAAACAAAACTTGAACATGACAATTGTGTCTCTTTTTAAAAAAGACGCTCCAACGGAGACGACATCCATTAAATTGTTTTTTATCAGTATTTCGTAAACTTAAAGAAAAAAAAACATTTCAAGACAAATTTACTAATCATGTTTATCTAATAATAACACAGGCCAACAAAAAAAATATTTGTAAAAACTTTTTAAACTAAGTGTTATGTATTTTTGGGTGGTGAAACCGTATCTGGTATCAGTTTTTTTGTATCACCCACAGTTCTCTCACAATATGACATCGATTAAATTTCAAAATAGGGAAAATTTGATACATAAAAAATAAAAACTTAAACCGTAATTTTATTTCATTAGGCTACAATTTTTACTCACGATAACATATTTTACTTCAATGTGAATATTTTAGGTTCTTATTTTTTTGTATTTCCTTTCCCTTTTCTCCGTCAAGTTTCTTGTATAGCTTTTTCTCCGATGTGATGCATTTTGTTGTTCTCTATGAAGTGACCAACAGTAATCACCCATCATGTTGATATTCCAGCGTCCCTGGTACCGTTTCTCCATCTCCTTTATGTCCTGATGGAACCGTTCCACTCTTCACTCACATCGCCTTAGTTTTTAGGAAAAAAGTCAAGATGGTTGTGCAAGAAGTGAACTTTAAGGCTCATCGGACAACCCAGATTTTTGAACTTGTCTATCATCTTAGCTACGATAAGTTCATAGTTAGGGTCTTTCACATTGCGCAAAAACTTAGTCACAACTTCTTTAAATGATATCCAAGCCTCCTTTTCCTTTGTAATCATCCTTGCTTCAAAGTTGGAATCGAACATCATTTTACGAATATAAGGCCTAACGAAAACCCCTTCTTTCAGTTTGGCTTCTGATAAATGAGGAAATCTTTTACACAAATATTTAAAACATTCACCATCTTTAGGTAAGGCTTTCACAAATTGTTTCATTAAGCTTGACTTGATGTGTAGTGGTGGTAGAAGAATCTTTTTTGGGTCTACTAAAATTTTATGCAAAATGTTTTTCTCGCCAGGTGTTAAAGTTTTTCTTAAGGGCCATTGTTTTTTGGACCAATGTTGATTCCTTACTCTGCTGTCCCACTCACATATAAAACATGCAAACTTTGTAAATCCCTTTTGCTGACCAAGGATCATGGAGACAACTTTTAAACCTCCACATAGCATCCAATCGTGAGCTGGATAGTTAATTTTCTGTAAAATAATGTTAAGATTTTCGTAAGTTTCCTTCATATGGACTGAATGAGCAGTGAAGCATAAGTATTTCCATTGTGTAACAGAACACCTTTTAAACTAGTTTTTGATGAGTCTATAAAAAGTCTCCAATCTTCCTTCTTGTACTCAATACCAAATTCGTTTATTAGACTACCAATATCATGGCAGTAAACCAAATCCTCTTCCTGCTTGAAAAACTGAGCAAACTGTTGATCTCTTGTTCTATAATGATAAATAGATGTTTCAGATTCCAATAAATGTTTTTCTTTCAGCCTAGAACCAAGGAGTTCTGCTTTTTCCTTAGTCAAACCCAAATCTCTCACTAAATCATTTAACTCAGCTTGTGTAAACAACTGTGGTTTTAAATTTTCTAGAGGACATTGAAACTCATCATCATCCGGTCGACTTTCATTAAATTCGGGACTGGACTGTAAAACGTCATTAATAGACTGAGCTGGCTCCGGGGCAAGAAGTCCCGGTCCATGTCCTACCGGCCGATTAGCTGAAGTAACGTTAGGATAGACAATTACTTTCTTATTTTTGGAGTTATATCCAGAAACATCAACGCTGCAAAAATAACAATCATTTGAATGATTTTCTTGCTCTCTCCATACCATGGGTAATGCAAATCTAAAAGCTTTCTTTTCTCTCTTATACCATTCCTAAGATCCTCGACACAAACATAACATACTTTGTGAGGAACCTAACATTTTTCTTGATTACCGATTTCTACACCAAAATATGCAACGTATACTTTTTTTACAAAGTCAGTTTCTATAATGTTTTTTAACTACAAACTCACCACATATATAACAAAAAGTGTTGGGAGAGTTTTTACAACCACTCTTAGCCATACTTTGAGTGTGAATTAAAGCACGTGGGTTAAACACTGCAATGCGAGGTTATATTAACTAGAAGAAAACAAACAGCTGTGACATTTATCGGAACTGCCAATCTAATAACATTTGATTTTACTGCCAACCTTATAAAATTCTGGTTTTATTGCCAACCTAATAACATTCGAATGATAAAAAAATGAACTTTTCACATTTTGAATATTAAAATGTGAAAAATTGGTGAGTAATACGACTTTTTTATTATTATTTTCGGACTCAGCACACCAAAAAACATAGGAATCAGGTAAAATTATTAAAAAAGTTTTTTCATCGTTGGCCTGTGTAATTGTACCTTCACTAAATTAAAATAACCTTATTATGAGATCTCATTTCATTACATAATATTTACATGCTGCGGGAGTTACGTACCTCCAGAACTTTCAATTTTTTTTATTAATTATTATTATTCTCTATACTTTCATGAACATTAAAAAAAATATATATTTTAAAATTTCTTTTAATATCGACGTTATAGCCATAAACGTGGTCGCTCAACTAGTCGTAACTTATTACAACCGGTCGGTTTTCATTCATCACAAACACATTACAAAAATCAAAGAGAAGGAAGGGATGTAGTATGAACTCGGTATGGCAATTAAACGTAAGTTAACCACTAAAATTTAATATACACAATTCACACCAAATTTGTAATATTTTTGGTTCGAAACTTTAAACATGTTTTTCTCAAAACTGTCTTTTTTTATACGGCCTGCACGATAACTCGAAATATTTTTATTAGTTTTGGATGCTTTAAACTCGTTTAAAATTGGACCTAAAAACTCAAATATCGTTTAAGTTTATCGAACAGTTTACTTGACTTGTACCTCTTCGAGCCTAATAGATGTTCTAATCTCGAGACAGACTATTTCCTGCAATGATAGGCGCGAAGTCGGAGAGCCACTCTAATTTGATACGATCTACTCCTCACCTTAAAAAAGTGGTAATTGTTTACGTTCCAGGTACATTGGTCTACGTACTAATCCTTTTACCTATCATCCCGATACAGACAATTTCTCTGTTACTTAACAGAATTGAATTTGTCACTAAAGAGAAAATATCTAAAATATCTTTTTTGCATCACCAAAATATATTTCTGAAATGCTTCTACGTATGCGGCAAATTCAATTTTTTTGAAGAAATTTATAAAACCACTTAGAGTTAGGAAAATGTTCTTTACTCTTTCAAATTTATTTTTTCTATGGCAATAACAAAAATAAGAATATGATCCATTTAGAGCTGAAGTGGATTTCTACATTATGAATACAACATTTTGTAACGATTTATTTCATACGGTTTAGACATATTTGAAGTATAAAAATGAAACTTCAAGAAATAGAAAATAATAAATTGGATTTTGATTGTAAAATCACGTTCATAAAATAAGTTATATTTGCATTTTTTTTTTGGAGTAAACTGTTTAAAGATGTTCGTGTTATGACAATTTGGGTAGTTCTTGACTATTTCTTGTAATAGGTTTAAAATAATCATATCTTTGTGTTTCCCATAATAAACCACGATTTGTAGCAAAAAATAATAATTAGATCCTGTTATCCTCTAGATACACAGTTACATTAAATTCGATACCAGGAATTTCAATACTGGTAGCTATCCCTTTGTTATAATGCATCCAAAGTCATTTTAATTCGAAAATTAAAAACTAAAATAGAAATTAATGATCAATTATTTCCATACATACAACATACAATCATGGCATTACTTTTTTCTTTTACCTTGTCATAATGACTGGATTAGAAAATGACAGAAAAAAAGCACTGGATTCAATCACTAAGTTTTAAAGCTTCGAATAGGCTTATTATCCGATTGGGCTAAAAATTATCGTAGCAATACGAATTTGATGTTCTCTTTGTTGCTAATTTTTAAAATTAGTCGTTTGTTATTGGGAATATTAAAAAATGCAAAAGTTGATCGGAAAAAAAAAACCAAATGAGATTGACAAATCATTATTCGACTTTGTGCATGTCAGGTATGGTGTCAAATACCAGTTTGACAGTGTTGCCAAATTGTTTAAAATTCAAATTTTGCGATATTCGTGGCATTGAGTTTAAATAAATAGTAAAATCAAATGGATTTTTACTTAAATATATTTAGATAGTTGGGCAGCCAGATTCGAGGGGCGGGAAGCATGTAGATATAAACGCTGTTTCTTTAAGAAAAAACAAAGCGAACTGTAAGAATAACTAGGGTTGGACAAATAACCAAATAACCATTTTATGGAATGGAACTTCAAAAGCTTCCAGAAGTCAAAAAAGCCCTGTTTCTTGGAGGGCGCTATTTTCTACATTCATGGGAAGAGGGCATATGCTCACTATAACTTACTTTATGAAAACAATTTATTATATTGAAATGTGTGTATCCTGAAGTCAAGTGAAGACGCGCATAATGCATTTTTTTTCTTAATTCGGACTTCTTTGTAATCTTATAAAAGTAACTATTTACCAGCGAGCAAACTAAAAAATGAATGGCCGAGCCTTGATTACGCCACAGTTAGAAAAGTCAAATCAATGTCTGACAAAAATAAAGTACTCTAATAGATCAATTGGGAAACAAGGTGACTGTTAAAAAAATTGTAAAAAAATAACAATGAACTCTAGAATACTTTGTGTCACTAGAAATTACTTGAAGAAGCCCATTAGTTCTTTACCAGAGCTATTATTTATTTCGCAAGCGTAAATCTTGAAGTTAAAAGTCATAACTCAGTATATATCACCTCTACACCCAACACTTTGTTTTTGCACTCGCGGAGCGTTTAACTAACCATGTTAGCTTCATCAGGAGCGATGATTGACTATCATTGCTCCTGATGAAGCTAATATGGTTACCGAAGCGCGCGTCCAGCGCAAAAATAAAGTGTTTGGTGTAGTAGTAATATATTCTGAGTAGTGTCATTGTGCCAAAGATTCCACATTCCCAACATAGTTAAAAGTCATAATAGAATTAGTTTTTTATAACTTTAGTGCGTCAATGAAAAGCTAAACAAAAATTGTTAGTCTAACAGAAATTTAATTGCAAAGGTGGAGGGCAGAAATAACATAGTTATCAAGTAATTTACTGAGAAAAATAGACATTTTTGAGGTCTTTTCAACATCAGAAAGTCAAAATTAAGCGTAAATAATAATAGAAAGTTATCAAAATCCATTTGTGAACAGGGTCTATCAAGTTTAAAATATTTTTTATGCAGTCGATTATCTTTGTCTCAATTACAGACAAATATTCGAAATCTCCTGCTTTAATTAGAAGTTGCGATTGACAATTTAGAGTCAACTAACTAATTCCTACATCATGCACACTTCTAATCAATAGTTTGCATAGATATGGAATATATTATTATATAGGAGTATGTTCAATACCGCAAAACTAATTTAGGTGGTGCATAAGTAGATGTACGGTCTGTCACGTATGAACGTGACCGCTTGTATTCTTGAATAAATATGTTTCCAGAACATTTTTTACTATCAATGTATTGGTATGCTAACAACGGCGCAATTAGTAAGTTGTCCAATCGCCTCCTGTATCAATAATCGCCTGGCATCTTCGAAGCATGCTGTCGACGAAATTTTCTGCATACTCTGCAAATTTTTCAAATCTCGCGAGACAACTGAGTCAAAGTCCCCAGAGTCTTTTCTCTGAGCTTTCTCTTTACAAGGGACCAAACGTTTTCAATAGGGTTGGCGTCTGGCCATTGTAAAGGCCACTCTAGTATCTTATGGTGGGCCCAAGCGAGTAGACGTAATTTTCGCCCAGCGAAGGTTTCTTTAACGTGTTTCGGAATTTGTCATTATGAGCACGAAGATTTTGTCGAATGGTCTCATGAGACACACTCAAACAGGATTTTCGTAATTTTGGCACTCTTTGACGCAGCGTCAAGTTCGGATCCCGTGAAAACAAAGACACGATTCGTTTTTTCGAGTTTCGGAGTGACTTTGTCTACCGAGCCACATTTTGACAAGTCGTCGACATTTTCCGTCTCGTTAAAATGATTTACCCACTTCTTCACAAACGATACCGACTTTTTAATATGTTTAGCGGGCGCGAAATTTACTATTTTAGGCCCCTTTAGATGGGAACAAAGAAGTGACTGACTTTGGATTTCATGTGATTTCGACGAAAGTTCGGGATCGACTGATATTTTTACTAAATTGCCCCGTAGACAAAAGCTCCCTATACCGATTTTTTGTTGAATCACTAAAATGAATTATCGCGGACAAGTTCTTACTCGACAAAGTGTAAGGGCATTTAGGGACAAATTATTGTTGAACTAGTTAAAATAATTAGTTTTCTTTTTGCTGATAAACCTTATTTTAAATAATGCGAGGCTAGGAATTCTTTAGAATATTTGTAAAAATAATATGTACTAAAATATCGGGAATTCTTCCAATTAAAGAAGGGTTTATTTTTAGACGTGAAATTTATCTCACTGTTAAATGTTAACTTGTTCATTTGTAACAACATTTAGGTCAAAAAGAGGGAGGTAGATCGATCATAAATAATTTAGATTTATTCAGATGCGTAGGTTTCCTGTTTTAGAGCAATTTTTAGGGCCGATACCAACAAAAATTTTAAATTTTGCTTGAGAGATAAAATGTAGATTTCGAATTCATCGTTTTAGGAATCGAATAAATTATATGAAAAGGAATTTGTTTTTAGTGGTTCGTACGGAATACTTATAAGATCATTTCGGTGTCTGCCCGTCTATCTGTCTGTCTGTCCTTCTGTCATATCCGACTTTCTCCGAAACTTGAAAACTGAAATTTGGCACTAATATAGGAATTGATGACCCCATCAGCGTCGTGAAGTTTTGAAGGTTAAATTTTGACTTAAAGGGGTTAGTTTTTGGGGGTGAAATAGGAAATGAAAAAAAAATTACCAGATCATCGAGTGGGGTGTCAAATGAAAGCTTGTGAAAACACGAATTCAAAAATATATATAATGTAGTACTTGCTCTCACTTTTCTTTGTATTACTTTTTAAAAATTACCAAAAATCCAAATAATTTCAAAAAAATTCTAGAATATTCTCCATAGGGTGTAGATTAAACGAAAATTATCACAAGACCTTTAATAATTTATCTAATATATATAAAAAAAACGTCATCAGTTTTCAACAAGGATCGGAAACAAACTTTGCTTAAAACTCATTTAGGGTGGGTTTTGTGAAGTCATTGATTATTTTATAACTTCGTAACAAAAATTTTTATCTTAAAAGCAATCAATGTACGGAACACTAATTGCGCAAGTCCGATTTGCACTTGATCGGCATCGGCGGTAAATCGTATAGCATGATAGCTATATAGCGACTTATCTTTTTTAAAATCAGCTAAAAGATATTTAAGACATCTTTTTCTAAACTTTCTTTATTAGTTCAGGCTAGACAAGAAATTGACAAACGAAAAACAAATTGGAATTATATATAAAATAGATAAAAAGCATATTGACAAAAATATAATTTTGATAGTACCTTAAAAAGTAAACTTTTAGGTTGCTGGCTACTCACGTGAACATTAAAATACGTGAGGTAAAGTTTTGAACATTATAGTTCAGGAAAAATTGGCGCCCAACGGGTTTCTGTACAATAATATTTACCAACAAAGTCCATAGAATTCTTAATACAGTTTAATCGAACTTCTGTAAATAATTCTCACAATTATTATAACAGAAATTGAGATAGACGTATTGCACATCGACGGTTGGGGGCCACTCTTAAAATATACTCAGGTAATGAAGAACTTCGTTGAGATGATACTTTAAGAATATATTCATTCATTCATTCAAGGCCTTGATTTTGATCTACAAGTTGCAAAGCATAGGTACATTAGCCGTTAGCTAACCTAATTAGTCAATAACAAGACATAAGAATAATTGATACCTCATACTGAATCAAAGAATTAAGCTTCGACTTCAAGTTCACTTTATACAAAGACCATCGACTTCGCTTTTATTTAACATGAATATCGAGAAGATATTTTAGCTAGCATTGGTAAACAAATCAAACTGAATTAAAGCAAATTATGTCGAAAAGACTATTTATGACATCGCAACATCAGGGATTGGTGTAACAAGTGATATAGAAGCACCGAAGGACCACTTCCTATCGTTCAGTAAATAGATAAATACTTGCACGCTGTAGCGTCCCTAGCCCCGTGGTCATCGTGCCGGCGTACGGTATCAAGGATCCCGAGTGCCAATCCCTGTAAGTCAGTATACTCATTTGTTAATTTATTTAAGTATATTTGGCACTACCGCGTTGTCTAAAAGATGCCCTGAAACACAGATTTATGTTTCGGAACTTGACGGATAATACGACATCCTTGCCAACATACACTCTAAAAGAGCGGGGGCGTGATCGATAAAAAAACGCCAAATTAGACTACTGTACAGTAAGAAGAAAAAAAAATCACGCTACCATTCTTTTTCTGATTAATATATACAGCCCCCGTTACCAGCGGGATAAAAGACACCGACACTACATCCATCAAATTAGTTCTTAACCTCAAAATGCAGCAATATGTGTATTACAATTCGGTGCCTTTTCCTAGTTACACCACTGGTGCAATACAATAACCCCGTATACATTTAACATTGTGTTTATATTGTTAATTGAATTACAGAGACCATAGCTTTGCATTGTTTATTGTTTATTGCTATGTTGCTATATTACACCGCTGACATCGGTGACTGCCTTAAACTTGTTACTCTAATATTGTGTGATGATATATTAAGGATATGTGAGTATAAACAGATGTGAATAACATTGAAATTATTTTTAACAGATTATATAAGACAAAATGATAACATGTGTCTCAAACAAAGAAGTTCTGAAATATAATCAATTTAGTCTAGAGTCTGATTTGATACCAATGGTTTGTGGTTATAATAAATCTAAAATAACCATAATCGCTCCCTGAAACAAGTAAAAGTAAATATTCATCAAGAAATGACGAAGATCACGAAAACAACGTGACAAATGATGATCAATAATTTCACCCCCAGTTTAGCAAAGTTTTTCAAGTATGTTAAGAAGTAAGCACTAGCATTCTACTAAAAAATTACTAAGCAATTACCACTGGATATTTAATAAATTGCACTAAAACTACCATTATTAAATTGGCTGAGCTATTTTATTCACTTGTCCGATACGCCCTTTTAAATCAATAATACTCCAAAATAATGAAGGTACATTAATAATTTTAGGTTATTGTTCAAGGATAATAATTAAAAATACAGCTTTATTGTTCTAAATCTTTGATGTTATCTGTTATTCTTCAACGTTTCTTTGTAAATATTGTTCTCAAAAGCTCCACATTATTTGCTATAGCTTTATAAAACTAAAAGCTTATTTTTAATGAATTAAAAAAGGACAGACAATATTCTCAGGATTGTTCTTTGCTATACAACTCTCTTGGAAAATATTCTGGAATATGTGTATAAAAAATCCTATAGTATTAGTATTTTTCTTTTCCACGTCTAATTGAATTTTATTAGTTCAGCCAGTCTACTTCCAAAATTTTTAATAGAAGATCTGTTGCAATAACATTCTAATCTATTTAATATTGTTATATATTTGGACCCAGTAAAATGTAATATGATTTGTAAGTGACACTTTTTCCTTTTCCAATTTTTGAAAACGGTCAAAATAACAAAAATTTTCCTAATATTAGCGTAAAATTACAAAACTATTAAAACAGATTTCTAATTTTGAAAAACACCGCTTATATCAGGTACGGGACGAAAGCAAACTGGAAAATACTTATTGCCATACTTGTGATATTTTTAAGTAGTTAAATGAATAAGTACATCTGGCAACGTCAGCTAACAGGTCCTCTAGTCATCTCAAAGGACCTGCAAGGCACGAGATGGTAAATATAAGTTATCTATATGCCTGAATTACAGAAGTATCTACTAGGCATTATCTATACAAAGACGATAGCTAAATAAATGAATATATCAATTTTTTAAATAAAACTGAAGTTTATTATTTAATAAGGAATATACTTTTCTTCTACAACCCTATCCTTGAAAATAAGCAGTGATATCGCTTATCACAACCAATTATATGTCCGCACAAGGAAACCATATTGCTCTTTGAATAATAAACTTTATTTGTTGCTTGGGAATTTGTAATCTTTATTTACCTAGCATTACCATCTTCACCTAAACCATTATGGGCCAATAATCACAGGTTCACTGCTTACTTCAAGTATTATATGTGTATAAAATTTAAAATAAATATCTAATTCAATTTGAGAATTATCGTACCAATAGACAAACAGACAGGAAAGTAACATAATTAATACCACTAGACAAAATGAAAACCTTTTTAGCGTCAATATGTAAGAGTCTTCCGTAATCAATCCATTTTAAATTCCTCCTAAATCAATATGCACCACATTTCAGATAAACCTTTCTTATTTATTATTATTTTTTTCCCACTTTAAGAAGATTTTTCCTCATCCTCATTATAAAAATTTAAAATATACTTTTTTTTTATTTCATCTTTTCTGTATAACCACCAAATTTACACAATCAATTTCCGCATGACAACAGTCAATGCCCTTTATTAAACTCGAACATAATTTCATTCATAGACCTTAGCAATGTCGTTAACCCTCTGTAGCCTATGTTAATAACATTTATCCCTTTTTACCAATCGAAAATTCAAATTTAATAATACATAAAGTATTATATTATTGGGTGTGTGAATTAATTTTGAGGGATTTTTCGGTAAAAATATTGCTTTGTTGTAAAACGTCGGTTACAAATTGATTATTCAAAGTATTGTCCATCGCTAGCCATTACTTTCTCCCATCTTTGTGGCAGCATATGAATACCACGTTGAAATAATGACCATTTGAGGCTATCCACGAATCGACCCATTTTTTGGTATCCTCATAAAAATGAAAGCGCTATTTAGACAGGCCGTGCGTCATCAATAAGAACAAGAGATAATCAGAAGGAGCAATAGCTGGTGAGTACGGTGGGTGAGGTAGGACATCCCATCCAAGCGCTTCTAAGGTTTCCTGGACGGGTTTTGCAACATGTGGCCGAGTGTTGTAATGTTATGGTGTCTTTTGGCATATTGCGGTCGTTTTTTCCTTCATCGCTCTGCTCAATTGCATCAGTTGTTGTCGGTAACGTTCCTCAGTAATAGTTTCGTTGGTGGCAGCTCATAATACACTACACCACCAGATACACAACAAAAGGTTTGAGCCATGAATATTTGGCCTTGGCAAGGATGTTGATGGTTTATCGGGGTACACCGATATTTTTTTGCTCCTTGGAATATCGTAGCGTATCCATTTTTTATCACCAGTTACGATACGATGCAAAAAACCTATTCGATTGTACCAATGAAGCAGTTGTTCACAGATGACAAATCGCCTTTCAACGTCTCTCGGTTTCAATTCGTACGGCACCCAATTTTCTTGCTTTTGAATCATTCCCAGAGCACTTGGAAATGGTAATGCGATCAACTTCTAAGGATTTTGTAAGTTCTTTTTCCTTTTGGCATGAGTCTTCATCGAATAATGGCTCCAATTTTTCATCTTTAAACTTTTTCGGCTGGCCTATGTGTGTTTTTGTCTTCCGTGTCGAAGTTGTGTTTGGTTTTATCGATGGAATATAACCATCACAGGTTTTCGACAGCATCAATGACTTTCAGCAACGCATTTCTTCGAATTAAACAAGAAAAGTAACGCTTCTCGCAAATAATGTTTCACGGGCACGTAATTCGACATATTCAATGCTCAAAAAAAATATGTTGTTGGCACTTCGGCAAAGCCTAATGATGGTACTTCATCATGAATATAACAACAGTATGCCCTGATGCCATATAATCCAAGTTACATCCTCTCTTAGAAATCCCTCAAAATTAATTCACACACCTTATATTTTCGCAATGTAATATTGAATATTAAGGACGTACACTTACTTCACTTTATTTTGTGTACTCTTTGGGTATTTTATCTTCAGTCATTATTAAACAACTGTCAGTCTCAAAAGGTAATATATATATATATATATATATATATATATATATATATATATATATATATATATATATATATATATATATATTTATATATATATATATATATATATATATATATATATATATATATATATATATATATGTATGTCCGCTATTCCGGAACCGCAAGTTATAAAACGCCGCCTCTATTTTCATTAAAAAAAAAACATACTGACAAGACCCTGTACAATTTTCTAAGAATCTATGCGTATTGTTTTTCCAGATTCAGCTTAACAATACATCGTTATGACTTTAACTATACGGTCATAGAGAAAATAAAAATTTCGTAAAACACAAATAAATAAAATCACCTTGACAGAAAACACAGCTTTGAGTGATTTATCAAGTTTTGAAGTATAGTTTTTAAACAAACCTTATAAAATGTCTGTTTGGTATTGTTATTAACTACATTCTTAAAAAAGTTTCATAAACAATTTAGATTTATTAGTACAATAAATTATTAATGATATTCTTGTATATGTGAGCTATTAATACAGCTTCAATACGTAGGCTAAAAAAATTATTTTCGCGGATTATAAATTGAATTAAAATTTGTTTGCTTAATAGAGGGCGTATTATTATTAGAGATCTGCGTGTGCTAAATGTAGCGCTACAGTATAATCAAAATATAATAAATAAATGAATATTAAGACCATTCTGCTTCCTCTTCTTTTCGCAGCTCTTCTCGGTCCATTACTGGACACTCTCAGCTCCTTCCATAGTTTCTTGTTCTTCCGACTTTCTGTTTAATGTTGCCTAGTCAACATTTATCGGTGTGTTAACGCTCAGTTTATGCAGGCTGGGTTTTCAGTATATAATATGTTTTGTCCAGCGCTGTCTTGACGAGCAACATGTCCTGCCCAGGTTCAGTTTAATTGGGTTATACCAATTATTACGTCTTTGCCTTTTGTTCTTTGTCGTATCTCTATGTTTGTGATATGATCTCTAAGAGTTATTTCTAACATCATCCGTTGAATGGCTCTTTGTGTTACTCAAAAGTTATGGGCTGATTGGTTCGTTACAGTTGTGGTTTCCATTCCATATATCATCACCGAAAGAATACAGGTATTAAACACTTTCTTCTTTAAATTGACTGGAGTCCTGTTGTTTTTGAATTTTTCCGTTGCTGCCCAAGTTAGTCGGATACGTCTGTTGATCTCGACAGTTTTATTCTTTCTACCTAGTTTGATGGTATCTCCTAAGTAAACATATTCTTCTGCTTTTTCTACAACCTGATCACCCATACACACTTCTCTATCATGTGAAGTACTGATTTTAGTTTTTCCCAGGGTCATGGAGAAACCAATTTTTGCTGATTTGCTTTGAAGTTCTTAAAGCATGGCTTCCAGCTCATTTATGTCTTGACTGATCAGCACGATGTCGTCCACAAAACGAAGATGATACAGATATCTACTCATTTCTTATGCCTTTCTCGTCCCAATTCAGGTTCTTGAATACATTTTCAAGGGCAAGAATCAATCGTTTGAAAGATATAGTATCTCTCTGTCTCACTCCCGTTTTTACTGGAATTTTGTTTGTGTTCGTGTCTTCATTGATGATTACTTCAATTGTTGCCTTTAAGCTAAGAAGATTTTTATATCGAGAATCAATTCTTGCAATGTTTAAAGCGCTAAAGATGGCCCATAATTCTACTAAGTCAAACGCCTTGTTATAGTCAATGGTGAGGTGAAGGGTTTCGTTATATTCATTACATTTTTCGATTAGTGTGCGGATGGATTTTATATGCGTTTGTGCTATAGCCTTTGTGGAATACGGTTATTCAGGAGGTTAAGACAATACTGTATGGTATTACAAAGTTAATGGTATTTAAGCATAATGATCGAATGAGTAATTATACTGTAAATATTAAACCATTTCGCGTGAATCTAAATTAATCTAAATTAATCATCACTAAGATGGACAACTTAATTTAGTAGTTTCATTGTGAATTCCATTCATACTTATGGCTTTAGTGGTTTCGCCTGCCTTAAAATCTTATCAGTAGGGCTATAACCAATCTGTGATGCTAAAATTTACAACTTAATTTAGTAGTTTCACTATCAATCTCATCCATACCTATGGTCTAATGGTTTCGCCTACCTAAAGATCTCCTAAATAGGGCTAGGACAGTGAGAATTGGCAAGTTATAGAAATTCGGAAATTTATAAAATACAGGTCATGATATCATACAAAGAACCTATACCGGACGTCCTTCATAATATTTTTCCGGAAATTCCTTACGTATATAAGATTAAATAATGAAGGCTGTCTTGGACTTCCTTTGGGATGTTATCAAATTAGACTTTATTTAAGGTTTCCTAAGTAAATCTCTAAGTGGAAAAAAATAATTGGTAACTTCCAACAGCATTTTGAGATATATTTATGTTCTTTCTTTGCTATAATACCTTTTTTCTTAACCTAAATTTTCTAAATTATCTGGGAAAACTAGGTCACTGAGATATTAGGCCATGGAAAGCTGGCTGGGAAAAGAATATTGTAGTGTAAAAGCAAAATAATCTAGAACCGTTTTCTTGTTAAAGAAAAATATTTAAAAGATTTTTGTAATTTTTGTTTATTTTTTTAAGTCAATAACAAGGTATCTCGTAAAAATACTTAATTTGAGAATAATTATAGTAAAAATAAAGATAAATGTTATACAGGGTGTTATGGAAATCGTTTAATGTATTGAAATGGGGTGATTTCTGGGGTCAATGACACACACCTAATATTTGTTTTTATTAAATAGAATCACACCTAATATTTGTTTTATTAAATTTGAACATAACTGAAAATTTAGAAAATCAGAATCTCTGGACTACGTAACTTAAAAAATCATTGTCGCAGCTAAAATGTTCATTACTGCAAGAGTACGTGCATTTTTAAAGCGAAATGAAGAGAAATGAGAACATATCGCGACAATCTAATCTTCAAATCTCTGTGGCGACAAAACGCTTTGTTTACATAGTGAAAAGCATTAAGAAAAAAATGTTTTTTTTTTCGTGAAATCTTACAAATTGGTAGTGCAAAATTATTTTACGTTGTTTTATTGATGTTGGCAAAGTTTGATGACAACTAATTTTAGTAACAGTTTGCTTAAAAAGAGAATTATTGTTGTGTGTTCATAACCTATATCTATAATACTATATATAATTTTTTTTTTCACTTCTGATTATATCCCTCAAAACTAACCCCTTAAATCAAAATTTAACTTTCAAAACTACACGGCCCTCAATTCCTATATTTGTGTCAAATTTTAACTTTCTATGTCAAATAGATTTAGAAAAAAATCGAGTATGACAGACAAACAAACACCGAAGTATATCCCATAAGTGTTCCGTACCGAACACTAATAATATGGTCTGTTGATATTGGCACAATAGCCGTACAGCTTCGGCAACTTAGGTGCTGTGTCATTACTAAGATGCAACAAATCTGGTAGATTTTATACCTAAATTTCCAGTGAAATGACTTCGAATTTGGTAATGAGTATAAAATCGTTTCACTGGATATTTTGATTTGCAGATAGTCAGCGCTACTTTAGTAGTACTGTGAGGAAATCGCATGATTCCGCGTCGCTGTTATTTCGCAAACGTTGTGCCCATCTAAATCCTTGTTTATTTATTTATTAAAGGGACCGATTCGTTATGCCAGCTGACACAGTAGGATGTGGATAAAGGACTTTCAAATTAAATACAGGATATAGAAAAGTAGCAAGTGTTCAAAGTAAGACTCATTTCGAAAAAACATGTTAGTTATCATTTTTTTGTCCTTGTCTGACACTTTTCCTGTAGAACCATGTTCTGGTAGATCATGCTGCGTATGCTGCTCTCTTGTGTCATAATGTACCATTTAACCATAAATAAGGTTCGAAATAAATCTCATTACACAAAGTTGTTGCAGCGAACCCCAAAAAAAAAGGTAAATTTTTTTACCGACTACAAGTTATAGGCGACAAGTTCTTACTTAATCGACTGTACGTTCTTATTTCAGACACAAACAGGAATAGATAAAGTATGTCAATTATAACACTTTTTACCGCCAAATCAATAATTAGAAACTGCAATTAGTCCGGTAAAGGTAAGTAGAAGACACCGGACAAAGTTTCAGTGCTGTCTTATGCAAAAAATTACCATATCCCGCGCCCATGCAGCACCCTCAAAAACCGGAATGATCGCACGTGGTTTACTAATAAAACTTATTGGGAATGCGTACCGATGTTGTCACTTATATTTCTTAATTTTAATACCAGGTTATATATAACTTAAACAAGCACAAATTTAGAAAATAGTCAGCTGTTTCTTATGAGTATTTATTATTTATTTTCCTCTCTATTAGTTAAAGTATACGCGTTAATTTTACTTCATTATATTAGACTTTTAATAATATAGCGAAAATCGGTAAACCATGGAATATTTTAAATTTTAGAAATCTGACAACAATTACCTTCAATCAAATCGTAACACATCATTTCTAGTCTCCGTTTCTGAAGGCTTATAGCAAATTTTCTTCCTCAAAGACAATAGTGGTCCGTACGGAACACTTATAAGATCACTTCGGTGTCTGCCTGTCCGTCTGTCTCGATTTTTTTCCGAAAGTTGAAATTTGGCACTAACGTAAGAATGAATTGCTCCATCAGAGCCGGGTGGTTTTTAAAGTTAAATTTTGATTTGAAGGGTTAGTTTTTGGGGGTGAAATCGGAAGTGAAAAAAAAATGAAAGCTTGTGAAAACACGAGTTTAAACATATATATAATGTAATACTTGCGCACACTTTTCTATGTATTATTTTTAAAAAATTGCCAAAAATCGCTGTCCCTCCCTTATTTCGAGAAATACTGATCAAAAAATTTTGAAAAAATTCTGAAATATTTTCTACAGGATGTAAATTGAACGAAAATTATCACGAGTGCATTACCTTTTGGAGTGCGTTTGTGAGGTTATTGATCATTTTATACCTCTTTAACAAAAACAACATACGGAACACAAATTGCGCAGTCCGACTTGCACTTGGCTAGTTATTTTTATTTCCAGACAGTTGTTAATTCTAAACAGTCAAAAAAAATGAGCGACATCCGGTTATTATTTGGCAGTATCGTATTTTTTAAATTCTATTTTATTGCGTTTTTTACACTTGGTTTTTAATAATTATAACAAATTTTATTATTATTAAAAAGACAATCTTGACATATTATCTCTTTCCGACTCTGAATTCAACTAAATCTATTTATAAATCACATTTATTTATAATAATTTTTCTCCCTCACGGGTAGGCTGTTGACGATTCACCATTACACCCCGGCAACAGAGTAGCAGTTAAAACAGTGAATTGACGAAGGTGAAGATGCATCGAAAAAAGCAATTATCGGCGGAAAAAATCGCGACATCCAGTTATTCGCTTTTTTTGTTAATATGTCATTTTATTTGTCAAATTATCCAATTTTTGCGACTGTGCCTGAAAACCGTTAGCGGTTTAGTAATGAATAATCCCCCTGTATCAACAAGACTTGTGAAACAAATGATGGAAGTAATCTTACGGTCAGCTCTTCACCTATAGTCTCGTTTTCCATTATTATCTTAACATAATTCGTTATAAATGTGACATTGCTCGTTATTATCTTTTGGCGTAAAAATAACAACAATTTTATCATTTTTCTGACTAGCTTTAACGAGCCATTTATTTCGTACATTCAGAACACATTTTACGACTTAACAAATATTCATTAATTCGCTCATTCTGCACCACGCCTATGACTGACGAAAATACTTACTTGAAAATGAAAATAGAACGACCTGAAAGCTGATAGCAAACATTACAGTATAAATAGGATTGTGTTTTGACAAAAAAGACTGAGAAAATGAAAGTATAATTGCGAATATTTTTAGGTTTTTGGCAAGGAAAAAAGGACTTGTATTTTTGTAAATGGTTGGCTACTTTATGTTTAATGATCACTTAAATTAATATGTAAATCTTTTAAGAAAATGATAGCTTTGATATTTAGTCTACTTCGAGGAAGATATAAATAATCTTTAAAGTGCTTTGTATATAATTATTTTTATGGGAACCTTGTCCTATAATAAATGGATAGAGCAAGAATTTTCCAAGGTTAATCCCAGAATAATAACACAATACTGTTAGGTTCACCGTTCATGAGGAAATTAATCGGTCGGACGAGTCTATTCAGAGATAATATTTCAAAAATTACTATTTTTTAACATGGAAAATAGGTAACTATACGAATTTACTTGTATGATGTGATTCAACTGAGTTTTACCTATTCGAATTAAAAATTTGATCTGTTAACTTGTATAATTTCCTTCTGCCTGCATATATTGGCATGGCACTCAACTATCGATGGGCATTGATCGATTCCTGTTTCCGTCAAAAAATTCCCGTTTCACAGATTACGGTTTGTCTGAGGTATCAAAATAATGCCACATGATGATGTGAAAGAGGTTTTTGTGATTCGTAGATTGAAGGAGAAACACTTTCACTAGATTTTTCACGTGAGAACGAATTCAAAAGTTAATTACACATTTTACCAAACCTAACTGAGAATTATACGTGTTTAATTTAACATAGATGTATGTGTGCTTATGGGTTTCGAAAACGATTGATAAGTCTAGGCAATTTCTAGGAAATGACGAGAAATTTTGTTAAGCGGCATGACTGTTGGTAAGAGTGATTCTTGTTACGGTTGTGTTCAAAGCTTCAAACAGATGCAATGCACAGTTGTTTGTTGGCAGCTAGCATAAGTGATCGATGTTACACATTCCGTAGAAATGGTTAAAGTCGAGTATCGTGGAGTGTTAAAACATTTTTATTTAAAAAAGTGTCCTGCGGCCCAGATAAAAATTGAATTGAAAGAAGTTCATGGGGACTCTGCACCACCATGCACGATTTCATACTGGATAAATGAATGTAAACGTGGCCGTATGAGCACTGCTGTTGCTGCATATCCAGGAGGCCCGATTGAGGTTTCTTCTGAAGAAATGGTCCATAAACTTCATGATATCGTGATGAAAAATCGTCGCATTAAGCCTTGTGAGATTGTTAAGATGGAAAGCTGGGTGCTCGGTGGGTAACCAAAAACGCTCGTCGAATTACATTTCAAAATCGTGTTTGGAAAAATTGTAGCATAATCCCAAGGACTTCTGACGTTGTTTTGTGACCGTAGATGAAACGTGGATTCACCATTACAACCCGAAGACAAGAAGCAGTCAAAACAGTGAATTGGCGAAGGTCAAAGTGAACCGAAAAAAGCGAAAACAGTTTTATTGGTGGAAAAAGTGATGGCGACTGTTTTTTTTGGAGTGGCAGGGTTTTATCATGATTGACTATTTGAAAAAAGGTAAAACAGTGACTGCTTCTTATTACGCAACGTTATTGGACCGTTTGCATAATAAATTGAAGCAGAAGCAAGATTAGCTTGAAAAAAAAGTGTTCCTTCACCAAGACAAAACGCCAGCTCACCTATCGGCCGTTAGAATGGCAAAAGTGTACAAGCTGGACTTGGAAATAGTTCCCCACTCACCTTATTCCCCAGATTTGGCCCCAAGTAACTTTTTTGTTTCCTAACCTTAAAAATTGGCTTAAACGTTATCTGTGCTGCAAACGAGTATTATGCACAGTTCGAGAAATTTTTTCTGAAAAAATACAAAAATTAGAATCTCGCTGAACCAAATGTATTGAGCTAAATGAAGATTATGTTGAGAAATAAGTTCTCTTGTTTTTGCAAAGAAATGTTATTTGCCTTGTTTTTTACAAGACTTTTTAATCCACCCTCGTGTATGCGCTGATTTCATTAACCGGTGAAATTACGATAGACAGAACCTCTCCTTATTAAAAATTACGCTAAAAGAGAATAAAAATTCGCTAATATTTTATAGGCTTTTAGTTTCTTTATTCTCTAAAACTTATATTATTAATGTTTAGTCCGAAGTTTTAATTAGTTAAGTTTTTGCACGGAGCAAAAAGACCTGAACTAATTAAAAATTAATAAAGGATAATTAAGGGCCTTTTAGTGAAACGATATATATATTTTACATCTATAAAGCTGCTTTATGTACTTATACTAATCTTTTGGTTGTCAATAGCCTCGGTGTTTGTATTGCATAAATACAGTTGCAATGAACTTTCTTTGAAGCCTGATGTATCAATCAAGAATGAAATAAAATAAAAAAATGAAGACGACAGAAATAATCATAAATAGAATAAAATTAAAAGGACTATAGCGTTTCAGTTACCTTTGGGTTAGTAAAGTGGACTGGGTAGAAAACACTTTCTTGTATAAAATAATGTTATCTAGTATAGTGTTTAATGTTTACATTAACGAAACCCATTTAGTAATATATTTATCATACAATGTGAAATTAAACAGTCTGTCAAGTAAGAACGTGTCCGTGATAAATCATTTTTGGTAGATGCCTTTTAGCGATTCAACAAAAAAATCAGTAGAGGGAACCTTTCTCTACGACGCATTTTAGTAAAAGTATAAGTCAATTCCGAACTTTTGTCGAAATCACGTAAAATCTAAAATGAGTCACCTGTTTGCATGTCGGTTCGAGGCAATCTTTCTCTGTTTCCATACAGAGGACCTAAAATGACACATTTCGCGGCCGCTAAATATATTAAACAGTCGGTGTCGTTTGTAAAGAGATAAATCGTTTTAACGAGACGAAAAATGTCGACGACTTGCCAAAACGTGGCTCGGTAGACAAAGTCGAAAAACGAATTGTCTCTTTGTTTACACGGGACCCGAAATTGACGCTGCATCAAGAAGCGGCAAAACTAAGCAAATCGGGTTGGAATGTGTCCCATGAGACCATCCGACAACATCTTCGTGCTCGTGATGTCGAATTCCGAAGCACGTTGAGAAATCTTTGGTTGGCGAAAACCAGGTCGCGAAGCGACTCGCTTGGACCCATGATAAGATACTAAAGTAGCTCTCACAATCGCCGTACGCCAACCCTATTGAAAACGTTTGGTCCTTTGTAAAGAGAATGCTCAGAGAAAAGACTCTGAGGACATTGACTCAGTTGTCACGCGAGATTCGAAAAATTTGGAGATCATTGCAGAAAATCTCGTCGACAGCATGCCTCGAAGATGCCAGGCGATTATTGATTCAGGAGGCGATTGGACAACTTACTAAGGTAGTTGCGGCGTTGTTAGCACACTAAAGAATACATTAACGCCAAAAAATGTTCTCAAAACACATTTTTTCAAGAATACGAGCCGTCACGTTCTTACTTGACAAGTTGTAGATAAGCATTTCATAAGTTTCATTCATGTTTGATTCGACTGAATTGTGATATCTGCAGACACTGTCGAAACAATTCTTACTTGACAAGTTGTAGATAAGCATTTCATAAGTTTCATTCATGTTTGATTCGACTGAATTGTGATATCTGCAGACACTGTCGAAACAATTGTAGGGATGATTTACCAGGACTTCTAAAATATTTTCTTCGTTTAAACGTTGAATTACTTTTACGGAAATTTTAACTTTATGTGTGCAGTGGTAAGTACTGTAAATACATAAAAATAGCATAAGAATCTGTTTTAAATAAAAATTTGTATAATAATTCTCAATTAATGTATAGTTTTTCTAATTCTTGGAAAAAATTGTTATCTTTCACCATTATAATGAATAGGTTCATTATTTTTAATTGGTTTTAAAAATATATACATTGACATTTTTTTAAGTGGCTCACCTAATGCACTGTTTTTCTATTGAATATTTTTTTTCAATACTAAACTTAGCTTTCCTTGAGGAAGCTAAGTATGATAATACAAATTTTGTCACTTGTCAAATTTGACAGATTACAAAGCAACCTAGTTTTTTTAATGGCACCATCTACATATGAACACACTAGCATTTTTCAGTCCGTGTGCCAAAATATATAACTCTTCTTATTTATTTTCAGTCACTACCGATACCTATTTTAAGTGGCTCATCCAATTTACTAGTTTTCTGTTAGGCATATCAAAACATTTGTTTCGCCTAAACCTTAGTTTTTTGTAAGGAAGCCAAACATGATAACAAACCTTTGTCAGTTGTCAAATCTGACAGATTAAACGTGAGTGCCCTGTATATCGGTAACGACTTAAAATAAATATCAATAGTAACATATTTTTGTAAAAGGACTGAAAAGTGATATGAAGAGGGTGTCATTTAAAAAATTTCTAATTGGCTTTGTAATCTGTAAACTGATAAAGTTTATTAGTATTTTTTTTTTTTTTGATATGTCTAACAGGAAAATAGTAAATTGAGTGAGCCACTTAAAAATTAAAAAATTCAGTTTAATAACTTGAACGACCTGTATATCAGTAATGACTGAAAATAAATATCCTGAATTATATATTTTTGTTAATGAACTCAAAAATGCTGTTTAATGATATGCTCATATGTGGGGGGTGCCATTTAAAAATCCTAGTTGGCTTCGTAATCGGTCAAATTTGAGGAGTGACAAATTTTGTCAAATCATAATTAGCTTCTTCATGGACCACTAGGTTTAGCAGTAAAAGATTTTTTTTTTGATACCGTCATTAGGAAAATAATAAATTAGATGAGACCCTTGGGAAATGCTCCTGGACAATTATTTATGATTTTTAATATTATTCTTTGTGTAGGTTGCTTATTATTATCCTAGCCGTGCCCGCGGCTCCGCTCACGTGGACTTGATTCACTACTGTCGTCACAGCTTATTCCTTATGTTACCTAACGTAATAAAATTGCCATTATTTCCCCTTATCTCCCATTATTTTTCCTTATCTCCCATTATCTCTACATAATTTCCATTATCTAGGCTTGTCTCTGCTCATCTCCCATTATTTCTCCTTATCTCCCATTATTTCTCCTTATCTCCCATTATCTCACCTTATCTTCCATTATCTAGGCTTATCTCGACTTATCTAGCAATATTTCTCCTCATCTCCTATTATTTCTCCTTATCTCCCATTATCTCACCATAACTCCCATTATCTAGACTTATCTCTGCTTATCTCCCATTAGTTCTCCTTATCTCCAATTATTTATACTTACTTCCCATTATCTCACCTTATCTCACATTATCTAGACTTATATCGAATTATATCGAATTATATAGAACATATGTATAAATTTATAAAAACAGGTAAATCGGATAAGTGGTTCTCAAGTGATAAGCGCACTAACGGACAGACAGACAGACAGAGAGACGCTGCATTTGATATATATTATATTCTTTGCAACATGATATTGTTCCATATTTAATGGTTTGCAAGAGAACGCGCTAACGGTAACCTTTTTCCCGACTTGATTCACTATTATCGTCACTGCTTATTCTTTATGTTACCTAACGCAATAAAATATATCCTATAACTTGGCCAGAGAACATATATGTTTAAAAAAAAGCACGTAAGGCACTAACGGACAGACAGACAGATAAACAGAGAGAGAGGTTGCATTTTATATGTATGTTTTAAAAAAAAAAGTACATAAGTGGTTCTTCAGTGATAAGCGCACCAACGGACAGACAGACAGACAGAGATACGTTGCATTTTATATATATTATAGATGTAATAAAATATATATCTATGACCTGGTCAGAGAACATATGTATGAATTTAAAAAATCACGTAAATCGGATAAGTGGTTCTCGAGGAATAAGCGCACTAACGGACAGACAGACAGACAGAGAGACGTTGCATTTTATTTATTATTATTATATAACCTGGCCGAAGAATATATGTATGAATTTTAAAAAAAAAACACGTAAATCGGATAAGTGATTCTAGCGTCATAAACGGACTAATGGACAGACAGACAGACGGAGAGACAGACAGAGAGACATTGCATTTTATATATATTATAGATTATAGATTATAGATATTCTCTGCTACATAATATTGTTCCATATTTAATGGTTTAGGCTGTGTATTGCAAGAGAACGCGCTAGCGGTAAACTTTTTTCCGACTTCATTCACTATTATCATCACTGCTCATTCCTTATGCTACCTATCTTAATAAAATATAGCCTATAACCTGGCCAGAGAACATATGTATGTTTTAAAAAATAAAGTACGTAAATCGGGATAAGTGGTTCTCCAGTGATAAGCGCACTAACGGACAGACAGACAGAGAGGCGTTGCATTTTATATATATTATAGATATAACTTCTATAAACACATGCTTTTGGTGATTTCTATTTTTCTCTTCATAGAGTTAAATACATTACCATGTCCTTCTTTTAATAGGGGGAAGTGAGACTTGCTGAAGTACGACAATGAAATATAAATGCTACCTGCAGTATTAAAAATTATTTTTGTTTCAAGCTAGTATCAATAATACAAGTCAAAATGTTAAATATTTAATTATTTGTACACCGAAGGATGTATGCTTTTCTTAGAGTTCTCTAAAATTATATCATAGTGTCATTTATTTGCAAGAAACACACAATCAGGCAAGTCTGTTATACAATATTTAGGTATGAGAGAATCGTGTAAACAAAAGCGCGTTCTGTATATTCAGTCAGTAAGTGTCATCCGTTTTAGTTTCCCGCATGACGAAATTAAATAAATGAGAACTCTATGACGTAATTAGGTATCAGTATTAGAAAATGCATAGGTAGCGTATACTAGTTGAGAAGGAGCTCCCACCCCTACAACAGCCGGCTGCCAAAAAGTTTGATATGAGTTACAAACATACATCCCTAAGTGCATATATGTTCATAGCGGTTCTACGTTCAAATTTAAATGAAAATTTAATTTTAATTTAAACATTCTTTTTTTGATATTTTGATATTTAATATCAATCTGTAATTCTTATAAAACTAGCAAAAGCTCAGCCTGCGTGTACCCACTATATTTTCCATTTAAATTAAAACTTTCACAATATTTCCGATTCTATTAGATTTAAATTCCCTGTTGATTATAGGAAGTCGTAATTGTTTGTAACTACCACTAAGCATTTAAATTATTTTTGGCTTTATCACTAACTAAAATATTTTGTAGTTTTTTTTTCAGATATTTCCGGTGCAGAATAAATATTTTCTATAATACTGAACCAAATATATATGGTGGAAAACCTGGCGAAATGACGTAAATATTTGATTATTCACTTTCAACCTGTAAACGTATATACTATACATAGATATATACATACATATATACAATACGAGTAGATACATACATATATACATACGAGTACATATATACATACATACATAAAATATTATATCGCAGAAATTAAATAATTATACTTAAAGGCTTATAAATTTATATTAATTTCTCATTGTCACTTTACAATTACCGCCAGTGATCAAAGTGACCTATTGACGTAGACTTCACTTTGGTTGAATAATATTATAACAGTGTATTTACTACACCGGGTAATCAAGAAAGTTTGAAACAAATATAAAACTTTTTATGTAGAATTGTCAAAATTTTAATTTTCAGAAGAAGTTGTTGCCTGGAGTAAAAACTTTTTTGCCTGAATTTGTCATGAACCGACAGGATGTGCAAAAACTAAAAATATGCCACTCGAAAAAATAAAATATATGATATTTATATCTTAGAAGGAACAATAGTAAAAAACCACATGTAAGGAATACAACTTCTGAATATAGCTTCAAGAATTTTTAATTTTTAGGCTCAAAGAGGCCAGTAATTAAAATGCCTACAAAAAAAGTTGTCTCGTGCTTTCCCTTGTAATTTGCAATTCTGCTATCTCAAAAAGGTCAATTTAATATTTTTTTACCTTACCACATCAGATTTTTTATGTTTTGTACATCCTAGGTATTTTTTCTGCAATTTAGTCTACGCAACAAAAGATTTTCTTAATACACCATACCTGAAGTATTGCAAACTTTCTTGATCACCTAGTATAAGCGGAGGCGCAGCTAGAAGGGGAACAGGAAAAAGTTCCTTTCCTGAAACCCCTTACATTCATCCCCGCCTCGCCTCTAGAATGCCATCGAATTTGTGTACAATAAAAAAAATATATAGATTTGCTTTTCAATTTGTAAAAGTGAAAAAAAAAATCTGGATTCTTTGATCAGTTTGGAATTTCTTTATCCTCGGCAATAGCTAACGCGCATACTCGTCATTAACTATTAAAAGTAACCTAGTTTTTACATTTCTTGGTGCATAAATAACTATTAAAATATAAATAATAATTTTAGAGCACGATTAATAGTGAAAATTAATAATATCATTAAAAGTAGAGCAAATGTATCAGTTTTAACATTACTATGTAGTTACTTCGTGTCCTGTTAGAAGAAATAAAATATACGGTATATAGGTTTTTCCGATTTCAGGAAAATATGTATTTGATGGGGAAGATGCTTCATGTGTATGAGGATTTAGGATATTAGTAATATAACTAAAAACACAAAATGCGTTGGAGAACTAGCATTCACTAAAGACCTCATCAATTAAATCATAAACTAAAAAAAAAAGCTTTTTTTAAAGCTCCAGTCATAAAAATATTCCTATTTTTTTATGGCTGGAAGATTAAGGAAATTTTAATAAAGGTTAAACTAGAAGAATCTATAAAGTTTCAAAACTTATTAATAAATGAATCGCTATGAACACGATAAAATAAAATTATTAATTTGCTAACTACAATTAATCATTCTAACAGTTTTGACACCTACATAAGCATTTATCTACTTGACGTAAACAAAGATTTCTCTTTGCTCCTTAATTAGAAATCTGTTGATGACGTCATATCGTCAGAATCTTACGTCACTTAGTGTAAGCTAGCCCCTCATTGTACTCTAAACGTATCATAAAAAAAATATTTACTTACCGAGGTTGTATACGAGGAATAAGCAGGCGAAGATCGATAGGGCCTTCTGGTAGTGTAAAAATCGGATTCGTACACCATGGTGGCGGCAGAAAAGGGGCGGCAAAAGGGCAACTAAGAGGAGTAACTAAGAGATCGGCGTCGTGAGATGTTAAAACTGGACTGGAGCACTGGCCAAGTTCCCGGGATTATAACTTTACACTTTCGTCGATGACGCTGTAGTATGGCTATTATTAGGAGCCGTACGAATAAATCCGCTGTTTTGCTTATTTTTTCGGTAAATTTTTGTTTTGAATTGCCGAAGCTAATAATTTTTTTATGAAGTAACTAATTATTTTTGGAAGGACACTCATTTCGGGATGAATTTTCAAACCATTTACAGTTGGAGAGGTATGTATTACCTATCAATCGGCTGCAGTAATGTAATTTCACATTCACTATTTGTTAAGTGTTAAAGTTTTTATTTGCAAGCCGAACATCCACACGGGAGTGCGAGAAAAAGCTATGAACCGGACGGGCAAAATTTTTCTGTAAAACGATTTGAAATATTTTATATTTTGAAAAGAATAATTAATAGCTAAATGGGCCTATTTCACCTGTTTTCTGACACCGTAGGCCAATAATTGTTCGTTTCTAATGTTCCGTACGGAACACTTAAAAGATCACTTCGGTATCCGTCTGTGTATCTGTCGCATCCGATTTTCTCCGAAACTATTTGACATAGAAAGTTGAAATTTGGCATAAATATAGGAATTGATAAGCCAACCAAAGCAGTGTAATGTTGAAAGTTAAAATTTGACTTAGCGGGTCAGTTTTGGAGGGTGAAATGAAAGCTAAACCACGAGTTCAAAAATACATATAATGTAATACTTGTGCAAACTTTATATTATTTTTTAAAAAATGGCCAAAAACTCGCCCTCTCCCCCCTATCTCGGAGAATACTGATCAAAAAATTTTGAAAAAGTTCTAGAATATTCTCCATAAGAAATAGCTTGAGCGAAAATTATTACGAGGGCATTCCGGCATAATTTATCTAGTATATAAAAAAAACTATTTATCCTCACAATATGGTGTAGGTCTTCTCGTTGAATGTTGTTAATTTAACAGGGACTAAGAGCCACAAAATATCAATTCGATGCAATCTGTAATATACTCATGTACTTTTCAGTCCATTACTGCATTTGGCCAATCACAGACAAAAAAAATTTCAATGATCACTGGTCACTAACGGATAGGTACCGAGACAAAATAATTTTATTTTATTTGTTTATAATTAAACAAAGAATTACGTAGTAAGTATTTGTTTTAAACTTTTACTACTGGATTCTAGATTTAGCTAGATTGATTTATTGGCTATTATGTAGCTATATATACATTTATATATATATATATATATATATATATATATATATATATATATATATATATATATATATATATATATATATATATATATATATATATATATATATATATATATATATATATTTATATATATATATATATATATATATATATATAGATATATATATATATATATATATATATATATATAATACATTGATATGTGTGTGTATATATATATATATATATATATATATATATATATATATATATATATATATATATATATATATATATATATATATAATAGTCATATTCTTCTGTAACACTACATCTGAACTACTTTTATAATGCATTTGTTTTTTTCCCTTACTGTCTCAGGTTCATACTCATATTAGTTTTATACTGAAATTCCTCTTAACAACTATACAAAACCATTTTGTTTGCATGCTTTGCCACTGTTGGGCAAGAGAGACAGAATTTACCCCCAGCACGTTCTCTCTGTCATAGAAGGTGACTTAAACCAGATTCCATCAGGCATCGTCCGCTGTCCACAACATAAACTGGCCTCAATATTGAAGTACCACCAACGTATAAACCCGCCACCATGTAACCTTCTCAAAGAGTTATGGCCTTACTTAACTTATCGATGTACCAACACGGATTCTTGGCCGTAACAGACAATTCGCTACAGTACATTTTAAATTTCTAAATGAAATGAAATGAATTACTTTGTTTGTTTCGTAGGTTTTCTACATTTTCAAGCGTGATACCTACGAAACAACAGATAAATAAAAAATAAGTGACAAATGACAAAGTAATTCGTTTCATTTCATTTAGAAATTTACTAATTCAGAGATTTACACTGTAACCGTAAATCTGCCATTAGATTCCCCAGACCATGGGATAATTTGTTAGATAAGCTACCCATGCAAATAACTATAGATAGCCAGAAGCTGCTAAATTCAACAAAGACCTGGAATAAATTCTATCTTAGATAGTAATAGCCAAGTAGAAGTTAAAGTTACAAAACTCAGGCAGATTTCTTTTTTAAAAGTTACCGTTGCAAAAGCCGAGATAGCTACGTCGGATTTTGCAAGCTTTTTCAAGAGCTGAGCAGATTATTTCCTTCTAGGAAACTTTATACTCTACAACTCTTTTTAAGCATTCTGTTATATACTGCCCAGGAATGTGTTTCCTACCTAGTACAGTTTGCAGCAATTCAAGACAAAGGTCGCTTTTTCCGCACATGCTGTAGCGCTGTAGGGATTTTCCAGTAGCGCATTTGCCGTACCCATCAAAAACAATATAATTATTACTTGTAGTTCTCACCTTTATTCCTCATGTTTAGGTAGCAAGTCATATAAATATTTACGTTGCATAAAAGTTGGATCACTAGAGGCTCGTGAAACCATGTCCTCAGCAATAAATTTTCCGTATTTTTGTTGCAAAAAAATCAGCTCTTTCGAAACAAAACGTTTTATGTACAAGGACATTTTTAAGTGTCTTACCTAATTTACTTTTTTCTTATTCTATATACCAAGAAAATTCTCTCAATACTAAACTTAGTTTTTTATGAAGAATCCAAATATGATCACAAAATGTTTGTCACTTGTCAAATTTGACAGATTACAAAGTCAACTTATTGAACTGAATTTTAACTTTTAAGTGGCTCACCTAACTTACTATTTTCTATCTTTCTATTTAGCACAACAAGAAATTTGTTTACTAGCAAACTTAGTTTTTTATGAGGACAAAAAAATTCTATTTACTGGTGTGCTCATAACCTTTAAAAAAATCCTAGTTGGCTTTATAGTCTGTCAAATTTGACAAGTGACAAATTTTTGTTATCGTATTTGGCTTCCTGACCAAAAACTAAGTTTGCTATCGGAGGAAAGGGTATATAGAAATTACTCAAGATTTTATGAATGGATATGCACCATTTCCTTGTTCTCGATATATCTCTCAGTCGTAAACTAGCAGATTAAGGAAAAATTAGCAACCACTTCTCGACAAATTTTTATTTTCTTTATAAATTGATGACGTCGGAAGAAGCTTAAATATTTCTTAAGGCATGAAGAGGAAGAATGGAATATTTCTATGAAAAATTCCATTCGTATAAAGATGTATTTTCAACAGCAATAACTCACAGACGACCTTTTGTGGCTTTTTTATAGATTAAGCTTAAATAATTTCGTTGGTAGTACAAAATTTAGGGCAAATTCTTAGCTTTGCAAATTTCTCCACTAAACAAGCAATTTTTTTTATACTTTTATATCGGAACATTTAAATGACAAATTCGTATTATCTTGTTAACCTCACCTCATTTATTTTTCTTAGAATATGATTTCCATTCTAAAATATCGTCTCTTTTAACTTCGCTATATCTCACCAAATAATGATATGCTAATTGCAATTTAAATACGTTTAAAAAAGGACATTTCCACTAGCTTCTAGGTATTCATTTTATTCAATAAATTTAAGGGAAACTCTTTAGCAAGTAAAGGCACACGACGCCTGAGTCAATATATCCGATATGATCTCCATCTTTTGACTGGAAGTTTATAAAAACTAGGGGTATTTTTCCTCTTTACATAAATACAGCCATATATTGTATAAATTGTTTTTCTGTGACATTTTTATTAAAAGTTTCAAGATATTTTAAGTTTGTTTCTGCTTAGGTTCTTTGCTATTGCCAATTTTATTGATTATTTCCACAATTCTTAAGGATTATTAGCTGTTTTTGCGATAACTTAAATTACAACTTCTACTCTATAACATTTTATAATGTTTTACTTTTTGGTGGATGTCTCCATTGATTTAATGTGTCTACTACGTTGGCTTAGTAATTCATTGTACATCTGATTAACGCAGGTTGTAAAACACACATTGTTTAGATCTTCTTTCTACTGAATATTTTTAATGTTGTTTGTTTTCGTTTTTTTATAGATACTCCTGCGTATTAAAAAGTTTGTTTAATACTTCGTTTATATAATTTTTCATCATCATCATCAGCTTTACTGTCCACTGCTGGACGGAAGCCTCCCTCAAGTCTTACCACGTTTTTCTGTTCTGGGCCACTTGTACCCAATTTCCAGCCACTCTCTTCAAATTATCAGTCCACAGACTGGATGGTCTACCTCTACTTCGATAAGGTTCGGATCTTGGTCGCTACCGTCAAACGGGGTGACTTCGGACAGTGGAGGTGACTTTGGACAATCGATAGTTCGCTACTTCTTATTCTTATTTTACCGAATGTATGCATTTTATCGTCACTGTTTTAATGCAAGCTCATACTTGCCAGTATTCTTTCAACCACGGTGTCGGTGGGTCGCGCTGCAATATAAACTTCGCCACGTGCTACGCTTTTACTGGAAAACTGAATTTGGTGATTACAAAAATAGTGAAAAAGTAAGTATTCTACACAGAACTACTTAAAATCTGCACGATTTCCGACTATTTTGCTTATTATTACAACTATTTAAAAATCATTTGACAACGAAATTAAATTTTTTTCTAGAATAGTTTTTTTTATACAGGCCCGTAACAAAAAAATTGTCTTTTAGGGAGTAACTTTGGACAATGCCACGACAGTATAGAAAAGGGTTAGGCGGCCGTAGTTATCAGAACTACAATCAAGATATCTTAATAAAAGCTATAGAAGAAGTTAAAAACCGAACAAAGTCTTTAAGAAAAACGTCAGAATTCTATGGTGTTCCAAAATCGACCATAAGCAACTGTGTCAATGAAAAACATACAAAAAAAACAGGAGGTCAAAGTGTTCTTAATGTTGTCGAAGAAAATCGTCTAGTTTTGTTAATACAAAGTGCCTGTGAACGGGGATTTCCACTAACTGAGTATGATAGAGAAATAGTAAAACAATACTTGAATAGGAAAGGTGTTAATATTGAAAAATTCCGTGACAATATACCCGGACGCGATTGGACAAAATCTTTTCTGTCTCGTCATAAAGAATTAACTGTAAGCTTAAGCCAAAATATAAAATGGCTTCGTGCGCAAGTTTCTGTCCAAACTATAACTGAATATTTTACGGAACTAGAAAAAGAATTAGAGAATATTGATGCAGCAAACATTGTTAACTATGACGAGACCAACTTTAGCGATGATACTGGTAAAGCCAAGGTCGTTTGTAAACGCGGTGTTAAACACTGCAACAGAATTATGGATTCAACAAAGACAAGCATAAGTGTGATGATGTCTGCTTCAGCAAATGGAGAACTTTTACCACCTTTTGTTGTTTACAAAGCAAAGCATCGATATCAAGAATGGAGGGAAAATGGTCCTCCTGGATGTGAATATAGCATTAGTAAGTCGGGTTGGTTCAAGGCAGCAACGGTTTACAAGTGGTTTAGTAAAATACTATTGCAATATTTTCGAAACAAGGAAAGAACCAAGCTACTGATTGGAGATAACCTTTCCAGCCATTTAACCATAAAAGTTATAGAGGAATGTCATAAAAAATGATATAAAATTCATTTTGTTGCCACCAAACTCGACACATCTGTGTCAACCCCTTGATGTGTCGTTTTTAGGGCCTTTAAAGAAGGGTTGGCCAAAAATATTGACGGAATGGAAATACCAGAGGAAAGGTGCTTTTCAGAAATCAGACTTTCCACAGCCATTGCAAAGAACACTACAGTTCATTCAAGCTAAGTCCGAAGCAAATATTCTTTCTGGATTTCGAGGATGTGGAATAGTTCCGTACAATCCGCAAGAAGTCATCAAACGTTTACCAAATCATATGAGGAGTGATGAAGAAACAGGTACTACTGTGCTTGATCAATCTTTATTGGATTTCTTAAAAGAAAACAGAAACCCTCAGGAAAATAACAAAAAAGGAAAACGAAAGCGGATAAATGTACCACCTGGTCGAGAAATTAGTAAAGAGGATATAAATGCAGCTCTAGCAAGACCTTCAACTTCAAGTTGTCAAAAAACTACAAAATCTTCCCAATCTATTGCTTTCGAGAGTGATCCTTCATGTGATTCGGATTCGGAGTCAATGCCATTGAAAACACTCATACAAAGTTAAAAGAAAGCGAAGACAACAGAAACTGCAGAACTACAAGTTAACGAATTTGGGATCAATGCTATTCCTGTAAATAACTCCACGAAGAAAAAATATTATGTAGGAAAAATTATTAGTAAACAAGGAAATCATATACATGTGAAGTTTCTAAGAAAGAAAAACACCGGAGAAGGTTGTGTTTTTGTATTTCCAATCATAGATGATGAAAGCGACATTGTAGCAGAAGATATTTTGCAAAAATTAATCATACTCGAACAACGCGGAGACCGTTATACTTTTGAAAATTTACCTATGAATATTAATATTGAATAACTACAGTTCCTATTAAACGCATTTGTTATGTATATAAAAATATGTGTTATGTGTGTAAAAACATGTGTTCGAAGTCATCCCAGCGGTGCGGAAACATCGAAACTCGTACGATTTACATATATGTCCAAAGTCACCCCACCCTACGAGGGGACTTCGGACACTTTTAAAATAAAAATTTCCAATGGCGTAAAATAAAATCTGTGCTGTATTTGGATTCTACGATAATTGAACTACACTTGGTAAAAAATATAGTCTGGGTATTATTTTAGTTTGGAAGAAATATGAAGAAAACTCTAAAAACTGTCCGAAGTCCAGTTTCATTCAACATGTAGAATAAATTTGACTGCGTCTTGTCTTTCTTTTCCTGATAATATGATTTGGGATGTGATCTCTAAGAGTAACACCTAACATTAACCTCTCAATTTTTTCCATGACATACATATATTTTGTTGATTTTTTTTTGTCAATGTGAGAGTATCTGCTCCGTACATAAGAACAGGTGATACGCATCTGTCAAAAATTTTCTTTTTAAACACATCGAAAGATTACATTTAAATGCATAGCCCAGTTTGAAATATGCCGTCCAGGAGAGACCTATTCTCCGCTGAATTCCATGTGTTTGGTTGTCTCGTCCTATGCTTACTTCATGTCCTAATTATTTGTATCGGTGTACTTGCTCGATTTCCATGTTATTCAGTTTTATAGTGTCGTCTAATACAAGATGTGCTTCTTGCATATTGTCTATTATTAAGACAATATCATCGACAAAACAAAGGTGATTTAATTTCACCGTTAATGTTAAGTCCCATTTTTTCTCAGTTTATTGTTTGTAGCATACTTTCTAGAAGTTTTACGAACAGCTTGGAAGAGAGCGTATTACCCTGGCACACTCCTCTTTCGATATAAAATTTGCTGGTGGTTGGTTTAGTTTTGTGTTTTGATAATTTGATCTCACAATAATTTTAGCTTCTTTCACTAAGAATTTGCTGTTGTTTATTCATTTGTTGTGTTGTTCATTTTCAAGTTGCATTTCTATTTATGTACCTTTTTAAAAAAAAAAACCAAACTATACCATCTATAGAAGACATTCGTGAAAATGTGAGATAGTAATCGTGTCCGTCTTTTTATTTCTAAAATAAATCGTAAAGAAAGTAAGATAGTTGTTGTTTCGTTTGCTTCTCAAAGAAATTTCAATTCATCATTTACTGAAAATTTTTGACCCCTGAAGTCACCTTTCTTCAGATGTTGGAACAAAAAGAAGTCACAGAGGGATAAATCAGTCCTATAATGTAGATGTTGTAGCTTTCGGTGGTTTCTTGAACTGTGCGAGTCTTATGGGCCCGGCAGTGGTTGTGTTTTGATTCCCTATGAATTCGGGTGTTTTTTTCTAATGACATGCAACAGGTTTTACATCGTCCTTCCATAAACGTCCTCATTAATTTTGGACCCTTTTCCTATATACTCAAGAAGGAAAATTCCTCTACAATCAAAAAAAAACCGCCGCCATTCTAATAGAGGACTGAATTCTCGTCTTTTTTGGAAGTGAAGACCCCTTGCATCGACTCCTGCTTCGTAAAAGGATCCCAATATTCAATTCGCGAGAAATAACTATCATCGTTCTCTAAAGCGAACAAATAATTTTGAGAAATTGGTCAGTCATTTGTGTACACCGTGAACGTTTTTTCATAATAAATTTTGATCTATTTACCTACCCTTAGCAAGAAACTTTATCACAAAACAAAATCATAAGTTCCAAATTTCGCCAACGTACTCTTCTTGAACAGCATCAGAATTTGACAACTAGGCAATTTTTTGTTTGTAAATATTCAGTTTGCAGAAATGACTAGCAATTTCCTACAACACGATTTCTCGGGGACATTTAAATTATCTGTGTAGAAAGTTAGGTAAAAAATTAGGTTTTTTATCGAATTTCTATTTATGTTTCTCATTGGGTCAAAATGCTTATTTATAAGAGCATAATTTTACCACATTTTAATTATTGTTGCTCTTTACTCATTTCATGTACCAGGGAAGATATACACAGGTTGCAAATACAACAAAATAAAACAATAGAATAATTTTGGGTTGTAATAAGTACACTCCCATTGACTTCATGTTAAGTTCTTTAAATTGGCTTAATGTCGAGCAGTGCATTCAGAGGGCAAATTTATTACTAATTTACAAAATAGAACACAACATGCTTCCAAATTACCTTAAGATTTACTTGGAGAGAAGATCAACTTTTCATAAATACAACATTAGGTCTAAAGAAAATTATAATATCCATAAGGCTAAATTTTCTTCCTTACAAAAAAGTTTATTTAACGATAGTGTTCGTCTTTTTAATGCACTACCCTATAATTTTAAGAACGCATGTAGTTTAAGGATATTTAATAGAAGATTGTTTAGTTACTTACAGTCAAATTACAAAATGTAATATTGTTTATATGTGCAAGTGCTAAATAAAGTATTTATTTATTTATTTATATTTATTTATATTGTAATAAAGCTATAGCTCTCTTCTCCCTAGTTACACAAGGCAAGTAAATCGGTCCATTAGCTCAAAATTTCATATATCTGAGATCAACAAATTTATTGCCAGACCGTCGCGTCGTTGCCTTATAAAGAAAAATTTACATGTGCGAATACGTATAGTTGAATTAAAGACATATCTTGAATATCCAGGCATCTTACTGTCACTTTCAATTTAACTAGAAATATTTGATCGATTTAATTTTTTATCGAACATCGCGTATACTTTTAAAAATTGGATTCTTCAGAATATTTTAAGTATTAATCCAACTGCTTATATTATTACGTTTTGGAAGCATACACACAAATTGTGTTCGCTCATTTTCAACACTTTATGAAATATTTTTGTTAGAAACTATTTGGATTGGTGTCAAAATTCTGGAATAAAATGTTCTGTATTATTAAAAGTGTTTTTAAATCGTAGAATTTAAAGATTAGTTTTCAAAAATATTAAGGGGATATACCTAGTCATCTGGGCCAAAAAAACTCAATTTTTGGATTTTTACATTTTGTTTTAGTATATCTTAAGAATATTTTCTTTAAATTTCATTGACGAAGTTTAGCAGTTTAAAAGAAGTGCTGTTGCGTAGAGAATTTTCGGAGCAGATAGCGAGCAGCTGCTCTCTGGTCAACCTTCGCCGACCTTAACTCGATTTCAATGAATTTTAAACTTTTTCTTTTACAACATGATACAAAGAGATTCTTCCATTGTCCTTCTTAGAAGGGCACAAGGTATTCGCATCTGCTATTCTAAGGCTCTATATTCGAACCTGGGAGTTTGTTCAGTACCGTTGTACAGTTTTACTCGTAGGAACTCAGTTGTAGCAGTTATTAAAGTTTATATTTTAATTGGCTTTGTTAAATATAATGACAGCTATGGGAGTTTATTGTGGCAGAAATGCACATAACTATGCAGCTAAAGTGGACGGGGAACGAGTTGACCCGGCCGAGCGACCATTGTTACAATTTTCGCTCGGCGCTTTTATACAACATACAAAGTATAAAAGAAGCTAGAATGCGTCATAGACAAGAACACTTTAATATTCTAGAAGCTCAAGTAACTGATGAAGATTCAGCATATGGCCCTGAAGTCGATAATTCATTTACAGGTAAGCATTTATTTTTATATTACTGTTTTTAACCTGATTTTTCAAACCTAAAACTTTAAATACGTTTTTCTTGAAACTACTTAAAAACCGCTTGGTGGTGTGCAAGATACCTCAAGAATCACTGAACCAATTTTGATGAAATCTTGTGTATATTTTCTCTATACAAATTGCTTGTCTTTGAACGAAGGAATTTTGATTTTATCTAGAACTTTATTTTAAATTATCAAAAATATAAAACGTGGTAACGTCATGTTTTTGCTTTTTTGTTTAAAACCAATACCATTTGATGGAATTTTTCATTTTAATCTTTCGTTCAAAGACAAGATTGATCCTCTAGTAAACTAATTTCTTTGGAAATTTTGATATCAGCTCATAGTAATCGTGCTCCTTAGAAAAAGGGGTCGTCGGGAACGGGTGTAGCACCGCTTTTTTTTTAATTAAAATTTCACAAATTGTATTTTAGGCTATGTATTATTATTTAAAATAAAAATCAAATTTATATAATAAATAGTTTCCCTAAAGTAAAAATCCTAAAAAAACGCTTTTTTTCGGCTCCATAACTAGGTACATCCTCTTAAACAAACCATCCAAATGTTTCCAATCATTTAGACAAGACCGCAACAATAATGTTTGTATAAAATAGAAAAGAGCAGAGATTTTTTAAATTACTTATATTTTGGTATGTTTTGAAGGAAAATTTATTAATTTTTAACAACTACAAGCATAATATTTTTCTATATGTCCTTATTATATTTGGAGATTATTACTTTTGTCATTCAAAAAAAATAGGAGAAAATAAAACCCACATATCTACCCACGATTAGCACCGTAATGTAGATAAATAAACATAGACGAAATTGCTTACGGTATTATTTAAAATAGATAAAAATGTATCTAAATATAACTGACAAGCAGTGGCGTAGCCAGATTCAAAAGGCGAGTAGGGAGGCAGATAGATACAAAGGGTGTTTCTTTAAGGAAAGAAAGAGAACATTAAGGGCGAAGGTGCTTATAAAGGGGATGACCAGGATGCTCTCGAAAAAAATAGAAAGCCTTCCTTGCGCTGGTACTAAAATCCGTCTCTAACATGGCAAATTCAAAATCGGTAACAGGGAGCGGAAATTTTTCACAAAAGGAAATTTTCCATTTTACGATATTTTAAAAACTTACACCTAATTTAAAAATCAAACCGAAGAGTCAAGATTTTCACCAAAAAGAGCTCTTTTATCTAATCTAAAATCTTTCCTTAAACAAATGCTTTGTCTCCAAGAGGAAGCCATTTTCTGCAAACAAAGGCGTGCCCCACAATAAGAGTATCATTCACAACATGTCAGTTTTTGAATTTCAAGCCTCCTAGAGGGTCACTAAATTTCAGAAGATTGTATGTACATTATAGAGACTTCAAAGTTTTGCTTAATTTTGCATGGTTACTTATTATATTTTGTGTATTAATTATTTACATACTGCTTACATTTTTTTGTGTTTTTCGCAACAGCGAATCGTTTAAAATGATAACATTCCTTCTAGCCTTCAAAGTTTAGCTAGTTTTCAGTCTTTTTTAGATTTCCTAGGGTAACAGAAATGCATGAGGTCATACCTTGACTCTCATTTTCAAGCGCACAATTTTTTAAGTTTCGCAGAGTAATCTCCTGCATTCGTTTCAGAAAAGATAGGAAAAAAATAAAAATCTTTTGAAGGACTTCACTTGATAAGTTTCCTTAAAGTTTTTAACTTCCAATCTAGTCAGCATGACGACGAATAGCTCTGTGGCCTAGAATTTCCATAACAAGGAACAGTCAGGTTTGCCGACGATACTATAGTAGCTATATCACTACTGTACATAGAGCATATAAGTCGAGAGTGCTATTCTAAAAGAAATTGGTAAAAAATACATGTTTTCAACATACTGGAGCTAATATTGACGGCACTAGGAGTGGTGAAGTTCTAAGGAGCTGACATTGATTCGAGAAGTGATTATGGTTCACAGATAGTTCATAACTGTTCTGGGGTTAATAATGCTTATTATTTGCTGCTGAAATAATATAGCATACCTGTGAACAACTACTATCCACTCTAATTTATCATTCCCTTGCTTTAGGCTCCACCGACAAAAGTGAGTATTTACATCCCAAAACATAAAATTAGATGAATCTTTAGACTAAGACCACTTAATTCATATTAAAAGACATTTAAGCAATACAGAATTCTCACCGTATATGTCTATATGTATATGACAGGTATACTTTTCAGTTTTAGATACAATTTATTTCCACGATGTTACACCAGTACGGAAATAAGTACTGGAAGTTTTGTGCTCTCATTTGTTGGTCCAGCTCGACTGTCGAGCCATGATAGGGCAAAACGCATTTCGAGAAAGATTGACAAATGTGAGAACAGTGGGTAGACTGCTGAAATCGACTTTGTCCATTTTCCCTGGGGTTTACATTGAACCACATAAGCATGGGGTGAAATCCTACTCAAATCACGCTATCTGCCTTGATTGTTGGCCATTTATTGACCATCTCTCTGTCAACCTGAGGCTGCAGACAGCCTTCGATTAGGAGCAAGTATACTTTTTAGTTTTGTTGTATCTTACGTCGATATTATGAGAGTACGAGAATAAGTAGTTAAAGATTTGTTCTCTAGTTAGTCGATATTTGCTCGACTGATACGGCTAAAACGCGTCTCAAGGTGGATTGATAAATCAGAGTAATAAAATGTAGACTTTGTAGTATATGTGAGAGCCAATGACGTCGACTTGCATTAAGATCTTAATAGGATATATTTGTTTCACTTCTTTTAAAGTGTAAAATCATGGATTTTAAATTGTGTACACAAAGCACTTTATAAAGTAATGTGGATGTTATGCTGTACTGGGTAATAATATTCCTTTTTTTCTGAATTACGACCCATTTTAACCCTTCTAACCTTTTATTGTAAATAATTAACTTTTGCTTGTTATCCTATATCTGTACTGAAATCTTATACTTTTTGAAATGCCTTATGTATAACGAAACTGACAAATGTTAGAGATACTTATCGAAGAAATTCAATTCCAAGAAAGGTCAATATTTTCAATTATTGAAAAGATTTCGAATCTAAGTTCATTTCTAATTTTAACTGACGGGGCAATAAAATTAGACTGAGCAAGATGTACAGGGTGAACATTTTTAGACGTCCTGCCCCAATTTATGGAAAATAGTTGAATATTTATTTTTTTAAATGTAGAATGGTATAGTGCATGTCAAAGAGTACACTGACGTATTTTTTTTTTTTCTATCGAAATACCTTTTGTAAAACGGCATTGGAAAGCTTTACTTTTTCTAATTTGTTTTGCAAAAAAGTTATGCAGCAAAATGCCTCAAAAATGCCACGTTTGGTGGTTTTCAAATAATTTATCTTCACTCCATCACTAAAGACGAAATATTAACAGCAGCAAAACAACTTAAAAACAAAAAAGGTAATAGGATATTTACAAAAATCATCAAAATATTTCTTAAAGAACATATAGACATTATGCAAGACCTCTTCAACAGAGTTACAATACCGGCACCTTTTGACTGGCTAACATCAAATTTCATACCAATACGGAAAAAAGAATAACCCTAGAAAATACGATGAATATCGAAATATAAATCTAAAGAACCACGTTTTGAAACTCTTTCTTGAAATAGTCCACCAAAAAATATACATAAAACTAGATGAACAAACTGGACCAATACAGTTTGGCTTCAGGAATGGACTCGCAATGACGGATGCATGATTCTTCATCCGCGTTTTCATGAGATGTAGGAAAGTCAACTCTTACTTCATAGATTTAGATAGAGGTTGATGGAAGTACTACGATCTTGTAAATTGATGGCAAAAATCTACAAATAATATCACGTTTATACTGGAACCAGACTGCCAAAATACACGTGGAGAATCACATGTCCAAAGAAAGAAAAATAAATAAAGGTCTACGACAGTGATGTATCTTGTCTCCTCTGTTATTCAATGCCTGTTCAGAGGATATCTTCAATAAAACACTTTCTGATATAACAGATCGAATAACAATCAATGGTGTGTGTATAAATAACCTCCGTTACGCTGATGATACCATCATTTTAGCGGGCAGTGAAGAAGGCCTTCAAACACTCATGAACAAAATTGTTCATACATGTGAAGAATATGGCATAAAACTGAATGCGAGCAAAACAAGAACAATAGTGGTCAGTAAAAATCCCTATACAAACATAAGCATTAAAATACACTAACAAACACTTGAAAGGGTAACAAAAATAACGTACTTAGGTGGCGTAATTAGAGAAGAATAGGATTACTCTACTGAAATACGCTCAAGAATTGAAAAGGTACGAAGCTCGTTTAACAAAATGTGCAGCATACTCTATAACTGTAAACTAAACTTAAAAAGAAGAAGAAGGGTACTAGCATGCTACGTATTCTCAGTTATGTTATATGGTATAGAAGCTTCAACAATCACAGAAACAACACAACAGAGAATAGAGTCATTCGAGATATGGTGCTACCGCCAAATGTTGCGCGTTCCTTGCACAGCACCTACCACAAGCGTGAAAATACTTAACGGGATAGGAAATGATATAGAATTAATTACAGCTGTTAAAGAAAGAAAAAGCACATAATTGAAGAAAAAATAATCGGTAAAAGGGGACCAGGATGGCGCCGCAACTGCTGTTTAAAAAAACTTAGAGCAATGGACAAATATGATATCTACTGAACTATTTAGAATGGCAACAGATAAAATCAGATGTGTCAGTGTGATCGCCAACGTTCTCAGAAGATAAGGCGCACTAACACGAGACGTGTAAGTTTAGTATATTTTTTTTATGGGGCTAGCACACGTGCTACAGGGAAGTCCCTAAAGCGCTCCAGGAGCGGCATGTGTGCGAAAACAGCGATTCACGTTGTTCTTGAATCGCTGTAAATTGTACTCGGTGGGAAACACAGCCCTGGGTAAAAGGGATGTTGTTCTTCATAAAAAAGACTGCTTGAAAAGCGTTGTACGCGGAGTAACAAGCTGAACCTCATACGGATGTGAAGTATCAGCGCGACGTGTATTTCTAACATGCATGGGAGGAATTAAGCGGGCTAGATCCTTCGAACACTTTCCATGAAAATACTTGTAGAACAGACTCAAGTCGCCAACCGTTCTTCGATGTTCCAGCGAATCAAGGCCGCAGGTCAGTTCCGGGTCTCTAATCAGACGAACAGCTCTTCTCTGAACAGAATCCAACAAATGCAGTGTGTGTTTAGGAGCGGAGCACCAAACATGGGAGCAGTATTCCATAGTTGGTCGAATTTGAGCTTTGTAAAGAATTAACAGTTGTTGTGGAATGTAAAGATTTCTGGTTCGAAATAATATTCCCAACTTTTGAGAAGCTCTCCTTGCTATGCCTGCAACATGTTCATGCCAGGGCATATTTGCTCCCAAATTAACGCCCAACAAATTGAGTGACGATGCTAGGGGAATGGAGTGCCCCGACATAACTATGTCGGGTTCAGCAACGTTAACTTTTTTAGAAAAAACTGCGGCCTGGGTTTTTGTACCGTTATATTCCACATGGTTGCTATCACCCCAAGATAGAATTTCTTCCAGATCTTTGTTAAGTTGAACGACCTCCTGGTGTCTGCGGATTTGCCTGAGTAGCCGATGTCTGAGCGCTCAAAGTGAATGAAGGGCGTACTGTCATCTGCAAAGCTGTAGATTGGATTTCTGGCGATAGTGAAGGTGTTCGAAAGAAATCCATCGACCGCCACTCGTAAAGAACGCTTTCTGAGGAAACATGAAAGTCACAAACAGATCTTTTCAGATATACCATAAGAGCGTAGCTTAGCCAACAGTCCATTCTGCCAAACACGGTCGAATGCCTTAGATATGTCAAGAGCAACCGCACAAGATTCTCCAAAGGGTTCAATTGCGTTATTCCAAACATGTGTTACATAAGTCAGAAGATCTCCTGTTGATCTATGTTTACGAAAGCCATATTGGTGATCGCTAGTAATATTGAATCCTTCAAGATATTTTAGAAGATGCTGATTGATAACTTTTCCATGACTTTTAATATTATTGAAAGCAGTGCGACTGGTCGGTAGTTATTTGGCAAGGTTTTCTTGCCTTTTTTAGGTATCGGCTGAACTGTGGCACATTTCAAGCAGGAAGGAAATATTCCCTTTCTGTAGGATAGGTTGAAAAGTCCCCTCGCACAGTTTTTGAGAACTATGGCAGGTATTCCGTCAGCACCAGAAACCTTTTTGGTGTCTAGCTTCATTAAAATACACTTTATGATACGCTGTCTGAAGAGAGAGACCATCGGGCATCCTTGACTGCAATATGCGAATAGTAGGTGGTGTTTTTCCTAGGAAATCGACTGTAGAATGTGAAGCAAAGAGTTCAGCTAACAAGTTCGCTTTCTCAATAGGTAGGTCGTGTGAGTGGTGGTATGGTGGATTTGGTGAAATTTTGACTAACTGCCTTAGCGACTGACCAAAAGGACCTGGAATTGTCGGACAAGCAAGAAGTTTGTTTCTAATTCGTTGATTGTGCGTCTCCTTGGTTTCGTCGATAATTCCTTTGCATCTGTTCCGGGTACGAACAAAGTTGTTATGATTTATGGTGTTAGGAATTTCACGCCATTGTCGGTAGGCACGATGTTTAGAAGCAACAGCTTCTTTGTATTTTCTGTCAAACCAAGGCTTGCCGTTGAAGGGGCATTTCTTCCATACCAGCCAAAATAACATCGGAGGCCTCCCTGGCGCAGTCAGATGGGTTGTCGGATCAAAAACAAATGTATATCCAATGGAAAGTTCGAAAATATTTCATGAGATCTTCCCATTTAGCTGATTTGTAGTGCCAAATCTTGCGTGGCTTAGTCGCCTCTCTGTTACTGATTTGTTCTCTCTGTCATTGAAAGCTATTTACTCGTATTTTATCAGTAGGGGTAAAATCTCAAAGCAGTACTGGACGATCGTTTGGTTTAAATTGTCTTTCATCATATAAAATACCTATGTATAACTTTAAGTACTTAATTCACGAGTGTTGTATATCTACACCCCGATAATATACGTATGTTAAAAACCTTGAACACTTATAGTTTAGCTTACTTTCTCCAACCCTGTACAACGATAGAGTAAAGTTCATTATCTCATTTGTTTCGGGAATGACGAAAAAATGTTAAATACAATAGTAAACTTTTGTACCACCATGAATAGAGCAATAGAGGCAGATCCAAATTTTTTATCCAAAATAGTGTTTTCTGATGAAGCTAATTTTCACAGTAAGGGAGCAGTTAACAGCCATAACATGCATTATTATTCAACAGTTAATCCATTTTGAATCCGGGAAGTTCAAAACCAAGACCATTGATGGCTTAATGTATGGTGTGGAATATTAAATTTTCGAATTATTGGTCTATATTTTTTCCGCGAACCGCTTAACGGGCCTAGATATCTAAATTTTTTTGCTAAACGAATTACCACAGCTTCTTGAAGAAGTTGATAACAAATGTGGATTCATCAAGACGGAGCTCCTGCTCATTACCACCGGGAAGTTCAGTGGCCCCCTCTATCATGTAACTTAACACCTTTAGACTTCTTTTTGTGGGGCTACATTAAAGATCGTGTTTATGTGAACCCCCCTACAACACCAGCAGATATGGAAAATGGGATACGGGATGCGTGCAGGACAATAACGTCCCCTTTATGCTAAGGAAAGTGAAGGGAAATATAGTAAAACGACTAAACATGTGTATTCAAGTAGACGGGCCTATTTTTGTACATTTGTTACGTCATAATAATTAATCTTTAGATAAGTTAAACTATATTAAAATTATAATTAACTATTTGTTTATGTTTTCATAATAGCGTAAGTGTATTAAAAAGGATAAAAAGTGAAAAATTCAAAATAAATCGAAAACTATTAGAAATAGGTATATGTAAAATCTATCAGAAAAAGTAATAATATACAGGGTGTGCCGTTAAAAAAATTTGAGATTTTTCAATTTAAAATAGTCGAAATGTATAAATTTATTTTGAACACCCTGTAGCATCTAACTCAAATTTCTTTACATATCTCATTTTTTTTCATCTCTATAAAACGCTCATACCAATTATGAGTGTTCCACCTTCAGAAACAATGGCGCTCCTGGCAATTTTTTACAAAACTGAAAATTATTATTTTTTTTTTTTAAAAATTTGAGATATTCGAAAAACTACTAGGTTTAGGTATATAACATTATTAATAAAAAAGTTATAAAATTTTACGTAGAATTTAAAAATAAATTAGAAAATAGGATGTTCTATTTAAAAGAACATATGTTATATCGGCCACACTTTTTTGAAGTACCCTGCAAAAATAATTTTAAACTATGCACCTTAACATTCCCTGACTCACCCTGTACATAAAATAGATGTTCTAAAGAAGATTTTCTCCTCTGAGAAAAATGTTTTTTGTGGATTTTTTTTGATTAAAAACAACAAATGTCGATTAATTTATTATAGCAGACCATGACCTGCATTTCAAATAACATGTGTATTCTGAAAATACTTATAACCTCGGTCGATTTAGATCAGCCAATCCTCTCGATATGCGAAAACATTCTATTGAAAGCCCTCAAAAAGTATTCACCACATCATTTTATTAAGAATAAAACTTATATAAATATAATTGACCTTAGATTTATTTCCATTGGCACAAGAAAAAGATATTCTCAAGATTTTTTTGTATTTCTGTGTGTCCTTAATAAATTTCTTTTCTCGCCAGTTTCTGCTCTGGTGTAAGCGTTTATGAAACCATCATGCAGAAACACTATTAATCTCCAAATCATCGAGCCCAAGCTTGAAAACTGTGGTTTTGAAATTTCTTTAGCCAAGCATTGAGAATTTGATTGCTCGATCTGATAGTAGCAAATCCTGACAAAGCTGATGATTCCCTGCCTGAACAGGCCTTCCTAATTCTGGATTGAGAATTGGCCCTATCGAAACCGTTTAGACTAAAATTTTACTTGAAAATGAGATGGGCGATCAATACTATCAATACTATACACCAACTCCCACATAAATACCTTTTGTTCCATTTCCCTATCCCTATTTTCTGTATTCCTCTTCTTTCATGAATAATTTTTGGTCCATTGTGAGAAATTTTCCACTGCACGTTGCTTTAAATTACCTGAGATCATGTTTGAGAATAAAGGAAAATTTACAAAATTGGAAAACAAACTCGTACAAAATTCCCTCAAAGTACTGAAAAAAGTGATTTGACAACCAAGCAATTTTTTACAAGATGTCATTTTCATGGCTAGGTAGATAGCTTAAAAAACACCCTTGTAAAGTAGTAACTAAACCTACAAACATGAAAAATATCAACAAACATCTTCAAATTACAATTATTAATAAAAAAAAAAAACAACTTAAGTAATATAACAACCTATAGCCCTGTCGCCAGGGGTTTTGAGCTCTCATTAAATGTTAACAGACTGCATTTTGGCACACTGGTAGTTTTTTGGGCGTAGAATATTATAAAAAAAAGTTTGCTAAGGTTTGATGTACGCTAAGCCCACAAAATCCAAAATAAAATCAGAAATTCGGTTTTTCGGTAATATCTCGAAAAATAAAAAAGATATCGAAAAACTAATAGCACCACGTGAAACAGCGCGAGGTTTTGCAAGAAAAATAGTATATAGATTTTTCCCAGATTTTTTTTTATTAGCGTGAGAATTTATTAAAAATTCGGATAGATAATTCAAAAAGTTTAGCGAACCAAACAGATTAATTTGAAAGTCTACGCGCACCGCTCGAAGGTTAATCGATATTACTTGTTTTCGGAGTGTAAAAAAAAATTAGTAGATAGCTTTTTGAAGCGGAAACTTTCAGCTTTCCGATGATACTAATAGTTTTTTTTTTGTTGATTTGTAATTTGAAAACTTAAAAACGAAATTTTTGTTTACATGATTTTAACGGGCATACAGTAAATTACAAATATTTAATAAAATACAGAAGAAAAATGAAAAATAAAAATACCCATAGATAGATGGATAGACAGATAATGTTTTTATTTATTCCTTGTAAATTACAAAGCCCATATAGGAGCGTGGAACAATGTCAAAAGTTTTTAAACTAAGAAATATTGCATTCTATCAAATATTCTAGTTACACACATAAAAATAGCCGTGATTCATCAGCAAAGAACTACTGCAAACTATAAAACGCCTTACGGACTAAATAATTCTTAATTACTTGTTTCAGCAAGTTCGTTCTTAAAATTCTAACATGATTAGGAAAACTATTGTACAATCTTAGAAACAAAAATGTACATTCTCTTGTATATAGGAATATTTACTTTTATTTGGTTTTAAATCATTTTTTAATCTAGTGTGATGTTCATGAACTCTTATGCATTCTTAAAATAACACTGCTTCTTATATATACAAACTTATTACAGTAAAAATCCGTTTTAAAATGAGTACGTTTTTTTAACTATCTCTTGCCTTCATTCTGTATAATACTCGTAGACACCTCTTCTGCAAAGCCAAAATTCTGTTTATTTCACAGGAATTTCCCCAAAAGATAATTCCATATCTCATACGAGAATGAATGTAGGCGTAATAAGAAGACAGTGCTGCGTCTTCACCAACATAATCTAAAATGACTCTTAGCCCATAACAATACTTAGCCATATTATTGGCCAAAGCACTGACATGACACTTCCAGTCAAGTCTCCTGTCCACAATCACTCCAAGAAATAAAATCTCATCTCCCGAAACTACATCAATGTTGTCATATGTTACTGTTATTCGTTCATTACTTCATTTAGAAAATAAAATGATCTGTGTTTTTGAGATATTTAAAAAGTAGATCGTTCGAAGTAAAATATTGCCTTAATAGGTCTAGTGTATTAAGAATTTTTTGAAGTAAGAGATGTTTATTATCCTCTTTAAAGATAAGGGTAGTATCATCGGCATACAGCACTATATAGTCAAGCGACACTTTAGGCAATTCATTAGTATACCATATATATAACAAGGGTGAACCTTGAGGTACACCCTTTTTTATTATGACCTTCTCAGAGCAAGCAAGCTTTCCACAAGGATATGTTTCAATAACACATTGTGTTCTGTTTTTTAAATATGATTTTATGAGCTGAAGAGCTACATCTCTAATTCCATGCTTCTCTAGTTTTAAGCAAAGTATTGAGTGATTTACCAAGTCAAATGCTTTTGACAAATCGAGAAGCACCCTATCTTCATTTAAAGAATTAAGAACCTCTGACGTGGCTTGATGAATAGCTCTAATAGTAGATTTATGTCGACTGAAGTCATTCTGCTGATCAGCCAGGACATTGTTTCGCTCAAGGAAGGATATCAATCTGCAGTACAATACAGTGATACCGGCAAATAATTTTTTTGAACTATGCTTGATATTAGAAAGTCATTAAAAACATAAAAAAACTTCCTGTTTTTTTGTAATTTTGTTCTTAAAAAAGTGTTCATGGTTAACGTATTTTTTGCTAATTAATGATACATACAACTTAAACTAAAATAAAAAAATAGTTAAAGGTGAGAAATGAAAAATAAAAATCTAAGCTTTAAGTATAAAGTATTTATATTTCATTTAAACATCCAAGTACAAACAAAACAGTTACTGAAAACACAAAAATTCTAAATTACTCGAAGAAATTAAATGAATTTACGTACTCTCTGGCCGTCATATTGGATCCGCCATTTTGAATTTCTCAAATCTGTCATCAGATTCTTAATCAACACCCCGAGAAACCTAGTTAATAGAAAATATTTAATGATATACAGAAACGTTAATTTAATCATAAATGAGGTTGAGCGCTGGTACAGCTGAAGGGCTTAAACCAGCCATATCTTATATATATATTTTTTTAATTACAGTAAAACTAAAAAAAAATAATCCATATACTATTTTTTTGTAAAGTTTCCCATTCTTTCACGTGGCGCTATTAGTTTTTCGATATTTATTTATTTTTAGAGATATATGCGCGAAACCGAATTTTTCATTTTATTTTCGATTTTGTAGGCTTAGCCGAACAGCAAACTTCTTTTTATCATATTCTACGTCCAAAAAAACACCTGTATCCAAAGCGCAGCCTGTTAACATTTAATGAGAGCTTTTCATCAAAATTTGCATCTGACCACTGTGTACTATGTAAATTAAAAAATGAGGTTGTAATATGCCACTATCATAAAATAAATTAATATGTAGTCAAAATCCAGACAGATAAATAAAGCTAATATTAACAAAACCCAAATGCACATTTATATTAGTATTTCAAAAGTTTCAAGTTCAATTATTTAGCTGATTCCATCGAATTCATTTACAGATATTCGTTGTTTTAGTAAAACAAATTTGAATATTTTAACAACACTTGCAAAAAAATGATTGCCTTGCTACTGTAAAAATTCGCAGTTGTGTTTCAATATTATTCGAATGATAGGAGTATTTCCATATACATGGGAACATACTAATGGAAAATGCATATGGAAAACTTCATATTTTTGGATATTTTACGGTGTGCTATAAAAAAATAATGTTACTAATAACGACAACAATTTTCAGAAAATCTTTAAAATTTGATCGATGTGATTTTCCAATTTTTCTTGGAATCAGCGTTAGATTTTGTTAACTGCGTACATATATGGGGTAAAAAATCCTGAGACTTTTGAAGAAAAAATAATTTTTTTTCACCAAAAATCGATTGTATTCTCCAACATACTTTCCTTCAAAGAAGATACACTTTGGATACTTTTCATCTTGTACAATTTGTCGAGCTCTCTGTAATAAACTCCAGTTCCCCATTATATCCCCAAATATCTTTCCCTGGAGCAACTTTTTCAAATTTGAAAAGAGGTAATAATCGTTGGGCCCCAGATCTGGTGAATATGGCGGATGAAAAAGCAATTCATTGGTCCAATTTCACCATCGATTTTATGGATTTATTAGCTGATGCATTATCTTGATGAAACAACACTTCTTTGCCCAAATGCGACCTTTTTTTCTAGATTTTACCATTCAAACGGTCCAACAAAACAACGTAATAGTCTCCGGTGATTGCTCGCCCCTTCTCAATATAATGGATCATGCGCATCCCAAAAAATAATTGCCAAAACCTTTCCAGATAATATTCGTATTTTTGGACGCTTTCGTGCAATTCCAACTGTCTGTTAGACTCAGGCGTTGCCTCAAAAAATTCCTTTGGAATACGCCGAAACAGTGCCAAACAGCGTTCTACATCTTCGTCACGTTACTGTTTTTAATCAATCGTGAGAGTGCGCGGCACCCATCGGGCACATAGATTTTCCATATGCAAATATTCATGCAAAATATGTCTCACGCGTTCTGTTGATATCTTCACGATGTCAACTATCTGTCTCACTTTCACTTTGCGGCCGTTCAAAACAATATGGTGGATTTTTTTTGTGTTTTTTGCAGCGACTGCCTTATTTGGACGACCGGAATATGGTGCATCATCAGCGCGATTATACCGAAAGGTATAGCTCGCCTAGAAGTTGATCGGCCTTTCTTGTGGAGGCTTCCACTTGGTCCTGCCATATGAGTCCGTGGTAAACTTGAGAACCTACACGAAGGAGGCAGAAGTGCTGGAGTCCAGATGAACCTAGAGAAGACAAAAGAACCGTGAAACTACATGGACAGAACATCGAAGTTCCACTTACCATGGAAGCGTAGTGTGCGGCGATAGGAGCACAGAACAAGATGTCGAGAATCGCCTAAAGAAGGCAAAGGGAGCTCAGTCAGGTCTGAACGTCAACTCCAATATCTAGGAATGTGAAGCTTCGCATCTTTCAAACTAAAGTTCTAACCGTCTTGTAATATGTCTGCGAGGCTTGAAAGCTGACACAATAAATAAAAAAGAGATTGAAAGTGGGAAGAGCTTACTCAGGCGCATATTTAAAATAAAGTAGCAAGACAGAGTGACAAACAAAGAGATTTGAAAGAGAACCAACTAGATTAAAATCGCATTGGAAGTGGCTTGGACATACTTCAAAGAATTGGCCCGAATCACGAGAGAAAAACTTTGGACTGAAACCTACAAAGACAATGGCGTAGAGGGTGCCCCAGGTAGGCAAGAAGGCAAACCATCAGGCTACAGAGTGAAAGTACTGGGGACAAGTAAAAGCCTTAGCCCAAAATCAAGCCCGCTGGATGGCCCTCGTCGTGTCCCTATGCTCCCACGCGGAGTAACAGAAATTACAAAGATATGTCGAATTAGTGATTTCCTTAACCAGAATCAAGCCCGAGACTAGTGAAACTTAGACGCTTGTAGATTCCATCAAAAAGTTTCTAAATGCTAATTAACACGAAATAACCACTTTTCCATATAGATCACTGGCAGAACACCCACAAAACCGAAGTTTCAACATTTAAACCACGATTATTATCCAGTCTTTTGGTTTTTACATATTCGTCTAAATATCACGAGAACATAACTGTCAAGTATATATTGACTACAGACGCTAGGATTCACTAGTTATCAGCACCAGCTTATTCAGGTTCCAGAGGTAGAGAGAGACCAAGGGCTTTTTTTACGAAATAAAGAGAAAAGGCGAAGCTGCTTATAAAGGAGGTGGACGCCAATAGACAAACGAGAGGATGCCAGTTGTCAACAGGAGGAGGAGCCTTTCGAAAAAAAAACCTCACTTGTACTGAATCACTTTAGTTTAAAAAGTTATACCCAATTTAAAAATCGATCCCCAGGGACAAGAGTTTTTTCACAAATAACATTTCATGCAGAGTAACTTTAAAAACTCATTTTAAAACATGATGGTCAGTGGTGGGGAACTTTTACAGAAAATAACCATTTCTGTCATTAAAACCTTAAAAGCATCTCTCAGTATAAAATAGTCATATTTCTAAGGAATCCTTTGGAAGTCGAGGAGGTAGGGTAGTGTTAAACTCTACTTGCTTACTATCGCCCCAAGATAGGGTACAGTTAAGTTGTATCACTTCCTGCTGCCTACGGATATTTACATGAGCAACGAAAAAAACATTCTTTCATCAGTAAAGGTAGAAATTGGATTTTTGGTCCATTCTAGCAGTTTTTCACCATACAGAAAAAAGAAAGTAGGAGGCACTGTGGTGTCCGAAAGACTTCCGTCAACTGTTATTTGCAAAGGCTAATCTTCCAGGAAACTTGAGAGCCCTAAATAAAAGTTCTCAGGCCTATTACAAGAGCGGAATTTATCCAACAGTCTGTAATACTAAACACAGTCGAATGGCGGCGTAGGTATGTCAAGCACAAACGCTCAAAATTTTTCATAATATTCACTTACGTTTTCCAAAGTTCTACGACATGGGTTGGGAGAAATTCGGTCTTTGCTTACTATACGATGAGCAACTACCCACTAGCCACACTGCTTTCAGTAATATCGAAAGTCATCGAAAAGGCTGTCATCATCTTCTAAAATATCATGGAGGATTAAATTTTGTTAGTGACTATCAATATAGCTTTCGTAAGCAAAGATCAACAGATCTAACTTATAACATATGTTTGACATAAAGCAATTAAACACTTTGGACAATCTCGAGCGGTTGCACTTGATATATCCAAGGCATTCGACTGTGTTTAGCCCTATGGATTGTTGGTAAAGCTACGCCCTTATCTTATGTCTAAAAAGTTCTGTTTATGGCTCTCGTATTTCCTTAGAGAGCTTTCTTTACAAATAGTAGTCGAACGCTCAAACATCGGCTACTCATACAAATACCGCAGACAGCAAGAAGTCATTGAACTTAACAAAGACTTTGAAGAAATTCTATCTTGAGGTGGGAGTAACCAAGTAGAATTTAAAGCTACAAAAAGCCAGGCGACAGTTTTTCTCAAAAAAATTAAAGTTGCTGAACCCGAGATAGTTGTGTCGGGGCGCTCCATTCCTCTAGCATCCCCATTTAATTTGCTGGGCGTTAATAGGGGAGTAAATATGTAAATATGCATAAACATGTCACAAGCATAACAAAGAGAGCTTTTCAAAAGCTGAGAATATCATTTTAAACTAGAAAGCTTTACACTCCACAATTGTTAGTTTTGCACAAAGCTAAAATTCGATCAACGATGAAATACTGCTCCCATGTTTAGGGCTCTGCTCCCATATTTGCAGCTCTGCTCCCAAACGTACAATGCATTTGTTGAGAGCTGTCGCCTGGTTAGCCCGCTTAATTCCTCTCAAAGCGGTTCGTCGCGCTAATACGTCACATCTGTATGAAATTCATCTTGTCACTCCTTGTGCAACCCGTCTTTTATATGGAGAACCTCATCCCTTTGGAATAATTTATCCAGAACTGTATTTCCTACCGAGTACAATTTACAGCGCTCCAAGACCAACATTAATCGCTTTTTCCGCACATGCATCGCTCCTATAGCGCTTTAGGGATTTTCTTGCAGCATTTGTGCTATGCCTATAAAAAAAGAAATTCTTACAGCAAACCGCGAATCATATTAAATATTTACTCTTTTTAGTGTTCCGTATACTTGTAAGATCACTTCGGTATCTGTCCGTCTGTCTGTCACACCCCATTTTCTCCGAAGCTATTTGACACTGACAGTTGAAATTTGGCACTCATATGGGAACTGATGGCCCCATCAGAGCCGTATAGTTTTAAAAGTTAAATTTTGATTTAAAGAGTTAGTTTAGGGTGGTAAAATCGGAAGTAAAAAAAAAAAATTACTAGGTTATCAGGTGGGGTGTCAAATGAAAACTTGTGAAAAATATATATAATGTAATACTTGCGCACACTTTTCTTTGTATTATTTTTTAAAAATTGCCAAAAATCGCTGTCACCCCCTTATCTCGAAAAGTACTGATTAAAAAATTCTGAAATATTTTCCACAGGGTGTAGACTGAAAGAAATTTACCACTTTTAATAATTTATCTGGTATATAAAAAAAATAAAAAAATTTCAAGGACATCAGTTTTCAACAATCGGAAATAAACTCTGTTGAAAACTCATTTAGGATGTCTTTTTATGGGTCTAGCACACGTGCTACAAGGAAGTCTCTAAAGCGCTCCAGGCGCGAAAAAAAAACAAAAAAAAGCAATTCACGTTGTTCTTGAATCGCTGTAAATTGTACGCGGTGGGAAACACAGCCCTGGGCAAATTATTCCAAAGAGATGATGTTCTGCATATAAAAGACTGCTTGAAAAGCATTGTACGCGGAGTAACAACCTCAACCTCATACGGATGTGAAACATTAGCGCGACGTGTATTTCTAACATGCACCGCTCTGGGAGGAATTAAGCGGGCTACATCCTTCGAACACTTTCCATGAAAATACTTGTAGAACAGACTCAAGTCGCCAACCGTTCTTCGATGTTCCAGCCAATCAAGGCCGCCGGTCAGTTCCGGGTCTCCAATCAGACGAACAGCTCTTTTCTGAACAGAATCCAACAAATGCAGTGTATGTTTGGAAGCGGAGCCCCAAACATGGGAGCAGTATTCCATAGTTGGAATTTCAGTTTTGTAAAGAATTAACAGTTGTTGTGGAAGGTAAAGCTTTCTGGTTCCATATAATATTCCCAACTTTTGAGAAGCTCTCCTTGCTATACCTGCAACATGTTCATGCCCCAATTGACTCCCAACAAATTAAGTGACGACCCTAGGGGAATGGAGTGCCCCGACATTACTATGTCTGGTTCAGCAACGTTAACTTTTTTAGGAAAAACCTAAAACCCCGCCTGGGTTTTTGTAGCGTTAAATTCCACTTGGTTACTGTCACCCCAAGATAAAATTTCTTCCAGGTCTTTGTTAAGTTGAACGACCTCCTGCTATCTGTGGATATTCGCCTGATTTTGTGAAGTCATTGATCATTTTATACCTTCATAACATTTTTTTTTTTATTTTAAAAGCAATCAACGTACGGAACACTAATTGCGCAAGTCCAACTTGCACTTAACCAGTTATTTCTATTTAGGATCCTTTAAATGTTCGAACTACTTTTATATCATATCTCAGGAAACATTCTGTATAGTAGTAAACATACTTTAATAAAAATTAATAAAAAATAATTTCTAGCTTTAAGTAGACATCGAAGTAAAAATAAAATCGACAGATAAACTAATCAACTATAATAAAATTGAGGGTCATTAATGATTAATGTAGAAACATAAAGAAACAAAAACTAAATTATTATTGCATTGTTAAATAAATTATTGTTGATGGATAGGATCTATTGAAGTTAATATCTAAATCACCTAAATAAACAACAGAAGTACATTACAAATTCGATCTCAACTATTTTTGTCATGTAGGACTAAATTAGTCACATACAATATATACATAAAGAAACTTTACAATATGAGGCCAGCAACCTATATCAAAGTATATCCTTATACTCCAGTAAATATTAATATCCAAAAAGAAATTCAAAAACCTGAAGATGAATATTTGTGCACTTGTCAAGTTTTTAAAACAGCTGCAATAATTTTACGATTCCTGGGTATCTTCCCATACACATGGAAGCACGTTAACGGGAAATGTATCAGTAAACTTTCATTTTTTTGGCTATTATACAGTTTCCTCTTGATGACATATTTAATAATAACATCCATTTATTTCAAGGAATCTTTAAAGTTTAACTTTCACAACCTACCTGAATGTTTAGACTCTATGATCAGTTTAATTAATATTGTATTCCTGTTTTTAACAACATCATCTATAGTTCACACTAAAACATGGATTAAATTTTCTGAGAGTCTTGCCAAAGTCAGTGAAGATCATCTTTTTTGTCAACATTCAAAGAAAACAACGAAATCTATAGAAAAATTTGTGATGGTTACGAATTTTGTAATGATTTTGGCACAAAATATTGTTTTCATAATTTTTAACTATTATTTATATTATAATGTGCCTAGTTATATGGTATTTTTTAGAAATTTACAAGTATTACCTTTTGCAATGACTGCTTTTTGGCAAACATGTAAGTACTAATCCAGAATGTCCATATTTACAATATAACATGACTTGAAAATTAACTGATTGCATCAACGACGAGCAGGTCGCTCAAACGTACTCTTTACTTGTTTTACGTTAATGTATTATATATTTATGCCTCAATCTTGTCCAGCCCTAACCTTTTTCACTTTTTGCCTATATTAACAGTGAAAATATTGTAACAAAAAATATGATGTTTAGATTCCTGGAACCAAGAACCCTGAAAAGCACATTTAACACTATAAAAATGAAGCCACTTCCTCTCCAACCTTCTAACACACTTTTCCAAACTTTTAATGCCTTATATGTATAGAATTATGCTTAAAATCTCAACATTGTCTCAACCAAAAATCATAAATTATTCGATTAAAACTCTACAATGTTTAAGGACCTACACCCCTCTCACTCTCTTTCATTCAAATTCAAACCAATGAAAAAAAACAGTCAAGTGTAATTGGTGTTCCGTACTGCCTTTAACTGGATAAACAAAATAATTATAAGATTTCGAACATCAAAATTGGCACATGGAATGCAAGAAGTCTCTATACGACTGGAAAAACATATAATATCATCAGAGAAATGGAACGGCTAAATATCAGTGTGTTAGGTGTTAGTGAAGTACGATGGCCGAAAGCGGGAAAGAAAGACCAATATTGGTGACTACACTATGTACTATTCTGGTAACGATGATCCAAACCACTACAACGGCGTAGCAGTTATATTGAATAGAGTAAGCAGTAGGACAGTATTCAACTTTGTGCCCCGGTCTGACCGGGTCATGCTCCTCCAAATAAGAGCCCATCCACAAAATATAAATATAATACAGGTTTATGCTCCTACATCAGATAAAAGTGGAGGAGAAGTTCAACAATTTTATGCCTAGTTAAAACAACTCTTAAATGTTACTAAAAAACACGAAGTAAATATTACACAGCCCCACAAAAAAAAAAAGTGGGGTATACTTTTGATGCGATATATCAGATCCGTCGTATTTTTACCCGCTGATCACGAATCTGATGTCAGAATATCGCCATCACATCTCAATTTTTTTCTAACCTCAAAAAAATAGGTAAAAATTAAGAAAAATATACTCCTAAAAAATTGATACAAGCTTTTTCATGAATCCAAAGATGTGTTAATATGTATTCGGACACGCTAAGCTAATATTCATCGATTGGATTAGGCCATACAGTTCTGTTTTCTTTCTAACCTCAATAAATCAGACAGATATAGTGCTTCTCGAATGCAAAAACGAATTCAAATTAAAATTCAACCGATTCTTACCAAATTTGGTACACGGGGGTTTTTTGGGTTGCTGATCATGAATCTGAGGTCGGATTTGCAAAATTCAAAATGGCGGATCCAAGATGGCGGACAAAATTTTTGAAAACCAACCGATTCCTACCAAATTTGGTATACAGTTGGGGAATCCTCAAACCTGATACTCTTAAACCCTAAACCCTGAAACCTTAGACTCCCACACCCTGTAACCTCAAAAAATAGACCTCAATAACCCTGTAACTTTAAAAATGAGACCCAATAAACTCAAAACCAGGACTTTTAAACCATATACTCTCAAATAGTAGACCCTTAAGCCCTAGAATTGCGAAGGTTAGACCCCGCGCCTAACTTTCCTTTTTTGGCTGTATCTTGTTCTTTTTTCCGCGAATGACCTATTTAAAGGCTTTCTGCCCAAACGCTTTTGAGGACTTGTTTCTCTTTTTAGCGACCAGCAATAGTCCGCTAACATATGGTCATCCCATCGTCCTTGATACCGATTTTCTATGATTTTCAGATCTTGGTGAAAAAGTTCCCCTTGCTCCTCACTGTAGTCACCAAGATTATCTGGGAAATCATCGATGTGGGAGTCCAGGAAATGTAATTTTAGATTCATTAAGCAACCTAATGTTTGAAAATTTTTTACCATTTTCTCGACTATTTCTTTGTACTTAGGACTTTTATTGTTTCCCAAAAAGTTTGTTGCGACTTCTTTAAAACTAAGCCAAGCAGCTTTTTCAACTTTATTCATTTTAGTAACAAATAATGAATCTTGAAACAATTTTCTTATTTGTGGCCCGTCAAATACGCCTGCCTTAATTTTAGCTTCAGAAAATTTCGGAAATTTTTTATGCAAATATTTGAAACATGGGCCGTTTGTATCTAATGCTCTCGTGAATTGCTTCATAAGTCCAAGCTTAATGTGAAGCGGGGGAATAAGAACTTTTCCTGGATCTACCAATGGTGGAAACAATACATTATTTTCACCAGGAGTGAACGATTCTCTTGTTGGCCAAATTTTTTTCTTATAATGACGTTCCCTGTCTCTGCTATTCCACAGACATTTATAACAGGGATAAAGTGTAAACCCTGACTGTTGGCCAAGCAATATTGTTACAATTTTCAGATCTCCACAAATTTTCCAGTTATGATCAGCATATTTTATTTTTATCAAAAGCTGCTTCATTTTTTCATATTTGCTCTTCCACAACTGTGGAATGAGCAATCGGAATGGAGCGTAAACGTTGGTATTATGCAGCAAAACTGCCTTAATGCTCCGTTTAGAAGAATCAATGAACAGTCTCCATTCTTCAGGATCGTATGAGTTATTTTAAAATTCATCCATTAGACCTTTTACATCGGTACAATATGAAAGTGACAATTCCTCGTCCATTGTGAAATATTTTCGAAATTCTTCATCTCTGTTTCTATAATAAGAAATCGTAGCTTCTGGCTTAAGTAAATGTCTTTTCTTTAAAAAGGAAGCAAGATGCTCTGAACCATCTTTGGATAAGCCTAAATCTCTGACTAGATCACTAAGTTCTGACTGTGATACGAGTATTGGTTCTGGTTTACGGTTGTATGGTAGAAATTCTTTATCTGTGTCACTAGTATATGATAGGTTGTCACTAGAACATTCATTAGTAACAGTGTTTGAATCTTTTTCGACAGTCTCAATGTTTTTCGGCATGAACTGATAAGGTGAAATCATTTGTTTCCATAACATCAGCATCAAGTGGTTCAGGAGGCGGAATTAGTTTAGTTGGTCTTGTTACTGTCGAAACATCGTTATAAGTAATAGTGCATTTATTTTTTCGGTTATGCCTAGATACAACATTCATACAAAAGTAGCAATCATTGTCACTGTATGGTCTATTCCATATTGCTGGTCTGGAATATTTAATCGCCTTCTTATTGATGTACAACATTATTTTGCAAGAACTGCAAATGATGCGGGGAACCCAATCTGTATCCGGGTGCTGTACTTCAATGTTAAAACAATCCTTATATAAGGTTTTAATCTTATCCGTTATCGGTGACCCCATTTTACTCAATACGTGTTGACAGCAAATATAACAAAATGAATCACAGTTTTTATCGCACTTATGAAAAGTCGGCTGCGGGCCCGCTTTCCCACCCTGACCAACCGCCGATACAGTGTTTCCGAGTCCCTGTATCGTAATTCTCTTTCTTCTACCTGCTATGACGGCATCTAAGCCGTTATCCAGGGACTCTGCCGGCTAGTGGAGTAACACCGTTGCCCACCGTCACCACGTGGAGGTGCCCTGGATGCAGGTAGAAGAATAAAAATCGACCGATAAATTTTCTCGGCGTTCAAAATGGCGCGAAAACATCTGCCATCTTGAATTTTGCAAATCCAACCTCAGATTGGATCAGCGACCCAAAAAACCCCCGTGTACCAAATTTGGTAAGAATCGGTTGAATTTTAATTTGAATTCGTTTTTGCATTCGAGAAGCACTATATCTGTCTGATTTATTGAGGTTGGAAAGAAAACAGAACTGTATGGCTTAATTCAACCGATGAATATTAGCTTAGCGTGTCTGAATACATATTAATACATCTTTGGATTCATGAAAAAGCTTGAATCAATTTTTTAGGAGTATATTTTTCTTAATTTTTACTAATTTTTACCTATTTTTTGAGGTTAGAAAAAATTGAGATGTGATGGCGATATTCTGACGTCAGATTCGTGATCAGCGGGCAAAAATACTACGGATCTGATATATCACATCAAAAGTATACTCCACTTTTTTTTTGTGGGGCTGTGTTATCATGGGGGACTTCAATGCAAAAGTATGAACGGGAGCTGTGGGGGATGTCATGAGGGAATATGGGTTAGGCGAAAGAAATGCGCGTGGTGACAGCCTTATCGAGTTTTGTCAAGAAGAAAGTTTAGTAGTTATGAATACATGGTTCACGCTGGCTAAGAGAAGACTGTATACATGGATATCCCCAGAAACCATAACGGTAATGTAGTTCGGAACCAAATCGATTACATATTGGTAAATAGAAATGGGATGACCATGTCCTTCTGACCGCATAATTAACATCAAACTGAAGCATATTCAAATTGCAAAAAATGTAAGGCCCAACTTTCGACTGCTGAGGAACCCAGAAATTCGATCACAAATAACTGAAACACTCAACGAAGAAATAAATCAAACAATTTCAGTAGGCCACTTGGCCACATTTAAAAATATCTGTTTCAAAGTTCAAAACGAAAACCTTAATATGCTAACAAAGACAGCGAAGAATGGATGACCCAGGAAGTACTGGGACTTATGGATGAAAGAAGATATAAAAACAATAACAAAACTAAATATAAAGAGATCAGTAAACAGATTCTAAAGCTTATAAAAAAGGCTAAAGAAAAGTGAATGGAAGAACAATTTCAGGAAATGGAAGAATTATAGCTAAAGCACGACTATTTCAGTATGTATAAAAAAGTTAAAGAAGTTACCGGTGAAAACAGTATACGAACACCAACATATTTAATAAACGGTAATAATCAAATATTAACCGAACAAAAAGAGCTAGAAGAAGAATGGGCTCGATACATTAAAAATACCTTTGATGATGACAGAGAATTACCAGAACTCATTACAGACGGAATTTCTTTAAATATATGGTACTCCCAACAGAAGTTAGGGATGCAATAAAACATGCAAAAACTGGAAAAGCTCCTGGACCTGATAATCTTTATGCGGAGATGTTTCAACTTTTAAATGAAGAAAATAGTTCTATCTTGTGCAGCTGCATAAATTCCATCTACAGTACAGGAACTATACCAAAGGATTGGCTTAAATCTATGTTCATACCATTACCTAAAAAGCCAAATGCGAACAAATGTGAACAGTACCGTCTTATAAGACTAATGAGTCGCACTTTGAAAGTAACGCTTAATATCATTCATCATAGAATAGGCAATAAATGCGAACAGGAAGAGAGGTGTGGAACGTCGGAAATGTTCCTGGTTGAAAAATGTACGAGATTGGACTGGTCTGGATACCTATACTTTATTAAGAATTGCCCAAGATGGGGAAGAATACGCCGTGATTACAGCCCAACTTCAGTAATGGAGATGGCACTATAAGAAGACTGTCTTTAAAATAAAAAATATATATATTACAGAGGTATAAAATGGACAGCGATGAGATAAGATGAGAATCCAGAGTTTTTTAAAAATTTTCTCCGAAATTATTTGACATAGAAAGTTGAAATTTGGCACTAATATAGGAAATGATGATTAGTTTTTGAGAAGTAAAATCTGAAGTGACAAGAAAAAATTGTTTACCAGGACATGGAGTGGCGTATCAAACGAAAGCTTGTATTATTTTTAAAAAATTGCCAAAAATCGCTGCCTCCCCTTTTCTCGAAAAGTACTGATCAAGAAATTTTGAAAAAATTCTGGAATATTCTCTACAAGTGTAGATTGAACAAAAATTATGACAAGTGCATTTGGGAGTAAATATATATATATATATATATATATATATATATTATATATATATATATATATATATATATATGTATATATATATATATATATATATATATATATATATATATATATATATGTATATATATATATATATATATATATATATATATATATATATATATATATATATATATATATATATATATATAATAAAGAGAGAGAAAGCAAAAGTTGCCGTATCTAACAAAATCCTAAGTTATGAAACTAGTTGGGGAACTCGGCAAAAAGGGGGCATCAACAGATGTTCATACTATATTACTTTAGCCAATATTTCGGTCCTAGGTTGGGACCTTCATCAGGGTACAAAATGTAGCATGAAATTTGATCTAACAAGAATGACCATCAATAACAATCGCCATGGTAAAAACCAACACTGAAATAAAACAACCACTATTCACTAACATATTAACATAAAAACATGGCATTTACAGCAGGGATGCCATTGATAACGTTGGATGCTGAAATTCAAAACTAATTAACCACCTGCCATCTTAAAGAAAAATGAAAAGCCCTGACTTTTCATTTTTACCATGGCGATTGTTATTGATGGTCATTCTTGTTAGATTAAATTTCATGCTACATTTTGTGCCCTGATGAAGGTCCCAACCTAGGACCGAAATATTGGCTAAAGTAATATAGTATGAACATCTGTTGATGCCCCCTTTTTGCCGAGTTCCCCAACTAGTTTCATAACTTAGTATATATATATATATATATATATATATATATATATATATATATATATATATATATATATATATATATATATCAAGGATTTTCTACAGCTAACGGTGACCTCCTTCTCTCAGCCTTTGATGACAGGGGGTCTGCCCTCCATAGCCTCGTCCACATCGTCTCTCCACGATTGTCTGGGTCTTCCTCTTTTTCTTCTCCCTATAGGGCTTCACTCCGTTATTTTCTTTATCCACCTTTTATCCTCGCTCCGTCTTATGTGTCCAAACCATTTAATCGTTTTTCTTCAATGGTGTTTATTGCGTTCTCTTTAATGTTCATTCTGCTTCTTATTTCTTCATTTGTTATTCTCTCCATACGTGTCACTCTACAGCATCTTCTCCAACACTCCATCTCTACCGCGTTAATTTTAGATTTGTTTATTTGGTTGATCGTCCATGTTTCTGACCCGTATGTTATTATGCTTTATATTATTGATTTGTATATGCGTGTTTTGTTTCTGTTTGTAATGTGTTTGTCCCACAAGATCGAATTTAATTGTCGTATGCATGTCCGCGTTTGTCCTAATCTAGCTTTGATCTCTTCTTCTGATGTTGCGTTTTTTGAAATGATGGTTTCTAAATATTTAAATCTATCGATTCCTTTGATTGTTGTTTCATTATCTACCTCTAGATTTTCCACAAAGGAGGGAATCCTTTGTTGTGAGATATTCCGTTTTATCAAAGTTTATTGCTAATCCTGCTTTAGCGTATTCTTCTTTCAGTTTTCTTACCATATAACTGAGGTCCTCATCTTGCGCGATAATTACTTGATCATCTGCGAAACTTAGAGTATATAAGTAATCTTCTCGTATTGGGACTCCCATTCCACTACATTTTTGCTTTCATTTTCTTAACGTTTGCTGGGGATTATTTTGAATAGTGTTGGGGATGTAGAGCATCGTTGTAGTAGGCATTTTGATGCTTGAAGTCTCTTCCCTATTTTCTGTCCTATTTTTATGTTCACTGTGTTGTTTTTGTAGAGAGCTTTTAGTGCGTATATTAGTTCTTTGTCAATGCCTATTTCTTTCATTGCGTTCCATAATCTTTGTCTTGGTATTGAATCATAGGCCTTTCTTATGTCTATGAACGCTAGATGAACTTCTCTATTCTTTGCCAGTTTTTTTTTTTTTTCCATTGTTTGTTTTATAGTGTATATGTGGTCTATACATGATTTTCCGGCCATAAAGCCTGCTTGGGCCACCTGTTTGATGCATTCTTTTATGTGGTCGTACATCTGTTGGAGGTTTTCGTAGTTAAATTTATTTAATTTTTGATCTAATCATCGTCTATATAGGTCTCTTATCGTTTCGTCTTTTTTATTTTATTCCTTTGTCTGCTTTTTCTATTATCTCATTCTTTATCTATTGTTCCTGTTTGTTTTATTGTCTTGTACCACGGGAATTTTATATTTGCTACTAATAGTCTATGGTCTGTTCCACATTCTGCCGCTCTCGTTACTCTTACATCTTTTATTTTGATACACGTAGTGGTATCGTTTTTAATTATAATGTAGTCTATTATTAATTTTAAGTTTCGTGTTTCTTGCATCCAAGTATATTTGGGATGTCTTTATGTTTGTAGAATACGCTTGTTATTTTGAGGCTGTTTAGTTCACACACTTCTATTAGTCTCTCTCCGTTGTCGTTGGTAATGTCTTCTCCGAATGGTTCTACTGTATTGTCCAGTGTTTTCCTTCCTGTTCTGCCATTCAGATCTCCCATTACTATTCTTGGTTTTTCTTTACTTTTTGTGTTTCTATTTCTAGTGTTTCCATGAAATTGTCTTTTTCTCCTATAGTGCTGTCTTCTGTTGGGCCGTATATTCCTAATATTACAATATCTCTTCCTAGCATTGTTATATTTATAATTTCATTGATGGGTTCCCATGATGTTATTTTTCTTTTCCACTTCTTTTTTGCTAATATTCCAACCCCGACCTTTATTCTTTCTTCCTTCTTTACTCCACTCCAACAATGAATCACTATATCTATTTCTTCTATTCCACTTCCCTTTTTCTTCGTCTCGCTTATTACTAAAATGTCTATGTTCATCTTCTTAAACACTTGTATGACTTTGATGTTCTTTGCCCTCCATCCCTGTATATTCCAGGTGCCACGAGCGGCTATTCTGTTTCGGGATTTCTTCGTCTGGCTGAGTTTTAAGCTTGGGTTAACTATTCGCTTTGAAGTAGAATAGCCCACCCCCCGTAACCGATGGGGCTCCCTTCTCCGAAGATGTGGGTTGCCACCCGGGGATATTTGCTTATCTTGTGATTTTTCATCCTACTTTTTAAAAACAACAAGCATTTCCCAGTTTTACTTTTACGTGTGTAGGATGCTAACTCCTAACACCACAACCCTCCTCCTTTTACCGGACTTGGGACCGGCAACAGTGCCGATGAACTACTCAATCCATTCATCAACACTGCAGGCGGAGTTGAGTAAATATATTTTGAGAGCTTCTCAAATGCTGGGAATATTATTTTAAACTAGAAAGCTTTACACTCCACAACAACTTTTAGTTTTGAACAAAGCTCAGATTCGACCAACGATGCAATACTGCTCCTATATTTGAGGCTCTGCTCCCAAACATATACTACATTTGTTGAGAGCTGTCGCCTGATTAGAGACCCAGAACTGACCAGCAACGTTAATTCCTTGGAACATCGAAGAAAGGTTGGCGACTTGAGTCTATTCTACAAGTATTTTCACGAAAAATTCTCGATAGATGTAGCCTGCTAAATTCCTCCCAAAACAGTGCGTCGCGTTAACACTTCATATCCGTATGAAATTCATCTTGTCACTCCTTGTACAAACCGTTTCAAGTAGTCTTTTATATGGAGAATCTCATCTCTTTGGAATGATTTACCCAGGATTGTTTCCCACCGAGTACAATTTACAGCACGACCAACATGAATCGCTTTTTCCGCACATACATAGGTCCTATAGAGCTTTAGGAATTTTCCTGAAAATGCTTAGAGGTAATCGCGAATCATATTGAATCTTTACTCTTTTTTAGTATTCCGTATGGAACACTTATAAGATCACTTCGGTGCCTGTCCGTCTGTCTGTCAGTCACACCTAATTTTTCTCCGAAACTATTGAAATCTGGCACTAATATAGGAATTGATGGCCCAATCAGTGCCGTGTAGTTTTGAATGTTAAATTTTGTCTTAAGGGGTTGGTTTTTGGTGGTTAAATCGGAAGTGAAAAAATTTTTTTACCGGGTCATCATCTAGTAAAGTGTCAAATGAAAGCTTGTAATAACACAAGTTTACAAATAAATATAATGTAATACTTGCGCACGCTTTTTTTTGTATTATTTTTAAAAAATCGCGAAAAATCGCTGTACTCACCTTATCTCGAAAAGTACTCATCAAAAAATTTTGAAAAAATTCTGGAATATTCTCCACAGGGTATAAATTGAATGAAAATTATCACGAGTACATTACCTTTCATAATTTGCCTGGTATATAAAAAGAAAACAAAAATTTCAAGTTCATCAGTTTTCACTAAAGATCGGAAAAAAAATGTTGTTGAAAAACTCATTCAGGGTGTGTTTTATGAAGTCACTGATCATTTTATATCTCCATAAACAAATTTTATACTTTAAATGCAATCAGCGCGTACGAAACACTAATGGCGCAAGTTCAACTTGCACTTAACAGGGTTAGGATCCCTTTAAATATTTTAGCTATTTTGTACCATAACTCAGGAAACATTCTGTACAGTAGTGAACATACTTCCATAAAAATTAGTAAATAATAATTTACAGCTTTAAGTAGACATTGAAGTGGAAATAAAATCAACAAACAAAATAATCAACTACAAACAAATTGAGGGCCATTAATGGTTAATGTAGAAACATAAAGAAACGAAAACCAAATTATTATTGCATTGTTAAATAAAGTATTGTTGATGGATACGATCTACTGAAGTTAACTAAAAAATATTTAATATCTAAATCACCTAAATAAACAACACATTACAAGTACTATCTCAACTATTCTTGTCATTTGGACTAAATTAGTCACATACAATATACACATAAAGAAACTTTACAATATGAAGCCAGCAACCTATATCAAAGTATATCCTTATGCTCCAGTAAATATTAATATCAAAAAAGTAACTCAAAAACCTCAAGATGAATATTTGTGCACTTGCCAAGTTTTTAAAACAGCTGCAATAATTGTACGATTCCTGGGTATCTTCCCATATACATGGGGGCACGTTAACGGGAAATGTATCAGTAAACTTTCGTTTTTTTGGCTATTATACAGTTTCCTTATAATGACATATTTAATAATAACATCGATTTATTTCAAGGAATCTTTAAAGTTTAATTTTCACAACCTACCTGAATGTTTAGACTCTATGACCAGTCTAGTTAATATTGTATTCCTATTTTTAACAATTTCATCTATGGTTCACTTTAAAACATGGATTAAATTTTCTGAGAGTCTTGCTAAAGTCAGTGAAGATCATCTTTTTTGTCAACATTCAAAGAAAAACAACGAAATCTATAGAAAAATATGTGATAGCTACAACTTTTGTAATGATTTTGACACAAAATATTGTTTTCATAATTTTTAACTATTATTTATATTATAATGTGCCTAGTTATATGGCATTTTTTAGAAATTTACAAGTATTACCTTTTGCAATGACTGCTTTTTGGCAAACATGTAAGTACTAATCTATCCTCTCCATATTTACAATAAAACACCACCTATAAACTAATTGATTGCATCAACGCCGAGCGAGCCGGTCAAATGTACTACTTACTTGTTTTACGTTAATATATTATATATTTATGCCTCAATTTTGTCCAACCCGAACCTTTTTCACGCCCGTCTCTATTAACATTGAAAATAATGTAAAAAAAATATGATGTTTAGATTCCTGGAATCAAGAACCCTGAAAAGCACATATAACACGATAAATATGAAGCCAAACTTCTAACACATTTTCTCAAACTTTTAATCCCTTATATGTTTTTTTTTATAAAGAATTATGCTTAAAAATCTCACCATTGTCTCAACTAAAAATCATAAAGAAATTTCGTATTTCGATTGAAACTCTACAATGTTTAAGGACATTCACCCCCCTCACCCTCTTCCGTTCAAATTCAAACCAATGAAAAAAAACCTGTCAAGTACAAGTTGGACTTGCGCAATTAGTGTTCCGTACTGTAACTGCCTTTAAAATAAAAAGTTTTATTATAGAGGTATAAAATGATCAATGATAAGATGAAATGAGTTTCCAGAATTTTTAAAAAAATTTTCGTTCGGTACTTTTCGAGATAAGGGGGGAAGTCAATATTTGGCAATTTATACAAAGAAAAGCGTGAGCAATCATACATATTTTTAAACTCGTATTTCCACAAGCTTTCATTTGACACCCCACTCGATGACTTGTTATTTTTTTTCACTTTAGATTTCACACCCCATATACCGCATAAATTTATCAAACGAAATGTACTAGTGATAATTTTCGCTAAATGAAGAATATTCCAGAATTTTTTCTAATCCGTACTTTCCGAGATAAGGTGGAGGGACAGGCCTTTTTTTAAATAATAAAAAAAAGAGTGTGCGCAAGTATTACATTATATATATATATATATATATATATATATATATATATATATATATATATATGTATATATGTATATATGTATATATATATATATATATATATATATATATATATATATATATATATATATATATATGCAGTGACTCACAGCTTAAATGATGCAGTCGCTATAAGAAAAGACTAACTAGTCTCAGTGCCTCTTTATTTATTTGGAAAAAACAACTTATTAAAATTAAATTAATAAAGAGTCTTCTAAAAAGTGTGAATTACTTTTTGTCTTAAATATGCCTTACTTAATTAACAATAAATAATTAATTAAATTATATGCGATTTTAACGTCACAGCTTAAATGATGCAAAATTCAATATTCTAAAATTATTAGAGGAAACAAACTGTAGAATTTGAAATAAGCCTGCTAATATTTGGTCGGGCCTCCCTCATTATCAATAACGGCTTGTAATCTTCTGGACATTCAACTAACTTCCTAGTATACTCCGGGGAAATAGTGTTCCATGCTTCAGTAATTTTTACTTTTAATTCAGTTTTATTTAATATTGGGGCACTATTTACTTTATTTTTTAATGTCAGCCACAACTTTTCAATTACATTTAAGTCTGATGATTGGGCTGGTGTTTTAATAACATTTGGACAGTTATAAAGCAACCAACTGCGGACTCGAAACGACGTGTGCTTTGGATTATTGTCGTGATAGAACCGATAATTGTTTTCAATATCTAATTTTTAGGCACTAGCGACGAGATGCTGCCTTAGTATATCCAAGTACACATATTGGTTCATATTCCCTTCGACGAAATGCATGTTACCTACTCCTGCAGATGACATACAGCCCCATAACATCACTCCACCTCCACCGTGCTTTACCGTAGCTTTCATATTTTTCAATTTTAATTCTTCGTTAGGCTTTCTCCACACTGATATTTTTTCATCGGACCCAAATAAGTTTATTTTGGTCTCATCAGCAAATATTACTGAATTCCAGAAGTTCAAATCTTTATTGATATGCTCTCTGACAAATTCCAATCTCACGCGTCTATTTCTTTAGCTAATGAAAGGCTTATTTCTAGCAGTTCGACCGTGTAAATTATTATTTCGCAAGATCCGTCGAACTGTTTCGCGGTTACACCTTTTTCCAAACTGTCTTTCCACCTCGGCGCACAACTTTGGCGCACTCTTTTTTGGATTATTTGATACCTCTCTTAAAATCCATCTTTCTTCACGTTCATTGAAGATCTTATTTGGAGCCAACCTTGACTTATTCTGGACTCTATTTTCATTCCGGTAACGTTCAATGATATGCTGAACAGTTGACGGACATTTATTTACCATTTTGGCTATGTCTCTTTGGCTGTATCCATTCCTGTAATGAGTAATAATTAAATTTCTCTCAGAAATTGTAGTTCGACGACCCATTCTTAAACAATTTCATTTTATTGAATGAAAAAATGTCAAACTAAACAAAAAACAATTGCACTAAGAAATCAAAGCAACGCCTTCGTAAATTTCAAAATGCAATAAGTTTTGACCCCTGTTGTTATTTTGCATCATTTAAGCTGTGACGTTAAAATTGCATATGATTTGATTAATTATTTATTGTTAATTAAGTAAGGCATATTTAAGACAAAAAGTAATTCATACTTTTTTAGAAGACTCTTTACTAATTTAATTTCAATAAGTTGTTTTTTCCAAATAAATAAAGAGGCACTGAGACCAGTTAGCCTTTTCTTATAGCGACTGCCTCATTTAAGCTGTGAGTCACTATATATATATATATATATATATATATATATATATATATATATATATATATATATATATATATATATATATATATATATGTATTGGTATTGGCACAACTTCAGTTTGATGTCCGATTCATTTATAAATACATGGACGATATTATTTGTTCGGTAGCTGCGAATTGTACTAAAAAAATGTTAGATACTTTTAACTCTTTCAACAGCCATTTGCAATTTACCATCGAGCATGAGAATAATGGTAGGATCCCTTTTTTGAATACACAAGTCATTAGAACTGATGATAATGTGTTAATTTTGAATTGGCATCAGAAACCAACAGCTTCCAACAGGTTTATTAATTATTTTTGAAATCACCCTATGAACCAAAAATATAATAGCGTAATAGCAATGAAGAACAGAATAGCACATATTAGCCACGAGAGTTACCTGCCTGCCAATCTGACCAAGTTATATAAAAAAAAATTTCCAACAATGGGTATCCAAAACACATTTCGAAAAAACTCATTTACAATTCTAACAATTTTGATGGCCCTACAGAGGAAACTCACAATGTTCTCAGATATAAAATGTTACCGTTTGTGCGCGAATTGATAGATTCAATGGTTTCCATCTTCAAAGATTTCCCACATATTAAAAAAGGTTAAATATAACAGTCTCAGCAGCCGTACCTTGTTTACGCAGCTCAAACAGAGACCCCCTCTACTATATAACACCAATGTAATTTACAAGTTGTCCTGTTTGGGTTGTGTTTCATGTTATATCGGACAGACATCGTAGTGGATAAAACAAAGAATAAGACAACACAAAAGCGATTGTCGAATAAAAAAGAGGTCATGTGCCTTAGTTGACCATGTTTTAAAAATGGGACGTCAGTTCGATTTTGCCAATGTGGAAGTTTTGGAGAGAGTAAATAATTACATGGATCGGGTTTTTCTTGAAATGTGTCACACATCAGGACTGTGTTAATTATAAGGCAGATACCAGTAAATTAAGTGAAATATACTGTAATATTTTGAACTTTTACCAGTCAATAACTGAACCACTTTATGAATAACTAAACCACTGTATTTGATAAATAGTTTTTTCGTTTTTTGGTCCGATTTCGGCTTTATAGCCTAGATTAGTTCATTGTTAAATTTTATGTGTCACTGTGCATAAGTATTTTTCTGGTTCTGTTATGTGTCTAATGTAGTCGTTGTTCTTTTGTTTTTTTATAAATGTTATGATCATCTCTTAGTTGGTAAGTTTTTAAAATAACTATTTATTTACAAATAAATTTCCTGATACACTGTTTTTTCTAAAAATTGTAGTTTCTCCCGATGAAGTTGTGAAGTACAACGAAATATAGAGAGTTTACCAGCAGTCAAGTGTTAATTGTCACAGACCGCAAACCCGATAAATAAAAAAACTTCCCCTTTTTGATATATATATATATATATATATATATATATATATATATATATATATATATATATATATATATATATATATACATATATATATATATATATATATATATATATATATATATATATATATATTTGAACTCGTATTGTCGCAAGCTTTCATTCCACTCGATGACCTGGTAATTTTTTTTATTTTCGATTTCACTCCTCATATATCAGATAAATTATCAAACGAAATGCACTCGTGATAATTTTCGCTCAATCTATACTCTGTAAAAGATATTCAAGAACGTTTTCAAAATTTTTTGATCAGTACTTTCCAAGATATTTTTTTTATGGGTCTAGCACACGTGCTACAAGGAAGTCCCTAAAGCGCTCCAAGAGCGACATGTGTGCGGAAAAAGCGATTCACGCTGTTCTTCAATCGCTGTAAATTGTACTCGGTGGGAAACACAGCGCTGGGTAAATTATTCCAAAGGGATGATGTTCTCCATATAAAAGACTGCTTGAAAAGCGTTGTACGCGGAGTAACAAGCTGAACCTCATACGGATGTGAAGTATTAGTGCGACGTGTATTTCTAAGATGCACCACTCTGGAAGGAATTAAGCGGGCTACATTTTTCGAGCACTTTCCATGAAAATACTTGTAGAACAGACTCAAGTCGCCAACCGTTTTTCGATGTTCCAGCGAATCAAGGCCGCCGGTCAATTCCGGGTCTCCAATCAGACGAACAGCTCTTCTCTGAACAGAATCCAACAAATGCAGTGTGTGTTTGGGAGCGGAGCCCCATACATGAGAGCAGTATTCCATAGTTGGTCGAATTTGAGCTTTGTAAAGAATTAACAGTTGTTGTGGTGTGTAAAGCTTTCTGGTTCGAAATAATATTCTCAACTTTTGAGAAGCTCTCCTTGCTATGCCTGCAACATGTTCATGCTAGGACATATTTGTTCCCAAATCAACGCCTAACAAATTAAGTGACGATACTAGGGGAATGGAGGGTCCCGGCATGACCATGTCGGGTTCAGCAACGTTAACCTTTTTAGAAAAAACCGCCGCCTGATTTTTTGTAGCGTTAAATTCCACTTGGTTACTGTCACCCCAAGATAGAATTTCTTCCAGGTCTTTGTTAAGTTAAACGACCTTCTGCTGTCTGCGGATATTCGCCTTAGTAGCCGATGTCCGAGCGTTCAAAGTGAATGAAGAGATAAGCGTACTGTCATCTGCAAAGCTGTAGATTGAATTCCCGGTCTTTTCCAGCAGATCGTTAATGTAAATGAGAAAGAGAGTAGAAGACAGTATGGAGCCTTGGGGCACAGCGGCGTTGATAGTGAAGGTGTTAGAAAGAAATCCGTCGACCGCCACTCGTAAAGAACGCTCTCTGAGGAAACATGAGAGCCACAAACAGAACTTTTCAGACATACCATAAGAGCGTAGCTTGGCCAAAAGTCCATCGTGCCAAATACGGTCGAATGCCTTGGATATGTCAAGAGCAACCGCTCGAGATTGTCCAAAGTGTTCAACTGCGTTATTCCAAACATGTGTTACATATTTTAGAAGATTCTGATTGATAACTTTTTCCATGACTTTCGATATTATTGAAAGCAGCGCGACTGGTCGGTAGTTATTTTTCAAGGTCTTCTTGCCTTTTTTAGGTATCGGCTGAACTGTGGCACATTTCCAGCAGGAAGAAAATATTCCCTTTCTGTAGGATAAGTTGAAAAGTCTACAAAAAACTGGTTCCCTCGCACAGTTTTTGAAAACTATGGCAGATATTCCCTCAGCGCCAGAAGCCTTTTTGGTGCCTAGCTTCATTAAAATACACTTTATGATACGCTGTCTGAAGACAACATCGGGCATTCTTGACTGCAATATGGAAATAGTAGGTGGTGTTAATGTGGGTGGGTGGAGATAATGTGGGATGACAGGGGTTTTCAGCCTTTTTTTAAAATAATACAAAGAAGAGTGTGCGCAAGTGTTACATCATATATATTTTTGAACTCGTGTTTTCAGAAGCTTTCATTTGACATTCCACTCGATGACCTTAAAAAAAAAAATTTTCAGTCACTCAAACTAACCCCTTTAATCGAAATTTAACTTTCAAAAATACGCGGCTTTGATTGGGCCATCGATTCCGATATTTGGGCCAAACTTCAACTTTCGATATCAGATAGTTTCTTAGAAAATCGGGTGTGACAGACGGACAGACACCGAAGTGATCCCATATTTTTTTAGCCCATAGTCTGTTGGCAACATAACTTGAACGGAATGATATTATAATATTTAAAATAGGGACGAAACCTATAGTTTTTGAGCGATATTGTTTTAAGGAAAGAGAGTCAAAGGGGTGAGTGTCGATATGTTGTATGATTTTTATTCATATTATGGAAATTTACTTTCTCTTGAGAAAGTCAAATTCAGTACTTATTTTAGAACTACATGTTTAAAAAGAGAGTATTAGGTAAATCATTTTCCCAATTTTTTGAGATATATAGCTTAATTTAATGGCGCAACAATATTTAACACTCTAAAATAAATTATAATTACAGCATTTCAGTTCCTTATATTTTTTCAGGCATAAAGTATATAACATCCATGTTTATATGTTTCGAAAACGTCGTAATACGTTACCTAAATTACCAACCGATCCACCCAGCAAAGGATATTCTTTTAAGCCATAATGAAAATAAATTCTTTGGTATAGCGAAAGGTCGTCGTATATGCGATGAAAACCACTATATGCCAGAACCCTTGAAAATATTATCCAAAACGGAGATTATAGAATATCTTAGAATAACCCACGAAGAGTTGTATCAAGTAGGTTTACTATTCCAGAAGTACCTATCTCAGCAAATTGTATTTTACCTCATGATTGAGATAGGAGTCTTGGTTATAAGTTGTTATTCCATTATAGTCCATGTTGTATACAAGTTGGACAGTCCAATTGCTAACACTACACTGACTTTGAATATACTGTATGTTTTATGGCATACAATAGGATTGTATTGGTTTTTTAAGAATATGAATACCTTGAAAAAAAATAGTAAGTATTTTTTTTTTTGTTTGTTTATTGGCTTCTGCTCCCTTGGGGCAGTTTGCCAGTGCATTTTTAGTTATGTAAACTCTATTAAAGACGAACACAACACCCAGGCAGACAGACGGAATCAAACCGCCGCACATTGTGACCGAATGCCGAAAAGGTGGCCATAAGTCCCTAAAATGAATGTTCGATTGAGGGACTTTTCAGGCTCTAGGTATGTGGGTTGGTACCTGCGCTATTCGAAACGACCGGTTATAATAATCAAGTGTGCGCACGTGGCTCTTGGCACCTATTGTTGTTAGAGCGTCGAGCAGGCCAGATTCTGAGCTTGTTCTGTTTGAGTTAGACAGGCAGATTCAATTGCGCTCAAATGTTTTGTATTTGAAGTTAATTTAATTTCGTGAAATGGATTCTCCGAATAAAAGTAAGTACATTTAAACGATATAAATTGATTACAATAAAATTTGATTATCATTTAATTATTGTAACGTTTAAAATATCACCTTTTTAGAACTTTTAGTTTTCAACATCAAAATTAAAATATACATAAGTTAAAAGTCTGAGGACATCCCGCTGTCAAACCAATTTTATCGTGTTTTCTAACTATTTTTTAATAATATACGAGTCTGTGCAAAAATAAAAACTACTTATATGTTTGGGATAAACCTTTTTTACTTTTCGACATAGTCTCCTTTTAGGCTTATACACTTCGTCCAACGATGTTCTAGTTTGTTGATCCCTTCCGAATAATAGGATTTGTCCAAGTCTGCAAAATATCCATTAGTGTCTGCAATCACCTCCTCGTTTGAATAAAATCTTTGTCCCGCCAGCCATTTCTTCAAATTTGGGGAACAAATAGTAGTCCAAGGGAGCCAAGTCTGGAGAATAGGGGGGATGTGAAGCGAGTTGGAATCCTATTTCCATTAATTTTGCGACCACAGCTGCTGAGGTGTGTGCTGGTGCGTTGTCGTGATGGAAAAGGACTTTCTTGTGGGCCAATCGCGGGCGTTTTTCTTGCAGCTCGGTTTTCAAACGGTCCAATAACGATGAATAATATTCACCTGTAATAGTTTTACCCTTTTTCAGATACTCGATGAGGATTATCCCTTGCGAATCCCAAAAGACAGTCGTCATAACCTTTCCGGCCGAAGGAACGGTCTTCGCCTTTTTTGGTGCAGATTCCCCCTTGGTAACCCATTGTTTAGATTGTTGTTTGGTCTCAGGAGTATAGTAATGTATCCATGTTTCATCCACAGTGACGAAACGACGCTTAAAGTCCTCCGGATTCTTCTGGAACAGCTGCAAACCATCCTTGCAACACTTCACACGATTCCGTTTTTGGTCAAGCGTGAGCAATCGCGGCACCCATCTTGCGGATAGCTTTCTCATGTCCAAATGTTTATGCAAAATATTATGTACCCGTTCAGTCGAGATGCCCACAGCACTAGCAATCTCACGCACCTTAACTCTTCTGTCATCCATCACCATATCATGGATTTGATCAACGATTTCTGGAGTCGTAACCTCCACAGGCCGTCCAGAACGTTCAGCGATACTTGTGCCCATATGGCCAGTCCGAAAATTTTGAAACCACTTATAAACTGTTCTAATCGAAGGTGCAGAGTCACCATAATGTTTATCAAGCTTCTCTTTAATCTCCTGAGGCGTTTTGCCTTTCATAAAGTAATGTTTAATCACCACACGAAATTCTTTTTCGTCCATTTCTTGAAAATCACTCGACTTCCTTGATTCACACGAATGCCAAACACAAAGAAATAGACCAATATGGCTGAAACTTGGTGTGCGTTCATTCAAGAGATGCTACTAACTAACCTTGACCTCGATACGCGCCGGTGGTGCCATCTCTCGGACTTTGCACGGACTTTTCAAACCAGCCTCGTAGAAGCAAAATTAGTTGCCCACACTTGCACATTTTTTTAAAATAAATTTTATGTAAAAATATGAATAATATTATATCTATCATTATAATACATAATACTCAAATCCGTGTTAATTTTCATTAACACTAGTTAACTCAAACATTTTGTTTTAGACATTTTTAATTTCAGATCCTTATCAGCGACATCGAAAAGCCCTATAGTCGAAATTTCACGAAAATATGACAATTTTTATCAATTTTGTCCGCCATATTGAAGCCGCCATTTTGTTATTTACATTTTTTATGTCAGATTCTTAATCAGCGACCTCAAAAAACCAGATATGCAAATTTTCATATAATTCGAATAACACCTTCATATTTTGGCCACCTTTTCGGGTTTTGGTCCGAATGTGCTCCGACCCTCTGATTCACAATAGGATTCATTACCTACTGCGCCAGGGGTCCTCCCAAATAGTAAGTATTAATTCGTGTCAGATATTTAGGCACTGTGTTATCGAGAAGTATCGTCACCTTTTTTTTATGGGTATGCAGGGAAATCCCTAAAAGCGCTACAGAAATGAGGTGTGTGTAGAAAAAGCTATGTGGCGTCCTGCAACTTTTTTAGAAAAAAATTGCCACCTAGATTTTTACAGCGTTAACTTCTACTTAGTTACTGTCACAGCAAGATAGAATTTCTTTAAGGTCTGAATTAAGTTGATATAACTTTCTATTGTCTGTGGATATTTACATGAGTTGCTGATTTTCGAGCATTTATGGTAAATGACTTTCCAGCAAATCGTTAATGTAAAGGAGAAGAGCGCTAGGAGACAGTATGGAGCCTTGGGGCCCACCGACGTTTATAGTGAAGGTGTTAGAAAGAAACCCATGAACTGCCAGTCATAAAGAACGCACGAGAGCCAAAAAAAATCTTTCAGATATACCATAAGAGCGTAGCTTAACCAACAATCCGTCAAACACGGCCGAGTGCCTTGGATATGTCAACTACAACTTTTCGAGGTTGCCCAAAATGTTCAATTTCGTTGTTCCAAACATGTGTGACATAAGTTAAAAGATCTCCTGTTAATCTTTGCTTAAGAAAGTCATATTGATGATCGCTAATAATATTAAATTTTTCCAGATATTTTAAAAGATGCTGATTAATAACCTTTACATAACTTTCGATATTACTGAAAGGGGAGCGACTGATCGCTAGTTATTTGACAAAGTTCAATTGCCTTTTTTGGATATCGGCTGAACCGTAGTGCATTTCCTCTCTCTCAATCCTTTCACCCCAATAGGAGTACCGGTGATACTATGCAGTTGCTACCTCAACAGTCATTCTCCAGGCATCCTGCGCGACCTGGCTTGACTCGTACATACCCGTACCAAGAAGAGATCTTACTTGGTCGGGCATCTTGTTGGAGACTGTCCCCTTGATCTTCCACCTTCTACCTTCCCCGTTACTACGAGCTTTTCCAGTTTCCTCATAAGGTAACAAAAATTATTCAGGTACTGTCTATTAATTCTATTTGAAAGTCAGTCATTTATTCTAAGTTCTTCAAGAATTAGGACGGTGTTCGAGTTATGATACTCTGACGATTCTTCGATATGCCCACATCTCAAACGCATCGATTCGTCTTTTGTCAGCTTGTTTAATGGTCCATATTTCGGATGTGTAAATTGCTATGGGGAATATAGGGGTGGATAGCAATTTTAACTTTGTGTTTATTGTGACAGCTGGATCTATCCAGACCTTAGTGAGTTTGTTCGTCTAGTTTCTAGCCATAGCCAAACTTCTTCTTACTTCCGCTTCACAGCCAATTAGTTATGAGGGATAACAAATAGTTTCTCTACAGTGAAACCAACAATTTCATTTATGTGCGACAGATCTTTATTACGACTAACAATCATTACTTTTGTTTTTGCTCTATTAATTGTCAATCCATAGTTTTTGCTAGTGATTTCAAGACACTCCATAATTGATTCTAGGTCTTGTATTGACGTTACAAGTATAACAGTATCATCCACAATTCTAAGGTTAATTAGCTTTTTTCCACCAATTGTCACATCCCCACTCCACCTATCCAAAACAGACTTCATTCTATGTTCACTATATATGTTAAAAAGTAAGGGTGACAGAATATCGCCCTGTCTGACTCCTGCTTCTACGTTAAAGGGATCGGAAAAAGAATTATTCAATTTAATTCTGCCATTTGTATTCTCATACAAGGATCGGATACGATTTACAAAATGTATAAGTGTTCCCATGCTGATTAGAATCGACCAGAGTTTGCTCCATTGTATGAAGTCAAAAGCTTTAGAGTAGTCTATAAAACAAATATAGGTTGTTATTTGGAATTCCCTGACTTTTTCTATTATCTGGCGTATGTTGAGAATTTGTTCTCTAGTCCCTCTTCCTGGAATGTATCCTGTTTGTTCGGACGATATTTGCGGCAGCAGAAAAGTTTTTAGTTTTTCATTTAGGGTCCAGAGAAACTCCTTAGCAGCGTGAGATGCCAAAGCGATTTTTCCATAGTTGTTGCAATCCAAAGGGGATTGCATTCCAGAAGGAAGGAAATATTATATTTCGGTTGGATCGGCTAGAAAGTCTACAGAAAACTAATGTTAGTTCGCTCGCGCACTTTTTGAGTTCTATGATAGATATTACATTACCGCAAGAAGCTCTTATGGTGTCTAGGTTCATTAAAATACGTTTTATAACACGCCGTCTGACGACAATATCGGACATCTTCGACTATACATTGGGAATAGTGGGCGGTGTTTTTCCCTGGAAATGCACAGTAGAGTATGAAGCAAAGACTTCAGCTAACAAGTTGGATCTTTTCAGCAGTTGTTATTTCTAAAGAATTCTCTGTCTGTTGGAACTATAGTGAATTTAGTGAAATTTTGACTTATGGGACCAAGGCATGCCCTTGAAAGGACATTTTTTTGAAAAAGAGTTGAAAGCTTCCATGCTACCCAAAATGATATCTAAAATCTGCTCAGGACAGTCAGATGGATCGTCCAATCTGAAACAAACGTTTTAGGCGAGTGTCTGTCATTGATTAATTTACTGAAATCTCTCGATTAGTGGTTAAAAATAGGTCAAGAAGACTGGCGAACTTTCCGTCATGATCAGAAATCCGTGTTGATTCATCGATAAGCTGAGTAAAGCCACCACTGATTGAGAATGATTCAGGTTCATGGCCTTGTTCTTAGGTGGTATTTGAATACTTAAGCCAGTTAATGTTATGGGCGTTAAACTTGCCCAGATTGGCAATATTGGCCCTTGGGTTGTAAATGATAGATGGTGTCTGCAAGAGAAGCAAAAAGTGTTCATTTTCTAAGTTAGTGTCACTAGGTGATCGATAGAAACAGCAGATTGACCTTGTGACTTGTTATTTTTCTCCGCGTTACCACCTCTCATTGACAAGAGAGATCGCTTCTGACCAAAAGGAAGATTCCAAAGTTACGCCTATACCGAGAATGGAAGTCCTACCCAGGGTGGAAAAAGCTCGTAAGAACAACTTCACGTAGCCTAAGTCGATACGTTGATATTACACCAGGAGATGTCTGGTGGAATCTGAGCATCTACCATTAGTTTGTTCTTTTAGTCGCCTTCTACGACCGGCAGACCATACCTGAGGTGGTATTCTGTCCTGCACCCCCCGCGTATAGGAGGATATTAGTACGTAAAGGTAAACGTTAAACACAGTAGCGACGCTCAAGAAAATTTTTAGGTCCTGCTTTTATCACGCATGTGTCCCCTAGCATACCAACAACATGGCTCCCAACGTGGTCGCGGGTTGCGTTTACACCTGAATTTCAACGAGAATCGTTTTTTAACGTGCTCCGAAATTAATTATTAATAATTTTCCAATAAGTAACTGACTCGTTTGATGATATATATTGAAAATAATTATAAAAAATATGTTTGTTGTGCAGTTAGTGCTTGCTTTTTAGATTTCCCAAAGATTCTAAAAAGTAATTTATTCGTAATTCTTTGTTTCTATTATGCCATTTATTATATAAAGATTATCTTTTATATTAAAATTGTTTTCTAGAATTAGTAGTTATATTATTTGCTAAAATTGGCTAACCAAACTTTCAAAACTCAATCTGGGCATGCAAAAGTAGTAATTCTCCAGCACGAATGAGTTTGAATAAGTCAGTCCATGGATTAAATTTTTTTATATTAGTAGACCACAGAAATGAGAATACTTCGAAACATCGCAGGAAAAACGCTACTAGACAGAGAAAGAAGTGAAAACGTGAGAAAAATGTGCAAAACGGAAAACATAACCGAGTGGGTACTAAAGCGAAAACAAGAGTGCAACAGCCACATCAACAGAATGACAAACAAAAGACTAGTATGCATCGCAAGGGACAAATCACCTGCAGGAAAAAGAACCGTTGGCCGACCGAACAGGCCTAAGGCCTACTATACAAGAAGGAAGAAAAAGTAGTATATAAGCACGAAAAGTTATTAGTTGTATGAAAATTATTATATTAGATTTAACTAATGATAAAATGGAACAAAAAGTGTGTTCATTTCATTTTTAAGTTCAGAAGAAAGACGATCTCCTCTTAGAATGATAATTATAATTATTTTCAATCTCTCCAGATTACTGGGATTCACTGAAATAAAAGGAGCATGATTGTTGACATTACATGCGCGAAGCTGAAGGTGTGCAGAGCTATATTCTCAAAATGAACATTTTTTCCCCCAGACAATATCTCTAATAGTTGAGAAATATTAATTCAACAATGAGCTATTTAAATTAATAACGCCCAAAAAGCTTTGAAGCCAAATGTATTTTTTCATTATATTTTTTGCCTTTTTCCCTGTTTTTTTTTACATCTGCTTGAATAAGAACTTCATAAAAAATGCTTCTAAAAAAAGAACGTTTCTCGTTTTTTTCTGCCTTTCAATCAGCAAACTTCATTTTTAATCTACATAATAGGATTTTTCTTGAAAGAAGGAATTTTAATATTTCAAAAGCTCGCGGGCATCATACCGGCAATATGGCGACAGACGTATGATCATTACGAACTCGATCCCTTGAGATCAAAGGTGCCGAATCAGACTGTCGCTGCTGTGTTTGATGTTTACTGTGATATTAGCTAGATCGCTAGATAGATACATAGATCAGTGATCTTGTCAACTCGTGAAATTTTGGAAGATGACTAGCCCTCAGTGTCCAATTTTTGGAGATTCAACTGGTCGCAGGGTCGCATTGAAATACTAATGCTTGCAGTACGAAGTTAGCATTAGATGTTTTTCTGTTGGCTTGACTGATTGTGAGTCACCTTAGCTGCTGAACCACGCCTTTGATCCGTCTTTAACGAAAGACAATAACCATACTAACTGGTTTTTCATATAAAGCTTATTGTAAATAATCTTATGTAAATTATAGAAGGAAACTTCCACATATTTATTTTAATTCCCGTCATAAAGCTTTTTTTTATCGTTCACCTCCCTGCCTGAGTAGGGATTTTACCCTTTTTCATATCCTAAGAATATCGGCGAGGATGTAATACCCGTCAACGTTGTACAAATGCCGAACAAACATTTCTGTATTTCACAGCAACGCGGTAGTGCTGCCTCGGACGTTATTGCATTTCTGCGTACCTATGTACGCGTGGCCAGGCCAAATATACATAAATAATTTAATAAATAAGTATACCGACCTGCAGGATTGAACCCTCGACTTTCTGCACCGTAAGCAAGGAGCCACGGACCGACACATTATAATGAGTGATTGCAAAACTTGGTGCCCGATTTTCATAAATGGCAGAAGCATGCACTTTTGACAATGCTGATGTTTCTTTTATAATCATATTATTAATTAACAGTTATCTAAATGCGTCGTAAGTTAATATAGCCTTAAAAAGGCATTTTATTTAAATTAATTTGTGTGCAAGATTAATATTCAAAATAGGAAATGAAAACTTACATTGTTATGTTATATGAATTTAAAAAGGGAGTGAGTGTTAGAACTGCAACAAAAAATATTCAAGACGTTTATTTGGATCGTGCTCCTGCTCTTAGGACAGTTAAAAAAGTGGTTTGATCTATTTCCAAAATGGCGACTTCAATCTAAACGATAAATTTCGCTCTGGGCGATGTTCCGGCATTCATAATGATTTTATCCGTGACTTAGTGAATAATAATCCACGGATTACCATTGAAGAGATTGCTGAGAGACTAAATTTGACAATTCGACTGTATTTCGTCATTTAAAGCAACTTGGATACACTTCGAAACTCGATATATGAGTTCCGCACGTTTTGATAGAACGGAACAAACTGAACCGTGTTTCAACAGCCATTTCTCCCCTCACCCGTCAACAAAACGAACCTTTCTTAGATCGTCATAACTAAAGATGAAAAATGGGTTGTGTATAACAACATAATAAGAAAAAGAAGCTGGAAACATGGAAGTGAAAGAGCAGAATCTGTGGCAAAGGCTGAATTCCATCCTATAACCGTTATTATGTGTCTAGTGGGTTGCAGAGGAATAATTTTTTACGAGCTTCCTCCACGTGGCCAGACAATAACTGCGGAGAAGTACTGTGAGCAACTCACCCAACTCAGAGTTGAAATCCAAGCAAGACATCCAAATTTGGTCAATCGAAAAGGCATCATTTTTCACCGTGATAACACTAGACAACATGTCGCTCAACAGACACTGCAAAAACTTAGAGAGTTAAAATGGGAAATCCTCCAGCACCCGCCGTATTCCCCTGACCTTGCCCCAAAAAATTACGTACATCCATCCATTCAAGATGATAACCGCTAAGGACGCCCGGAAACCTCTACGACCGACGAGATTGACAAAAATTCAAAATACAGTACTAAATGATCGCCGACTGAACGTACGCAAGATTGTTGACATTTTAAACATCTCGATAGGCAGTATCTGCTACATTTTATATGATGTTTTGGGTATGAGAAGCTTTCCGCTAGATATTAACATTCGACCAAAAATGCATTCGAATAAACATTTCCCAAGAGTGTTTAGACTTGTTTAACATAATTGCAGTGAATTTCTTCGACGTTTCGTAATAGTAAATGAAACATGGATTCATCGTTACAGGCCAGAGATGAAGGAGCAGTCAAAACCGCAGGTGAAAGTGCACCCAAGAAAGTAAAAACGGTTCCATCTGAAGGAAAAAGTCATGGCTACGGTTTTTTGGGATGCTCATGGTGTTATGCCTATAAACTACCTGGAGAAAGGTAGAGCCATCACCGGGAATTATGCTTCACTACTAGACCAATTGAATTGACCTGGTACTATTCAGGCGAAACGTCCATATCTCGCAAAAAAAGAAAGTTCACACGTCTCAGATTGTTATTGCAAAACTGTATATCTTCGCTTCAAATCTGGCGAATACCCACCGTATTCGCTAGATTTGGCTTCCAGCGATTACTTCTTATTTCCAGACGTGAAAAAATGGCTGGCTGGACGAGAATTCACTTCGAATGATGAAGTTTAAGCTACGACGAACGCTTATTTTGCAGCTGAATAAATCTTATTATAATGAGTGTGTCAAAAAATGTATTGATTTGCAAGGTGACTATGTAGAAAAATATAAAAAAATTCTCTTTAATCTTGCGTTTTCTCTATCAGACTGAAAACTTTTGGAACGACTCTCGTATTATTAATATTATTATTATAAAAAAGTTCTTCTTTCTCACATTTGGTCAATGTGGTTCCATGTTTGGCTGACGGGCCAAAGCCAAGTCAGCACAAACGCTATTACCATTATGTATTAAGGAATGACCTGACAATGTTACATGTTTTCAAAATCACTGACTTCTGAATGTTTCTGTGTATGTTTGTGTTGAGTCCTAATTGTACTAAGTGTGGTGTGAATGTTATTGGTGTAAGGCCTGTGGCTGATATAATGAGGGGGACAATGATGACTTTTTCTTGTTTCCATAGCCTTTTTATTTCCGTTGCAAGGTCTGTGTATTTAAAAATTTTTTATGTGTGTTTCGTTTGGATGTTTGTGTCGTTGGGGACCGCTATGTCAATTAGATAGGTGACTTTTCCTTTTTTGCACTGAAAAGTAATATCGGGTCTATTGGCGGAGACTGTTTTATCCGTATGGATACTGATGGCCCAGTAGAGCTTGTAATCTTTATTTTCAAGTATGGATGTTGGTGTGTATTTGTAGTAGGGATCTGTCTTTTCTATGAGTTTGTATGTTGTGGCTAGTGCTTGGTGAACTACTTTGACAGCTGAGTCATGTCTGGCTGGGTATTCTGTTCCGGCTAATATTTTACATCCGCCTGTTATGTGTTCGATCGTTTCTTTCTGCTGGTGGCATTTCCTGCATCTGTCTTCTGTAATAGTAGGGTCTTTGATGATATGCTTTTGGTAGTTTCTGGTTAATATGACTTTATCCTGGATGGCAAGTAAGAAACCTTCTGTTTCAGGGAATAGCTGCCCTTCCTGTAACCAGGTGTATGATTGTTTTTTATTTACGTAGTCTTGTTCTATGTGGTATCTGTGTTTTCCGTGGAGTGTTTTCTCTGACCACGTTTTCATCTTTTCCTGTTGTAATTGGGTGTGACTGTGTGTGTCTGCTGAGTGGTCTGCCCGGGATAAGTCGAGAGGTGTGTAGTTTTTGTCTGCTTTCACTGTCGCTGTGTGGAGGCTGGTTTGCTTGCTGTGAAAGAATTTCCTAAGTGCTTGTATTTGTTTATTGTATAATGATCCGATGTCTATAATTTCTCTTCCTCCTGCCTTCCTCTCGATGGTTTCTTTGCATGCGTTGGGGTGTAATTTCCTGTATTTGGTGAATTGAGATCGTATAAGGACGTGAATATTTTCTATGTCTGTTTGTGACCATTGGATGATACCAAATGAATATGTGAGTATAGGTATAGCTAAAGTGACCATACGTCCCGTTTTGAACGGGACTGTCCCTTTTCTCGGTCATCTGTCCCGTTGTCCCCAAACAAAGCGCCGGGACGGTAAATAGTCCCGTTTTCCGAAACCGCGCGAAAATTTTAAATTACGATGCTCGTGAGACACGCGCGGGCGGGGAATCACAGACCGTCGCGACGTCGACGATTGGCGATTCCCCTACCCGCGCGCGCTGTCGGTTACCTAGTAACGCGGGGAGAAGAGGGAGCATAAAAATGCCGACCGTGCCGCTGCTTCCAGTTCTTCAGTGTTGAACTTTTTCAAGAATTCAAACGCGCCAGCTTCAAAGGATTTGGATATTGCTGCTGCAGAAGGCGTCTGGGTTTATCACACTATACAAGAAAACCACAGTTTTCGCTCCAATGATTGTGCGTCGAAATTAATCCAATCATATTTTGATCCAAAATTCACATGTGCGCGTACAAAAACAGAAGCTATTATAGTAAATGTTTTTGCGCATACAGCGATCGAAAATTTAAAAGATGATCTCAATAAGTCCAATTGTATTACAATTTTAAACGACGCTTCAAACCACGGTAACAAGAAAATATATCCTTGTGTAGTGCGCTTTTTTCAACCTTATGAAGGTGCGCAAGTAAAAAATTTTAGACCTCCAAGAGCAACCAGGTGAAACTTCTGATATCATAGTCGACTATTTACACCAAGTATTGACAGATAATAATTTGTCAAATAAAGTCGTGGCATTTTGTGGCGACAATGCTAATATCAATTTTGGGGGTGTAGCTAGGCGAGGAACTAATAATGTATTAGCAAAATTACAATCATCTCTGAAAAACCGTTGATAGGTATTGGATGTGGAGCCCATATAATTCACAATGCAACAAAATCTGCTGCAGATGGTCTACCTTTAGATTACGAAAGCATTATCGTAAAAATATATTAATTTTTTTATATTTACACGGTTCGAGTTGAAGCTCTAAAGGAGTTTTGCGCTGAAGCTGAAATAGAACATCACCAAATGCTCGGCTACAGTAAAACCAGGTGGCTTGCGCTTATGCCTGCCTTGGAGAGAGTTTTAAAAATGTACCAGCCGTTAAAAGACTATTTTTTGACCATTGAAAAATGTTCCAAATTGTTAAAAAACTTTTTTGATGATCCCATATCAGAATTATGGCTTCATTTTTTACACGCTCAGTCAGCAAGTTTTTACCAAGCTGTATTGAAGGTTGAAGGTCAGACGGTGTAGGCAATTGAGGCTGCAAAAGAAATCAATCATCTCAAAGACAATTTGGCTCAGAAACAGATCAACCAGTTTCTTCCATTTACTGTTCGTAGTTTAATTGTGAAATTAAAAGATAATGGCACTAATATTGATGAAGAGTTTGTGAAAAAATACGGCCACAGAATTTTATAAAACAAGCCGTGAATATCTGGAACAGTGGATTTGCTTTCTTACTAAAGAAATGGAGATATTTCATTGGGCAGATTTAAGAAAAGTACCTGCATGGGAAGATATTCAAAACGCGCTGGATGTATTGATTGAAAAGGGATATTTTCCCTGTAACAAAGATACAGAAGTATTTGACGAATTTAAATTAATTTCAAGCTACGTCACTTCCCAAAAAATTACCGAATGGGATAATTTAAAAGTCTCCACAGAAACTCGTTGGGTGGAAGTATTCAAACACTTTCGCACCAACAATCTACAACATGAAAATTTTTGTATTTTAATTGAATATATTTTATGTCTACCTGGTACAAATGCTCCAGTAGAAAGAATCTTTTCTCTTATGAATAAATTGTGGACGTCTGAAAAAAATCACTTACAGGTACCAGTTCTGAAAGCGATGTTGATAACTAAGGTCAATATAAAAAAAAGTGCCAAGAATTTTATTCTTATTTAAAATCATCACCAACTTTATTAAAGCAAATTTGTTCCTCTGATAAATATAAATACAATTAAAAAAAATATGGTGCATATAATTTAATAATTTCTGTCAGAGGAACTTTGCTTCAATAAAGCTGGTTAACTGGTGATTGATTTTTATTTTTCACAACTTGTTATAATAAAAATAATTATAATTAATATGAATATAATAACAGTCAATACTAATTGCATTAAGTTACACTTTTTCTAAATAAAGAAAATTAAGAAGTTGTGTTTATTTTCATTGTTAACCTGCTAACATGGGTATAAAAACTTATGTCCCGTTTTGAGTTCAAAAATAAATGGTCAGTTTAGGTATAGCGAACGTGTTGTGGCTTTAGTGAGATTCTTAGAGTTGAGTTTTGTTTGTAAAAGTTTCGTCAGTCTGTTTTTGAATTCGGTTCGGAGCTCTGTTTTGATGTGAGTGTGGTTGAGTTTGGTGCTTTGTTGGAAGCCTAGATATTTGTATGTTTCTTTATCGAACATGTTATCGAGTGTTTCAATGTTGATGCTTTCTGTCTCATGGTGGCCCTTCCACTGGCCTTTGTTGATGTGGAGCACTTTGCATTTACTTATATCAAATTCCATATTGACATCTAAGGTGAATATTTCTGTGATTTTGAGGAGTTCTTTCAGCTGTATTTTTGTGGCAGCGTAGAGTTTTATGTCATCCATATAGGAGGTGGTTTATTTTATGTTGATTCACTTTTTGGTGTCTGATATTGAAGCCATGCTCTGTTCTGTTTAGTATATTTGAGAGTGGATTGAGACAGAGGCAAAACCATAGAGCGCTGAGCGAGTCTTCCTGAAATATACCCCGTCTGATGTACAGCTCTTCTGTTTGGATGCGTTCGGTTTGTGTTTCTAGGCGTATTTTGGTTTTCCATGTTTTCATAATTTGCGCGAGAAATTGCTTGAGGTGTTGGTTGATTTTATAGATTTCTAGGGCTCTGATTAACCAGCTATGGGGTATGGAGTCGAAGGCTTTTTTATAGTCTATGTAACCGATGTGAAGGTTTATGTGTTCTTTTTTGGTTTGTCCCATAATCACGCTATCTATGATCAGCTGCTCTTTGCATCCTCGACTATTTTTCCTGCATCCCTTCTGCTCTTCTGTGAGAATATTGTTGTCTGTTAGATGTTGTTCTATATTCTTGAAAATTGTGGCTGTGATGATCTTGTATAGGTTGGAAGACAGGTGATAGGTCGGTAGTTTGACGGGTTTGTGGTGTCTGAGCTTTTGGGTATAACATATGTTATTCCTTGTGTAAGGAAAGTGGGAAATGTGTGTGGTTGTAGAATGGCTTTGTTGATTTGGTGTGTGAGTACTTCGTGTGTGGTGGTAAACTGTTTGTACCAGAAGTTTTGTATATTGTCTATTCCAGGACATTTCCAGTTGTGTGTGTGTTTGATAGTTTCTGTAATTTCTTGTGTATTTAATGTGGAATTTTCTTCTTCTGTCACATGTTTATGTTTGTCTTCTTCGGCTTTGATCCAGGGGGTGTTATTATTATGTAGTTTGGGGGGGGTTCTGACCAGATACTTTTCCAATAATCTGTAAGTTCTTGTTTGTTTGGTGGTTCAGTCACTTATGTCTGTTTGTTGTACATAGTTTTCCAGTAGAACTATTTTTCGCTTCTTCGGAAGAGGTTGTTGGTGTCTTATTATTATTATTATTATTATTACAGATTCTTGGTTTAAAGCCGATATTAATGGCATGTCTTTTACGAGCTACAACTACTGAAGAACATCAACAAATTCGAATTTTTATTAACAAAATTTCAACACACACTCTAATAACTGGCGATGAATTTTTTGAGATTAATCTTGGAATTATTGGTCCAGTAAGTAACGAAACCCATTTAAGTATAATAAATGAAAAGAAAATAGAGAGATTTTGCAACGCTTTTTTTGGTAGGCCACTGTCTTTATCTTTATTTGAAGCATGCGCCCACCGTTTGGAGCTTGCGCAGTAGTAAAAAGGAAGAGATTAAACATAAAGACTCAGTTGTTACCGTTATTTGAAGCATGCACCCACCATTTGGAGCTTGCGCAGTATTGAAGCAAAGTAAGAAAAACCTTTATTAAGAATAACAATTTTCCTTTTTTAGGAACTTATAAGAGAGGTATTTAAAGTTCGTTATTCTTAGTGCTATTATGGTAGAGCCTGTTTTTTTTCCTACCTAGGTATACAAACCGCTAAGAAAATACAGTGAAACTGAAATAACAATCTTTTATTGCAAATAACACTGACAACAGTTAATTAGTGCTCAGATTATATTGTGGTTTTACAATCATTGACACAATGACATTACAGTGTATGTAATGCTAATTTCAAATGCAATTTTATTTATCGCACATTCGTATTACCTTGGAAATATTGAAGAAAGTGATAGAAACCTGCTAAACACAATTTTACTTTTATTGACCCATTAAATACTAACAACCGTTGTACTTAACCATGAAATGAATGGAAAAAATCCCCTAAATTTATTAAAGATGAATACTAACCTAACCTTGCAATTCATTCGCGTTAATACTGCGTATGCTTGAGATAATGATAAGGACAATGACATGTGACAAATAAGCCAAAATTTACATCTTTATCATCTGATTCTTTCTAAACAAATCACCTTTTTCAGTTTGTCAGCAATATAATATTGAGAATAAGTGAAAAGGTTTTTGTTGCTTTCTGATTATATTTTCTATTTTAGATTGCGGGAAGTGTGTTAACTTATGTTTTAGTGGCTCTTCAGTTTAAAATTCCTCCCAAGAACAGAAATAAATATTCGCTGAGAACGTGGAAACATATCACTGTAGCATTGTGTGGGCAACATTTTTATCACTGATCCTCGGCACATTTCTACATATTTAAAGTACAGGATTAACAAACGAGAAGTTATGAAAAGGAAGAAAAAATAGAAACCAAAGTTTTCACTAGTTATGATTGCTTTCCACTTAATAAATAATAATAAAAACAATCTTTTTTTTTTAAACCTTTACAAAATTTTTACCCAAGATGTTAAATGGGTTGTTAAACCCTGTTTGGAATTTTATCAAAATGGTGCATATAAAGTTTATTCATTCTGTTTGAAAACATATGTTAAAAAAAGATAAAGATTCGTAACATACTCAAGTAAGGTCATCCATTTAGACAAGAATAGATAAATAGAATACTTGTTATATATAAAAAAAAACCGGTCAAGTGCAAGTTGAACTTGCACAATTAGTGTTCCGTACGTTGATTGTTTTTAAAATAAAAAAATTTGTTAGGGTGGTATAAAATGATCAGTGACGTCACAAAACACACCTCCAATGAGTTTTCAACAAAGTTTGTTTCCAATCTTTACTGAAAACTGGTGACCTTGAAATTTTGTTTTTTTTATATACCAGATAAATTATTAAAGGTAATGATAATTTTCGTTCAATCTATACCCCGTGGAGAATATTCCAGGATTTTTTCAAAATTTTTTGATCAGTACTTTTCGAGATAAGGTAGTGGACAGCGATTTTTCACGATTTTTTGAAAATAATACGAAGAAAAGTGTGCGCAAGTATTACATTATAGATATATATATATATATATATATATATATATATATATATATATATATATATATATATATATATATATATATTACTCGTGTTTTCACAAGCTTTCATTTGACACCACACTCGATGACCTAGCAAAAAAATTTTTTTTTCACTTCCGATTTCACCCCTCAAAACGAATCCCTTAAGTCGAAATTTATGTTACGGTGATATAAAATGATCAGTGACTTCACAAAACATACCCCAAATAAGTTTTCAACAAAGTTTATTTCCAATCTTCCTGAAAATTGATGACCTTGAAATTTCTGTTTTTTTTATTACAGGTAATGCACTCGTGATAATTTTCGTTCAATCTACACCCCGTGGAGAATATTCCAGAATTTTTTCAAAATTTTTTGATAAGTACTTTCCGAGATAAGGCGGGTGGACAGCGATTTTTTAAAAATCATACAAAGAAAAGTGCGCGCAAGTATTACATTATATATATATATATATATATATATATATATATATATATATGTATATATTTTACTCGTGTTTTCATAAGCTTTCATTTGACACCACACTCGATTACCTAATAAAAAAAAATTTTTCACTTCCAATTTCACCCCCCAAAACTAACCCTTTAAGTCAAAATTTAACTTTCAAAACTACATGGCTCTGATGAGGCCATCAGTTCCTATATTACTACCAAATTTCAACTTTCTATGACAAATAGTTTCGGAGAAAATCGGGTGTGACAGACGGACAGACGGACAGACAGTGATCTTATAAGTGTTCCGTACGGACCACTAAAAATAACCGGTCAAGTGCAAGTTAATTGATGTTAAAATAAAAAATTTTGTTACAGAGGTATAAAATGATCAGTGACTTCACAAAACACACTCCAAATGAGTTTTCAACAAAGTTTGTTTCCAATCTTTACTGAAATCTGATGACCTTGAAATTTTTGTTTTTTTTGTACCAGATAAATTATTAAAGGTAATGCATTCGTGATAATTTTCGTTCAATCTACACCCCGTGGAGAATATTCTAGAATTTTTTCAAAATTTTTTGATAAGTACTTTTCGAGATAAGGCGGGGGGACAGCGATTTTTCGCAATTTTTTAATAATAATACAAAGAAAAGTGCGCGCAAGTATTATATTATATATATATATATATATATATATATATATATATATATATATATATATATATATATATATATATATATATCAGGTGTGACAGACAGACAGGCAGGCAGACACAGAAGTCACCTTATAAGTGTTCCGTACGGAACACTAAAAACCGGCTAAGTGCAAGTCGGACTTGCGCAATTCGTGTTCCTTACGCTGATTGCTTCTAAAATAAAATCCTTACCTAGGCTAAATTAATTAGGTCCCTGACATGTATATATCTTAAGATCCAATATGTATTTTCACGTTTTTTCTTAGCCAATAATAGATAATAGTTATAACATCTTATCTACCTATTAGCCAATAGCTCAGTCTAGAATCTAGTATTAAAAGTGTAAAACAAATATTTACTGCCTAAATATTTGTTTAATTATGATCAAATAAAATAAAAAAGTTTTGTTTCGGTACCTATCCGTCGGCCACTAGTATGTGTACCAAATAATTTTTTTATACCAGATAAATTATTATTTATGGAGAATATTTCAGAGTTTTTTCAAAATTTTTGATCAGTACTTTTCAAGGGGAGAATAGCAATTTTTGGTCATTTTTTTACAATAATACAAAGAAACGTGTGCGCATCATATATATTTTTGAACTCGTGTTTTCACAAGCTTTTATTTGACACCCCACTCAATGACCAGGTAAAATTTTTTTTTCACTACCGATTTCATTCCCAAAACGAATTTCTTAAGGCAAAATTTAACTTTCAGAACTACACGGCTCTGATTGGGCCAACAATTTCTATATTTGTGCCAAATTTCAACTTTCTATGTCTAATAGTGTCGGAGAAAACCGTGTGTGACAAACAGACAGATGGACACCGAAGTGAGCGTTCCGTACAAAACACTAAAAAACGATAAAGCAGTTAATCTAATACTTCTTGCCCATGCAAACCCTTATTTTCACAATAAGTACTAAACTTGAGTCGCTTTCACTAAAGAATAACTAACAAGCATTACAAGACGATATTTTAAATTAATTGGTCCTTCATGACAAGATGTTATTCCCAAGTTGAGTAAAGTAAAGGCCTGATAGATATTTACAACTGAAACGTGACATTTTCCTCTGCATACTATTTCTGTTAAAATGGAAAATAATGAAAATATAACACAATTTTTAGATCTCTCAACTTCCAGAACCAAAGAGAAGTCGGGGAGCATATGCCCTAAGAAAGAAAACTTTTTTTATTGAGGATTTTCTTCAGTGAGTTCCATTGTAGGTAGGGTTTTTTTCTGTGACAAATCTCTCCCTCTGATAGACTCTTTTTAAATTGGGTATAAGTTTTTAAAATTCCACTGTACGTAGAAGCTCATTTTGTAAAAAATTTCCCCTTCCCCTAGTAATCGATTTTTATAGGCGATGCAAATTTCCACTGTAGGAAAGAGTTCTTTTTTGTAAAAAATCTTTTCGCTCCAGTCATCATTTTTTAATTTACTGAGTTGTCTAAGCTGTTAAAGTTCCACTACAAGAGAGATTTTTTATCAAGGGGCTTTATCTCCCGGTTTTCCGATTAACGCCCCCTTTCCTTCTACAAGTAACTTTGCTTCTTTTTTTCCTTAAAGGGCAGCCTCTTATATCCATATGACCCTTGAACCTGGCTATATCAATGGAAGCAATCCTTCTAACACCAAATCATTTGAAAAGCCTGAGATTTTCTTTACGGATGGTACAATGTTTCTTTTTTCTTTTCAAGGTTTTATTGCCGGTTTTATTACGTTTTCAGCTACTTTTGTCTTCCATAATTTTTACCACCAGTTCCCCATCCGGCTCTGTCAAGAGATTTTCAAACATTCTTTGCTTGCTTTACTTGTCTTTCGGATCTGTTTTTCCAATTTCTCTGCCAGCCCTTTTTGAAGTTCTATTACCAAGACTTCAACCCACCGCACAGTGTCTCGACTAGTACAAGCTAGCGGGACAATATTATTTCTTCACTTATTTCAATTGTTTATGTATATTCCAGGTATCTTTTTAAGAAAAAAAAAGTTGAAAAATGTGTACTGTATGTGTATTAATCGAAATATGTAGCTGCAAGACGGAAGTGGTTTACTAATGTGTCTCATTTGTTCACTATTGTCGCTAATTGTTCTTTAATTAGCTACATACGTCTACCTACTCATTATGTGTGAAAAGCACAATCATGTTTGTTTACAAAGAAATTTCTAGGAAAAAAATAAAAATCATAATGATAGTACCCACATTTATTAATTTACAAAATATTATTTCTTTTAAAATAAATTAGTACAATAACAGTATCTATATATATCAATTATTTACAATAACAAGGTGTATAAGTAAAAGAAATATAATATTAAATAACTTATATACTAAGGCATGAATTATAAGCAACTACAACACACAATAAAATAAGAATAATAATTACAATAAAAAAATACTTAAACCTACTAATCACCATCAGATGAGTCGTCATCACCGCTCTCCCATTCAGTAGAATATTCAGAGAGTAAATAGTCCTCCTCATTTAATTCGTGATGATGACTTACTGATGGTGTTTCGGATGGCAATGAAGGTGGGATAATCAACTGCAGAACATCCGATGGCAAAGAAGTAAATTTTCTTCGCAGTAATTCTCTATACGAGTTGATAACAAGATCAGACGTAATTAAAAGCATTCTCAAAAGATCTGTATTTGTGGCAATACGTGACCGCTTCCTGGTGTGCCGTTCACGGAATCTACGACAGTCTTTATTTCTTGCCTCCTGGGCTTCTTCGGAGAGTTGTCCAATGGGAAGAAGAAAAGACTTTATAACTTCCGCGCTGTGTACAAGAATTTTATGCACAGTAACGGGCATGGAATACCACGAATACAGATCAAGGTATAATTTTCTAGTATCAACACAAAACTTTTCGAATTCTATATAATTTATGTCATATCCCGATGACAAAGGTCTTAAAATTACATGAAATCTACGAATAAGGTTTACGTCTAATCTTGTAATTTCGCTGCTCAATTCAGCTTTGGAAAAAAATCTACGTGCTGTGTTTCCATCGTTTGTGTTACCAAACCCAGGTTTTGGTTTATCTACAATGAGACCCATACGATCTTTAAACACTTTTTGTATCTCTTGTGAGCGTTGCTTCACAATAGCTTTGTCGTTATCTCCCCTGACTTGCCACTTTTTTATTTCTAAACGATAACTGATGTGAAGCAAACATTCAAACGTGCGGATTCATGCATGTAAAGTAGATAAACCAAATGCAAGGCGTTCTTCGTTGCTGGGATATTTCTTTGACTCCTCGTTCATAGTAGACGAGGTGGCACCGCAAATATAACACTTTTGTGTTGAACTTGTGTCTGTTAAGGCATTGCACACTTTGCCATCAGTCATTGTCAACAACAAATCGTGTTTAATAGAGATTTGAGATCCAGCAACGTTACATAATGTTGGAAGAAGCTGACTTACTTCATCTAAAATTTTAGAAGTTTCTTCTTTCGTAAACTCTTTTGTCTCCTTGGCAAAAATAAACTTAATAGGACGGCAATATAAAGTCTTGGATTTTGCCAGATCACAGTTTCGCCATCAAGCAGACTCAAAGGGACAAATGAGTATACGAACAAAAATTCGTCTGTAGCGTTAGTGTTCTCAAATTTCTGCTTATACGTGCTATGCCCCGAACTCTCATCACAGCCCCATTTGCTTACCAACGTATAATATGAACGAGGTAACACACTTCTAATGACTTCCGTCTGAGCTTTAACTAATCGTTCAGCCGTTTTATCCAAAATCGCGTGAAGTTTAATTTCAGCTCGAGATTCAGTCACAGAAATATATTCGTCAGAAGGACAACAAGAAGCTTTGGACTTACCTAAACTATAAAACGATGGATACACTTGATGTCCCGCTTTCATTGATCATTTTCTTGTTTGTTTATATGAGTGAGAAGTCGATTTCGAGTCCACATAATAAGCTAAAGCTTCGTCTGGTGTTAACTGCCGACTTTGTCCAGAACACTTATTATTTTCTCTAGTTTCACTGACCGCGACGTTATGGATCTGTTTAGCAACACTTCGATGCCCTTCTTTTCGAGTAGCTAACTCAGCTGCTGTAATAAGCTCACTTGCACTTCGCGATTCCAAAAGATCTTCTACTCTCCGTCTCTTCGTTTTCGTTGATGAGTCTTCAAATGATTTTCTGGGTCGCCCTACGGAAAGAGCCGCTGATGATGTTGAAGTGCACGACTGGTTAACACACATCTTTATTTCGATTCCGGATCCCTCTAACCAATCTTTATGTTTGATTAGAAACATTTCTTTGTTACGCTTTAAAGAAGTCCACTTTTGATTGAATTTTGCTGAAAGGCTTGATATTTTCATTTTGAGTCGTTTTAGAGAATCGTCAGAAACATCAGACATATTGAATTTTTCACTTATATAATAAAAAATGCCACTGTTTCGTTCAGTTTTGTCATGTTTTAGCCATTCCTCAAAAAACTCCATTTTCGTCATAGTCACGACTCGTTTTGAAAAAAATAAAATAATTTTACTTTCGGGCCTTTTCGGAGTCTATAATATATATGAATCTGTGCCTGAATGTTGTAGGTATTACATATAGAAAAATCTAGGTTGATATATGTGGATAAAAAAAGTTGCTACTTTTAAAGTTTACAATTAGTGTAAAATTTGCTGGATTTATCTATACATTTACAAATTGATATTACACCAAAAGTATACATATTTTTTATAAAAAATATAAGTCATAATAGAGTACAAACCTTCAACAGAATATTCCATCACAAAAAACTCGTTTCATTTTGCTACCAATTTTAAAATATGTTATCACAAGTGTACATAAAATGCAACTGATTTGCAAATGAAAATGACCTCTCTTATAAGGGTTACTTTGACCCCCTGATAAGATACCTTTATGAGGTGATAAACAAATTAATTCTTGGAATTCGTTAAATGGAGGGGGGGGGGGGGGTTGTTTACAAGTCGTTATCAGTGGTTCCTGGAAATTACGTCATGAATATTGTCCCGCTAGCATATTCTTGCCGAATTACTGTGCACCGGCCTATGCAGAAGAGCTCCTTCATCAAGAGTGAAGAGAGAATTTTTTAAGGCCACTAATATTTTAGGAACCTAAAAGCGGTTTTTTGAACATAAATAGTAGTTTAATTATATCAGTTTTTTTAATCGCATCACAGTTTCATATTTCAATATTTTTTAGTGCTATACTGGGTTACAAGTCTGATAGATAAATGCGTAGAAATAAATGTGCTCTATTTTACCTTAATTGTTTTATTTTGTCTAGAATAGTAACACTTCAATTCTATTTATTTTAGTAACATTTATATTTATAGTATTTTTATTTCTATACTAGACGAACACTACTGGTGAATAAAAATCAAATTCAACATTCATATAACTTCATATAAATTCATTAGTTGTTAGTAGTGGTGGATCCATGTTCCATCCACTGTCACATATCGCATGAAAAAATCTTTTTTATTGCGCTTAAACAGGTCCAAGCAGCGCTCAAAATCATCAACACGTTGTTGTTTTTGGTGAGCAAACACGGTACCCATTTCGAACAGAGCTTTCTCATGCTCAATTGTTCATGCAAAATATGATCATTACGTTCTTTTGATATCTTTAGGGTGTCAGCTATCTCACGACTGCGTTTAAATTCAGCATACCAGTAAATGATGAGTGATTTTCCAGGGGCAGAGTCCCCATAACCCTATCAAGCCATAACTTTGCTTGAACGATATTTTTTCCCATCAAAAACAGTGTTTAACCATTGTTTTGAAAATATCAAAAGCGTCACTAAAACCACTGTAACTTGTAAGCTAATAGTCGAAATGCATGAAATTTTGACATGTATCGTTTGAAGGTTGGTACTTCCTAAAAATCATATGGATCTTTTGAAAAGAGCGACATCTATGTGTCGGACCAAAAACTTTTCAACCTACATGTTATAATATTGTTTTTAGTCATTTCCGAATAATTCTTTACTGACTCTTGTTGGTTTGATTTTGGAAAAAGTTTTTTAGTGTTTATTATTAATATCTGTGTAGGTTTTTTTGTTTGGTTTTATTGGGGAAAAAACCAGTTTAATATTATCAGGTACATGTAGTGATAATGATGTTAAACTCTGTTGTCTTTTTAATTTCATTCATTCTCTCTCTTTCATTCTTCTCTCTCTCTTTCATGCATCTCTTTCGCACCTATACTGAATATTCCCTACGAGATAATAGAAACCGTATAGCACAGGTAAGCTTCTATAAAAAGAAACTGCAACCGTATTAAAAAATCAAATTTAGAACTTATTTCAGAACAACATCTTTCCCGGGTGAAATACTTTACCAATTTTTAAACATGATTTTTGTTAATATTGAAAATATTGAAGAAAGTAGCATATACGTAATTTTCATATTGTTCAACTTCAAAAACCCTAAGACGAACATATGTTATAATGCGATAAGTTCGAAACTTCTCCACCTTTTTAAACCCTAATACGTTTGACTACATATAATACGTAGGCTGAAAAGTTTTTGGTCTGATATATATGTTGCCCCTTTAAAAAAAATCCATATGATTTTGTAGGAAGTACCAACCTTCAAACGATACATGTCAAAATTTCATGACATTTCGACGACTAGTTTAGAAGTTACAGTGGATGGAAAAAATCGAATTTCGTGTGTTGGTTAAACACTGTTTTTAATGGGAAAAAATACCGTTCAAGCAAAGCAATGGCTTGATTAATGTTACGGGGACTCTGCCCCTGGAAAATCACTCATCGTTTACAAGCATGCTGAATTTAAACCCGATCGTACAGATACAAATGCTGATATATGCTCTGAACGCCCAAACGAGGTAGTTACACCGGAAAACATAAAAAAAATCCACAAAATTATTCTGGATGACCGTATAGTGAAATTGCATGAGATCGCTGACACCCTAAAGATATTAAAAGAACGTGTTGGTCATATTTTACATGAACATTTGGGCATGAGAAAGCTCTGTCGAAATGGGTACTGCGTTTGCTCACAGTGGACCAAAACAACAACGTGTTGATGATTCTGAGCGCTTTTTGGATCTGTTTAAGCGCAATAAAAAAGATTTTTTCATGCGATATGTGACAGTGGATGAAACATGGATCCACCACTACACACCGGAATTAAATCGGCAGTCAGCTGAGTGGACAGCAGCCGGTGAACGCCGCCCGAAGCGACCAAAGACACAACAGTTGGCTGGGAAGGTTTTGGCCTCTGTATTTTGGGATGCGCATGGAATAATTGTCATCGACTATGCTGAGAAGCAAAAAACCATCAATAACGAATACTATATAAAGTTATTGGTGCCTTTGAAGGCACAACTCGCAAAGAAACGGCCCCAAATAAGCAAGAAAAACAATGCTCTTTCATCAAGACAAGGCACCGTGTCACAAGTCAGTGGTTACGATAGTAAAATTGCATGAATTGCCGTATTCTTCAGATTTGGCTCCCAGCGACTATCAGCTATTCGCAGACCTCGCAGATTTGGCTCCATTGAAGAAGTTATTGCCGAAACGAGGCCTATTTTGAAGGCAAAGACAAATCCTTGTACAAGAAAGGTATAGAAATGTTAGAAAAATGTTGGACTGATGGTATCGCTCTTGAAGGAGACTATGTTAATGAATAAAGACGAATTTTGCAAAAAAAAACCTGTTTTAACTAGGTAGCCTTTCAGCCGAAATGTTAGTATTAATTACAGTTTGTTCTTATCCCAAACAAGAATTAGAAAATCTTATACTCCCTTCCACTAAAGTGATCTTTTCTTTCTCAGCCTGTATTCAGCCATTTCTGAATGTAGGCCTCTTCCAAAACCTTCTATGCCCTTCTATCCATTGCAACCTGTGTCCAATTCGTTCCTGCAATCCTCTGGATGTCGCCTCGCCATCTCTTTTGTGTTCTTCCCACACTTCTCTTAATCTCCTTTGGTCTCCATGTTAACATTTTATTAGTCCATCTATTCGAATCTTGTCTCGCAATGTGGCCCGCCCATTGCCACTTTAGCTGTGCTATTTTTTCCAATACATCCCCGGTACTTTTGTTCTTTCTCGAATATCTGAGAAAGAAACAAATTATAGTTGTCATTCTCACTTTAAGTACCCCATTTATGTCAAATTTGAAATCAATAAAACATTTCGTTCGAGAATCACGCGAGAGTACTAAAAAAAAAGGCAGACCGACAAAAAGCGTAGACTGATCTTCGTGATCTTTGACGTGCAAAAAATTCAGAATGTTTTTTTTTTCCACAAATACAATATTTCTCTTAGCAGGGAGAGTAATCTTCTCAAAACCATCACGAAGTAGCAACGGAACTTTCTCTTTGGAATAATTTAGATTACATTAGGTTTAAATGATAATTTTCCAATTTACGATAAAGTTTTTTTTTTATGAACTAGCCGGGCCCGCGGCTCCGCCCGCGTGGACTTGATTCGCCACTATCGTCACTGCTTATTCCTTATGTTACTCAACGTAATAAAATATCTCCCATTATTTCCCCTTATCTCTCAATATTTCTCCTCATCTACCATTATCTCTACATAATTTCCATTATCTAGGCTTATCTCTGCTCATCTCTCATTATTTCTCCTTATGGCCCATTATATCTCCTTATCTCCCATTATCTCACCTTATCTACAATTATCTAGGCTTATCTCGACTTATCTCTCAATATTTCTCCTTATTTCCCATTTTCTCACCATAACTCGCATTATCTACACTTATCTCTGCTTATCTCCCATTATTTCTCCTTATCTCCCACTATTTATATTTATCTCCCATTATCTCACCTTATCTCCCATTATCGAGGCTTATCTCGACTTATCTCCGATTATTTATCCTTATCTCCCATTATCTCAATTATCTCCCATTACCTAGGCTTATATCGAATTATATGAGATATGTATAAATTTATAAAAACACGTAAATCGGATAAGTGGTTCCCGAGTGATAAGCGCACTAACGGACAGACAGACAGACAGGCAGAGAGACAGACAGAGAGACGTTGCATTTTATATATATTCTAGATAGAAGATTACAGATAACCTAGCCAGAGAACAAATGTGTGAATTAAAAAAAAGAACACGTAAATCGGATAAGTGGATCTCGAATGATAAGCGCACTAACGGACAGACCGACAGACAGGCAGAGAGACAGGAAGACAGACAGACAGAGAGACGTTGCATTTTATATATATTCTAGATAGAAGATTACAGATAACCTGGCCAGACAACAAATGGGTAAATTAAAAAAAAAAAACACGTAAATCGGATAAGTGGTTCTAGAGTGATAAGCGCACTAACGGACAGACACACAGACAGAGAGAGGTTGCATTTTATATATATTATATTCTTTGCTTTAGGCAATGTCTTGCAAGAGAACGCGCTAGAGGCAAACTTTTCTCCGACTTGATTCACTATTATCGTTACTGCTTATTCCTGAAGTCACCTATCATAATAAAATATATCCTATAACCTGGACAGAGAACATATGTATGTTTAACAAAAAAGCACGTAAATCGGATAAGTGGTTCTCCAGTGATAAGCGCACTAACGGACAGACAGACAGACAGAGAGACGTTGCATTTTATATATATTATAGCTATTCTTTGCTACATAATATTGTTCCATATTTAATGGTTTAGCATGTTTAAAAAAAAAGCACGTAAATCAGATAAGTGGTTCTCCAGTGATAAGCGCACAAACAGACAGAGATACGTTGCATTTTATATATATTATAGATGTAATAAAATATATATCTATCACCTGGTCAGAGAACATATGTATGAATTTAAAAAATCACGTAAATCGGATAAGTGGATCTCGAGGGATAATCGCACTAACGGACAGACAGACAGACAGAGCGACGTTGCATTTTATATATATTATAGATATAGATTATTATTATTATATAACTTGGCCAAAGAATATATGTATGAATTTAAAAAAAAAAGACGCTTAAATCGGATAAGTGGTTTTCGCGTGATAAACGAACCAATGGACAGACAGACAGACAGACATTGCATTTTATATATATATTATAAATTATAGATTATAGATATTCTCTGCTACATAATATGGTTCCATATTTAATGGTTTAGGCTGTGTATTGCAAGGTAACGGCAAACTTTTTTTCCGGCTTCATTCACTATTTTACGTCACTACTCATTCCTTATGCTACCTATCGTAATAAAAATATAGCCTATAACCTGGCCAGAGAACATATGTACGTTTTAAAAAGTACGTAAATCGGATAAGTGGTTCTCCAGTGATAAGCGCACTAACGGACAGACAGACAGACAGAGAGACGTTGCATTTTATATATATTATAGATTTGATTTTTGTACACTGTGAATATTTCAAAATAAAACCCTTTTTATGGGACACCTTGTATTCGTTTAGAAATATTTCGCTACAACACTTCCTGAGTAAGCACATTTAGTCCAATGGTTAGCGTTATCTCTCTCTGATTGACTGCGATAAAATATGTCGCGTTCATTCCTGCTAGGTATGATTAAACAAGGCTGGATACAATCTGAAAACAAATTTTATTTAAAACGCAGTTTGCTAATTCCGGTAAAGTACTAGTTAACACAATCGCAGTATCGTCATCCTATGCATGTAGGATGCATTAATGTTATTGTGCATAAAAGTTATATTTAGAGTCCCAAATAAGAAAAATAGATAGATTTACAAATTTTTTGAATGGTTACACCTCTAAAGAGTAGTTGTGCCTTTCGTTGGTCAGAATGGCGTCCAATTTCGACATGGACTCACTCATTTGGGAATTCACAAGAATACGTTTAGGACAGAAACCGACTTTATTTGCTCCCGTAAAAGTTAAGCGCGATTCTGCGGTTGTTTCAAATATTTTAAAAAAGCTTAACTACTCAAGAAATGTGCGATTTTTGCGAAGTATTAAATAAAGGTAAGCATTTCCGTTTTAATATAATATATTTAACGAATTGCCAATTTTGAGCTAGGATAATAACTATTAAAAAAAATGGATAACACTAAACCGCTTAAGGGTTAGTTGGATAACGTGTCTATCCGCCTACCTGCCTACCTGAGGCAGATAGGCGATTAGGCAATTATTAGGGATGGCGATTTGAGATCGATGAATCGATTTTTTAAGGTAAAAAAAAATCGATTATTGAATCGATCTTGAGCAGTGCATCGATCCTATGAATCGATCTCAGACACCCTAAAATTGAAATTTGATTCGACTTCTGTTTCGCACTTAATTAACAAAAGTTTAGTGATAAGATGAGGTCAAAATATAATAATTCAACTAAGTTCATTATATATTAAAAAATTTTAATGAACGCAACGCAATTTTGCGCTAACAAAACCTCACGACGCTAACTATTTAAGTTAGGTAACCATTACCATGACAGAAAAATGAGACATTACAATGGATAAAGTTGTAGCTTTTCTTACTGATAATGGTGCGAATATGCTTAAAGCTGTCGTAAATGTTTACACGGCAAAAACAAACATTTGCCATGCTTCGCACATACATTGAATTTAGTGGCATCAAAACCAGATTCTCTTCGAAAGGCACAAGAAAACAAAACTAAACCATTGGCACTCATTCAATCTGTGTGCGCTCGATGGAATTTTATCTACTATCAACTGGAATGGTTTGTTCAACTGTCAGAAGTTGTAGCGCCAATATTACTTCAACACTCAAAAGCACCGGCCATGCTAACTGCAGGGCAGTTAGACCGTATAAAAGATCTCGTAAATATTTTCAAACCGTTAGAAACTACAACTAAAGAAATCTTAGGAGCAGAATATGTGACAGCCAACAAGATCATACCCATCGTATCTTGTCTTACAGAAACATAACGAAATGGAAACTCAAACGGAACTCGGTGCTAAAACAAAGATTTTAATTATTGAAGAATTAAAAAAGAGATTTGGAACTGTAGAGCAAGTCTATTTGTTAGCAGCGACAACAATTTTGAATCCTAGATTTAAAAAAAAAAATCACTTTTCTGACAAATTAGCCTGGCCCAGAGTAATAGATAAAGTAAATTCATTAATTTTAAGTACCGTTAGAAACTACAACTAAAGAAATATCAGGAGCAGAATATGTGACAGCCAGCAAGATCATACCCATCGTCTCTTGTCTTATAGAAACATATAACAAAATGAAAACTCAAACGGAACTCGGTGCTAAAACAAAGATTTTAATTATTGAAGAATTAAAAAAGAGATTTGGAACTGTAGAGCAAGTCTATTGGGCATGGTTTAAATGAAGAATTTAAGCACTATTTATCCCAGGAATTGTGCACTTGAAGTGTGACCCAATATCTTTCTGGCAGGAACAAAATATCTCTATATACCATCCCATTCGCTCAACAGCCATTAAATACATGTGTATTGTGGGACTATCTGTTCCTTGCGAGCGTATTTTTTCGGTCACTGGGAATATCGCAAATGAAGAACAAAATCGGTTGGATCCCAGTAGATTAAGCAGACTTTTATTCCTCAAAAGCTTAGATATTAAATACTGGGAATTGTAAATTATATATGATTTATAACAGTCAAAGATAAAGATCAATCTTTTTTTTAAAGAATCGCCATCCCTAGCAACTATTGCATTGCCTGGTTTCTTTGGGTAGGACATCCCTCGGTCCAATGTCCTACCTTAACGTGAAAAATTGTGCAAGTTGAACTTGCACAATTAGTGTTCCGTACGTTGATTGCTTTTAAAATAAAAAAAATTGTTACGGTGGTATAAAATGATCAAAACACACCCCAAAGGAGTTTTCAACAAAGTTTGTTTGTTTGAAATTTTTGTTTTTTTATATATCAAATAAATTATTAAAGGTAATGCACTCGTGATAATTTTCGTTCAATCTACACCCCGTGGGGAATATTCCAGAAGTTTTTCAAAATTTTTTGATCAGTACTTTTCGAGATAAGGTGGGGGGACAGCGACTTATCGCTATTTTTTAAAAATAATACAACGAAAACTCAGCTCAAGTATTACATTATATATATATATATATATATATATATATATATATATATATATATATATATATATATATATTACTCGTGTTTTCACAAGCTTTCATTTGACCCCACACTCGATGAGTGTGAGTGAGATTTTTTTTCACTTCCGATTTCACCCCCCAAAACTAACCCCTTAAGTCAAAATTTAACTTTCAAACAAACACGGCTCTGATGAGGCCATCAATTTCTATATTATTACCAAATTTCAACTACGACGACAAATAGTTTCGGAGAAAATCGGATGTGACAGACAGACAGACAGACAGACGGACAGACAGGCAGACAGACACCGAAGTCATCTTATAAGTGTTCCGTACGGAACACTAAAAATGATGTACGTGCTATATTAGTGATTAGAGATCAAAGTTAGTTCAGGTTAGCAAAAACGACTTCCCCCGACTTATCCTCGTAAATCTTTCAAAATTAGTCCTTTTTAGGCCTATCTCAAAACAAAAACCTCCATTTTTCTGAAAAGCCCGCGTACCGAGATTTTACCCATTCCTCTTACCATTTTTTAATTTTTAGTTAAATCATCTCTTGTGGAGCGTTTGCCTATCATCTCTAGGCAGATTGTGTGGGGTCCCCCAGGTCTCGGATTTAGTCCTAGCCCCGATTCCCCCTGACTTTTTTCCGGAGCGCGACGGGACGCGACGCGAGATGTAAAGCTCATGAAGGCCAAACGTTTGTGAGTACTACCAAGTAGTACTTTAGCTCTTCCTTTAAATTACAAGCCTTTGGAGATTTGAAGTAATAGTGCTCAAGAAGTGTCGCTGAAATCGTCGCTGGCTGAAATGTCTCGTAATTACTTCTTTCTTGTCTAGACCTCTGTTATTTCCTCTTCGCTCGTCCTTTGCCGCAGAGCAACAGAATTAATCCACAGGAGGACTTATATCAGAATGAGTGGCACAAGGTCACTTGGTCTCAGGTATCGACCCTTCGCGTTTTGTTCCAGCCCGAAGGACTCGCGGATAGAAAGATTAGGGTGCACTGCTGCGTTCCCCAGAAATTTCTGCTGTAACTTTATACCCTGTCGTAGCATCGTTCCGATATTTAAATCTCGGTAAATAACCGGTCGTTTCTAACGAACCAACACGCATCATCCTCAGGGTTGTATTCTGAACGGCTTGCACGGATTTTCTGCGCTTCTCGAACATATGAATCCACGTTCGACAGCCGTACAGAAGGGCTGGATGCATTATCATCATATATATTATCATTTTATTACGCGATAATAATTTGCTTGTACGATTTAGGAGTGGGTAAAGATTCGAGGTAGGGCTTTCCCAAGAAATAAAAAGCAGAATAATACAAGCAAGAATATCATTTAAGAAAATGCAAAAAGTTAACCAACAGGTTATTACGTTGCTATGTCTTCAATATTCTTTTCTATTGGATGGAAACATGGACCCTCACTGAAACAATGTGCAGAAGCATTGAGACCTTCAAAATGTGGGCTCACCGCAGTATGTTGAGGACATGGTGGAAGAACAGAGTGACCAATGAAACAGTTTTACAACGCACAAAGATAGATAGGTGCTTGATATCATAAAAAGAAGAAAGTTGGAGTAGTTTGCCCACGTAATGAGAAATCAGAAGTATAAATTGCTCCATATAATTATTCAGGGAAAAATAGAAGGTAGGCGTAATCCTGGCCACCGAAGAACATCCCGGCTTAAAAATATTCACCAGTGGTATAAAGTAAGCACCACGATACTCTTTAGGTCCGCTGCGGATAAAGTGAAGATCATGCGACTGATCGTCAATGTTCTGGCAGGACAGGCACTTGAAGAAGAAGTAAGGCTTTCAGTTTAGCTATCGCAACAGAAGCTTGGCCCTTCCAGACCAATCTCGTATCGCATATAAGACCTAATTCGTCCGAGATTCCTGGTTCCTCCAATCGAGACAGGCCCGGGAGATTTCTAACTGTCTTGAGGAAAAAAAATCGCTGGAAAATAGGCAGGCATATAGATAAATATATAGATAGGTAGGTAGGCCGTTGGCACAACGCATATTAAGTGTTTCCCACCGAGTACAATCTACAGCGATTCAAGAACAACGTGAATCGCCTTCTCCGCACACGTGTCGCTCCTGTAGCGCTTTAGGGACACGTGTGCTAGACCCATAAAAAAAAAGTCTTCTTTCTCCCTCTGCACTACTTTCATATACGCATATATTTCCCTTTTTTGCTGCACTCCTTGTCAGAGACCTAATAAGGGTACGTCACGTACCCTTATTAAATAAAATCTTTTTTGATCGAAATGAAAAAAAAAACAACCTACGTCAAAAGTGATAAGATATGCACATATTCTTAGAAAGTTAATACCTACTAGCTGATAACAAAAAAAAATGGTAAAATTATTTACCCTGTACTTTCCTCGTAACCAAACAGTTCTAAAATAAGTACTGTATTAGACTGTCTCATTAAAGGATAGCTTAATCTGAACGATACAAGTCGATATTTTAAATGGTACTTTATGGATAGAAAAAAAAATTGGGATTTTACAGATATTTACCACCAAAACCTGACATTTAGCTTTATATACTGTGTCGGTTACACTTGGAAATATTTTTAAAAAAGTATGAAGGTGGATTGAAACAAAGTAAATAATATTTTTTTGCAAAAATAATAATTTATTTCGCAACATAATCTCTATTGAGCTGAATCCACTTGGTCCAGCTAGAATTTTTTTATCCTCTGGGAAAAAATTGTTTCGATTTGTGTATAATACTCGTTTACAACCCAAATTACCTCTCTATTCGACAAAAATTCCTTCCCTCCGAGCCAATTTTTCAAGTTAGGAAACAATAACGTTGCGTAATAAGAGCCAGTCACGGTTTTTTATCCTTTTCCAAATGGTTAATTATGATGATACCCTGTGAGTCTAAAAAAAAACAATTGCCATCACTTTTCCCATCGATAAAACTGTTTTCTCTTTTTTCGGTGCACTTTCACCTTCGCCAACCCACTATTTTGACTGCCGCTTTGTCTCCGGGGTGCAATGGTTGATCCACGTTTCATCTACAGTCACAAAACGACACCAGAAGTCCTTCGGATTACGCTGCAACTTTTCCAAACAGGATTTTGGAAGATCTTCCTCGTGCATTTTTGGTGTCAACAAACACGGCATCCATCGCTCACTCAGCTTTTTTATTTTTAAAACTTCATACAGGATATTATGCACTCATGTATATGAGATGCCTATCATTTCAGCAATTTCACGAAACTTAATGCAAAGATCTTCAATCACGATATCGTGAATTTTAGGGACCATTTCTTTAGAATAAACTTCAATCGGGTGTAATGAACTTGCAGCATCCGCAGTCCTCGTCCGGCCACATTTAAATTCCTTTAACCAGTAATAAATGATGTTAAATGCTGGTGCAGAGTCACTTCCTTCATTTCAGGTTTCGATCTGGGCCGCAGTCCACTTTTTTAAATAAAAATATTTTATCATTGCACGATACTCGGCTATATCTATTTCTCCGAAACGTGTAACACTGATAGCTTACAATAGCTGCCAACATCTGAGACTTTGAACACAACCGTCATTGCGCCTAACAAAATTTCTTGACATGTCGTAGAAATTTACCAGACTTATCAATCCACCCTCGTACAACATTTTTCAGATATCGTGACTCCAAAAACTATAAAACGGACGTATAACACGATGTATCAAAAAAACCTCATTAACTCCTTATATGTTAGATCATAAATAATTGAAAACAGTGAAAAAGAACCCGATTTTCAGATTTGCTAACGCCAGAAACTCTGAAACGAAAGTATATTGTGATATATACGAAGCAACTTATTTAACCATCTCTATCATTTTTAACCCCTTTATATTTGACTATAAGACACTTAAAATTTGTTAATTATTCCAACCAAAAATGAAGAGAAACTCTCATAGTGTTGAAAATACACAAACTTTAACAATTCCGACATCTTTCACATCCTTCAACTCAAGCAATATCGTTAAAAAACTAGTTCCAACTGTAAATACAGGGTGTCCCAGTACTCCATGTACATAGAGTTACTGTGGATTTCTGGGATGAAAATATGACCATTTAACCCAACTTACCTTAGTCCAAAAATTCGTAATTTTTGAGATACAGAGTGTCAAAGTTATACTTTTATTTTAGTTTTTCTTAAGTAGCTTTCTTAATAATTGTACTATTTGTAAAGAACTCGGTGCTAAAGGGTTTTCTGAGATGAGAAATCGAAATCAGCTCACAGTTTTGTTGCAAATTGTAGGGAGCGCCACTTATTGCACTGTATATACTATTAAATTGTCATAACTTTTTATAGCACTCTGTATAGTATTTTTAATTACATATTCGTATTCGTCGCCTTCTTCTGTCTAAAAAGGCTCTCTTGCTAAATGTTGCTCCGAACAACAGTTTCTAAGATAGTGGGATGTTTTTTTTCGAATTTATCAATTTGTGGGTAACCTTTTATGCCTGTTTACCTTTAAGCATGCTCCAAATTTCAAAGATTATTCTTTTCGACCTGTCCTATGCCTGGATCAAGTGTGAAGCGTTTGCGAATTTGACAATTGAATTAAAAATGGAAACAAACATCCCATTATCTCAGAAAATGTTGACAATCTAAAAGTATACAGAGTCCAATAAATAGTGCCCCCTACAATTTACAACAAAACTGTGAGCTGATTTCGATTTCTCATCTCAGAAAACTCCTTAGCACCGAATTTTATACAAATAGTACAATTATTAAGAAAACTACTTAAGAAAAACTCAAATAAAAGTAACACTTTGACACCCTGTATCTCAAAAATTACGAATTTTTGAACTAAGGTAACTTGGGATAAAAATTGGTCATATTTTCATCCCAGAATTCCACAGTAACTCTATGTACACGGAATACTGGGACACTCCGTATTGTATGAGAGTTATCATGCTCACAGACGAACGACCGACCAGCAAAGAGAACTGGGGAACTATGTTTTTCATGGTCTAGCAACTTTAAAAGTGAGGAAATGTAAAAATCTCAGTCTTTTTTTAGTGTTCCGTACGGAACCCTTATAAGATCACTTCGGTGTCTGTCTGCCCGTCTGTCACACCCAATTTTCTCCGAAACTATTTAACATAAAAAGTTGAAATTTGGTACTAATATAGGAATTGATGGCCTCATCAGAGCCGTGTAGGTTTGAAAGTTAAATTTTGACTTAAAGGGTTAGTTTTGGGGGATGAAAACGGAAGTGAAAAAAAAATTTACTAGGTCATCGGGTAGGGTGTCAAATGAAAGCTTGTAAAAATACGTGTTCAAAAATATATATGATGTAATACTTGCTCACACTTTTTTTTTTATTATTTTTAAAAAACCGCGAAAAATCTCTGCCCCCCCTTATCTCGATAAAAAAAATTTTGAAAAAAATTCTGGAATATTCTCTACTGGGTGTAGATTGAACGAAAATTATCACGAGTGCATTACCTTTAGTAATTTATCGGGTACATAAAACAAAAACAAAAATTTCAAGGTCATCAGTTTTCAGTAAAGATCGAAAAAAAAACTTTGTTGGAAACTCATTTGGGATTTATGAAGTCATTGATTATTTTATACCTCCGTAACAAAAAGTTTTATTTTAAAAGCAATCAACGTACGAAACACTAATTGTGCAAGTCCAACTTGCACTTGACGGGTTATTCTTGTCTACAGTAATAAAATGAGATGATTCTACTGCATTATAACTTGGTCAACGACAGACAATTTCACATCATATTGCACTGTTACTCTTATTGCTTATCAGATTATTAGAAAAATATTTAACGATTGTATAAAAATGTTTTATTTCATATCTCCAATGTATTTTAATAAAAACACCCGCTATTTAAGCACACTTTTGTTCAAACCAATAATAAACAGACATTTTTGTAAATAAATTATTTACTTATACATACTTTTTTAACCCTCCCTCCTATCTTATCATAAATAATTAAAAATAGCAAAAACATAAAATAATTTCCAGAATTCTTACTTCCAAGAAAGACATATAACACGATATAATATATAAGGCGACCTCTCTAACGCCCGCCCTCACTTTAGTAACCTCCTGTATGTCTGATCATAAAAAATTTAAAATAATAAAAAATGGAATTTTTAGAATTCTCGACTCCAAGAACCCTGAAAAAAAACGTATAACACGATATATCTAAAAAACAACCCTCTAACACCTTTCTACACCCTTTTACCCCCCTTATATCTTTGACTATAATTGATTATACTTAAAATTTAATGAATATATCAGCAAAAACTAAGAAAAAATCTTCTGATAATTTAAAAAAATAAACAAAATTTATCCCCGCTATTGCCCAAAATAGATTCCCATGTCAAATATTACATGTGTACCAAATTTGGAATCGCTATATCATTGCGTTCGGGAGTTATCGTGCCAGCAGGCCGACTCGAAGTATGATTTTTTCACGAAGACAATACTAAACTTCGCTTTAGCAAGCGAGGTAAAAATAATTGCCAAAAGAAATATTCGCTGTTGTCACTCCAATGTAATTAATACTTAAACCACAAAACATAATACGTACACACGGAATTTCAATTCGCTTGTCACATAAGAATCAGAGTTTTTAAGGAAAATGGGTCATATTTAAATAATCACCTAAATATGCATTTTCTAGGAGATATCTACAATTACATCATTAAGTTCTCTATATGTTTTTAGTGTACAATACGGAACACTTACAAGATCACTTCGGTGTCTGCTCGTCTGTCATCCCTGATTTTCTCCGAAACTATTTGACATAGAAAGTTGAAATTTGGCACTAATATAGAAATTGATGGCCCCATCAGTTTTGAAAGTTAAATTTTGACTTAAGGGGTCAGTTTTGGGGGGTGAAATCGAAAGTAATTTTTTTTTTACGAGGTTATCGAGTGGGATGTCAAATGAAACCTTGTAAAAACAGGAGTTCAAAAATATACCATATATGATGCAATACTTACGCACACTTTTCTTTGCATTATTTTACAAAAATTGCAAAAAAAAATTGCTGTCCGCCCTTATCTTGAAAAGTACTGACCAAAAAATTTTAAAAATATTCTGGAATATTCTCCACACGATGTAGATTGAACTAAAATTATCATGAGTGCATAACTTCTGATAATTTATCTAGAATATAAAGAAAAATAAAAATTTCAAGGTCATCAGTTTTCAACAAACCTCGGAAACAAACTTTGTTGAAAACTCATTTAGCGTAACAAAAATTTTATTTTAGAAGCAATCACCGTACGGAACACTAATTGAGCAAGTCCGACTTGCGATTTTTTAGTTTTAGTCATCATAAACTAAATCGCACGACAATACCTGCCAGCGCTTCAGCTGTTACATTGTAATATTTGCATTATCATCTTTAGTTAATTGAACTGTTCTTCTGTTTCCATTAGATATCCGGAAATTAACATTATGATGTAATTCTAGATCACTTAAAAAAACCGCCACTATTTTTCCCAACTTTGCCACTGACAATGGACTAGTACGTCATTAAAATTATTATATATATATATATATATATATATATATATATATATATATATATATATATATATATATATATATATAATATATATATATATATATATATATATATATATATATATATATATATATATATATATAATATATATGTTAGCTTTTGTTTAAAAATCAAACACTTTTGGGCAATTTTAACAACAATTACTTTTCTTAACAATTTGCAATCAGACATCTTACAAAGTTAGCCGACTTCTTTGGTTCTCTAAATTATTATATCTCTATTACCTAAACCTCATTACGATTACATATACACACTTTTAGTGAGATATGGACAGATATGTGACAGGCCTATCTGTTATATAAAGCATATTCAATGGTTTGGTGATTTGAAACATGTCAATCACAGTAAGTTAAGTTAAGTATATATATTACATATATATATATATATATATATATATATATATATTTATATATATATATATATATATATATATATATATATATATATATATATATATATATATATATATATATATATATATATATATATATATATATATATATATATATATATATATACATATATATATATATATATATATATATATATATATACATATATGTATTATATATATATATATATATATATATATATATATATATATATATATATATATATATTATTACAAAAAGTTTCTTCTTTCTCACATTTGATCAATGTGGTTCCATGTTTGGCTGACGGGCCAAAACCAAGTCAGCACAAACGCTATTACTATTCCGTATTAAGGAATGACCTGACAATGTTACATGTTTTCAAAATCACTGACTTCTGAATGTTCCTGTGTATGTCTGTGTTGAGTCCCAATTGCACTAAATGTGGTGTGAATGTTATTGGTGTAAAGCCTGTGGCTGATATAATGAGGGGGACAATGATGACTTTTTCCTGTCTCCATAGCCTTTTTATTTCCGTTGCAAGGTCTGTGTATTTGGAAATTTTTTTCTGTGTATTTCGCTTGGATGTTTGTGTCGTTGGGGACAGCTATGTCAATCAGATAGGTGACTTTTCCTTTTTTGCACTGAAAAGTAATATCGGGTCTATTGGCGGAGACTGTTTTATCTGTATGGATACCGATATCCCAGTAGAGCTTGTAATCTTCATTTTCAAGTATGGATGTTGGGGTGTATTTGTAGTAGGGATCTGTGTTTTCTATGAGTCTGTATGTTGTGGGGCTAGTGCTTGGTGAACCACTTTGGCAGCTGAATCATGCCTGGCTGTGTACTCCGTTCCGGCCAATATTTTACATCCGCTCGTTATGTGTTCGATCGTTTCTTTCTGCTGGTGGCATTTCCTACATCTGTCCTCTGCAATAGTCGGGTCTTTGATGATATACTTTTGGTAGTTTCTGGTTAATATGACTTTATCCTGGATGGCAAGTAAGAAGCCTTCAGTCTCAGGGAATAGCTGCCCATCCCGTAACCAGGTGTATGATTGTTTTTTATTTACGTGGTCTTGTTCTATGTGGTATCTGTGTTTTCCGTGGAGTGTTTTCTCTGACCACGTTTTTCATCTTTTCCTGTTGTAATTGGGTGTGACTGTGGGTATCTGCTGAGTGGTCTGCCCGGGCTAAGTCGAGAGGTGTGTAGTTTTTGTCTGCTTTCACTGTCGCTGTGTGGAGGCTGGTTTGCTTGCTGTGAAAGAATTTCCTAAGTGTTTGTATTTGTTTTTGTGTGTAATGATCTGATATCTATAATTCCTCTTCCTCCTGCCTTCCTCTCGATGGTAAGTCTTTCTTTGCATGCGTTGGGGTGTAATTTCCTGTATTTGGTGAATTGAGATCGTATAAGGATGTGAATATTTTCTATGTCTGTTTGTGACCATTTGATGATACCAAATGAATATGTGAGTATAGGTATAGCGAACGTGTTGATGGCTTTAGTGAGATTCTTAGAGTTGAGTTTTGTTTGCAAAAGTTTCGTCAGTCTGTTTTTGAATTCGGTTCTGAGCTCTGTTTTGATGTGAGTGTGGTTGAGTTTGGTGCTTTGTTGGAAGCCTAGATATTTGTATGTTTCTTTATCGAACATGTTATCGAGCGTTTCATTGTTGATGGTTTCTGTCTCATGGTGGCCCTTCCATTGGCCTTTGTTGATGTGGAAGCACTTTGCATTTACTTATACCAAATTCCATATTGACATCTAAGGTGAATATTTCTGTGATTTTGAGGAGTTCTTTCAGCTGTGTTTTGTGTGGCAGCGTAGAGTTTTATGTCGTCCATATATAGGAGGTGGTTTATTTTATGTTGATTCACTTTTTGGTGTCTGATATTGAAGCCATGCTCTGTTCTGCTTAGTATATTTGAGAGTGGATTGAGACAGAGGCAAAACCATAGAGCACTGAGCGAGTCTCCCTGAAATATACCCCGTCTGATGTACAGCTCTTCTGTTTGGATCCGTTCGGTTTGTGTTTCTAGGCGTATTTTGGTTTTCCATGTTTTCATAATTTGTGCGAGAAACTGCCTGAGGTGTTGGTTGATTTTATAGATTTCTAGGGCCCTAATTAACCAGCTGTGGGGTATGGAGTCGAAGGCTTTTTTATAGTCTATGTAACCGATGTGAAGGTTTCTGTGTTCTTTTCTGGTTTGTCCCATAATCACGCTATCTATAATCAGCTGCTCTTTGCATCCTCGACTATTTTTCCTGCATCCCTTCTGCTCTTCTGTGAGGATATTGTTGTCTGTTAGGTGTTGTTCTATTTTCTTCGAAATTGTGGCTGTGATGATCTTGTATAGGGTTGGAAGACAGGTGATAGGTCGGTAGTTTGACGGGTTTGTGGTGTCTGAGCTTTTGGGTTTAACGTATGTTATTCCTTGTGTGAGGAAAGTGGGAAATGTGTGTGGTTGTAGAATGGCTTTGTTGATTTGGTGTGTGAGTGCTTCGTGTGTGGTGGTAAACTGTTTGTACCAGAAGTTTTGTATATTGTCTATTCCAGGACATTTCCAGTTGTGTGTGTGTTTGATAGTTTCTGTAATTTCTTGTGTATTAAATGTGGTATCTTCTTGTTCTGTCACATGTTTATGTTTGTCTTCTTCGGCTTTGATCCAGGGGGTGTTATTATTGTGTAGTTTGGGTTCTGACCAGATACTTTTCCAATAATCTGTGAGTTCTTGTTTGTTTGGTGGTTCAGTCACTGCTATCTGTTTGATGTACATAGTTTTCCGGTAGAACTGTTTTTCGCTTCTTCGGAAGAGGTTGTTGGTGTCTTTCCTCTCATTTGATTCTTTGTATCTACGGAGTCTTGCGGCATATACAGATAGTTTTTGTTTCAAAGTATCGAGGATTTCTGGCAGTGTTCTGTTGGGAGACTTAGATTTGATCTTGTTTGCCCCCTGTGTGACACGTTTGGACGCGTTCCCGCTTATAAACTGGGTAAGATGTCCTAGATCTCTCCTGATGTTGTTGATTTTGTTTTCTATTCTTATTTGCCATTTGAATTTTGGTTTTGTCCTGTTGGGGTTTCCTTGTCGTTGAGGGAGTTTTTGATTATTTTGTGTTAGAGTGGTGATTGCTGCTGCGTATATTATTGTGTGAATGTCTTCGATTGTGCTTAAGTCTGTTATATACTGAGGTATTATGTGCTTGTTTAGTGTGTTGAGGATTGGTTGCGTGCTCTGTCTGAAGATTAAACGAGGGATGGGATTTCTTGTTGTGGGGTCGGTGCCTGACCATCGAGCTAGATGTGACTCCATTTTTGCTTTAAGTGTTTGTATGAGAGGTGATTCGGGTGATGTTGTGTGGATGTAGTTGAGGGTGGCGAGTGATTCATGTTGTTGTCTGTGATATGGTGTTGCGCGGTACTCGCAATATTATTTTGCGTTATGCTCCTCCTGGGTGGTGGGTATTGTTGTGTTCGACTGGGTGGTTGTGTGTGTGAGGCTGGTTCGGAATCTGCTTTATTGTTTCTATTGTTTGGTTGGTCTGTGTTCAGTTCAACAGCCACTGTGTCCTTGATGGTTTGCAATTCGAGAGGTGTGAGACGATTGTTCTTGGTAATAACTCTTTTTTGGTCTATTACTCTCTGTTCTGAAACAAGTAATTGCAGATGTGGATATTCGGTCAAGAAAAGTCTGTGCAGTTGCTGTCTGTAGCCCGATGTTATTGTTTCGAGTTTAGTGGCGGTGTAGTAACAGCGCATCACCGTCCTATTCATCTCATCCGTCCACTTTAACCGCTGTCTTGGTTTTCCAGCCTTGGTAGTTGCATGTTGTCCTTGCAAAACATACGGGCCCTGGCCTGGCTTTGGTGGTTGTGTTTGTCCCGTATCTACGTCGGTTGTGCTTGGGATTGATGTTGGTGGGTCCAAGCGGCGAGTGATTCTCTTCTCAGTGATTTCTTTGTCAGGTTTTGTGTTTTCATTACAGCAACGCATGGCGTGTTCGTTGATTCCTGTGGTGCAACTCATGCGCTGCTGTGATTTTCCCGCCTTGGTGGGTGTCGGCTTAGTCGCCGACACAACACTTTTGGCAGGTCCATTTTCGGTTGCCTGGTCTTCATCGTTTTGGTCGAGCTGCCATTTCCCGCGACGTCCTCGACCGTTACGTCGCTCGCCCGTTGCTTCTTTTATTGGTCTGTTGTTCTCTGGAATGTTTTCAATGTTTTGTGGTGTCAGAAGCTCAAAGTGTCCCGACATTGGGTCGCCTGTTAGTAGAAGGTAAATGGTTTTGTTGTATTTTCCCGTGCTTATTATTGTTGGTCTGTCCGTAAAAGTTATTTTTGTATGTCTTGTTCTTCGTTGTTTTGAGAAGATATGAAAGTTGCTATTTTGTGTTTCCGAGAGGGCAAGTATCTCTAGGCTCGTTCCATAGGTGCCATTTTTTCCGCATATAATTATAATAGTTATTGAAGTCTTTTATATCGTCAACTTCAATTAATGAAAATGTATGAAGTTCCGACCAGTTTTTGTTGTAAATATCTTAGAGCAACCTCTCGGAGTTTCTCATGATGGTTCTGGTGGCCATATAAGTGTAAGCTAACTGCACGGAAAAGGCAATTTCCATCACCTACAATGTCGGATCTGGTAAAACTATCGGGAGTAGTTTCGACTGAGGCGGTTGTTTGGTTCGTTTGTAGTTGTTGTTGTTGTGGTGTTGCTATAGCTGTTTGTACGACAGGGGTCCGCCTCCGCAACACCCTTCCATTTTCATTATTATAATTATTATTCTTTAACATAGTATTCCCACGAGTATCCTAGGAAAGAAAGGTCGACTGCGGCAGAGCCTGGATGCCACAGCAAGGCTACTTACTCCCGGAGGGCGCCCGGTATCCGGGGGAACCGTTCGCGACTCATAAACGCTGAGCCATTCATCTTCTCGGCACGGTAAACACCTTAAGATTGCGTTTTTATTACACATAATCTGGACAAACACAAGACAGCACAACATGACTCAGGTACCTCGGGATCGTCAATGCCCGTACTAGGAGAATCCTGGGATTCCCCTAGCCCCTGAGGGGTATTATTATTATTATTATTATTATGATTGTTCTCGTTTTTCTTTCTCACATTTGGTCAATGTGGTTCCATGTTTGGCTGACGGGCGCAAACCAAGTCAGCACAAACGCATTACTATTGTGTATTAAGGAATGACCTGACAATGTTACATGTTTTCAAAATCACTGACTTCTGAATGTTTTTGTGTATGTTTGTGTTGAGTCCTAATTGTACTAAGTGTGGTGTGAATGTTGTTGGTGTAAGACCTGTGGCTGATATAATGAGGGGGACAATGATGACCTTTTCCTGTTTCCATAGCCTTTTTACTTCCGTTGCAAGATCTGTGTATTTGGAAATTTTCTCTGTGTATTTCGTTTGGATGTTTGTGTCGTTGGGGACAGCTATGTCAATTAGATAGGTGACTTTTTCTTTTTTGCACTGAAAAGTAATATCGGGTCTATTGGCGGAGACTGTTTTATCTGTATGGATACCGATGTCCCAGTAGAGCTTGTAATCTTCATTTTCAAGTATGGATGTTGGCGTGTATTTGTAGTAGGGATCTGTGTTTTCTATGAGTTTGTATGTTGTGGCCAGTGCTTGGTGAACTACTTTGGCAGCTGAATCATGCCTGGCTGTGTACTCTGTTCCGGCCAATATTTTACATCCGCTCGTTATGTGTTCGATCGTTTCTTTCTGCTGGTGGCATTTCCTACATCTGTCCTCTGCAATAGTCGGGTCTTTGATGATATGCTTTTGGTAGTTTCTGGTTAATATGACTTTATCCTGGATGGCAAGCCTTCAGTCTCAGGGAATAGCTGCCCATCCTGTAACCAGGTGTATGATTGTTTTTTATTTACGTGGTCTTGTTCTATGTGGTATCTGTGTTTTCCGTGGAGTGTTTTCTCTGACCACGTTTTCATCTTTTCCTGTTGTAATTGGGTGTGACTGTGTGTGTCTGCTGAGTGGTCTGCCCGGGCTAAGTCGAGAGGTGTGTAGTTTTTGTCTGCTTTCACTGTCGCTGTGTGGAGGCTGGTTTGCTTGCTGTGAAAGAATTTCCTAAGTGTTTGTATTTGTTTTGTGTGTAATGATCTGATGTCTATAATTCCTCTTCCTCCTGCATTCCTCTCGATGGTAAGTCTTTCTTTGCATGCGTTGGGGTGTAATTTCCTATATTTGGTGAATTGAGATCGTATAAGGATGTGAATATTTTCTATGTCTGTTTGTGACCATTTAGTGATACCAAATGAATATGTGAGTACAGGTATAGCGAACGTGTTGATGGCTTTAGTGAGATTCTTAGAGTTGAGTTTTGTTTGCAAAAGTTTCGTCAGTCTGTTTTTGAATTCGGTTCTGAGCTCTGTTTTGATGTGAGTGTGGTTGAGTTTGGTGCTTTGTTGGAAGCCTAGATATTTGTATGTTTCTTTGTCGAACATGTTATCGAGTGTTTCATTGTTAATGGTTTCTGTCTCATGGTGGCACTTCCATTGGCCTTTGTTGATATGGAGCACTTTGCATTTACTTATACCAAATTCCATATTGACATCTAAGGTGAATATTTCTGTGATTTTGAGGAGTTCTTTCAGCTGTGTTTGTGTGGCAGCGTAGAGTTTTATGTCGTCCATATATAGGAGGTGGTTTATTTTATGTTGATTCACTTTTTGGTGTCTGATATTGAAGCCATGCTCTGTTCTGTTTAGTATATTTGAGAGTGGATTGAGGCAGAGGCAAAACCATAGAGCGCTAAGCGAGTCTCCCTGAAATATACCCCGTCTGATGTACAGCTCTTCTGTTTCGATGCGTTCGGTTGGTGTTTCTAGGCGTATTTTGGTTTTCCATGTTTTCATAATTTGCGCGAGAAACTGCCTGAGGTGTTGGTTGATTTTATAGATTTCTAGGGCTCTGATTAACCAGCTGTGGGGTATGGAGTCGAAGGCTTTTTTATAGTCTATGTAACCGATGTGAAGGTTTCTGTGTTCTTTTCTGGTTTGTCCCATAATCACGCTATCAATGATCAGCTGCTCTTTGCATCCTCGACTATTTTTCCTGCATCCCTTCTGCTCTTCTGTGATAATATTGTTGTCTGTTAGGTGTTGTTCTATTTTCTTGGAAATTGCGGCTGTGATGATCTTGTATAGGGTTGGAAGACAGGTGATAGGTCGGTAGTTTGACGGGTTTGTGGTGTCTGAGCTTTTTATTATTATTATTATTATATATATATATATATATATATATATATAATATATATATATATATATATATACATATATATATATATATATATATATATATATATATATATATATGCAGATGTAAAAATACAAACAAGCAATGTAGTTTAAAGCATTGAACATGATTTAACGTAACTGGTGCTTTAAAAAAAAAAAACCGGCCAAGTGCAAGTGCGCAATTAGTGTTCTGTACCGTGATTGCTTTTAAAATAAAAAAAATATGTTGCGGAGGTATAAAATGATCAGTGACCTCACAAAACATACCCCAAATGAGTTTTTAAAAATCAGTATCTAGGATTCTGACATAAACTTGTGTGTGTGTGTTCTACAACGTGAACTTCATCATTAGGAAAATTGCGAAACACGTTTGTCTATCAAGGTTCTGTCTCTAGTCGGAACTAGTATCTTTTAATATTGTATAAGCCCAATGCTATTCAAATAGGTAGATAGACTATTATTACCACATTCCAAAAAAAATTTTTGTATACCAGATAAATGATCAAAGGTAATGCACTCGTTATAATTTTCATTCAATTTACCCCTTATGGAGAACATTCCAGAATTATTTTTTTTATTACTACTCTCAGAGATAGGGTGGGGGACAGCGATTTTTAACAATTTTTTAGAAATAATATAAAGACAAGTTTGAGGGAGTATTACATCATATATATTTTTGAACTCGTTAGCAACTTTTTTTTTCACTTCCGATTTCACCCCGAAAAACTAACCCCTTAAGTCAAAATCTCACTTTTAAAACTACATGGCTTTAATTGGGCCATCAAGTTCAACTTTCTGTGTCAAATAGTTTCGGAGAAAATCGGGTATGGCGAACAGACAGACACTGAAATGATCCCATAACTGTCCCGTACGGAATACTAACAACCTTTATTTAAATAATATATATAACTATATAGCTTAGAAAAAGATAGTGAAATTTTATTTCAAAGGCAGTTTGTCGATTCCGGTGACAAACCAGATAACATAATCGCGGTTACATCAAGACGTGCAGTTTTATTATGCATAGTAGTTATATTTAAAGTGACAGATAAGGAAAGTAGATATTATTTAAGTTATTATTTGTTCATAGTTACACCTGTAAACAACGGTTCTGCTTTTTCTTGGTTAAAATGGCGTCAAATTTCGATACTGAAGCTTTATCTTTTAGATTAGAAAAAACTCACTTTATCGTTTGAACCGACGTTATTTATTCCTGTAAAAGTTAACTGCGATCATACAGTTATTTCAAGTATTTTAAATTGTTTAACTCCTGAAGATATCAGCGATTTTTTGGAAGTATTAAATAAAGGTAACAATTTTCTATTTAACTGCATATTAAAACATTTCTGTTTAAAAGGATGTTACTAAAAACAAAAATGCAGAATTTAGCCTAGTGTAATTAGAAGTTAAGGTGGAACATATAGAAACGAACCAAAGGAGTGTCCTTAATTCCGCATAAAAAACTATCCTTAGCTTGTCGTCCCCCGATAATAGCGACTACAGACCAAACTACCACTTTAAAATGTTGTCATTATAAGTATTAGTCTGACCGTCTTTTTATAAAAAGTTACTTAAAAAGATTACTCGTAGCACATATGATTACTTTTTAAGTAAAATGTTTTGAGGTAGTTCACTCGTGACAATCGGAACCAAACGTATAGTCCGACAGTAAATACAAAAAGTTTAAAAAATACTCAATGGTAAAGTATTTTATTTTTGTCGGAGACTGTATTCGATAGATGGAAACTTTCATATGCAGACACACCCTAAATAAAATATAGCAACGCTGCTAATGCGTATACCAAATGCTCTATAGAAGTAACGTTTTTTTATAGGTTATATTTATTATACTTTGTGCATATTTACTCTTTAGACCTTATTACTTCTGTTTTAAAATAATAAAAAAATATAATTAAATAAAAAATGCCTTTTAATTATAATCTGTGGCGACATAAAGGCAAATTTACAAAGGAAAAGCTCATCAATAAACGCAAAAAAAGTATTTCGGGAATGAATGATGCGAAAAAAATTAAAAACTGAAGCGCCTAACCTGTGTGATCGGCGGATCGAGTCAGATGAGTTAGGAAAAAATTCCAAATAAAATCCAAAATAAAATCAAAAATTCGGTTTTTTCGGTAATATCTTCAAAAATAAAAAAGATATCGAAAAAAAACAAACAACACCACGTGAAAGAGCGGGAAATTTTACAAAAAATAGTATATAGATTTTTTCCAGATTTTTTTTATTAGCGTGAGAATTGCGAAAAAATTGAGATAGGTGATTCAAAAAGCCACGCGAAACAGATTAATTTGAAAGTCTACACGCACCGCTCGAAGGTTAATCGATATTACTTGTTTTCACAGTTTAAAAAAAAAATTAAAAGATACGTTTTTGAAGAGGAGACTTTCAGCTTTATGTTGATACTAATAGTTTTTATTTTTGTTGCTTTATAATTTGTAAAACTTTAAACGAATTTTTCGTTTACATGATTTTAACGGGCGTACAGTAAATTACAAATATTTAATAAAATATAGTATTGAAAAAAAAATCCTCGTGCATATATCATTACTATACCTTAAGTTTCAATATAAGAATCATTAAAAATACCCACATTGTCTGCGTTATTTAAAAATTGAGTTTTAAAATCTGAAAATGTGTCTGCTGTAGTGCGCCGCCGGCAATTTTAAGTTCAAAGCAGTACGAAATGGTAAAAAAAAAAAAGTGGGCCAAAATTTTTTTTTTTTTTAGTTACAGTTAAAAGTATACTTGATATTAGAAAGCCATTAAAAACTTTTCTCTTTTTTTAGTGTTCCGTACGGAACACTTATAAGATCACTTCGGTGTCTGTCCGTCTGTCACACCCGATTTTCTCCGAAACTATTTGTCATAGAAAGTTGAAATTTGGTAGTAATATAGGAATTGATGGCCTCATCAGAGCCATGTAGTTTTGAAAGTTAAATTTTGACTTAAGGGGTTAGTTTTGGGGGGGTGAAATCGGAAGTGAAAAAAAAATTTTTTTACTAGGTAATCGAGTGTGGTGTCAAATGAAAGCTTGTGAAAACACGAGTAAAAAATATATATATAATGTAATACTTGCGCGCACTTTTCTTTGTATTATTTTTAAAAAATCGCGAAAAATCGCTGTCCACCCGCCTTATCTCGGAAAGTACTTATCAAAAAATTTTGAAAAAATTCTGGAATATTCTCCACGGGGTGTAGATTGAACGAAAATTATTACCTGTAATAATTTATCTGGTATAAAAAAAAAAAACAGAAATTTCAAGGTCATCAATTTTCAGTAAAGATTGGAAATAAACTTTGTTGAAACTTATTTGGGGTGTATTTTGTGAGGTCACTGATCTTTTTATATCACCGTAAGATAAATTTTGACTTAAGTTCAAATGTTTTGAGGGGTGAAATCGGAAGTGAAAAAAAAATTTTTTTACTAGATCATATATATATATATATATATATATATAATGTAATACTTGCGCACACTTTTCTTCGTATTACTTTTAAAAAAATCGTGAAAAATCGAGGTCCCCTATCTTATCTCGAAAAGTACTGACAAAAAAAATTTTGAAAAAATCCTGGAATATTCTCCACAGGGTATAGATTGAACGAAAATTATCATTACCTTCAATAATTTATCTTTTATAAAAAAAAAAAAAAAAAAAATTTCAAGGTCACCAGTTTTCAGTAAAGATTGGAAACAAACTTTGTTGAAAACTCATTTGGGGTGTGTTTAGTGAAGTCACTGATTATTTTATACCACCCTAACAAAATTTTTTATTTTAAAAACAATCAACGTACGGAACACTAATTGTGCAAGTTCAACTTGCACTTGACCGGTTATTTTTTAATTTTGCTCTTAAAAATGTATTCATGATAAACTTGTTTTTTGCTTATTATTAATCAAATGAAAGATAAAAGTCTAAGCTTTAAGTATAAAGTATTTACCATATATGCTTCCGTTTGACAGTTCGAAGCACGAGGATGTGTTTCCGGTGGGGCTCCGGAGGCGATCCACAAATTGCTTGGTAGGGATTCTAATCGCAGAGGGTTGCTAAGCGCTGTGCGGAGTGATTCCTAAAACGTCGGTTTGAGGTTATGTGATTTTAAGCAGCTGGTCGAGCACTTGTGGCCGTGCTTTTTGTGAAAGTTACGTAATCGGGCTGACAGAAAACGGTTATATCCAAAACCAGTAGCAGTTTCCCAAGGAGAACCTTTGTTAGAGCCCATAAAATATATGAAAAGCTTAAACTTATATTTAAAATATAAAATCCCTTCAAGGTTATGGACATAGAATCCAGACTCATTTTGTTGTGGACCTTGTTGGGAAACATTTAATATAACAGAAAAATAAAGATTTTGAAATATAAACCAACACTCGGCCGAATAGTCCTGGCAGCTGTGGCCGTAAAATGTATAGAGAGAGAGAGAAGTATTTATATTTCATTTAAACATCCAGATACAAAGAAAACAGTTATTGAAAACACAAAAATTCTAAATTACTCGAAGAAATTAAATGAATTACGTACTCTCTGGCCGTCATATTGGATCTGCAGTTTTGAATTTTTCAAATCAGTCATCGGATTCTTAATCAGCACCCCGAGAAATACCTTAATAGCCAATTTCAAAATATTTAACGACATACAGAAACGTTAATTTAATCATAAATGAGGTTGGAAGAATGATTCCCACTACATCTGAAGGGGTTAAATAAGCCATTTTATTTTAAATATATCTTTTTTAAAATATGGTAAACTATTTTTTTGTAGAATTTCCCGCTCTTTCACGCGGTTCTATTAGCTTTTCGATATCTTTTTTATTTTTAGTGATATTTGCGAAAAATCGAATTTTTCATTTTATTTTCGATAGCGTATACTTTAGGGCAGAAAACTTTTTTTTATCGTATTCTACCTGTATGCCAAAATGCAGCCTGTTAACATTTAATGAGAGCTTTTTGTCAGAATTTGCCTCTGACGACTGAGCTATAAGGGCTCTTTACCTCTAAAAAAGGCGAACACAGTCGTTGATTACACAGCCCCACAAAAAAAAAAGTGGGGTATACTTTTGATGCGATATATCAGATCCGTAGTATTTTTGCCCGCTGATCACGAATCTGACGTCAGAATATCGCCATCACATCTCAATTTTTTTCTAACCTCAAAAAATAGGTAAAAATTAGTAAAAATTAAGAAAAATATACTCCTAAAAAATTGATTCAAGCTTTTTCTTGAATCCAAAGATGTATTAATATGTATTTCGGACACGCTAAGCTAATATTCATCGGTTGGATTGACCCATACAGTTCTGTTTTCTTTCTAACCTCAATAAATCAGACAGATATAGTGCGTCTCGTATGCAAAAACGAATTCAAATTAAAATTCAACCGATCCTTACCAAATTTGGTACACGGGGATTTTTTGGGTCGCTGATCACGAATCTGAGGTTGGATTTGCAAAATTCAAGATGGCAGATGTTTTCGCGCCATTTTGAACGCCGAGAAAATTCATCGGTCGATTTTTATTCTTCTACCTGCATCCAGGGCACCTCCACGTGGTGACGGTGGGCAACGGTGTTACTCCACTAGCCGGCAGAGTCCCTGGATAACGGCTTAGATGCCGTCATGGCAGGTAGAAGAAGAAAGAGAATTACGATGCAGAGACTCGGAAACCCAGTATCGGCGGTTGGTCAGGGTGGGAAAGCGGGCCCGCAGCCGTCGCATCCAGCGACCGTAGCTCTTCATGTGTGGGTGACTTGGCTCATGTAGAGTATAATGCTACAAGAAAACGGTCTCACGGTACAAGGACTTTTCATAAGTGCGATAAAAAACAGTGATTCATTTTGTTATATTTGCTGTCAACACGTATTGAGTAAAATGGGGTCACCGATAACGGATAAGATGAAAACCTTATATAAGGATTGTTTTTAACATTGAAATACAGCACCAGGATACAGATTGGGTTCCCCACATCATTTGCAGTTCTTGCAAAATAATGTTGTACATCAATAAGAAGGCGATTAAATATTCCAGACCAGCAATATGGAATAGACCATACAGTGAAAATGATTGCTACTTTTGTATGAATGTTGTATCTAGACATAACCGAAAAAATAAAAGCACTATTAGTTATAACGATGTTTCGACAGTAACAAGACCAACTAAACTAATTCCGCCTTCTGAACCACTTGATGCTGATGTTATGGAAACAAATGATTTTCACCTTATCAGTTCATGCCGAAAACATTGAGACTGCCAAAAAAGATTCAAACACTGTTACTAATGAATGTTCTAGTGACAACCTCATATATACTAGTGACACAGATAAAGAATTACTACCATACAACCGTAAACCAGAACCAATACTCGTATCACACTCAGAACTTAGTGATCTAGTCAGAGATTTAGGCTTATCCAAAGATGGTTCAGAGCATCTTGCTTCCTTTTTAAAGAAAAGACATTTACTTAAGCTAGAAGCTACGATTTCTTATTATAGAAACAGAGATGAAGAATTTCGAAAATATTTCACAATGGACGAGGAATTGTCACTTTCATATTGTACCGTTGTAAAAGGTCTAATGGATGAATTTCAAAATAACTCATACGATCCTGAAGAATGGAGACTGTTCATTGATTCTTCTAAACGGAGCATTAAGGCAGTTTTTGCTGCATAATACCAACGTTTACGCTCCCATTCCGATTGCTCATTTCACAGTTATGGAAGAGCAATATGAAAAAATGAAGCAGCTTTTGATAAAAATAAAATAGGCTGATCATAACTGGAAAATTTGTGGAGATCTGAAATTGTAACAATATTGCTTGGCCAACAGTCAGGGGTTTACACTTTATCTCTGTTATAAATGTCTGTGGAATAGCAGAGACAGGGAACGTCATTATAAGAAAAAAATAATGTATTGTTTCCACCATTGGTAGATCCAGGAAAAGTTCTTATTCCCCCGCTTCACATTAAGCTTGGACTTATGAAGCAATTCACGAGAGCATTAGATACAAACGGCCCATGTTTCAAATATTTTGCATAAAAAATTTCCGAAATTTTCTGAAGCTAAAATTAAGGCAGGCGTATTTGACGGGCCACAAATAAGAAAATTGTTTCAAGATTCATTATTTGTTACTAAAATGAATAAAGTTGAAAAAGCTGCTTGGCTTAGTTTTAAAGAAGTCGCAACAAACTTTTTGGGAAATAATAAAAGTCCTAAGTACAAAGAAATAGTCGAGAAAATGGTAAAAAATTTTCAAACATTAGGTTGCTTAATGAATCTAAAATTACATTTCCTGGACTCCCACATCGATGATTTCCCAGATAATCTTGGTGACTACAGTGAGGAGCAAGGGGAACGTTTTCACCAAGATCTGAAAATCATAGAAAATCGGTATCAAGGACGATGGATGACCATATGCTAGCGGACTATTGCTGGTCGCTAAAAGAGAGAAACAAGTCCTCAAAAGCGTTTGGGCAGAAAGCCTTTGAATAGGTCATTCGCGGAAAAAAAGAACAAGATACAGCCAAAAAAAGGAAAGTTAGGCGCGGGTCTAACCTTCGCAATTCTAGGGCTTAAGGGTCTACTATTTGAGAGTATATGGTTTAAGTCCTGGTTTTGAGTTTATTGGGTCTCATTTTTAAAGTTACAGGGTTATTGAGGTCTATTTTTTGAGGTTACAGGGTGTGGGAGTCTAAGGTTTCAGGGTTTAGGGTTTTTTAAGAGTATCAGGTTTGAGGATTCCCCAGCTGTATACCAAATTTGGTAGGAATCGATTGGTTTTCAAAAATTTTGTCCGCCATCTTGGATCCGCCATTTTGAATTTTGCAAATCCGACCTCAGATTCATGATCAGCAACACAAAAAACTCCTGTGTACCAAATTTGGTAAGAATCGGTTGAATTTTAATTTGAATTCGTTTTTGCATTCGAGAAGCACTATATCTGTCTGATTTATTGAGGTTAGAAAGAAAACAGAACTGTATGGCTTAATCCAACCGATGAATATTAGCTTAGCGTGTCCGAATACATATTAATACATCTTTGGATTCATGAAAAAGCTTGAATCAATTTTTTAGGAGAATATTTTTCTTAATTTTTACGAATTTTTACCTATTTTTTGAGGTTAGAAAAAAATTGAGATGTGATGGCGATATTCTAACGTCAGATTCGTGATCAGCGGGCAAAAATACTACGGATCTGATATATCGCATCAAAAGTATACCCCACTTTTTTTTGTGGGGCTGTGTTATAGAATAAGTTTTAGAACTAAAAACAGTTATCTTGGTCGAAACTCACCTCTGACACAGTAGGCAAGTTTCGTAGTATTGTATTCATGAAAAAATACCCTACGCAATTTTTGTTTTCCGTTACTTTTTAGGGTTTTTAGATCACAGAAACCATATTTTCCCATTTCCGTGTGTGTGTATTTGACTGTCAGTATGTCGATCTATTGGCACCATGATTCTCAGACAAAATGATATTAAAATACTTGAAATACAAATGAAACATAAAATGTTTGAGCTATATCGTTTTAGGGAAAAGGGGTGGAAGTAATATAATAACAATAATAATGTTTTATTTGGTAATTTGTACAATATTGAAATACACACAAAAAGGAGGTTAAAATCAAATTTAAAAAGATTCATGGTTAACCCCCTTAGAAAACTGAAATAAGTATGTAATTCTCTTACTATAATATAAACCGGCCACGTGCAAGTCGGACTTACGCAATTAATGTTTCGTACGTTGATTGCTTTTAAAATAAAAAAATTTTGTTATGGAGGTATAAAATGATCAATGACTTCACAAAACATACCCCAAATGAGTTTTCAACAAAGTTTTTTTCCGATCTTTACTGACAACTGATAACCTTGAATTGTTTGTTTTTTTTTTATCTACCAGATAGATTACACAGGGCAACAAAAAATATTTTTGTTTTGGTGCCTGGGATTTTAGAGCTGATTTTAACTATATTTGGGACGCTAAATCTATACATGCAATCCGTTTTTCTCTATCAGCTCTACTTTTTTAGATACATCAACTTATCTACCAATGTGGTTTTTATTCAGTATATTCATTTATGAGAGTTCTAAAATTATTATATATTCATTAATGTAGGTACAATGGTTTTATTGTCAGTCTGTAATTGAGTAAATTCCAGGTAAATCTATAAATAGTGAAACCATTGCCTATCAGGTACCTGAAGTGACCCTTTTAATTACCTGACTCGGGTAAGTCTCGTCAGTTTGTGCGTTCTTACTAATGAGAGTAGATCGAATTCGGCGTGTTATTTTATGTTGAGAAAAGAGTGTTTTTGTGTTATTGAACAGAATTAAAATGAGTTCAGGTTCCAGTTCAAGAAGAAGTTGTGTAAATCAACCTGATGTGTTTTGCTATATATGCGGAGAATACATGTTTCAACAAAACAGACAAACTATTACTGACTTTGTAAAGCGAGCGTATCTTGGATACTTTGGAGTTAAGCTTGGTGATCAGGACAAAACGTGGGCCCCGCATCTCGTATGTAAAACTTGTACAGAGCATTTACGGCAGTGGACTACCGGGAAAAGAAAATGTCTAAAATTCGGCGAACCAATGGTTTGGAGAGAACCAAAAAAACCACTTCAATGATTGTTATTTCTGTTTAGTAAATACTAATGGAATCAATCGAAATAACCGCAGTAAGTGGACTTATCCCAATTTAGACTCGGCAATACGCCCTATCCCGCACTCAGATGAAATACCGATTCCAACATTTCATCAGCTACCACATATCTCTGATGACGAATATATTTCCCTCTGATCGCTCTTCTGATGCTAATAAAAGTTCTGATGCTAATGAAACTAACAGTGACTAGGAGGGGACGTCATCAGTTCCTCAACGCTTCAATCAAAATGAATTAAATGATCTCACCAGGGATCTCAATTTATCGAAAAAAAAGCTTCTGAAGTATTGGCTTCTAGGTTGAACGACAAAAAATTTACTGGAACAAGGAACCAAAATTACCTTTTACCGTACAAGAGAAAAAGATCTGCTACCATTCTTTTCTCAAGAAGACAATTTGTATTTTGTCACGAAATTAGGGGACTCATGAAAGAAATGGGACTTTCTGAATATATTCCAGATGATTGGCGCCTATTTATTGACAGTTCAAAGCGAAGTTTAAAATGTGTCCTTCTACATAATGGGAATAAATATGGTTCAATACCACTAGCTCACTCAACGAAACTGAAAGAAGAATATAATACCATAGCTTTGGTCTTGCAGAAGATAAAGTATTACGAACATCAATGGATGATTTGTGTAGACTTAAAAATGGTAAACTTTCTTCTTGGGCAGCAAAGTGGTTACACGAAATATCCGTGTTTCTTGTGCCTCTGGGATAGTAGGGACAAAACACACCACTGAGTTAGAAAAGATTGGCCTCAGAGAGAAAACATGGACGTTGGGGAAAAGAATGTCATTAACGACGCTTTGGTTGAAAGAGAAAAAATCATACTTCCTCCGTTACATATAAAGTTGGGCTTAATGAAGCAATTTGTAAAGGCTCTTGATAAGAATGGGTCTTGTTTTGCATATATGTATAGGGGTAAAAATGCATCAGTTGAGCACAGAAAAACTCAAAGCAGGGATATTTGACGGCCCACAAATAAGACAATTAATTAAGGATCCTGCCTTCATAAATTCAATGAATCAAGTTGAACGAGAAGCTTGGACATCATTTGTTGCAGTTTGTAGAAAATTTTCTAGGCAAACATAAAGCTCAAAACTTGAAATGGTTAACAAGATGCTTAATAGTTTCAAATCCTTAGGGTGCAATATGAGTATTAAAATACACTATTTACACAGCCACTTAGACCGTTTTCCAGAAAATTTAGGAGACATGAGTGAGGAACAAGGTGAAAGATTTCACAAGATATTAAAGTTATGGAGGAGGACCGCTACCAAGGAAGATGGGACATGCACATGATGGCAGATTACTGCTGGAGTTTAAAAAGGGACTGTTTAAAAAACATTCAAGAATGTCGCGGAAAAGAAGCTTTCCAAGTGTTGAGTGACTATTTCATTTCTTCAATGTTTTTTTTTTTGTTTGTAAGTACGACATAATATTGTATTTTGTATAACTAAAATAAAAATTTCGTATCTACTTTTGTTTACTACACTTACGGATTTGAGTTACAATAATGTAACTTATATTTCTCTAAAATTGTATATCTTAAAAATTTGAGCTCCTAGGTACAAATGAATACGTTATTTGAATTCAGGACATCAAATTGATATAGAATCAGCTCAAAAAACCTCGACACCAAAACAGCTGTTCCCCTGTGTTATTAAAGGTAATGCACTCATGATAATTTTCGTTCAATCTACACCCTGTAACGAATATTTAACTTTCAAAAACACGGGTCTGATGAAGATATCAATTCCTATATTGGTGCTAAATTTCAACTTTCTATGTCAAATAGTTTCAGAGAAAATCGGGTGTGACAGACGGAGAAACAGACACCAAAATAACTAAAAATAGATATATTTAGTTTATTACAAGAGTTTAAGGTGACTGACTGTGTATGTTCCCCAGAACTTAGCAAGAACTTTTTAATTATATATTTAACTGACAACGTTTCAAAAGTTCACGAATATTGTTGTAAAGTTTTATAATTATTGTAAGAAAAGTGCCTCTGATAAAAGCATTGCTATGAGATGGACGGGCGATGCAACACGATACCTTAAATTAAGTGTGTAAAGTGAACGTCAGTTCTGAAGTGAATTTTAGCTATTAGATACGTATAATGGACGGTCAAAGATTATTACTGAATGAAATAAGATGGCAAACCATGCTGTTTCATTTAACTTGTGAGTTATAGAATCATTCCGATGAATACTGTATATAAATCATATACAGCGTTGAATTCTATATATCTATATATATATATATATATATATATATATATATATTATATATATATATATATATATATATATATATATATATATGTATATATATGTAAATATATGTATATATATATATATATATATATATATATATATATATATATATATCTATATATATATATATATACATATATCTATAATATATATAAAATGCAACGTCTCTCTGTCTGTCTGTCTGTCTGTCCGTTAGTGACCTTATCACTGGAGAACCACTTATCCGATTTACGTACTTTTTTTTTTTTAAACATACTTATGTTCTCTGGCCAGGTTATAGGCTATATTTTATTACGATAGGTAGCATAAGGAATGAGCAGTGACACTAATAGTGAGTGAAGTCGGAAAAAAAGTTTGCTGCTAGCGCGTTCCCTTGCAATATACAGCCTAAACCATTAAATATGGAACAATATTATGTAGCTGAGAATATCTTTAATCCATAATCTATAATATATATAAAATGCAATGTCTCTCTGTCTGTCTGTCTGTCCATTAGTGCGTTTATCACGCGAGAACCACTTATCCAATTTATGTGTCTTTTTTAAATTCATACATATATTCTTTGGTCAGGTTATATAATAATAATAATAATCTATATCTATAATATATATAAAATGCAGCGTCTCTCTGTCTGTCTGTCTGTCCGTTAGTGCGCTTATCATTGGAGAACCACTTATCTGATTTACGTGCTTTTTTTTTAAACATTCATATGTTCTCTGGCCAGGTTATCTATATATAATATATATAAAAATGCAACGTCTCTCTGTCTGTCTGTCCGTTAGTGCGTTACGTACTTTTTTTTTTAAAACATACATATGTTCTCTGGCCAGGTTATAGTATATATTTTATTGCGTTAGGTAACATAAAGAATAAGCAGTGACGATAATAGTGAATCAAGTCGGAAGAAAGGCTACCGTTAGCGTGTTCTCTTACAATATACTGCCTAAACCATTAAATATGGAACAATATCATGTTGCAAAGAATACAGTATATATATATTATATATATATATATATATATATATATATATATATATATATATATATAATATTATATATATATAAAATGCAACGTCTCTCTGTCTGTCTGTCCGTTAGTACGCTTATCACTTGAGAACCACTTATTCGATTTACGTGTTTTTATAAATTTATACATATGATATGTTCTATATAATTCGATATAAGCCTAGATAATGGGAGATAAGGTGAGATAATGGGAGATAAGTATAAATAATGGGAGATAAGCAGAGATAAGTCTAGGTAATGTAAGTTATGGTGAGATAATGGGACATAAGGAGAAATAATGGGAGATGAGCAGAGATAAGCCTAGCTCTCAGGGGCTAGGGGAATCCCAGGATTCTCCTAGTACGGGCATTGACGATCCCGAGGGTACCCGAGTCATGTTGTGCTGTCTTGTGTTGTCCAGATTATATGTAACAAAAACGCAATCTTAAGGTGTTTACCGTGCCGAGAAGATGAATGGCTCAGCGTTTATGAGTCGCAAACGGTTCCCCCGGATACAGGGCGCCCTCCGGGTGTAAGTAGCCTTGCTGTGGCATCCAGGCTCTGCCGCAGTCGACCATTCTTTCCTAGGATACTCGTGGGAACACTATGTCACAAAATAATAATTATACTAGTGATAATGGCAGGGTGCTGAGGAGGCGGACCCTGTCGTACAAACAGCTACAGCACCCCCACAACAACAACAACGACAAACGATCCAACCAACCGCCTCAGCTGAAACTACTCCCGATAGTTTTACCAGATCCGACATTGTAGGAGATGGAAATTGCCTTTTCCGTGCAGTTAGCTTACACTTATATGGCCACCAAAACCATCATGAAAGACTCCGAGAGGCTGCTCTAAGATATATACAACAAAACTGGTCGGAACTTAACACATTTTCATTAATTGGGGACGACGATATGAAAGACTTTAATAACTACTATAACTATATGAGGAAAAATGGCACCTATGGAACGAGCCTAGAGATACTTGCCCTCTCGGAAACCCAGAATAGCAACTTTCATATCTTCTCAAAAACAACGAAGAACAAGAGATACAAAAATAACTTTTAGGGACAAGCCAACAATAATAAGCACCAGAAAAACACACCGAAACTATTTACCTTCTACTAACAGGCAACCCAATGTCGGGACACTTTGAGCTTCTGACACCACAAAACACTAAAAACATCCCAAACAACAGTAGACCAATAAAAGAAGCATCGGGCGAGCGACGTAACGGTCGAGGACGTCGCGGGAAATGGCAGCTCGACCAAAACGATGAAGACCGGGCAACTGACAATGGACCTGCCAAAAATGTTGTGCCGGCGAGTAAACCGACACCCACCAAGGCGGGAAAGTCAAGGCAACGCATGAGTTATACTACAGGAACAAACGAACACACCATGCGTTGCTTTGATAAAAGCACAAGTCCTGACAAAAGAAACCACTGAGAAGGGAATCACTCGCCGCCTAGACCCACCACCATCAATCCCAAACGCAACCGACGAAGTATTTAATCAAAAACTCCCGCAACGACAAAGAAATCCAACAGCACAAAACCAAAATTCAAACGGCAAATAAGAATAGAAAACCAAATCAACAACATCAGGAGATATCTAGGACACCTTACCCAGTTTATCAACGGGAACGTGTCCAAACGAGTCACGCAGAGTATAAACAAGATCAAGTCCGGGTCTCCCAAAAGAACACTGCCAGAAATCCTGGATACTCTGAAACAAAAATTATCCGTATATGCCGCAAGACTTCGTAGATACAAAGAACCAAATGAGAGGAAAGATACCAACAACCTCTTCCGAAGAAGCCAAACACAGTTCTACCGGAAAACTATGCACAGCAAACAGACAGCGGTGACCGAACCATCAAACAAACAAGAACTCGCAGATCATTGGAAAAGTATCTGGTCAGAACCCAAACTACCCAATAATAACACACCCCTGGATCAAAGCCAAAGAAGGCAAAGATAATCATGTGACAGAACAGGAAAATTCCACATTAACTACTGTGGGACCAAAGAGCATGATGAGGCGCCTGGATGCAAGAAGTTCCGGAGGTAGAATGGCCCCCCGTTCGGATCTCCGGGTAGGGCTGGTTCGGAGGCGTCGACTTGCAGACATCATAATTTTAAGATAGATTTTTGCAACATACGAGGTATAAACTCGAACATAAATTCAGTGCATCAACACCTGCAATCAGATAAACCTCATGTACTTGCTCTATGTGAAACCCAAGGTCAGTCCATCGACCAGCACGGTCAACTATCTTTATCCTGGATACGACTTCTATTCCCGATTTAGGGCGTAACTTTGGAATCTGTCTTTTTGTCAGAAGCGACGTCTCTTGTCAACGAGAAGAAGCTCTGGAGCCCCCAAACTTTGATGTTATGTGGTTAAAAATAACGACTCAACAAACCACAAGGTTCATCTGTATCCTGTATCGACCACCAAGTGATACCAATTTTCGAACACTTTTCGCTTCTCTTGCAGACACCATCGATCATTTACAAAGTAACTATCCAAGTGCCGAAATTGCCATCCTGGGCGACTTTAATGTCCACAATATCAACTGGCTCAAATATTCAAATACTACCGACGAACAAGGTCGTGAAGCTGAATCATTCTCAATCAGTTATGGCTTAACTCAGCTTATTGACGAACCAACACGGATCCCTGATCGAGACGGGGAGTTCGCCAGTCTTCTTGATCTGTTTTTAACCACCAATCCGGAGATTTACACGGTCACCGTAAATCCGCCGTTAGGTTCTTTCGACCATAAACTGCTTTCGACATCGAGTATCCTGCCAATCAGTGACAGAGAGGCGCCTAGGCCTCGCAAGATTTGGCACTACAAATCTGCTAAATGGGGGAAGATCTCATGGAATACTTTCGAACTTTCCCTTGGATGGACGTGTGTTTTCGATCCGATAACCCATCTGACTGCGCCAGGGAGGTCTCCGATGTTATTTTGGCTGGTATGGAAGCTTACATCCCTTTTTCGAAGAAATGCTCCTCCAACGGCAAGCCTTGGTTCGACCGAAAATGCAAAGAAGCTGTTGCTTCTAAACATATTGCCTACCGACAATGGCGTGAAAATCCTAACACCTTAAATCGAGACATCTTTGTTCATGCCCGGAACAGATGCAAGGGAATTATCGACGAAACCAAGGAGGCACACAATCAACGAATTAGAAACAAACTTCTCGCTTGTCCCAACAATTCCAGGTCCTTTTGGGCAGTCGCTAAGGCAGTTAGTCAAAACTTCACCAAATCCACGATACCACCACTCACACGGCCAGATAATTCCATTGCAACCACACCTGTTGAGAGAGCGAACTTGTTGGCTGAACTCTTTGCTTCACATTCTACTGTCGATTTCCAAGGAAAAACACCACCTACTATTCCCATATTGCAGTCAAGGATGCCGATGTTGTCTTCAGACAGCGCATCATAAAGCGTATTTTAATGAAGCTAGACACCAAGAAGGCTTCTGGCGCTGACGGAATACCTGCCATAGTTCTCAAAAAACTGTGCAAGGGAACTAACACCAGTTTTCTGTAGACTTTTTAACCTATCCTACAGAAAGGGAATATTTCCGTCCTGCTGGAAATGTGCCACGGTTCAGCCGATACCTAAAAAAGGTAAGAAGACCTTGCCAAATAACTACCGACCAGTTGCACTGCTTTCAATAATATCGAAAGTCATGGAAAAGGTTATCAAATGAGCATCTTCTAAAATATCTTGAACGATTTCAATATTATTAGCGATCACCAATATGGTTTTCGTAAACATAGATCAACAGGAGATCTTCTGACTTATGTAACACATGTTTTGGAACAACGCAATTGAACACTTTGGAGAATCTCGAGCGGTTGCTCTTGACATATCCAAGGCATTCGACCGTGTTTGGCACGATGGACTGTTGGCTAAGTTGCGCTCTTATGGTATGTCTGAAAGGTTCTGTTTGTGGCTCTCATGTTTCCTCAGAGAGCGTTCTTTACGAGTGGCGGTCGACGGATTTCTTTCTAACACCCTCACTATCAACGCCGGTGTGCCCCAGGGCTCCATACTGTCTCCTACTCTCTTTCTCATTTACATTAACGATCTGCTGGAAAAGACCGGGAATCCAATCTATAGCTTTGCAGATGACAGTACGCTTGTCTCTTCATTCACCTTGAACGCTTCGGACATCGGCTGCTCAGGCGAATATCCGCAGACAGCAGGAGGTCGTTCAACTTAACAAAGACCTGGAAGAAATTCTATCTTTGGGGTGACAGTAACCAAGTGGGATTTTAACGCTACAAAAACCCAAGCGGGCAGTTTTTTTCTAAAAAAAGTTAACGTTGCTGAACCCGACATAGTTGTGTCGGGGCACTCCATTCCCCTAGCATCGTCGCTCAGTTTGTTGGGCGTTAGTTTAGGAGCAAATATGTCTTGGCATGAACATGTTGCAGGCATAGCAAGGAGAGCTTCTCAAAAATTCGGGAATATTATTTAGAAACCAGGAAAGCTTTACACTCCACAGCAACTGTTAATTCTTTACAAAGCCAAATTCGACCAACTATGGAATACTGCTCCCACGTTTGGGGCTCCGCTCCCAAACATACACTGCATTTGTTGGATTCTGTTCAGAGAAGAGCGGTTCGTCTGATTGGGGACCCGCAAGAAACAACGTGAATCGCTTTTTCCGCACTCGTGCCGCTCCTGGAGCGCTTTAGGGACTTCCCCTGCAGCACGTGTGCTAGACCAATAAAAAAAAAAAAAAAAAAAGATAATGGAAATTTTGTAGAGATAATGGGAGGTAGGGTAAGGAGAAATAATGAGAGATAAGCAGAGATAAGTCTAAGTAATGGGAGTTATGGTGAGAGTAATGGGAGATAAGGAGAAATAATGGGAGATAAGGAAATATATTGCGAGATAAGTCGAGTTAAGCTAGATAAAGGGGAGATAAGGTGAAATAATTGGTGATAAGTATAAATAATGGGAGATAAGGAGAAATAGTGGGAAATAAGCAGAGATAAGTCTAGGTAATGGGAGTTATGGTGAGATAATGGGAGATAAGGAGAAATAATGGGAGATAAGGAAAAAAATGGGAGATAAGGAGAAATATTGCGAGATAAGTCGAGATAAAACCTAGATAATGGGAGATAAGATGAGATAATGAGAGATAAGGAGAGAAATAATGGGAGATGAGCAGAGATAAGCTTAGATAATGGAAATTATGTAGAAATAATGGGAGATAAGGAGAAAATAATAGGAGATAAGGGGAAATTAAGGGCAGATATTTTATTACGTTAGGTAACATAAGGAATGAGCAGTGGCGATAGTAGTGAATCAAGTCCACGCGAGCGGAGCCGCGGGCACGGCTAGTATATATATATATATATATATATATATATATATATATATATATATATATATATATCAACACAGGGACCGTAAACAGCATCAGAGAGGTTTGAAAAGGCTAAGAACCAAGAAATGTGGAAACAAGCTCTTTAAATTTCCATAAGCAGTTTGAATACATGTATTTATATCTGGTTTGAACCTTAAGTATCATCAATAAAAAATGTTAAATCTCTACAGGATTCAGAGGGTGAAAACTTCATCTGTACCTTTTTAGTGTTTCGTACGGAACACTTATAAGATCACTTCGGTTTGTCTGTCTGTCTGTCTGATTTGTCACACCCGATTTTTCCGAAAACTATTTGTCATAGAAACTTGAAATTTGGTAATTAATATAGTAATTGATGGCCTCATCAGATCCGTATAGTTTTTGAAAGTTAAATTTTGACTTAAGGGGTTATTTTGGGGGGTGAAATCGGAAGTGAAAAAAAAAATTTTTTTACTAGGTCATCGAGTGTGGTGTCAAATGAAAGGTTGTGAAAAACGAGTAAAAAATATAATATAATGTAATACTTGCGCGCACTTTTCTTTGTATTATTTTCAAAAAATCGGCGAAAAATCGCTGTCCCGCGCTTATCTCGAAAAGTACTTATCAAAAAATTTTGAAAAAAAATCCTGTAATATTCTCCACGGGGGGGTAGATTGAACGAAAAGTATCACGAGTGCATTATCTTTAATAATTTATCTGGTATTTTAAAGAAAACAAAATTTCAAGGTCATCAGATTTCAGTAAAGATTGGAAACAAAACATTTGTTGAAAAACTCATTTGGGGTGTGTTTTTGTGAAGTCACTGATCATTTTATACCACCGTTACATAAATTTTGACCTAAGGGGTCGTTTTGAGTGGGTGAAATCGGAAGTGAAAAAAAAAATTTTTTTACTAGGTCATCGAGTGTGGTGTCAAATGACAGCTTGTGAAAACACGAGTAAAATATATATATATATATATATATTATATATATATTATATAATATATGTTATATTATATATATATATATATATATATTTATATATATGTAATACTTTTGCGCACACTTTTCTTCGTATTACTTTTAAAAAATCGCGAAAAATCGCTGTCCCCTACCTTATCTCGAAAAAAAAAAAATCAAAAAATTTTGAAAAAATTCTGGAATATTCTCCACAGGGTATAGATTGAACGAAAATTATCACGAGTGCATTACCTTTAATACTTTATTTGGTATATAAAAAAAAAACCAACTTTCAAGATCACCAGTTTTCGGTACAAGATTGGAAACAAACTTTGTTGAAAACTCATTTGGGGTGTGTTTTGTGAAGTCACTGATCATTTTTTATACCACCCTAACAAAATTTTTATTTTAAAAACAATCAACGTACGAA
>CM032446.1:193620680-193695680 GCA_019049505.1 Pachyrhynchus sulphureomaculatus
ATATCGCCATCACATCTCAATTTTTTTCTAACCTCAAAAAATAGGTAAAAATTAGTAAAAATTAAGAAAAATATACTCCTAAAAAATTGATTCAAGCTTTTTCTTGAATCCAAAGATGTATTAATATGTATTCGGACACGCTAAGCTAATATTCATCGGTTGGATTGACCCATACAGTTCTGTTTTCTTTCTAACCTCAATAAATCAGACAGATATAGTGCGTCTCGTATGCAAAAACGAATTCAAATTAAAATTCAACCGATCCTTACCAAATTTGGTACACGGGGATTTTTTGGGTCGCTGATCACGAATCTGAGGTTGGATTTGCAAAATTCAAGATGGCAGATGTTTTCGCGCCATTTTGAACGCCGAGAAAATTCATCGGTCGATTTTTATTCTTCTACCTGCATCCAGGGCACCTCCACGTGGTGACGGTGGGCAACGGTGTTACTCCACTAGCCGGCAGAGTCCCTGGATAACGGCTTAGATGCCGTCATGGCAGGTAGAAAAAGAAGAAAGAGAATTACGATGCAGAGACTCGGAAACCCAGTATCGGCGGTTGGTCAGGGTGGGAAAGCGGGCCCGCAGCCGTCGCATCCAGCGACCGTAGCTCTTCATGTGTGGGTGACTTGGCTCATGTAGAGTATAATGCTACAAGAAAACGGTCTCACGGTACAAGGACTTTTCATAAGTGCGATAAAAACAGTGATTCATTTTGTTATATTTGCTGTCAACACGTATTGAGTAAAATGGGGTCACCGATAACGGATAAGATGAAAACCTTATATAAGGATTGTTTTAACATTGAAATACAGCACCAGGATACAGATTGGGTTCCCCACATCATTTGCAGTTCTTGCAAAATAATGTTGTACATCAATAAGAAGGCGATTAAATATTCCAGACCAGCAATATGGAATAGACCATACAGTGAAAATGATTGCTACTTTTGTATGAATGTTGTATCTAGACATAACCGAAAAAATAAAAGCACTATTAGTTATAACGATGTTTCGACAGTAACAAGACCAACTAAACTAATTCCGCCTTCTGAACCACTTGATGCTGATGTTATGGAAACAAATGATTTCACCTTATCAGTTCATGCCGAAAACATTGAGACTGCCAAAAAAGATTCAAACACTGTTTACTAATGAATGTTCTAGTGACAACCTCATATATACTAGTGACACAGATAAAGAATTACTACCATACAACCGTAAACCAGAACCAATACTCGTATCACACTCAGAACTTAGTGATCTAGTCAGAGATTTAGGCTTATCCAAAGATGGTTCAGAGCATCTTGCTTCCTTTTTAAAGAAAAGACATTTACTTAAGCTAGAAGCTACGATTTCTTATTATAGAAACAGAGATGAAGAATTTCGAAAATATTTCACAATGGACGAGGAATTGTCACTTTCATATTGTACCGTTGTAAAAGGTCTAATGGATGAATTTCAAAATAACTCATACGATCCTGAAGAATGGAGACTGTTCATTGATTCTTCTAAACGGAGCATTAAGGCAGTTTTGCTGCATAATACCAACGTTTACGCTCCCATTCCGATTGCTCATTTCACAGTTATGGAAGAGCAATATGAAAAAATGAAGCAGCTTTTGATAAAAAATAAAATAGGCTGATCATAACTGGAAAATTTGTGGAGATCTGAAAATTGTAACAATATTGCTTGGCCAACAGTCAGGGTTTACACTTTATCTCTGTTATAAATGTCTGTGGAATAGCAGAGACAGGGAACGTCATTATAAGAAAAAAATAATGTATTGTTTCCACCATTGGTAGATCCAGGAAAAGTTCTTATTCCCCGCTTCACATTAAGCTTGGACTTATTGAAGCAATTCACGAGAGCATTAGATACAAACGGCCCATGTTTCAAATATTTTGCATAAAAAATTTCCGAAATTTTCTGAAGCTAAAATTTTAAGGCAGGCGTATTTGACGGGCCACAAATAAGAAAATTGTTTTCAAGATTCATTATTTGTTACTAAATGAATAAAGTTGAAAAAGCTGCTTGGCTTAGTTTTAAAGAAGTCGCAACAAACTTTTTGGGAAATAATAAAAGTCCTAAGTACAAAGAAATAGTCGAGAAAATGTAAAAAATTTTCAAACATTAGGTTGCTTAATGAATCTAAAATTACATTTCCTGGACTCCCACATCGATGATTTCCCAGATAATCTTGGTGACTACAGTGAGGAGCAAGGGGAACGTTTTCACCAAGATCTGAAAATCATAGAAAATCGGTATCAAGGACGATGGGATGACCATATGCTAGCGGACTATTGCTGGTCGCTAAAAAAGAGAAACAAAAGTCCTCAAAAGCGTTTGGGCAGAAAGCCTTTGAATAGGTCATTCGCGGAAAAAAGAACAAGATACAGCCAAAAAAAGGAAAGTTAGGCGCGGGTCTAACCTTCGCAATTCTAGGGCTTAAGGGTCTACTATTGAGAGTATATGGTTTAAGTCCTGGTTTTGAGTTTATTGGGTCTCATTTTAAAGTTACAGGGTTATTGAGGTCTATTTTTTGAGGTTACAGGGTGTGGGAGTCTAAGGTTTCAGGGTTTAGGGTTTAAGAGTATCAGGTTTGAGGATTCCCCAGCTGTATACCAAATTTGGTAGGAATCGATTGGTTTTCAAAAATTTGTCCGCCATCTTGGATCCGCCATTTTGAATTTTGCAAATCCGACCTCAGATTCATGATCAGCAACACAAAAAACTCCTGTGTACCAAATTTGGTAAGAATCGGTTGAATTTTTAATTTGAATTCGTTTTTTTGCATTCGAGAAGCACTATATCTGTCTGATTTATTGAGGTTAGAAAGAAAACAGAACTGTATGGCTTAATCCAACCGATGAATATTAGCTTAGCGTGTCCGAATACATATTAATACATCTTTGGATTCATGAAAAAGCTTGAATCAATTTTTTTAGGAGAATATTTTTCTTAATTTTTAACGAATTTTTACCTATTTTTTGAGGTTAGAAAAAAATTGAGATGTGATGGCGATATTCTAACGTCAGATTCGTGATCAGCGGGCAAAAATACTACGGATCTGATATATCGCATCAAAAGTATACCCCACTTTTTTTTGTGGGCTGTGTTATAGAATAAGTTTTAGAACTAAAAACAGTTATCTTGGTCGAAACTCACCTCTGACACAGTAGGCAAGTTTCGTAGTATTGTATTCATGAAAAAATACCATCCGCAAATTTTGTTTTCCGTTACTTTTTAGGGTTTTTAGATCACAAAAACCATATTTTTTTTCCCATTTCCGTGTGTGTGTATTTGACTGTCAGTATGTCGATCTATTGGCACCATGATTCTCAGACAAAATGATATTAAAATACTTGAAATACAAATGAAACATAAAATGTTTGAGCTATATCGTTTTAGGGAAAAGGGGTGGAAGTAATATAATAACAATAATAATGTTTTATTTGGTAATTTGTACAATATTGAAATACACACAAAAAGGAGGTTAAAATCAAATTTAAAAAGATTCATGGTTAACCCCCTTAGAAAACTGAAATAAGTATGTAATTCTCTTACTATAATAACCGGCCACGTGCAAGTCGGACTTACGCAATTAATGTTTCGTACGTTGATTGCTTTTAAAATAAAAAATTTTGTTATGGAGGTATAAAATGATCAATGACTTCACAAAACATACCCCAAATGAGTTTTCAACAAAGTTTTTTTCCGATCTTTACTGACAACTGATAACCTTGAATTGTTTGTTTTTTTTTTATCTACCAGATAGATTACACAGGGCAACAAAAAATATTTTTGTTTTGGTGCCTGGGATTTTAGAGCTGATTTTAACTATATTTGGGACGCTAAATCTATACATGCAATCCGTTTTTCTCTATCAGCTCTACTTTTTTAGATACATCAACTTATCTACCAATGTGGTTTTTATTCAGTATATTCATTTATGAGAGTTCTAAAATTATTATATATTCATTAATGTAGGTACAATGGTTTTATTGTCAGTCTGTAATTGAGTAAATTCCAGGTAAATCTATAAATAGTGAAACCATTGCCTATCAGGTACCTGAAGTGACCCTTTTAATTACCTGACTCGGGTAAGTCTCGTCAGTTTGTGCGTTCTTACTAATGAGAGTAGATCGAATTCGGCGTGTTATTTTATGTTGAGAAAAGAGTGTTTTTTGTGTTATTGAACAGAATTAAAATGAGTTCAGGTTCCAGTTCAAGAAGAAGTTGTGTAAATCAACCTGATGTGTTTTGCTATATATGCGGAGAATACATGTTTCAACAAAACAGACAAACTATTACTGACTTTGTAAAGCGAGCGTATCTTGGATACTTTGGAGTTAAGCTTGGTGATCAGGACAAAACGTGGGCCCCGCATCTCGTATGTAAAACTTGTACAGAGCATTTACGGCAGTGGACTACCGGGAAAAGAAAATGTCTAAAAATTCGGCGAACCAATGGTTTGGAGAGAACCAAAAAACCACTTCAATGATTGTTATTTCTGTTTAGTAAATACTAATGGAATCAATCGAAATAACCGCAGTAAGTGGACTTATCCCAATTTAGACTCGGCAATACGCCCTATCCCGCACTCAGATGAAATACCGATTCCAACATTTCATCAGCTACCACATATCTCTGATGACGAATATTTTCCCTCTGATCGCTCTTCTGATGCTAATAAAAGTTCTGATGCTAATGAAACTAACAGTGACTAGGAGGGGACGTCATCAGTTCCTCAACGCTTCAATCAAAATGAATTAAATGATCTCACCAGGGATCTCAATTTATCGAAAAAAGCTTCTGAAGTATTGGCTTCTAGGTTGAACGACAAAAATTTACTGGAACAAGGAACCAAAATTACCTTTTACCGTACAAGAGAAAAAGATCTGCTACCATTCTTTTCTCAAGAAGACAATTTGTATTTTGTCACGAAATTAGGGGGACTCATGAAAGAAATGGGACTTTCTGAATATATTCCAGATGATTGGCGCCTATTTATTGACAGTTCAAAGCGAAGTTTAAAATGTGTCCTTCTACATAATGGGAATAAATATGGTTCAATACCACTAGCTCACTCAACGAAACTGAAAGAAGAATATAATACCATAGCTTTGGTCTTGCAGAAGATAAAGTATTACGAACATCAATGGATGATTTGTGTAGACTTAAAAATGGTAAACTTTCTTCTTGGGCAGCAAAGTGGTTACACGAAATATCCGTGTTTCTTGTGCCTCTGGGATAGTAGGGACAAAACACACCACTGAGTTAGAAAAGATTGGCCTCAGAGAGAAAACATGGACGTTGGGGAAAAGAATGTCATTAACGACGCTTTGGTTGAAAGAGAAAAAATCATACTTCCTCCGTTACATATAAAGTTGGGCTTAATGAAGCAATTTGTAAAGGCTCTTGATAAGAATGGGTCTTGTTTTGCATATATGTATAGGGGTAAAAATGCATCAGTTGAGCACAGAAAAACTCAAAGCAGGGATATTTGACGGCCCACAAATAAGACAATTAATTAAGGATCCTGCCTTCATAAATTCAATGAATCAAGTTGAACGAGAAGCTTGGACATCATTTGTTGCAGTTGTAGAAAATTTTCTAGGCAAACATAAAGCTCAAAACTTGAAATGGTTAACAAGATGCTTAATAGTTTCAAATCCTTAGGGTGCAATATGAGTATTAAAATACACTATTTACACAGCCACTTAGACCGTTTTCCAGAAAATTTAGGAGACATGAGTGAGGAACAAGGTGAAAGATTTCACCAAGATATTAAAGTTATGGAGGACCGCTACCAAGGAAGATGGGACATGCACATGATGGCAGATTACTGCTGGAGTTTAAAAAGGGACTGTTTAAAAAACATTCAAGAATGTCGCGGAAAAGAAGCTTTCCAAGTGTTGAGTGACTATTTCATTTCTTCAATGTTTTTTTTTTGTTTGTAAGTACGACATAATATTGTATTTTGTATAACTAAAATAAAAATTTCGTATCTACTTTTGTTTACTACACTTACGGATTTGAGTTACAATAATGTAACTTATATTTCTCTAAAATTGTATATCTTAAAAATTTGAGCTCCTAGGTACAAATGAATACGTTATTTGAATTCAGGACATCAAATTGATATAGAATCAGCTCAAAAAACCTCGACACCAAAACAGCTGTTCCCCTGTGTTATTAAAGGTAATGCACTCATGATAATTTTCGTTCAATCTACACCCTGTAACGAATATTTAACTTTCAAAACACGGGTCTGATGAAGATATCAATTCCTATATTGGTGCTAAATTTCAACTTTCTATGTCAAATAGTTTCAGAGAAAATCGGGTGTGACAGACGGAGAAACAGACACCAAATAACTAAAAATAGATATATTTAGTTTATTACAAGAGTTTAAGGTGACTGACTGTGTATGTTCCCCAGAACTTAGCAAGAACTTTTTAATTATATATTTAACTGACAACGTTTCAAAAGTTCACGAATATTGTTGTAAAGTTTATAATTATTGTAAGAAAAGTGCCTCTGATAAAAGCATTGCTATGAGATGGACGGGCGATGCAACCACGATACCTTAAATTAAGTGTGTAAAGTGAACGTCAGTTCTGAAGTGAATTTTAGCTATTAGATACGTATAATGGACGGTCAAAGATTATTACTGAATGAAATAAGATGGCAAACCATGCTGTTTCATTTAACTTGTGAGTTATAGAATCATTCCGATGAATACTGTATATAAATCATATACAGCGTTGAATTCTATATATATATATATATATATATATATATATATATATATATATATATATATATATATATATATATATATATATATATATATATATATATATGTATATATATGTATATATATGTATATATATATATATATATATATATATATATATATATATATATATATATATATATATATATATACATATATCTATAATATATATAAAATGCAACGTCTCTCTGTCTGTCTGTCTGTCTGTCCGTTAGTGACCTTATCACTGGAGAACCACTTATCCGATTTACGTACTTTTTTTTTTTTAAACATACTTATGTTCTCTGGCCAGGTTATAGGCTATATTTTATTACGATAGGTAGCATAAGGAATGAGCAGTGACACTAATAGTGAGTGAAGTCGGAAAAAAGTTTGCTGCTAGCGCGTTCCCTTGCAATATACAGCCTAAACCATTAAATATGGAACAATATTATGTAGCTGAGAATATCTTTAATCCATAATCTATAATATATATAAAATGCAATGTCTCTCTGTCTGTCTGTCTGTCCATTAGTGCGTTTATCACGCGAGAACCACTTATCCAATTTATGTGTCTTTTTTAAATTCATACATATATTCTTTGGTCAGGTTATATAATAATAATAATAATCTATATCTATAATATATATAAAATGCAGCGTCTCTCTGTCTGTCTGTCTGTCCGTTAGTGCGCTTATCATTGGAGAACCACTTATCTGATTTACGTGCTTTTTTTTTAAACATTCATATGTTCTCTGGCCAGGTTATCTATATATAATATATATAAAATGCAACGTCTCTCTGTCTGTCTGTCCGTTAGTGCGTTACGTACTTTTTTTTTTAAAACATACATATGTTCTCTGGCCAGGTTATAGTATATATTTTATTGCGTTAGGTAACATAAAGAATAAGCAGTGACGATAATAGTGAATCAAGTCGGAAGAAAGGCTACCGTTAGCGTGTTCTCTTACAATATACTGCCTAAACCATTAAATATGGAACAATATCATGTTGCAAAGAATACAGTATATATATATTATATATATATATATATATATATATATATATATATATATATATATATATATATATATATATATAAAATGCAACGTCTCTCTGTCTGTCTGTCCGTTAGTACGCTTATCACTTGAGAACCACTTATTCGATTTACGTGTTTTTTATAAATTTATACATATGATATGTTCTATATAATTCGATATAAGCCTAGATAATGGGAGATAAGGTGAGATAATGGGAGATAAGTATAAATAATGGGAGATAAGCAGAGATAAGTCTAGGTAATGTAAGTTATGGTGAGATAATGGGACATAAGGAGAAATAATGGGAGATGAGCAGAGATAAGCCTAGCTCTCAGGGGCTAGGGGAATCCCAGGATTCTCCTAGTACGGGCATTGACGATCCCGAGGTACCCGAGTCATGTTGTGCTGTCTTGTGTTGTCCAGATTATATGTAACAAAAACGCAATCTTAAGGTGTTTACCGTGCCGAGAAGATGAATGGCTCAGCGTTTATGAGTCGCAAACGGTTCCCCCGGATACAGGGCGCCCTCCGGGTGTAAGTAGCCTTGCTGTGGCATCCAGGCTCTGCCGCAGTCGACCATTCTTTCCTAGGATACTCGTGGGAACACTATGTCACAAAATAATAATTATACTAGTGATAATGGCAGGGTGCTGAGGAGGCGGACCCTGTCGTACAAACAGCTACAGCACCCCCACAACAACAACAACGACAAACGATCCAACCAACCGCCTCAGCTGAAACTACTCCCGATAGTTTTACCAGATCCGACATTGTAGGAGATGGAAATTGCCTTTTCCGTGCAGTTAGCTTACACTTATATGGCCACCAAAACCATCATGAAAGACTCCGAGAGGCTGCTCTAAGATATATACAACAAAACTGGTCGGAACTTAACACATTTTCATTAATTGGGGACGACGATATGAAAGACTTTAATAACTACTATAACTATATGAGGAAAAATGGCACCTATGGAACGAGCCTAGAGATACTTGCCCTCTCGGAAACCCAGAATAGCAACTTTCATATCTTCTCAAAACAACGAAGAACAAGAGATACAAAAATAACTTTTAGGGACAAGCCAACAATAATAAGCACCAGAAAACACACCGAAACTATTTACCTTCTACTAACAGGCAACCCAATGTCGGGACACTTTGAGCTTCTGACACCACAAAACACTAAAAACATCCCAAACAACAGTAGACCAATAAAAGAAGCATCGGGCGAGCGACGTAACGGTCGAGGACGTCGCGGGAAATGGCAGCTCGACCAAAACGATGAAGACCGGGCAACTGACAATGGACCTGCCAAAAATGTTGTGCCGGCGAGTAAACCGACACCCACCAAGGCGGGAAAGTCAAGGCAACGCATGAGTTATACTACAGGAACAAACGAACACACCATGCGTTGCTTTGATAAAAGCACAAGTCCTGACAAAGAAACCACTGAGAAGGGAATCACTCGCCGCCTAGACCCACCACCATCAATCCCAAACGCAACCGACGAAGTATTTAATCAAAAACTCCCGCAACGACAAAGAAATCCCAACAGCACAAAACCAAAATTCAAACGGCAAATAAGAATAGAAAACCAAATCAACAACATCAGGAGATATCTAGGACACCTTACCCAGTTTATCAACGGGAACGTGTCCAAACGAGTCACGCAGAGTATAAACAAGATCAAGTCCGGGTCTCCCAAAAGAACACTGCCAGAAATCCTGGATACTCTGAAACAAAAATTATCCGTATATGCCGCAAGACTTCGTAGATACAAAGAACCAAATGAGAGGAAAGATACCAACAACCTCTTCCGAAGAAGCCAAACACAGTTCTACCGGAAAACTATGCACAGCAAACAGACAGCGGTGACCGAACCATCAAACAAACAAGAACTCGCAGATCATTGGAAAAGTATCTGGTCAGAACCCAAACTACCCAATAATAACACCCCCTGGATCAAAGCCAAAGAAGGCAAAGATAATCATGTGACAGAACAGGAAAATTCCACATTAACTACTGTGGGACCAAAGAGCATGATGAGGCGCCTGGATGCAAGAAGTTCCGGAGGTAGAATGGCCCCCCGTTCGGATCTCCGGGTAGGGGCTGGTTCGGAGGCGTCGACTTGCAGACATCATAATTTTAAGATAGATTTTTGCAACATACGAGGTATAAACTCGAACATAAATTCAGTGCATCAACACCTGCAATCAGATAAACCTCATGTACTTGCTCTATGTGAAACCAAGGTCAGTCCATCGACCAGCACGGTCAACTATCTTTATCCTGGATACGACTTCTATTCCCGATTTAGGCGTAACTTTGGAATCTGTCTTTTTGTCAGAAGCGACGTCTCTTGTCAACGAGAAGAAGCTCTGGAGCCCCCAAACTTTGATGTTATGTGGTTAAAAATAACGACTCAACAAACCACAAGGTTCATCTGTATCCTGTATCGACCACCAAGTGATACCAATTTTCGAACACTTTTCGCTTCTCTTGCAGACACCATCGATCATTTACAAAGTAACTATCCAAGTGCCGAAATTGCCATCCTGGGCGACTTTAATGTCCACAATATCAACTGGCTCAAATATTCAAATACTACCGACGAACAAGGTCGTGAAGCTGAATCATTCTCAATCAGTTATGGCTTAACTCAGCTTATTGACGAACCAACACGGATCCCTGATCGAGACGGGGAGTTCGCCAGTCTTCTTGATCTGTTTTTTAACCACCAATCCGGAGATTTACACGGTCACCGTAAATCCGCCGTTAGGTTCTTCCGACCATAAACTGCTTTCGACATCGAGTATCCTGCCAATCAGTGACAGAGAGGCGCCTAGGCCTCGCAAGATTTGGCACTACAAATCTGCTAAATGGGAAGATCTCATGGAATACTTTCGAACTTTCCCTTGGATGGACGTGTGTTTTCGATCCGATAACCCATCTGACTGCGCCAGGGAGGTCTCCGATGTTATTTTGGCTGGTATGGAAGCTTACATCCCTTTTTCGAAGAAATGCTCCTCCAACGGCAAGCCTTGGTTCGACCGAAAATGCAAAGAAGCTGTTGCTTCTAAACATATTGCCTACCGACAATGGCGTGAAAATCCTAACACCTTAAATCGAGACATCTTTGTTCATGCCCGGAACAGATGCAAGGGAATTATCGACGAAACCAAGGAGGCACACAATCAACGAATTAGAAACAAACTTCTCGCTTGTCCCAACAATTCCAGGTCCTTTTGGGCAGTCGCTAAGGCAGTTAGTCAAAACTTCACCAAATCCACGATACCACCACTCACACGGCCAGATAATTCCATTGCAACCACACCTGTTGAGAGAGCGAACTTGTTGGCTGAACTCTTTGCTTCACATTCTACTGTCGATTTCCAAGGAAAAACACCACCTACTATTCCCATATTGCAGTCAAGGATGCCCGATGTTGTCTTCAGACAGCGCATCATAAAGCGTATTTTAATGAAGCTAGACACCAAGAAGGCTTCTGGCGCTGACGGAATACCTGCCATAGTTCTCAAAAACTGTGCAAGGGAACTAACACCAGTTTTCTGTAGACTTTTTAACCTATCCTACAGAAAGGGAATATTTCCGTCCTGCTGGAAATGTGCCACGGTTCAGCCGATACCTAAAAAAGGTAAGAAGACCTTGCCAAATAACTACCGACCAGTTGCACTGCTTTCAATAATATCGAAAGTCATGGAAAAGGTTATCAATGAGCATCTTCTAAAATATCTTGAACGATTCAATATTATTAGCGATCACCAATATGGTTTTCGTAAACATAGATCAACAGGAGATCTTCTGACTTATGTAACACATGTTTGGAACAACGCAATTGAACACTTTGGAGAATCTCGAGCGGTTGCTCTTGACATATCCAAGGCATTCGACCGTGTTTGGCACGATGGACTGTTGGCTAAGTTGCGCTCTTATGGTATGTCTGAAAGGTTCTGTTTGTGGCTCTCATGTTTCCTCAGAGAGCGTTCTTTACGAGTGGCGGTCGACGGATTTCTTTCTAACACCCTCACTATCAACGCCGGTGTGCCCCAGGGCTCCATACTGTCTCCTACTCTCTTTCTCATTTACATTAACGATCTGCTGGAAAAGACCGGGAATCCAATCTATAGCTTTGCAGATGACAGTACGCTTGTCTCTTCATTCACCTTGAACGCTCGGACATCGGCTGCTCAGGCGAATATCCGCAGACAGCAGGAGGTCGTTCAACTTAACAAAGACCTGGAAGAAATTCTATCTTGGGGTGACAGTAACCAAGTGGGATTTAACGCTACAAAAACCCAAGCGGCAGTTTTTTTCTAAAAAAGTTAACGTTGCTGAACCCGACATAGTTGTGTCGGGGCACTCCATTCCCCTAGCATCGTCGCTCAGTTTGTTGGGCGTTAGTTTAGGAGCAAATATGTCTTGGCATGAACATGTTGCAGGCATAGCAAGGAGAGCTTCTCAAAAATTGGGAATATTATTTAGAACCAGAAAGCTTTACACTCCACAGCAACTGTTAATTCTTTACAAAGCCCAAATTCGACCAACTATGGAATACTGCTCCCACGTTTGGGGCTCCGCTCCCAAACATACACTGCATTTGTTGGATTCTGTTCAGAGAAGAGCGGTTCGTCTGATTGGGGACCCGCAAGAACAACGTGAATCGCTTTTTTTCCGCACTCGTGCTGCCGCTCCTGGAGCGCTTTAGGGACTTCCCTGCAGCACGTGTGCTAGACCAATAAAAAAAAAAAAAAAAAAAAAAAAGATAATGGAAATTTTGTAGAGATAATGGGAGGTAAGGAGAAATAATGAGAGATAAGCAGAGATAAGTCTAAGTAATGGGAGTTATGGTGAGATAATGGGAGATAAGGAGAAATAATGGGAGATAAGGAAATATATTGCGAGATAAGTCGAGATAAGCCTAGATAATGGGAGATAGGTGAAATAATTGGTGATAAGTATAAATAATGGGAGATAAGGAGAAATAGTGGGAAATAAGCAGAGATAAGTCTAGGTAATGGGAGTTATGGTGAGATAATGGGAGATAAGGAGAAATAATGGGAGATAAGGAAAAAATGGGAGATAAGGAGAAATATTGCGAGATAAGTCGAGATAAACCTAGATAATGGGAGATAAGATGAGATAATGAGAGATAAGGAGAAATAATGGGAGATGAGCAGAGATAAGCTTAGATAATGGAAATTATGTAGAAATAATGGGAGATAAGGAGAAATAATAGGAGATAAGGGAAATAAGGGCAGATATTTTATTACGTTAGGTAACATAAGGAATGAGCAGTGGCGATAGTAGTGAATCAAGTCCACGCGAGCGGAGCCGCGGGCACGGCTAGTATATATATATATATATATATATATATATATATATATATATATATATATATATATATCAACACAGGGACCGTAAACAGCATCAGAGAGGTTGAAAAGGCTAAGAACCAAGAAATGTGGAAACAAGCTCTTTAAATTTCCATAAGCAGTTTGAATACATGTATTTATATCTGGTTTGAACCTTAAGTATCATCAATAAAAAATGTTAAATCTCTACAGGATTCAGAGGGTGAAACTTCATCTGTACCTTTTTAGTGTTTCGTACGGAACACTTATAAGATCACTTCGGTGTCTGTCTGTCTGTCTGTTTGTCACACCCGATCTTTTCCGAAACTATTTGTCATAGAAACTTGAAATTTGGTAATAATATAGTAATTGATGGCCTCATCAGATCCGTATAGTTTTGAAAGTTAAATTTTGACTTAAGGGGTTAATTTTGGGGGGTGAAATCGGAAGTGAAAAAAAATTTTTTTACTAGGTCATCGAGTGTGGTGTCAAATGAAAGGTTGTGAAAACACGAGTAAAAAATATATATAATGTAATACTTGCGCGCACTTTTCTTTGTATTATTTTCAAAAAATCGCGAAAAATCGCTGTCCCGCGCCTTATCTCGAAAAGTACTTATCAAAAAATTTTGAAAAAAACCCTGTAATATTCTCCACGGGGGGTAGATTGAACGAAAAGTATCACGAGTGCATTATCTTTAATAATTTATCTGGTATTTTAAAGAAAACAAAAATTTCAAGGTCATCAGATTTCAGTAAAGATTGGAAACAAACTTTGTTGAAAACTCATTTGGGGTGTGTTTTGTGAAGTCACTGATCATTTTATACCACCGTTACATAAATTTTGACCTAAGGGGTTCGTTTTGAGGGGTGAAATCGGAAGTGAAAAAAAAATTTTTTTACTAGGTCATCGAGTGTGGTGTCAAATGACAGCTTGTGAAAACACGAGTAAAATATATATATATATATATATATATATATATATATATATATATATATATATATATATTTATATATATATATATATATATATAATGTAATACTTGCGCACACTTTTCTTCGTATTACTTTTAAAAAATCGCGAAAAATCGCTGTCCCCTACCTTATCTCGAAAAAAAAAAAATCAAAAAATTTTGAAAAAATTCTGGAATATTCTCCACAGGGTATAGATTGAACGAAAATTATCACGAGTGCATTACCTTTAATAATTTATTTGGTATATAAAAAAAAACAAAATTTCAAGATCACCAGTTTTCGGTAAAGATTGGAAACAAACTTTGTTGAAAACTCATTTGGGGTGTGTTTTGTGAAGTCACTGATCATTTTATACCACCCTAACAAAAATTTTTATTTTAAAAAACAATCAACGTACGAAACACCAATTGTGCAAGTTCAACTTGCACTTGACCGGTTTTTTTAGTTTGTTAGTGGAGTCAATCAACGATTTCACTTCGGAAAACTCGAAAACTGAACCGATTTTAAACTTTTTTTTTAAATGTGCACCTCAAAGAGTTATACAAGGTTTATATGTTTTGGTTGTACGATCTTAACTAAGTTGGGAATGTGGAATCTTTGGCACAATGACACTACTCAGTATATATCACCACTAGTAGTTGTGATATATACTCAGTAGTGTACGATCTTAAATAATTAATTAATTAATAATTCACAAATTATTTTTTTATATATATATTTTTTTTTGTTTTTAATAAAGTATAAATATAACAAAAATTTAAGAAAAAAAAGTTATTAATTAATTAATTAATAATTTTTATATTTTAAACAGAGCGTGAAAAATGCATGGTAAGACTATTTAAAATCTGTGGAGATAGTACGGTTTTAAAATTCATATTCTAATTTGAATAAACCGGCAAATATAAAACAGAATGAAGGGAAGTAGAAACTACTCTGTATCGAAAACGTTGGAACAGTTTGTACCTACCTGTACAGATCTTACCTGTAGGCAGAACGTACTCTGATTATTATTAAGATGGCCGAAATTAGGTGCAGACTTAAATTTGTAACGTGTGAAGCATAGGGAGTATGAGAGTATTTTTGAAAAATAATATTAACAATTGGCAATATTTGCAAATGGGCCGGTACAAATCCTGCCCAAAGGAATTTTACACTCGGTGAAAAACTTTTAAAATCAAATCTTGTTCTTGGGTGTGGAATAATCAATGACAAAACTGTCGCGCCCAACATAACGAAAATTCAGGCAGCGTGTATATCCACGGCCCAATTGCGAACAATAGTGTTTGACATAAATGGCACATTCAACAGTAGAACACAGAACATTTTATGTATCATCGGTGAAAGTGAAATGTCCAAACATATTCTCGCAACCCTTTTGTATTGTTACCGGTAAGATTCTAACCTATAAATGTCTAAATTTTTGTATGAAAATTAATTTTTTACAATGATTTTAGTAACGAGCTAATTGTGTTAACTTGTACTAATATCAAATGTACCTGGGAAATGAAATGTCGAGAGGTATTGGAAACATTCGAATCGGAAAAATTTTAATTGGTTTCAAATCAAATGACAATTCACTTCGGAGGTTAATATTTGTTAACTATTTATGACTTTGAATGAATACAAAATAATTGAGACAGTATTTTATCCAAATAAAATCTAAAAAATGTTATCTAATAAGGAATTTTTGTTTGACACACGTACACAATTTACAAAAGAAAACAAATTTTGCTTACCTAAAAAAATGTAATCTTCTTTTTTAAATTGTTTAAAACAAACTTTAGCATCAATTTTCCACTTGCCAAAATGCATTAGTAATATTTACATAATCCTCATTCGCATGCATAAAAAACTACAATTAAGTCCTTTTACAGGCGACTTTCACAATTGTAAACACAGCATAACAGTCATTTTTTTTTAATTTTTCACGAGAAGACGGTTATGACAGATTTAAAAATGCACCTCAAATTTAATTCCTGAAAAAGCCACGAGATGTCATATTAAATAGGTAAGATCCCAATACCGCTGGCGTCCTAGTAAAAGCCATGTGCTCTTTCCATTTTATGCTTCAGTTATACCTGTATTTATTGGCAGCAGTTGTTCTGTTTATTAATAATGTTATGTGTATAGTTGGATCAACCAAATAAGACAGATTATTTTTAAAAATATTAAATTTTAATACATTTTTGTTGTAAGAAATTATTAAAATAAAGTGCCAGATATAAGAAGTATATATAATATAAATTGGATATTCCAAACTGAAGAATACAACATACTTTCAACGATTGAGGTACGTATTAACAATTGCTTAAATAATAATTAATATTAAATAGATATATTTAAAACACTACCTTAAACATTTTCTGGTACATTATACTACAAATACTGTAATAAATTTTTTTATGTTTATTTTTATTGATTTTTTTTCAATTTTTGTCAGCTTCATAATGGAGAGTATTAGCAGTTCTGGTGACAGGTGTATCCCCGGCTTTGGAAGATAGTTTAACTAAAGTTAATGCGAAAAGGATTAATAAAATAAAAAAAGCTTCTAAGAAAAGAAAAGATGCCTTAAAAAATAATTTGCCATCAGATAACGTCTTTGTTCACAAGAGTTGTCGTGCAAATTATATTAATAAAGTAAATATTGCTACTAGCATAAATAAAAGAAAATCCAATGAATCTAAGTCTCGTAGTCCAATAAAAAAAAAACTAAGGGTGTCTTCTTTTTCTCAAACATCGGCACCAAGCTTTGATTGGAATAATAACTACTTTACATATTATATTCAACTTCGAACTTCACTGATCGTTACAGCAATTTAACTAACAAATATTATTTATCCACACAATGACTGGCTGTGATAGGTGTGTGGTGGGGGGGGGGCTACGTCTTCGTTTTACAATCGAGGAAAAAATAAGTTTTTAAAAATGTTAGAAAATACATCATATTTACAAAACTCGGCAAATATTTTTTGAGAGAGAACCTTGAAGAAAAAAAAATATGATGCAGGTATTAAGTGCATACTTGCAATTTATGGGGCTTCCAGAAAATGTGCATTTCTTAATGAGCACAGATTTAAAGTTTTCCCTAAAGCAATTTCTAAAAATAGTTGTATCCAATAGCAGTCTTTACCGCTAACAGCCGGCGCGGCGCTGCATAACAACATTTAAAAAGAGTTTACCTGCAAATTCAAATATGGAAAGGAAATAATACAATTTGATCTGATGACTGAGGATGGATGAAAAAAGAACATTTGGTTCCTATAACGATGACGCAACCACCAGCGCCAGAAAATTTATTTAAAAAATAATTTTTTGTACATGCAAGACTGGATGTGGAACAGCATGTGGGTTGCAGGAAGAGCAGGTTATTCTGCACTAGCGCTTGTATAAGTTGCCCTGGGGACAGTTGTCTCAATAGTAGATCGGAACCAAGGGAAGAAAATGCAGTCGAAGATAAACTTTATGTAGATCGGAACCAAGGGAAGAAAACTAATTATGATTCACTAATTTTCACTTTTTTTTTCTTTTAATTTGTACTTAACTGAATATTTATATTAAATTTAAATTTTTATTTAAAATATTTTAGTGTTTATTTATATTTTTGTCCTTCGGATAATATTACATTTAATTAACGTATTAATTAGTACTATAATACGCTTTCAAAAGTAATAACATTTGATATTTATAACTATTTTTTAAAATTTAGATTATTTTGAAATTTGAAATTTTAATGACAGCGACCTCGAAAACCCCGGTAGATATTATTTTCGGCATTAAAATTTATTAATTTGAATAATTGGACATTTTTGTATAATATTTTTCAAGATCTAAGAAAGTGATTTGACAAATTGATGTAATAAAAACATGACCGTTAGGATCTTTGCACGTACCTGGACGTAACAGGGTCGTAATTGATATATATATATATATATATATATATATATATATATATATATATATATATATATATATATATATATATATATATATATATATATATATATCTATATATAGTGTGTATTATAAAGTTCAATAGTGTCTTAAAATGTTCGAAGCCCTTTCCATCAGAAGCCGCAAATGTTTGACCGTTGAGGTAAAAGTGATAGTTAAAAGTGTTTATTTAAAGTTAGTGAAACGAGGCCTCGAAAAGTACTTTTCATTGATGGAGACATTAGCTTTAACAAGCATCCCTGAAAGTACAGTTTGGAAAATTGTAAATAATCTGCTAGCGCCTAAAAAAAACACGAAAAGACGAAGGTGTGTCGAAATGTGTTGATTTCTGTCAAGAAAACTTAATCCGCCGCAAAAGGACCCCGCACAAATTAAGTGGATTCGTGCCCCCGGTGAAATTGGCTGAAATTCGGATATGTTGTTCGTTCCGCTATCCTGAGCAAAAGTCTCAATGGGCACAAAGCTCAATTTTGCGAATTTTGGCTTCTAGGGAGCTCCAAAGTTCCACGGATTTAACATTATTTACTACTTGAAATAAGGTATTCTTATCAAAAGTTTAGTATTTTTTGCCTTAAAAAAAAGTACTTTTTTATGATTTCGAGGTCGCTGAATTCAAATCAGATGTCAAATAGACGATATTGACAGTTGACAGCTATCAACTAGCTGTCAAACAACAAGCAATAGTCAAAATCAATAAAATCCACATGTATATATGTGTTTTTGAGGTTGCTGAGTTCAAAACTGATGTTAAAAAATCGATGACAGTTGACAGCTGTCAAAGTCAAATAACTGTTAAATAGCATTTAGCAATTGAAATTGATAAAATTAACATGTAAACATATGTTTTTAAAGTTGCTTAATTCTGAGCTTCATTTAAGCCTGAGCTTATAAAGGCCATAGGAAAGTATGCCGTACCTGCAAATCAAATATTTTCTCAACCTTCAACTCATTTATTTAACCGCTGTCATTAGCTACAACCAGGGAAAGCCACGTGGAGGTAGACAGTCGGATTTTTTCCCCTTTTTGTCTGGTGTTGTCATAGTATGTGTGTTCTTGTCTGTAATATAAAAATATTTTAGTCGTATACGTTACTATATATTATGCTGTAGATACGTCATGTCATAGTCATAGTAATTTTTTATTAAGATCGCAAAAAAATAGTCTAATCAATTGTAAAAAGTGCGCCTCTGATTATAATATTATTAATATTTTTAAGCTTCATCAATTATTTCAATACCGTTGGCATCTTCTTGCCATCTATTTGCTGCATTACGTGAAGTATTTAAAAGGCTTTCATCTGGGTATCTTATGTTGTCTTGGTGCCTTGCATATCCTAGGTACCATAATATACTGGCAATATGAGCACAAGTTCCCAACGTCCGAGCAGCAATAATAGTCATTAATAAGTTCTTCTCCAGGGTTTAATTCATCCTCAGAAATGAAAGAAATGAACACTTGGTGACAGGTGCGATTTCGAAATCTTGAATATATTTGCAGTCTTATAACATTATTCATATCAAAATGTTCATCTATCTGAATCTCCTCTTCGTTATCTCTCTGAAGTATATCTTGAATATATGAACATCCAAGATTAATTTGATAAATCTCAAGGGTTAAATCTTTCAAAAATTCAATACTTAGCCTTGGAAACCTGGGAACTTGTTCATTGTTTAGGCGAATCCACTGAGCACGTCTATATTGCAACCTGTTACGCACCACAATATCCTGTAGGTTATTTCTTCTATTCCTTCGCTGCAACATTTGCCTTGCCATGTCAACAGTTGCATTTTCCATAGTGATTAGTGGATGGTACCGATTAATCAAGGCTCCAGCAATTCTATAGTAATCACCAATGTATCGAGCATTTTGAATATTAAACACATTTTGAAACATTTTAAATATACTTCTTATGTGACCATTTCTGGCTTCAACTACCCATCTAACCTTAGTAATGATACGATTTTCATTAGCTACTTCAGTTATAAACTGCCTTTGACCCCGTTCAAGAAAGGCTGGCATTCTATGTTCGATACCTAATTGAGCCAATAATGGTATTATATCTCTATAACCCCTATCAACTATCATAATGTGGCCACCTCGAAACCAATCACGTAAGTTTTCAGTGTCCCTTTCAAATTCACTTCTTAATATATCGGCATCGTTATTTTGTGAATCTGTCCAAGAATATGGTCCAAGAATAGACAAAATATAACCATCTGGAGCTACAATGAGTGTTGGTTTTAATAGATGTCTACCTTTATGCATAGAATAAGATTGACGAAGGATCCTGAAATTGCTACTTTTATGTATATAAGCATAAGTAGCGTCACATATTACAATAGCCACTGGAACATCAGGCTCATTATTGTACAATTCGTTTGCAAAAGGAGTAACATGGCTTGCGATGAAGTTTTCTCTTGTAATTTCTGAAGTACCAATATTATGTGGAACAAATCTTAACATTAGTGACAATCTTACAGAACATATAGCCATACTTACGGCTTGACGGGTGGGATAGTTAAATATAACACCTAAAAATGCATCCGATAAACCTTGTCTCATCTTACACAGAGAAACATGATAAGATCTTTAGGATGAACATATCTTAATCCTCCATCCATAGGGACTGGATCACAAAACGTTAAAAGATCGTCAAATTGAGCTTTATTGACAGAAAATAAACAACCAAATTCTTCTTCACTCAGTTTATCAGGATTGAATAATTTATCTTGTTTTTGAGCAGCTTGACGCATATTCTCTAACAAATTCTGGAGATCAGTACCTGGAATAACGTAAGGGCGATTTACATAAGTTAACCCAAGAATTAATGGCTGAAAAATATATCTATTTCCATTAAGATGGTTCGCGCAACACCTAATACCATCAGGTATATATATATATATATATATATATATATATATATATATATATATATATATATATATATATATTCGCTTCTACAAAACCATTAGATCTACATTCAGATGATAATTTTGTAGTACCTTCAATAGCTCCACAGATAATACAAGCTCGATTTTGTCGCTGATTTACAACATTTAATCTTAAATGGGTAGGATCATTTTCGATGATTTCTAATTCAGTAATAATTGATTTGTTACAATTAAAGCAAATTCTGGTCTCTTCCACAACCTCAGCATCAGCAAAACCATTAGCAGCTCGTCTAAGAATTGCTATTTGATTTTTATCGATATTGTTACCCATCCAGGGCATTTGCTGTAAACGACCTAAGCGGTCACAAACAAAACAAGAGACTTAAGCATTTCGTGCGCGATTAGCCATATTAACAAAATCGCAAAATAAGAAATACACAATTCTCAGTAAAAAAATATAGGAAAGTTTATATGAGATTATGAAGTAGTTAATGATTTAATATCTATCAAGAAAAAATATTTAAAACTTTACAAAACGAAGGAAATAAAAATATTTATTTATTCCGTCTTATATGATCTTCAAGTTGATTAAATAAAAAACAATATTATTTTTATTAGTTGTCCAGAAAAATGGATAGTTCTGAAAAGAACTGATTTGGAATTTAGTTCTGAGAAGAACTGTTTTGATTTTAGCTCTAAAAAGAACTGTTTATGCTTTAAGTTCAGAAAACTATTATTTACGCTTTAGCTATGAAAAGAACTGATTGAATAATTTCAAAGATACTTCTTATAAAAAGATTCAATGATCATGACCGATATAAAGTTATTTCAAAGTACATATTATATGTGCAATTGAAAACGCATTTCACTGGCGAGAAAAGAAAAGTATATTATTTTATCAAGAATCAATATTTATCCTTTTTTATCCTTAATTATATTAACATAGTTATTTTAAACTCTATTATATTAATATTTTATTTTTCTGCAAAAATTATGTTTAATTTTGAAATCAGATTACTATAGAATTGTTGGAGCCTTGATTAATCGGTACTATGCACAAATCACTATGGAAAATGCAACTGTTGACCTGGCAAGTTCCCAGTGACACATATACGACTAAAATATTTTTATATTACAGACAAGAACACACATACTATGACAACACCAGACAAAAAGGGGAAAAAATCCGACTGTCTGCCTCCACGTGGCTTTCCCTGGTTGTAGCTAATGACAGCGGTTAAATAAATGAGTTGAAGGTTGAGAAAATATTTGATTTGCAGGTACGGCATACTTTCCTATGGCCTTTATAAGCTCAGGCTTAATTGAAGCTCAGAATTAAGCAACTTTAAAAACATATGTTTACATGTTAATTTTATCAATTTCAATTGCTAAATGCTATTTAACAGTTATTTGACTTTGACAGCTGTCAACTGTCATCGATTTTTTAACATCAGTTTTGAACTCAGCAACCTCAAAAAAACACATATATACATGTGGATTTTATTGATTTTGACTATTGCTTGTTGTTTGACAGCTAGTTGACAGCTGTCAACTGTCAATATCGTCTATTTGACATCTGATTTGAATTCAGCGACCTCGAAATCATAAAAAAGTACTTTTTTTTAAGGCAAAAAATACTAAACTTTTGATAAGAATACCTTATTTCAAGTAGTAAATAATGTTAAATCCGTGGAACTTTGGAGCTCCCTAGAAGCCAAAATTCGCAAAATTGAGCTTTGTGCCCATTGAGACTTTTGCTCAGGATGGCGGAACGAACAACATATCCGAATTTCAGCCAATTTCACCGGTGGCACGAATCCACTTAATTTGTGCGGGGTCCTTTATGAAATGTATGCAGAACAAAAAGTTCCCATGTTATTGTCACTTTCACGGAGGCTGTCCGAGAATAGTTGTGACAAAATATTCCACTACAACTTTATGGCGTATTCTACGTCATTTGGAGTTTTTGTTCAAAAAAAATAGACAAAAGGCAAGTTATAATGGAATCACGGCGCTTACAATAACTCAGAATGGAATTATCTTGAAAAAATAAATACAGCTAGATTGGAAAATCGAACGATAATCTACCTAGATGAGACTTGGTAGACACCCACGACACACCCAGTAAAGGATGGATTGATAAATCCAAAAAATGCCACACCAAAGCTCCATCAAATAAAGGTAAAAGAATAACTATTTTACATGTGGGGTCTAAAGAAGGTTGGCTACCAGAATGTCTGTTTCTAGCAGCCAAGAATATTTCAGATTCCAGCTTGGATTATCATTGTGATATAACCGCTGAAGTTTTTGAAGATTGGCTTCAAAACAAATTAATGCCGAACATACCACCGAATAGCTATACTGTGATGGATGATGCATCCTATCATAGTCGCCAAATGAATAAGATACTAAGTTCCACTAGTAGAAAAGGGGAAATACAAGCCTTCTTGTGCGAACGTGACATATATTTCCACAAAAGTTATACAGTTAAACAATTGTTAGAAGTTTTGAAAAGTTACAATTTTTCAAAGGAATATGTTTGTGATAAAATAGCAAAGGAAACAGGACACGAAATAATTCGGCTTCCACCATATTATTGTATCTTTAATGCGATCGAGTTGATATGGCATAAAATAAGTCACTTTCTTAGATCGTGAAAAACACTATACATTTTGATTGGCCTTATTGAACTGATCATTTTAAATTTTGAAATTTTAATGATAAATCTATGATTAGCGACCTCGAAAACCCCCGTAGGTACTATTTTCGGCATTAAAATGAATAAATTTTTCGAATTTATTTAATTTTAGACTTTTCAGTATTTTTTTTGTATTTTGGACTAATTATGCTCAATTTTCGAAATGTTACAAAAAGATCGTACAACCAAAGTATATAAACTTTGTAGTACTCCTCAAGACGCTCATTTTTAAAAAGAAAAAAAAAGTTCAAAATCTGTTCAGTTTTCGAGTTTCCCGTAGGTTAGCCCTAAAATGTCATCCATTGACTCCACTAAAATCATGATTTTTTTCGGACATCACAAAAGTTGATTTTGATGCATTAACTTACTTTTTTTGCTCGAGGATTCGTAAAAAAAAAAATCACACTCTGAGATTTTGCTTTTCTTCACGTGTTGGAGTTTCCGTCGATCTGTCGGTCTGTTGGTACGGTAACTCTCGAACTAAATGAGATATCAATTACAAACTTGGTACATAGATAATATTTAACGAGAGGATGAAGCCTATAGCAATATCGTCTTAGGGTAGAGGGTTGAAGGGTTAATAAAGTTTAAGTACTTTTAATAGTAATATCGTAATTTTTCCTGGTTTTTTTGTTGAAATAATGAACAAATTTTTATTAAGCCATGTTTCTCGGAAAATTCTACTAGCCGTCGCAAATCTTCGTGAATTTTTTTTTTTTTTTGAGCAGCATGCAATTCTTGCGGGAGAAATGATGCGTATAACTGTAGAACAAGGGTGTAAAATTAATTAGTCACGTGCAAATTGGACTTGCGCAACTAGTATTCCGTGCCGTGATTGCCTTGAAAATAAAATTTTTTTTAGACTTCACAAAACATACTCCCAAATGAGTTTTCAACACAGCTTGTTTCCGATATTTGTTGAAAATTGATGACCATGAACTTGTTTTAATATAGCAAATAAATTATCAAAGATGTCTCGTGATAATGTCAATATTTCAGAATTTTGTCAACATTTTTTGATCAGTATTTTTCGAGATAGAGCGGGGGCAGCGATTTTTGGCAATTTTTTTAAAAATAATACAAACAAAAATGTGCCCCAGTAATACATCACATATTTTTGAACTCGTATTTTTACAAGCTTTTATTTAACACTCAATGACCTGATAATTTTTTTTCACTTCTGATTTCACTCCCCAAAACCCCCTAAGTCAAAATTTAACACACGGCTCTGATGGGACCATCAATTCCTATATTAGTGCCAAATTAACTCTGTCAAATAGTTTCGGAGAAAATTGTGACAGACGGACAGACACCAAAGTTATCTTATAAGTGTTCCGTACGGAACACTAATATATTCCGCAGCTTCAGGTAAACGTGTTGACATTAAGCACAGGATAAGCTATATTCGAATCGGCTTAAATTTTTCGAGGAATTATAAAAATAAGACTTTCCTTTCATTTAAACTATTAAAATAATTGTTTTGATCAAAGCATGAAAAGGCCTATGAAAGTTATTTTTATCTAATATTGCTATAAAGTATTCCAAAATTATTATAATTAAAATTTGATTCTACTCATCCAAATCTAAAATATAATCTTTTTTAGGTATTCCATACGAATTGAAAACCATAGAGCAATATTCATCCCAATTTAATGACATCAATTGTTCATTTATATCGACATTAAATCATCAACGGGATCACTACAAAATCCAAAAAATAGATAAAGTAATTTGTCCCTATTTATTATCAGCTTACTTACTGATGGAACAAAAGAAAAACAAAAACTATGTAAGCATCAACAAAATGTCACTTTACCATGGGACAGCACCCTCTAATATCAAGTCAATTTGTGAAAATAATTTTAATTGGCGACTTCAAGGAAGCTCAAAAGGACACAAATTTGGGCAAGGTAAGTATGTCTAGGCAAAACGGGGGAATTTTGACATGTTGAGTTGACTCGCATATTTATGTTTGTTGCCTCCTCAATTTTTTTAAACCTTTAATGTTTTTAATTTTTACTCTCCTTACTAAAAGAAAGTATTGTACGAGGGTAGATGAAATATAAACGAGACTTTCTGTACTGAGCGCTTAGTATCGTTAGGAGCGGGCCGCAGCTTCTACCAATGTTTATTGTTAGAAGTGGGGAGAACGATCGATTGACCTCGCCAGGTGCATTCAGTAGTACAGCTCACGATGTCGGAGCGAAAAGTGCACCCTTCCATTGCGCAACGCGTCATTATTAAATTTCTCACTCGTGAAGGAGTGAAACCAACCGAAATTCTGCAGAGATTGACGGTACAGTTCAGGGATCAAACACTGTCAAGGCTTCGTGTGTTCGCCTAACGTAAGGAGTTCATGAGAGGCCGTGAAGAGGTGGAAGATGAGAGCCATGATCGTCGTCCACGGACGTGGCGTTTTGCATATTAATTTTTTGCACAAACGTCACACCATCAATGCAGCGTACTACTGCAACCTTAAGGTTAAACTTACTTATCGCCGCAAAAGACGTAACCAACCGATAAGAAACGAAATTCTTCTCCATGACAACGCTGGACCCCATACTGCAACTCCCACTCGGGAAAAATTGAAGAAAATGAGTTGGACGACACTTGATCACCCTCCCTACAGCCCTGACCTATCGCACTTCGATTTTCATCTCTTTGGGTCACTTAAAGAAACGCTGGGAGGACAACGAGTTGATGACGACAACGCGGTGGAGGGCTTCATGCGCAATTGGTTATTGACACAGCCCCTTCCTTTTACTACGACGGTTTTTTTTATGGGTCTACCACACATGCTACAGGGAAGCGCTCCAGGAACGGCATGTGTGCGTTGTGCGTGTGTCACGTTGTTCTTGAATGCTTTAAATTGTACTAGGTGGGAAATACAGCCCTGGGCAAATTATTTCAAAGGGATGATGTTCTCCATATAAAAGACTGCTTGAAAAGCGTTGTACGCGGAGTAACAAGCTAAACCTCATACGGATGTGAAGTATTAACGCGACATGTATTTCTAACATGCACCGCTCTGGGAGGAATTAAGCGGGCTACATCCTTCGAACACTTTCCATGAACATACTTGTAGAACAGACTCAAGTCGCCAACCGTTCTTCGATGTTCCAACGAATCAAGGCCGCAGGTCAGTTCCGGGTCTCCAATCAAACGAACAGCTCTTCTCTGAACAGAATCCAACAAATGCAGTATGTGTTTGGGAGCGGATCCCCAAACATGGGAGCAGTATTTCATAGTTGGTCGACGGTATCAAAAAGCTTCCGATACGTTGGGAAAAGTGCATTTCCAACGCAAGGGATTATGCCGAAAAATGGTATGTACTTGGTTTATTTGTTAGAGTAAATAAAAAAAATTTAAATAATAAATCTCGTTTATATTTGATCCACTCTCGTATTTGTGAAAAAAAAACCAATCCGAGATTTTTGCTTTTCTTCACGATTTTGGGGTGGCTATATCACGAAAAACATCATTCATTTGATATAATACTTAATGAAGAGATGAAGAAAGAAATCGAAACATTACATTTTTTTTTCTTTGTTAACATGGGAAGTGGGTGAGCGAGTATTGCATTCTTGCACCGGTATAAGAATTTTTCCTGGTTCTTAATTGGAATATTTTATAATAAAATGTGAGTGGAGTGTAAGGGTCGAGGTAGGAAATTAGAAGTAATATACTTTTATTTTAGTATTTGTATTTTTTCATTATTTCCAATTTTAACACAAATAGTATATAGAAGAAACCGAGATCTGATTACAGAGTAACCTAAAAAAAATGTTGAGTTCGATAAAGAAATGTTTTAGAAATACAAATGGTTAAGTTCGCGGAAACATACTTATCGCACAGCAGATAAATTATTGTATTTACTTCCCTTGCTAACAGAAAGTATCGTATTCGTGAGAAAATTACAATCCGAAATGTTTTCTTTTCTTCAAGTCTTTTTAGATCACAAAAAACTTATTTTCTCATTTTAAACGGTCTGACTGATTATCAGCACAATAAATCTCGAACGAAATGATAATTTTATACTTGAAGTATGGATGAAACCTATAGTTCCTAACTGCAGGGAAAGTACTGGGTAAATAATATATCCAAATTTAAAAAAAGAAAACTTAAAATAAATAAAACAATTGAAAAAAATAATGCGGGCTTTAAAATTACAGTTAAAAATCGTCTCAACCCTGTTAAACGCAGAGAGTTTTTTTTGAAAACATGAACCTTCAGTATTCAAAATATGAAATTACAGATAGTTTAAGGATTTTTTTCTCGGAATCTATGTATTTTAGTGAAGAATTACTAGAGACCTTTTTTATTGCAAATTTTATGTAAAATACGATTATATTTTTTTATTTCAAAATTTTTAATTTTTCGGATCGACGCCTTTTTAGTGTTCCGTACGGAACACTTATAAGATCACTTCGGTGTCTGTCTGTCTGTCACACTCGTCGAGTGTGGTGTCAAATGAAAGCTTGTGAAAAGACGAGTAAAAAATGTACGAGGCATGTTTTTTAAGTAAGTACCGTTTTGGAATTAAAAAAAGACGTGCAAAGATATCGCTATAATTTTATTTTTACATGAAAGCCTGTACCTTAATCTACTTTTCTACATAATTTCCGTGAATATTGAGGCACTTGTCATAACGTGGCACCAGTTTTTGAATACCCTCCTCATAAAATTCTGCCGCCTGACTTGTTAACCACTGTATCACAAATGTTTTGACTTCGTTATCGTCTTGAAGACGCTGACCACCCAGGTGCTTCTTCAAGTGCAGGAACAAATGGTAGTCGCTGGGCGCCAGATCAGGGCTGTATGGAGGATGATCTAGAGTTTCCCATTTAAAAGATTTGATGAGATCTTTGGTCCGATTAGCCACATGTGGACGGGCATTGTCATGCAGTAAAACGATACCCTTACTCAACTTGCCACGTCTTTTGTTCTGGATTGCACGACGCAGATTGTTCAATGTCTCACAATAAGACGCTGCATTGATTGTCTCATTACGAGGCAGAAACTCCACTAGCAATACTCCTTTTCTGTCCCAAAAAACTGTGCACATGATTTTGCGGGCAGAAATTGTTTGCTTAAACTTCACTTTTTTGGGTGATGATGAATGTCGCCATTCCATGGATTGTTGTTTCGATTCTGGTGTGACGTAGGCCACCCATGTTTCGTCACCAGTAACAATTTGGTCTAAAAAATGTTCACCTTCATTGTGGTACCGCTCAAGGAAAGTCAATGCACTGCCTAAACGTTGGGTTTTGTGCAAATCCGTCAACATTTTTGGAACCCAACGTGAACACAATTTCCGGTAATTCAAGTTCTCGGTCACAATGCGATACAAAACACTACGAGAATATTGAGGAAAGCAGTCGCACAATGATGAAATTGTAAAGCGTCTGTTTTCTCTCACCTTTTCGTCCACTTTCTGCACCAAATCTTCATTAACGACCGAAGGACGCCCACTCCGTTCTTCATCATGCACATTTGTGCGGCCATCTTTAAATGCTCTCACCCATTTCCTTACCATTCCATCACTCATAATGTTTTGTCCGTAAACTTCACAGATCTCACGATGAATATCGATCGGTTTTACGCCTTTAGCACTAAGAAATCGTATAACAGCCCGTACTTCACAATCGGCGGGACTCACGATTGTCGGAGGCATCTTAAACACTCAGTAAACAACGTATACAATGAAGAATCAGACTGTAATGGCGTCAGTGCGTAGACATGAGATGTAGGTTACCAGCGCGCATGCGCGGAACGCCGACCGTATCGCTGCGGCGGCGGAATCGCAAAACGGTACTTACTTAAAAAACATGCCTCGTATATATAATGTAATACTTGCGCGCATTTTTTTTTGTATTATTTTTAAAATCGCGAAAAATCGCTGTCCCCCGCCTTATCTCGAAAAGTACTTATCAAAAAATTTTGAAAAAATTCTGGAATATTCTACACGGGGTGGAGATTGAACGAAAATTATCACGAGTGCATTACCTTTAATAATTTTTCTGGTATTTAAAAAAAAAAAAAAAAAAAAAATTTCAAGGTCATCAGATTTCAGTAAAGATTGGAAACAAACTTTGTTGAAAACTCATTTGGGATGTGTTTTGTGAAGTCACTGATCATTTTATACATCTGTAACAAAATTTTTTATTTTAAAAGCAATCAACGTACGGAACACTAATTGCGCAAGTTCAACTTGCACTTGACCGTTTTTTTTTGAATGGGTCTAGCACACGTACCGCAGGGAAGTCCCTAAAGCGCTCCAGGAGCGGCATGTGTGTGGAAAAAAGCGATTCACGTTGTTCTTGAATCGCTGTAAATTGTACTCGGTGGGAAACACAGCCCTGGGCAAATTATCCAAAGGGATGATGTTCTCCATGTAAAAGACTGCTTGAAAAGCGTTGTACGCGGAGTAACAAGCTGAACCTCATACAGATGTGAAGTATTAGCGCGACGTGTATTTCTAACATGCACCGCTCTGGGAGGAATTAAGCGGGCTACATCCTTTCAACACTTTCCATGAAAATACTTGTAGAACCGACTCAAGTCGCCAACCGTTTTTTTCGATGTTCCAGCGAATCAAGGCCGCCGGTCAGACGAACAGCTCTTGAGAAGCTCTCCTTGCTATGCCTGCAACATGTTTATGCCAGGTATTTGCTCCCAAATTAACGCCCAACAAATTGAGTGACGATGCTAGGGGAATGGAGTGCCCCGACATAACTATGTCGGCTTCAGCAACGTTAACTTTTTTAGAAAAAGCTGCCGCCTGGGTTTTTGTAGCGTTAAATTCCACTTGGTTACTGTCACCCCAAGATAGAATTTCTTCCAGGTCTTTGTTAAGTTGAACGACCTCCTGCTGTCTGCGGATATTCGCCTGAGTAGCCGATGTCCGAGCGTTCAAAGTGAACGAAGAGATAAGCGTACTGTCATCTGCAAAGCTGTAGATTTGATTCCTGGTCTTTTCCAGCAGATCGTCAATGTAAATGAGAAAGATAGTAGGAGACAGTATGAAGTCTTGGGGCACCGCCACTCGTAAAGAATGCTCTCTGAGGAAACATGAGGGCCACGAATAGAACTTCAGACATACTACAAGAGTGTAGCTTAGCCAACAGTCCATCTTACCAAACTAGTACGTAAGTCAGAAGATCTCCTGTTGATCTATGTTTACGAAAGCCATATCGGTGATCGTTATTCTTTGTCATATTGGATCCGACATTTTAAATTTTTGAAATCTGACTTTAGATTCGTGATCAGTAGCTATCGGCAATCTTTAACTACAAACAATTTCATATCAGAATTACTCAAAATCTCCAACTTGAAAAAGGGTGTGTGTGTGAGTGTTTATATATATATATATATATATATATATATATATATATATATATATATATATATATATATATATATATATATATATGTATGTATGTATGTATGTATAAGATAATAATTTCCTGCGTCCATATTCTATATTCTAATCACAAAATTTCTGGTTATCATAGGTATGTCATTTGCTCGAAGATCCACTTACGCCTGTCACTATCCAAACCTAAATATTTATTCTCCTAGAACCTTGGTTTTGGCACAAGTATTGGTTGCAAAATCTTGTACTGGAACGGAATTGACTAAAGTGCCACCAGAGGGTTATGATGCAACAGCGAAACCGAATTTAGACGTTTTGGTCAAATACGATGATGCAGAATATTATCCACAATTCATTATTTACTATGAGTAATACAATAAAAGAGTTAATCAAGTCAACACCTCGTACGACCGTTCTTGTCCAAGATTCACAAAATTATTTTGGTTGGAAATCATAAAAAGAGCTCATTCGTGCACATTTGTTTTTAATTTTCTCTGTTAAAAAATTACAAAAAATAATTCTCGTCTCTTAATCACTTACTCAATTATACTTGTTTCATAATTAAACAATTTGGTCACTTTCCTATTCTAGACTTGACTGGATAAGAGCCAACTTACGAGCTATACACTTGGCAATCACATAGCGTTTCCTAAGAAACTTATAAAGAACAACATTACCAATATTCAACATTTTTTTTCTCTATTTCCTATACTTTTAAGATCAATTTACAGTTACATCATAATAACAATTTACCTTGAAATGGAAGAAACCACCTATGAGAAACGCAAGGAAAAGTGGACTATTTACGTAGATAACAACAAAAGTGAGAGTAAAAGTATATTTAATGAATTGGCAGTTTGTGTCATTCTATGTTATCCACCTGTCCAGAATTGAAATAATTAAAAACTAAGACGTAATTGTAGCTTACTATCAGAAAAACATAAAAAATTTTAATCAAAAATCAAGGATTTCAAAAATAATTTAAAATTTATAATATAGATTTATTTTATTGCTTGAATGCTCTGGTGTTTTAAGAAATTGTAGAGTTTTTTAATGATGTCGAGGCATTTTCCTACACAAAAATGCAAAACAAAAACTCAAATTTATAAATTAAACTTCCTCAATTAGTTTTCAAAAAATGATTGGTAATTTCGACTTATAAGTCTCTTAATGAAAATATTAGAATGTAATTATTTAAAGCATTTTTTTAGATTATCCAACCCTTTGCTATGGGTTACCATCGGATGTATTCTATAGGTTGCCATCGGATGTATTATTTCGAGGTCTCTTTCAAACTTCTCATCTACCTCGACCGACGACGCATCGCCGTCTTTAAAAATAACCAGTAGTACTTGTTGATTATTTCACGCTTAATAACGACGCCGTGGACTGTGGAGTTGTTAGTTCAGGTTAGGCAACGCACCATCGGCGGTAGATAGATCAAGGGTGGTCTGGAAGAGGCCTTACCACTTAAGAATATCTTTAAAATGTTTGCCTGTTAAAGATGAGCGACCAAGTCGGAGTATAGCCTGAAAGCGGTCTTACTACATAAAGGTCTCTTTAAAAAAAAAATAATTTAAATTTATAGGTTACGACTTAAACGAAGTTATATTCCTTTTTGATAATTATAAATATATACATAACTAAACCAAATGGGTTATGTAGAACAATAAATAATTACTAACTTTTTTATGTACCAGTAACAAATCTTATTTTAGTTTTAGTTCATATACCTGTACAACCCAATGTTTTCTTGTTAATTATTTTTATTTTTATATTAGCATATTAATGCAGTATTATTAACTATAAGAGAATAGTTTATCTAGGTTAAGTTTTTCAAACCAAATAAACATATTTAATATTTACTATTATTTTTTTTCAAACTTCTAATCTACTTACCAGTCCTTACCATTTCAAGCATGAACAGTTGTAATATAACCAGATGAAGATACCTATTCGCATATCCAACTAAGCGTGCGATCCTGACGGTCTAAATTACAACACAGAAAGCTAGTTATTTCAATTTACCTGTTTAAAGTTAGATTTTGGTTAAATTTGAATTCCCAAACTAAACAAAACCTTAAAATAATCAACATCAAACATTAATTATGGAAAGAAAAACTAGAACTGTATACTGTCCGACACAAGTTTGGACCAAAATCCGGTGATTTTGGAATTTCGAATGCACAGGTTCAAAAGGATTAACAAAAAACAAACGATAAACCCCTTAGATACAGCTAAACTGAAGAACCCTAAAATTACAAAACAAATATCAAACCGAATGTATGAGAAATTTAAAAAGCAAATAAGAACAGAAAACGAGAGTAATGAATATCAATGGGTTAAGATGAAGAATGAATTAATAGCAGTACGGGAGGAAGAAATGGATCGATACTAAATCTGATGGACGAAAGACGATTACAGAAAACAAAGAGATGTCTCAAAATACAACGAACTAAACAGAGTAATACGTCTAAAATGTAGAGAAGCTCAGGAAATCCGGTTAAGCGAGAAATGTCGAGAAATAGAGGAACTGCAACAGAAACATGACTCATTCGACCTATATAAGAAGGTGAAGAATTGGAAGGCAAAAACAAGAAGAAAACTTACAGCTAAACAAGGATAATGAGATAGGGCCAGAAATAACAAGAAGAGAAGTTAATTCATGCTATACAACTACAGAAGGATGGTAAACAGTTGGTCCAGATGAGATAAAGTAAGAAATCCTCAAAATATTTTCGGATGAAAGTCCATTTATTAATTGACTGGTAATTTAACAAGATCTATGAAACTGGACAAATCCCTCTTGACTTGCTAAAGTCGACTTTCATTCCATTTCCTAAAAAGTCAAAATGAAATGTGACGATTATCGGTTAATAAGTTTAATGTCTCGTTCTCAAAATATTCCGGAGAATCATCTATACCAGAATATATAGAAAATGTCATGCGGAAATAGATAACACACAGTTTTGATATCGAAAAGGCATGGGTATACGGAAGCTTTATTCTCATTAAATGTACTGGTCCAGCATTGTAAAGATCTGAATGTAGCTGTATATGCATGTTTTATAGATTACAATAAAACTTTAGACTGTGTGATGCACGAGAAATTAATAAAAATTGTAGAAACAACAAATATAGACAAAAGAGATCTAAATATTATTAAAAACCTGCACTGGAATCAATCAGTGGAAGTTAAAATTGGGCTGGAAAAGTCCGAAAGCATAAAAATAATCCAAGGTGTAAGACGGGGATGCATGCTGTTACCACATTTGTTCACTGTTTATTCTGATACTGTGTTTAATGAGGCCAGATATGAATTGAAGGAATAACAGTTAATGGGAGAACACTGAACAACATACGGTAGTCTCAGTCTCGAACTCCGAATGAGAATGGTGAGAGCGTATGTATTCTCCGTGGTATCGTATGGATGCGAGTGCTGGCCCCTCGACTGGCTTAGGGAAATGACTGGAATATTTTGAAATGTACATTTATAGACGCCTTCTTCGCATTTCCATAAAAATAAGAAAACTTCATACTTCGGACATATAATGAGAGGCTCAAAGTACGAATTGCTACGTCTACTTATTGATGGCAAAATAAAGGACAAACAATCGATCGGAAGACGACAGAATTCTTGGCTGAAGGACGTGAGAAGGTGGTTTGAATGTGCTTCGAGTGATATTTTTCTAAAGTCCGTTTAGCTATATGAATCGCCAACATTCGTGAGGAGATGGCGTCGCAAGAAGTATACTGTCCAACAGTATTACAGTAATTCTTGTTTTTTTTTCACATTTTATTTCATTTCATTTTAGCGTCAGTTGAAAGCTGACATTTGACAATAATAGACGTGTAACAATTGTTCGATTCGTTTATTCAGACTTAATTTAGGCCAACTCGAAGATGAGTGAAATATCTCCGAAAGTTCGCTTCATTTTTAAAATTTTATTTCGATAGAGGGACAAATCCTGCACATGCTAATGAAGAGATGGTTCAGTCTCTTCCGTTCTGGACATTTTGATGTCGAAGATGCTTCACGCACTCGCACGGCCAATGACAGAAAAAGTTAATAGAATTTTGCCAAAGTTGAAGAAGATAGACGTGTAAGCAGTGACGTAGCTAGGGGAGAACAGCGGGAGCGGCCCGTACCGGGTGTCACGCATTTGGGAGTGACACCCGCGATTAAAAAAAACAAAAACTTCATGAAATAAAATAATAGCAAATTTTATGTTACAACAAAAAAAAAATTATTGACTTCCCGTATCCTTGATTTGGTGTCATTCCACTCCTATAAGAACAATAAATGTTTACATTTACTGTTTTAAAAAATATTTCTGGGTTTACTATTCTTGAATATAACAATACATAGAAACATGTATCAAATATGTTCACACATCATCACACAGAATTTTTTTTAGATTGGTACTATTGAGCTTAAATCCGCGTTCCTTTTCTATTCTTATTTTTTAATTGAGCCCTTTTTAAATATATCCTAGCGCACTGTGCGCTTTAGTTACAATAGAGTATAATTATTGGGAACACTGCGCACTTAAAAAAAAAACAGAACATCGCTCTGTAGTTCGGGGAATTACCCAAAATCGTCGTACTTGCTGTCCGTCGTTTTTGTTTTTTTTTTTGTTAGAAGCAATGGTATTGTATTTTTCCGTATACCGTTAGTGGATGAAGCCTGGAAGTCTTGAAATTAAAAGAAAGGTATCTAAAATTACTAAAATCGGTTATTAAGCTATCTTCTAAATATTTTTAATATTGCAATTTTATTAATAAATGAATCTTTTATAAATAACAATAAATGTTTAGTTAAACATGTTTCATGAAAATCACACTTTACACTTATTTTTTTATTTTACTTAACGTTGAATTTGACAATTTTCATGGGATGAAACCATTGATAGCCGCACCGATGCCATACATGCTAGCTACGCCACTGCATGTAAGTAACCATAACATGGCCAAGGAACTAAACATCCATCACCAAACAGTTCTAAACCATTTGGAGGAAGCTGGCTACAAAAAGAAGCTTGATGTTTGTGTTCCACATGCATTTTCATCTGCGAATCTCTACAAAAATGTAACGAAATCGAGCCATTTCTGAAGAAGTTAATCACGGGCAATAAAAATAGGTCACATACAATAATAATCTGCAAAAAAGATCGTGGGCCAAAAAGGATGAAACTCCACAAACGATGGCAAAGCCCGGACTGACGTTAGAAAATATGATGCTGGGTGTTTAGTAGGATTGGAAGGGAATCGTGCACCATGAACTGCTGCAGCTAAGCCCAACTATTGATTCTGTACGCTACTGTCAACCAATGACAAGACTGAAGCAAGCGATTAAAAGGCCCAAGACAACGCCATACCACACTCATTTTTGATTATATATATATATATATATATATATATATATATATATATATATATATATATATATATATATAGATATATATATATATATATATATATATATATATATATATATATATATATATATATATATATATATATGTATATATATATATGTATATATAGATATATATATATATATATATATATATATATATATATATATATATATATATATATATATATATATATATATATATATACATACGAGGGATACCTTTTAAGTTTTTACAAAAACAATGAAAGAAAAAAAATTTTTTGGTACAAATCGTTTTGTTTCTCAAAATATTCGCCTTTAACATTTATACACTTTTGCATGCATCCGAACCAATTCTCGAAACATCTAAAATTAGTACCCCAAAAACATGGTTTTGGAAGAATTCAACAGCTTCTGCACTGCAGCTGTACACGCATATTTTTTTGACAAACAGAAGTCGTTAAGCGATAAATACGGGCAATGAGACATTAATTCGCTGTTTTTCTCGGTCAAATAAGCAAGTGTTTGAAGAATAATGGGACGTTTTCGGTTGTTTTTCCTGATTTCATCGATGACTTCTAGGAAACAAATTATTGTATACCATCCTCCAAAGCAATGGTTACAACATGTCCAGTATAGCCAAAGAAACAAGCGACCATTTTCTTGAAAGTGCTTCTCGAACAAACCACTTTTGTTGGATTCGGTTCATCTTGGAACGCCCAAACAGCTGTTGCTTAGTTTCCGGCTCGTACGAATATATCAAATTTCGTCTCCTATTACGATGTTTTATACGGATTTTGTATCTCCTCGGTCGAATTTTTTTTAGCATTTCCTTACCCCAATTGACACGAGCCCGTTTTTTATTTTGGTCAAATTATGCGTAATCCAATAAGAATAGATCTTTTTCACAGCTAAATGTTCATGCAAAATCGAATGTACTGCAGCCTTCAATATGTCTAAGGATACCTCTAGCTCACGGTAAGTCACATGCCGATCCTCTTCAATCATGTTGCGCACAACATTAATTTTTTTGTAGAACAACAACCGATTTTGGTCGACCTTCACGAAATTCATCGCTGACGGAAGCACGGCCATGACGAAATTCTGCAAACTAATTGTAAACGATCTTTTCTGATAGTGATTCATTACCAAAAGTTGAACGAAGCTACTCGAGGCACTGTTGTTGAGTTAGACCTTTACTAATATCGTAAATCATCCAACGAAAACCTTCACGTGAAATTTCCATTTGTTCACAAAACTGTTTTTTTTTAAACGCTCACTGTAAACAAACTACTCAAATGTCAAATTTTACAGTGGTAATGTCACATCTCAATAGCGCCATCTAGTGCTTTTTTATAAAAATGTAAAGGCGGCCCTCATATACATACGAGAGATGTCTTGACAAAAGTCATTCTTCCCCTTTTTCTAGAAACCTCACATATCTCCGAAAGCTGCGCGCTTGACTATGAAACATATATCAGAAATGCTTAATTAAGTATATAGTTTGGAAGTAGTTGTCCGTAAAGCAACACGATGCCACGTGAAAACGAAAATTTACAGAAACCAAAATATTAAACAGTAATAAAATACCTTGTAAAGAAGGGAAACGATCCTAAAATAATTGAAGAAAACATAGAGATTCCTTGTGAGGAGTCTGCACCGTTGGACGCTACTATTACACGATGGATCCGTCTCTTTCGACAAGGACGAGAGTCAGTTGAAGAGGGTGAACATCCTGGTTCATGTCACAGTAGGAACGATATTACAAAAATAAATTAATTAGTGACTCATAGTTGTAGAATTTTTGGCCTAAATGATGCCTTGCACAACCGGATAAAAGTATTACCCCCAACTTATAAATACGTGTGATAATTCTTAATTAATATAAATTATGTGCAGGCAGTACCAAGTAAAATATAAATAAAACACAAAATTACATCAAATCATGTAAGTATACTTAAATTATCTTAATTAAACAAGTAAGACTACATTAAATTAAAAATATATTAACTAACTATACATTTGTAGTTGAAATAACTGTTAAAATGCTGTTATCAAAATTTAACCCTTCTCTAAAGGGAATGTGACAAATTAACGTTCTTCTAGTATCACAGTTTCTTGAGGGCATAGTTTTAAATCTTTAAGTGTTTGACTTTCATCCAGTGACGTCAACTGTAAAAAATAAATTTATTTAGTAGTTTTTCACAATTAAACCGACGACGAAAAGTTTGTATGAATAGGGGTATGCAATAGCTTCATTAGCAAAATGTAGGGTCTTAAGATTTTTCAAATTTTTTAAATAGTTTCAACAAAAATGGGAACAAAATTTTAAAATTTAGAGGATGCATTTGGATTAAGCCCAAAACCATTTTTCCCTATATACATTATCGTAGTTACAGACGTCGATACAAATAAAAACTATGAAAAGTGATATGTCACTCATTTTTTACCTTTTAAAATAAAATAATGCATATGTACTAAGTCCCACAGAGGGTTACATATTGCCACAAAAAAATTGTCGGGTCTCGTTAATAATAATTATTGTAACTCTAATTATTAAAAATAAAGTTATCTTGTCTTATTGGAAACAGCATATCTAAAACTATTAAGGTCCATAATTATTTATTATTTGAGGTGCTTCCAGTCCTTCGATTTACAGTCTGTCAAGTAAGAACATGTTCGCGAAAATTCATTTTTGGTAGATAGCGATTCAACAAAAAATCTATAGGGAGAACCTTTCTCTACGATGCATTTAGTAAAAGTATCAGTCGAACTTTCGTCGAAATCACGTAAAATCCAAAATGAGCCACTTGTTTCCGCGTCGGTTCGAGGCAGTCTTTCCTTGTTCCCATCCAAATGGGTCTAAAATGACACATTCCGCGGCCACTAAATATATTAAAAATTCAGTATCGTTTGTGAAGAAGTTGGTAAATCATTTTAACGAAACGAAAAATGCCAACGACTTGCCAAAACGTGGCTCGGTAGGCTAAGTCACCCCGAAAATCGAAAAATGAATCGCGTTTTTATTTTCACGGGACTCGAAATTGACGCTCCGTCAAGGAGCGGCAAAATTAAGATAATCGGGTTTGAATGTGTCCCATGAGACCATTCGACAACATCTTCGTGCTCATGATGTCAAATTGCGAAGCACGTTGAAGAAACCTTTGCTGGGCGAAAATCACGCCCGCTTGGGTCTACAATAAGATACTAGAGTGGCTCTCACAATCGCCGGACGCCAACCCTCTTAAAAACGTTTGGTCCCTTGTAAATAATTCTAAGGACTTTGACTCAGTTGTCTCGCGAGATTCGAAAAAATTGCAGAGTATACAGAAAATCGCGTCGATAACATACCTCGAAGATGCCAGGCGATTATTAATGCAGGAGGCGATTGGACAACTTATTAAGATAATTGCGCCATTGTTAGCACACCAAAGAATACATACAACGGCAAATATTTGATAACTGACATTTATAACTTCAGATATCATTTATAAATATTAAAAAAGTAGGGGTCTCAAGTTGGGACCCTAGGGCACTCCAGATGAGGCTCCAAAAGAGAGATGTAAACATATTGAGATCGATGTATCAAATATGACTGAAAAAAGTGCAGACTAGAATGGCTTTGTGGTCTATTTAATCCAAAGCTTTAGAGAAGTCGTTGAAAACCGCATCAACCTGGCCTTTATTGTCGATAACACTTGATAAAAATTATGCAAAACATGCCAAATTGATGGTAATTGACTGTCCCTTCAAAAAGCCGTGTTATTTTAGAATATGTATTACTAATCAAGTTAAAATTATTATTAAAATATAAAAGAGTTCCCATTCTGTAACTACAATAAAGGAAACATGAAAAAAAAAGTTTTAAGTAACGTAATAAACTTTGGTAACATTAAAAAATGTATCATCTAAACATCAAAATTTTGGTGTCAGTATTATATTTAGGAAAACACAATTGACTACAAGTATCTCTTAAAAAAAGCGTATTTCTTTTATCACACTTTTTTGCACAACTTTTCACAAATAAAGTACAGCCTATACGTTAGCATTATATATAATCGCAACAAATTTCGTAAAAAAATCCTTTTAATCATTCAGGAGTAATAATAACAATAGCTTTTAGCTATTTATACAGCACCCATATCAACAAATACACAAACAGAAATTGTAAAAATTACTGTTTTCTATTTTATACGGAATAACATGAGACCACAAACTAAAATTTTCAAACTATTTCTATGTTTAGATTCGACCTTGGTAATAATTATATTAATGTATGGGTAGAAACAACAAACATTTATCTAAAAATTTAAAATCTACTTTGTAGATTGTGTACGTTGAGGTAGGAGATTAAAATTTATGTGAATACTTACATCTCTTCGAGGCCAACTCGAAATAACTTTATATTCATCATTCGGGTACCCTTGTACAACTAAGAAGTCGAGTAAAACCTGAAAGCAAATTAAATATAATTAGTAGAGAAATGGTTCTGGTTCACGCCAGAAATAGAGGAACTGGGCCAAAAAGAAAACGTAGGCATATATACATTACATACACAACAAAACCCAAGACAATTGGAAAGACCAGTATGGGAGATATTTACTAAAGGGATGAAAAGTAATCTGTATGGTGCTCAAAGGAAAGTCTGGAAAATGTTAAGACGGAACAAACTTGATATATAAAAGACCCCGAACAATAATAAAATTATAATTCAAGAATGGCAACCATAATTTGAGAAATTATATAAAGAAGAGAATAGCGAAGTCATACTTGAAAAAGTAGAAAAAGTAAATCTAGAAGTGACTTTCGAACAGGCAGAAAGCTCAGGACGAGACGACATTACAAATGGGATGCTACCATATGGAGGAGAAAACCTACATCAACAACTAGCACAGTTCTTTACAAACATAGTAAAAATTGGACAAATACCTACAGATTGGAAATCTAGCATAACAATAACGATATTTAAAAAAGGGCAAAAGAAGTAACTCGAAAACTATCGCGAAATAACGCTACTAAATACTACCTTCACAGTATTCACAAAAATCACACGACATAAGCAAGGATCTTATTTGGATAAGAGCGGAACAACAGGGATTCCGCAAAAATCGATCGACCATAGATGCCATATTTATAGTGAGGTAGATAATGGAGAAAGCTAAAGAATTTAACATGCATATATGTGTTTCATCGATAGGACTCGAGCCTTCAATAAAGTACAATTAACAGATATAAAAATATTACGAGAAAATAGACAAACCAGAAACTAATACAAATCATACAGGACATTAACAGAGAATATAAAACAAAATATAAAAATGGGACACCTACTGAGCAAGGAAGTAAAAATAAACTCGGCGATTCACTTAGTTCCTTTATCTTCAACCTTGTCATGGACAGAATACTAGATAATCTTATAAAAACGAGAGAATACAAAATGGACAACACACAATTCCACAGAATCTGCTACGCCAATGACGCTGTCCTCAGCTCCGATTCTGAGGACAACCTTCAGAAGATCTTTTACGCCTTCAATTTGGAAACAAGAAACTAAACATGATTATTAACACAACCAACACAAAATGTATGGTAGCTTCAAAAGAATTACTAAGTTGCAAGCTGGAGATCCAAGGAAATATTATTGAACAGGTTAACAATTTTAAATATCTGGGAACAATGATAACAAGCTACGAATACATAAATAGGAAAGTAAACAACGCTCTATGAAGGCCTCACTAATAGCAGGTTGCTTGAAGGATATAGTCTGGAAAAATAAATACCTCACGATGGAAAGCACAACAACGATATACAAGACAACACATATGCTGTAGAAACAAGAGCTGATACATGTAAAACAGCACAAATGATGAGGAAAATAGAAATGAAGGTAATCAGAGACACACATGGAAAAATTATTCACGACAAAATCCTCAGCAGATATCTACAAGAACTAAGTAAGATCCAAGAAATATCCAAATGGACTAGAACCAGAAAACAATGGAATAAATCGGATGGTCAACAACAGACTGGCAAAAGGGGTCAACCTCAATAACCCTTAAGGTAGGAGAATTAGGGACAAACCTCCGAAAATATTGCTGAAGTCCACATCCGGCCTAATGGGGATAAAACAGGCATTATGCCTACTTATATGACACACCATATAAGAAAAAAGAAGAGAAATGAATAAATTAAGACAAAAAATCAAAATAGAAAAAATAAATAAAACACAAAACAAGTAAAAATAGAGAAAAGCTAAAACGTTTTAAATAAATTTATTTCAACGTTGGTAATAATTATTTTGTAATACTTCAGTCAACAGTTAGCAGTAAAATGGTGACACTAAAAAGCCAAAGAAAAATCCACCCTCTATTATTTAAAATTTAGTTATGCACATGTTAGTATTTTATCATAAACCAAAGTCGAGTCCAGCTATTTTCATATAAAATTAAGAATCAGGGTAAAATAGTAGTAAGACAATAATGAAGAAAGAACTGACGGAAATTTGAGCAAATGACCACATATCGGCAAATAAATAGGAAAGTTACTTGTACAGAATTGTTCAAGGGAGGTCATAGAAATAAATAAAACCGGTCAAGTGCAAGTTGAACTTGCACAATTAGTGTTCCGTACTTTGATTGTTTTTAAAATAAAAATTTTTGTTAGGATGGTATAAAATGATCAGTGACTTCACAAAACACACCCCAAATGAGTTTTTAACAAAGTTTTGTTTCCAATCTTTACTGAAATCTGATGACCTTGAAATTTTTGTTTTTTTTATATATCATATAAATTATTAAAGGTAATGCACTCGTGATAATTTTCGTTCAAGCTACACCCCGTGGAGAATATTCCAGAATTTTTTCGAAATTTTTTGATAAGTACTTTTCGAGATAAGGCCCGGGACAGCGATTTTTCGCGAATTTTTTAAAAATAATACAAAGAAAAGTGCGCGCAAGTATAATATTATATATATATTTTTTACTCGCGTTTTCACAAGCTTTCATTTGACACCACACTCGATGACCTAGTAAAAAATTTTTTTTTTTTTTCACTTCCGAATTCACCCCCCAAAACTAACCCCTTAAGTCAAAATTTAATTCTCAAAACTACATGGCACTGATGAGGCCATCAATTCCTATACTATTACCAAATTTCACCTTTCTATGTCAAATAGTTTCGGAGAAAATCGGGTGTGACAGACAGACAGACAGACAGACAGACAGACAGACCGACAGACAGACAGACACCGAAGTGATCCTATAAGTGTTCCGTACGGAACACTAAAAAGACATCTACATACAGCAATGTGTAGAGGTAACCATAGAGAAGATAGAAAAGCCTTAAAATTATTTAATAAAACCAATTGGGCTTGCACAATTAGGGTTCCGTACTGTGATTGCCTTCAAAATAAAAAATTTTGTTACGCAAGTATAAAATGACCAGCGACTTCATAAAACACACCCCAAATGTGTTTCTAATAAACGAAATAAAAGCCCATATTACAAATATGTTTAGTCAGATATTGACTTTGGCTAAACACACCAACCAGAATAAGTCAAAAAGTTCCATGTGACATGTATATATCTTAAGATCCAATATGCATTTTCACGTTTTTTCTTAGTCAATAATGTATAATAGTTATAGCATCTTGGCTATCAAATAGCCAATGCTTAAAGCAGTAGCTATTAGTCCCGGTTCAATTCACAACTTTCAATGACATAAACTTTCACCATTTGGGCGGTCAAATAGTTTTTTTTTATACTAGATAAATTATCACGTAAGGCACTCGTGATATTTTCGCTTAACCTACACTTCATGGAAACAATTCCAGAATTTTATCAAAATTTTTTGAACAGTACTTTTCAAGAGAAGGTGGGTAGACAGTGATTTTTGGCCATTTTTTTAAAATAATATAAAGAAAAGTGTGCGAAAGTAATACATCACATATATTTTCGAACTCGTCTTTTCCCAAGCTTTCATTTGACACCCTACTCGATAACCTGATAATTTTTTTTTCTTTTCACTTCGAATTACACTCCCCAAAACTATCTCCTTAAGTCAAAATTTAGCTTTCAAAACTACACGGTCCTGATTGGGCCATCAATTCCCATATTTGTGCCAAATTTCAACTTTCTATGTCGAATAGTTTCAGAAAAAATCGGGTGTGATAGACAGACAGACGGGCACCGAAGTGATCCCATAAGTGTTCCATACGGAACACTAAAAACAATCTCCAGGATAAGACTGGTTTTAAAATAAATTATTAAAATGTGTGTTAAAGCGTTTAACACATGAACTAATAAATCTAATAAGAAAAATTTTGACACTGCATAAAATACCAGATGTGTGAAGAACTAGTAGAATTATACTGTTTAGAAAACGATATAAACAACAACCAAATAACTATATAAAAATAAATCTATCAAATATGACGATTAAAATGCGCTCCGAAAGTTATGACCAATAAATTAATTTATATAAAACATACCTAAAATTATAAAGTGATAAAATCATTTATTTCTACAAGATGGTTAAACTTTTACGGTCAATCCCTTAGAGCAGTCAGTTTTATTGTATTAATCTTGAAAATATAGTTATGGCTGCTCAAAGCAAAAGTCATGAACAGGTAAAAGAAAAATTCACTGTCACAAGCACTGATTTTGCCATCTCAATATGACGACAGTCACAATTTGACATCAACGTAAGCAAGAAACAAATAACACTAGCCCAAAGAAAAAAATGAAACTTCACATCGTATTGGCCGTATGTGGTCTTGTATTGTCCAGGACGGTAATGATCCGAAAGATCAAAGTCGCCGCTTCTAAATCGTTGATGCCATATTTTGCCGATTTTGTGCGTCACAGCATCTTTTTAGAAAGTGGACTAGACCATTTCAACAGCTTAAGACACATTTTTTTTGCATGTATTAAGGCAGTACTTGAAATGCTATTTTTGATAGTTTGAATTTAAAACTGAATTTTGCCTAATTCAAGTTAAAAAGATACTGTAAATTAATTTATCTATGTTTTTTCTAACGAAAAAAGAAGATATTTAATGTTGGTTTACTCATACTTGCTCTAATTTTTAGTACTGACCATCTATGTGAACGGGAAGACATTTAGACAGCTTAAAAAAGCACAAAAAGAGGTATCTATTAAACCTTTAACAAAATTTCTAGTCATCCTAACAGTGAAATAATTATTTATTATCTGAATAAAAATTACTTACCCTAAGAGGCGTATCTGCAGCAAACCTTCTCTCAATATTGACACCTTTCGGTAACCTAAACCTAATTTTGGTCTGTTCTCCTTGCCCCACTGCGGGCTCGTTAGGTAACCTCGCTTCAACTTCTTTTCTATGTGCTTCCTTTTTAGCGGCCGTTTCGGCTTGCTCGTTTTCTATCCTTCTCTTAGTTTCTTGCTGTTCTCTTTCTAATCTTTGTCGTGCTTCTTCTTTGGCTCTAGAATAATTAAAAATTTCAAATTTTTCTAATTTTTAAGATTCAGATTAGGCGGTAAACTGTAAGGCTCATGGTTTAAACTAAACTATGGCCTATATTAAATTTCATGAAATATATACCTGTCGGCTTCTAAACTTTCACGATACGCCTGGTCCTGTTCCCATTTGACTAATTCCCGTTCTGCCCTCTCGGCTTCTTCTCGTACTTCTACACTTTGATGCTCACTAAATACCTCTACACATTCTATCAATGTTGATAGTAATTCGTTGACACCTACATTACCTAGAAAATTTTTTTATGTCGTAACAGTTCTGGTAAATAAAAGTATTGGACAATACTGTAAAGGTAGTGTCTTTTTAAAATATAAAATCCACGAAAGTTTAAAACAAAATAATCTATTGTTTGCTTATTTTTGGCTACTTCAAAATAGTTTAGGCATGTTTTAATACTGTAATAATTAGGCCGCTCCTCGATTTGTCAGTGCGGTATCGTTTTTTCTCGGTATGCCCGACTTGCGCGTGCGCGGAACAAGTCGGGTGGGTTTCATTGAAGTATACATGTTCAGCATGTTTTCGTTACCGAATCGGTACCGAGAAAAACGATACCGCACCGACAAATTAGGGAGCGGCCTTAAAATGAAGTAAAAATAACCAGCCAAGTGCCAGTCCCGACTTGCGCAATTAGTGTTCTGTACGTTGATTTCTTGTGAAATAAAAATTTTTGTTACGGAGGTATAAAATGATCAGTGACTTAACAAAACACACCTCAAATGAATTTTCAACAAAGTTTGTTTCCGATTTTTGTTGAAAACTGATGACCTCGACTCATGATAATTTTCGTTCAATCTACACCCTGTAGAGAATATTCCAGAATTTTTTCAAAACTTTTTGATCAGTTCTTTTCGAGATAAGGGGGCCAGCGTTTTTGACAATTTTTTTAAAATAATACAAAGAAAAGTGTGCGCAAGTATTACATTATGTATATTTTTGAACTGTGTGTGTTTTCACAAGCTTTCATTTGACACCCCACTTGATAAACTTGTCATTTTTTTTCAGTTCCGATTTCACCCCCCAGAACTAACCCTTTAAGTCAAAATTTAACTTTCTAAACTACACAGCTTTGAGGGAGCCATCAATTTCTATATTAGTACCAAATTTCAACTTTCTATGTCAGATAGTTTCGGAGAAAATCGGGTGTGACAGACGGACGGAACACTAAGAAAATAATAACCTGAGCTTACCTACATTAAAGCAATGATTAGCGGTATATCAAAAGATGGCGCCAAAATCCATAGTCACATTCTTATTTTCGTCTACTTATGTGAAACTGAACAACGTATAAACTAATAAAATAATATTTTGACGAATGTCTAATTCAAATGTTATTTTCTCACATACAGTCGGTCAAGTAAGAACGTGTTGCCTATAACTTGTAGTTGGTAAAAGAAATTCCTTTGTTTTTTTTTTTGAGGTTAATTTTGGCACTCCTGCAAACAATGCTTTGTAGAAACAGATTCATTTCCAACATTATTTATGGTTAAATAGTACATTGTCAAACATGAGTGCTGCATACGCTTCGCGCTTCAAGGCATCAGAGTAAAACGTTGCTAGGGGAAAAAGGAATCCGATATCGTCTTACTAGATTGGCCATACCAGTCATGCGATGCAAACTCGATCGATAACGTGTGGTCATACATCAAACAGAAGCTTCGTAGTAAAAAGGTGTACACAGTGAAGCAGTTGTCACGGGAAATTCGGATAATTTAGAAATTGCCCCAAGAATACGCGGAAAATCTCATCGAAAGTATGCCCCGAAGATACCAGGCAATCATCGACGCTGATAGCGACTGGAAGAACTACTGAATCATTAGTATTATAATGGCCATCCTTTACTGCAGAATAATGTAAAAAACTTTTAAATAAATACATTTTTAAAGAAGTTCTTACTTGACCGACTGTATATATGTCAGTTAATCGACATTTAATTTATCGTATGACTTTAAACTAACCAATATAACCTTAACAGACTGTCATTTAATACGAGTAGATATGATCTGGGCCATTGCAAGTAATACAAAAGAAATGGCATATTAATTCATTACTTTACCTGACACAAGCAGAAACTATACTTGTGTATTATCTGTCATTTTTAAACCATACATCGTCGTTGGATATACTTTCTGCCTTACTTACCATTAATAACATTAAATACTTCAGTCGCAGATCTTATCTTCATTATAAGAACTATAGCAGGTAGCCTATCTACAGGAATATTTCTTAAACTTAGAGGAGCAATGGGTCCGAGACAATTCGCTAGAGCTGCGTGAAACTTTTGCCTGTTGCTTTCGAACGTGATATCCCATCCCCATAGTACAAAATTTTTTTCTATAATTTGCATTATACTCTCGAAACCTAACAGTTGCGTGCAGAACACGTTCGTGAGGACACTTGCATCGTGATGTAGGTAGATGGCTAAGATTTTTCTCTGAAAAATAACAAGTAATAGATAAAGGATTTTAATATCAAATATAAGAAACTGTAATTAAAATACTCTTGTATTTGTTTAACAATCGAAGTTATAGTCTAAAATTGCAACTTTATTCTTGAGAGCACTTGGTTAATGTGCCTGTGTTTTTATACAACCGTTGTCTTTCGACCGACGTGATTTTTGTTCAACAGCAACAATACACAGTTCGCAAAAATGTGTGGGTATTTAAAGGAAAATTTAAGTAAGCCAGTTCACTGATTAACCTCAATGTCAAAATTATTAATCAGCTTGAAAATTTGTTTCTTTAGAGTGTCAGATGCTGAAAAGATAAAAAAAACTGCTAGATTCATCAAATTTGATATTTGAAGAAAAACTCTGTATTCTATTTTTGTTAGCAATTTAGAAGTTGCTGCCATTTCTTGTAAAATGAAAGTATATGTACATGACCCACTGATGTCTCTAGCATAGTTGTATAGTTCCTGCAGTTTAGACGTTTTGTCCCCGTTACTAAAACTTAATGATTATGCTGCAGAAGTTGTGCAGAACCGTAGTGACCTTAAGCCAATGGTCCAGTTACATCTTATATTTTAATAGTTAGGGTCTTTGGCGTTATCTAACAAATTGGCTAACTAGAATTTTTCGTTACGTAAATTGTCTGCACAACTTTCGCGTCACTGTCAGTCAAGATTTTGCCCGTCTAAACCCTCTAAACCATAAAAAACTGGCCCGGTGTAAGTCGGACATGCGCAATTAGTGTTCCGTACGGTCGTTGTTTTTAAAATAAAATCCTTACCTACGCTAAGTTAATTAGGTCCCTGACATGTATATATATTAAGATCCAATATACATTTTCGCGTTTTTTCTTAGTCAATAATTTATAGTAGTTATAGCTTCTCAGTTACCTAATCACTAATAAATGAATCTAGTTCAATCTAGAATATCGTAGTAAAAGTGTAAAACAAATATTTACTACCTAAATCTTGTTTAATTACAAACAAATAAAATGAAATTATTTTGTCTCGGTACTCGGCACCTATCCGTTAGTCATCATAGAAATTTATTTTATCTGTTGTTGGCTAAATGTACTGAAAAGTATACGAGTATATTACTGCATCGAATACGTATTGATATTTCGTAGCTGCCGTTTAAATTCACATCTTTTCATGAAAAAATTTTCACCATATTGTCAAGACACCAGATAAATTAACAAATGTAATGCGCTTGTGACAATTTTCGCTCAATCTACACTTTATGGAAAATATTCCAGAATTTTTTCAAAATTTTTCAATCAGTACTTTTCAAGAGAGGGTGAGTGGACAGGGGTTTTTGGCCATTGTGATCCGTACGGAACGAAATTTCTCTAACCATATTTATTTTTATCTAATGAGAACTATAAAACAAGTATCTTTATACATGGGAAAGACATATAAACATAGAAAATGAGAAAAAAAAACTAAAAAACTCATTTCGAACGTAATTTTGAAGATGCCCCTCGTATCTTGGTAGTAAGGTGGAGGGCACTGGATAAATAGAGTCCATCCGCTCCTTCATAAACGGGTCACATTTATATAACAATATATCCTGCTTTATTAAAACATAGCCATTCTATAAAATGCAAATAAAAATCTCACTACATGTCTAACAAACTTACATCTTTAGCGGCTTTATTGCAGGCTTCTTTCAATGCATCCTCTAAAGTTCCTTGATAAAAAGCTGGATGGATTGGGCCGTATCTGTTCGTAAAACGTTCATTAAATGTGATCGTACCTATGAGTTCATCATCAACATTTTCTGGAACTGAAATTAAAAACGAAAAATATGATTTTTAAATTAATATACAGATAATAATAACATCAAGGGAAAGTTCAGTAGAAAATTTTTTGTGCGTTCATACAAATTAATACAAAAAGTAATAAATAAATATTCTGTCAAAGTATGAATCTTATATATGACCTAAAACGCTTTGTTGCCTTGGCCAGGCTATTATGTGTATATGTATATATGTATATGTATAGGTATATATATATATATATATATATATATATATATATATATATATATATATATATATATATATATATATATAGGTATAGGTATAGGTATAGGTATAGGTATATATATATATATATATATATATATATATATATATATATATATATATATATATATATATATATATATATATATATATATATATATAGGTATAGGTATATATATATATATATATATATATATATATATATATATATATATAAAACATTAAAATTCCGGGTTTCAATCCGTTGGTCTGACAATTAATTAGCACGACGTTTCGCCAAAATCTCATTTGGCATTTTCAAGTGCTCCCGCTGCTGCTGCTACTCGATACTGTGATCTTGCTGCTACTCGAAGCTTACTTCAGTTTGTCAGCAAGATCACAGTATCGAGTAGCAGCAGCAGCGAGAGCACTTGAAAATGCCTAATAAGATTTTGGCGAAACGTCGTGCAAATTCATTGTTAGACGAACGGATTGAAACACGGAATTTTAATGTATTACGTTCCACGATCCGTGAAAACCTTTATAGTAACATATATATATATATATATATATATATATATATATATATATATATATATATATATATATATATATATATATATATATATATATATATATATATTCATCATATTCATATTCATATTCATATTCATATTCATATTCATATTCATATTCATAATCATAATAATTTACAACATATTGGAGAAATCGAATGTCAGAAATTTGTACTGCACCTAAGTGAGTGAACACCTGTATGTGTTATATATAATCTAAAAAACAAGACTCAAAAATCATTTGAATTATATAAAAATAACAATAATTAAAGAGTACCCACAATTTGTACATAGACATCATTACACTTTCCCAAAATAATCCTACTGACCAATGGAAAATCAGCATCTCTTTGCATTTAGCTAAATTTTTACAAATAAATACCCTACGTATGTAACGTAAAGTACACGTGTTCTGAGTCCTTTATTTTTCCGGTTAAGTTTAATTTCGAAAAGCTACCTGTAATTCTTAAACAAATAATTATTTAATGTTTTTTGACTTGAATTGCACCAGCGCGGGGAACTATTTTTTCAACAAGATGGATGAATCAACAACTCGAAGACAAGCGGATTGGACATTATTCTGCTAATCCTTGGCCAGAGAAATCTCCTGACTTAACACCACTCGATTTTTTTTATGAGACTATCTTCAGAACAAAGTTTATGCTCAGAGGCCTTTCAAAAATGTGCGTAAATAGCGTTAATCCGTACATGTTAAGAAATGTTTTAAAATATTTCCATTCGCGAACAATTTTTTTTTCATAGAATAGGTGGGCACGTCGAAATGCAAACTATGTTGTGTTTTTTTTTTAAGTTTACAGTTTTTCTGTTTATTAAATTTGTGAAGCGTCTTGTAATTGATTTATTTTTTTATTCTATATAGTCAATATCTTTGTTACCTTTCGTAAATATTAGTTTTCTTTTCTCTTTTTGAAATCAAATTGTGACTCTAGGGTGTCCTTAAAAAACAAAAACCTCAAGCAAGCATGCAGCACGAATGATTATCGAATAATCGATAATTGTTCGCGCGACAGCGGTTTTACGAAAATCATCATTTTTTAATTATTGGTTCTGAAAGAAGTAGAACATTGTTTGGGATCAACAAACAAATTTTAAAATTCCACCTACAACTAACAAATGTATTTCAAATTCGAGAAATAAAAATCTCCTTGTGACCGTATTTTTATTGGTTAAAAACTGACAAAATGCGATTTTTGTCCAATCGATCTAAAATTTTGCACACTACCACAAAATGCAATTCTAAACACTTTTTCCTAATAAATGTTTTTGGTATTTTAACAAACAGAGTGAGTTTTGGACTTTAAACTTTAGAAAATTCAAATTTCCCGCCAAACGCGAAATGACAATCGCCACTGCAAAATCACAGGTGGAGAAATGTATAGAAGTGTTAATATGGAAATACATTCGTTATTTTTTTCTTACATTCCGGGTAGAATATCGCAGGCTTGGCATTTTCAATGCCGACTAGGTGTTCAGTGACTTATTGAGGACCTCAGCCACACTTAGGCTGGCTTACAAGCTCTGATATACAGCGAAATATGAATGTCCTAGTTTATTGATTCTTGGATGGCACGCTCGGATGACGCCCGTACTTTTTGATGTAAGAGCAAAGAGCAGAATTTTCGTCCGCTGAAGCCGATATACATCTTTTCTTTTAATTTTAAAAAGTAGTAAGCGACCATGGCACAGCTGAGATGAACACTGAAATGCCTGAATGAGAGTTTTTAAAGCCAGTTGAAAAGAGATGATACAACCGCCGCTGAAATGTCAAAGACAATGCCTTTGATTCATGTCTTGAAACGTGCTGAAATATTGCATGTTGGTTATGCAAAAAGTGTCACTAAGTGTTTCATTGATGTTGCAGAAAATTAGTGACAATTAGTTTCTGTTACAGTTCACTTAAATGAATAAAAACAGGGAAATTTTTATGCTATGTATGTCTTATCCAATTTTTAAAATATATCTGATGTGTTTAATGTATTTCTCACTATCGAATTTCTGATTGTTACAAAGAAGTAAATTGTTTATTACCTATTTTGAAGCACCGAAATAATGAAATAGTCAACTGATTGCAACAGTAAAATAGCTATCGATAAGTAGTTTTCAATTCACTGTCAGAAAGACAGGGGTGGCGATGTTTTTGGATTAGAAGTTTGATACCTCTTTAAATTATGTATAATTATCGAGAGGCGCTATTTATCAATATTATTCTTTATCTGCCTTTGCCACAGGCCATTTTATGGTATTTTTCCAATAGTTTCATATAGCAAAATAACTTAATTTGGTGTTTACTATATGTGAGCAGGAATAGTGCCCCATTTTACAAAAGACCCTAAAAAAACTTACTTAATGGTTCCTGTCTGCTTCCCGTACTATCATTATCAACAAAATATTCATCATCAACGTTAAAGCTTTCGGAGGCATCTTCAAATTCGTCGTCATCGCTATCGATTTGTACAATTTGGGGCATCGATCTTTTTTCTCTCTCTTTAACTTGAGGGTTTTTGCGGACTGTCACTTCATGTTCTGGAAAACTAAAATCAATATTAGTGTGAAGATGCAGAATATCACTAATTCACCGAAAAATAAACCGTGTTAAAGTGTTTTCTTGCATAGCAAAGATAGCTCTTAAATATAAACTAAACACGCATTTTGTCTAGAGAGAACCTTTATAGTCAAAGCCTTACAGTGGCGGTTTTCTTAAAGTATTACAGTTTTTTCTTTTATTTTTAGTGTTCCGTATGGAATACTTATGGGATCACTTCGGTGCCCGTCTGTCACACCCGATTTTCTACGGAATTATTTGGCATATAAAGTTGAAATTTGGCACAAATATAGGAATTGATGGCCCAATCAGAGCCATGTAGTTTTGAAAGTTAAATTTTTACATAAGGGGTTAGCTTGTGGTGGAAGTGAAAAGTGTCAAGTGAAAGCTTGTGAAAACACGAATTCAAAAATATATGATATAATACTTGCTAATAATTCTGGAATATTTTTCATAGTAGATTGAATATTGTCACGAGTGCATTATTTTTCTTCTTCTTTATAAGCCAATGCTTCTTTATAAGCCACTGCTTCTCCACTGCAAGAGATAGGCCTCCTCAAATTTCTTCCAACTGTCTCTATCCTGTGTAAGATGGAGCCATTTGCTGCCCGTCATCAACCTGATATCATCAGTCCATCTTTTCATTGCTCTTCCGACACTTCATTTGTTCTCCCAAGGTCTCCATTTAAGTAATTTTGTTGTCCACCTACCATCATTGATTCTAGCCACATGTCCCGCCCATTGCCACTTTAATTTTGCCACTCTTTCACTGATATGTGTAATTCTTGATGTTCGTCTGATATCCTCGCTTTTAATGTGTTCTTTTAAACTAACACCTAACATCTATCTTTTCATGGCCCGTTGAGTACGTTGAACTCGACAAAGACTATTTTTTGTAAGGGTCATGCTTTCCAGCCTATACGTACTTACTAGAAATAAGCAGATCTCGTACACTTTTCTTTTTACGATCATGAGGATATGCCTATTTTTGAGAATGAATCCCAGTTTTAGAAATGCAGTCCAACTGCACTTTAGAGCAGCAAACTTAGACCAATTTGCCTTGGTATTTTCGCTGTTTGATTAGCCTAATCCAATCTAACCTTATGTTCCAAGTATCATCCACTCTCTCTATCTCTTCCGTACCGATCTTAATTTTTGTGTTTTGTGGGCATAGAAATTTTGTTTTCTTGATGTTCGTCTCGAGTTTAACTTTCTGTGAAGCTTGATTAAGTTGTTCTATCATAATTTTGAGTTCTTCTAGATCTTCGCTGATCAGTACTAGATCATCTGCGAGTCGCAAGCAATGTAAATATATGCCATCAACTTTAATTCCCTTCTCTTCCCATTCAAGACTTTTAAATACATCCTCCAAGGCCAGGATAAACAATTTTGGTGAAATTGTGTCGCCCTGTCTAACACCTATGGGTTCTGTTTTTCGATCTTCATCTAATTTAATCGTTAATGTCGTATTTTCATATATGAATTTTAGGAGTTCGGTATATCTTGAGTCTATTCTGGCATGAGCTAAGGACTGCATAATCGCCCAATGTTCCAAGGAGTCGAAAGCCTTCTTATAATCGATAAATACTAGGTGCAATTTAAAATTAAATTCAGTCGTTTTTTATTAAAAATGGAGATGATCTGTTGCTCCAAATTCCTTGCGAAAACCCGCCTGTTAGACTGGTTGGTAGTCATCGAACTTATTTATTTGTGACAATTTTAGTAAGAAGCTTATACATATACGATAACAAGCTGATGGGGTGATAGTTCTCAAGGTTTGTCGTGACTACCTTTCTTGAATAAAAGTATGACCTCACTGTTTTGCCAATGTACAGGTATTCTTTGTTCTTCAATACATTTGTTGAGTAATATCCGTATTGCTTCAAAAAGTTCATTTCCTCCCATTTTCAATATTTCAGATGTTATTTTATCTTCACTTGGGTATTTTTGTTATTCGTCATCTCTTTTAAAGCAGTTTTCAATTCACTTTGGCTTACCTCAGGAATTTATTCCGAGCCAACGTTAAGAATATGTTGTGCCGCTTATTTGGATTTGGTATAGCCGAGAAATAGAGTTTTGTGTAGAATTCTTTTGTCATCATATTTTATCTCGTAATTTTATTATTTTAGTTCTATCTTGTGACACCTTGGATTTCAATACTTTCATATTTTTGTTTTCTTCAATGGTGTTAATTATTAAGTTTGTACTGTATTTTCTCACGTCTTTCCTCGCTTCTTTCTTTATGGCTTAGTTCAATATTTTATACTCGTGTGTACCTCTTTCTTTAGATTTTCTTTCTTCTATGAGTGTAATTGTTTCGGGAGGGAATTTGTTCACTTTCTGCTTTTGGTAGGATATTTTCTAAATTGTCACTTCGACACGGTAATTTTTTCTGTAAGTTGGTTTATTTCCATGTTTTTTGAACGGTCTACTGGTTGGAGTTTACTTTTCAATGTTGTTTGTATCTGTGATTAATTTTTCTTGAGCACCTCCATGGTTGGAAACTGTGTTTATGGTCAATCATGTTCTTTCTTTCGACTTTCAGATTTATTTTAAATAAAGCTCTTACTAGCCGGTGGTCGCTACCTGTATCAAACTTCTTGAGTATTGATACATCTTTGCGGTATTTTTCTTCGATTTGTGATAATATAATCGATCTCATTTGTTGTTTTACCATCTGGACTCTTCCACGTCCACCGCCTTTAAGGCTTTTTGTCGAAAAAAGGATTCATACAGAAGAGTTGTTCGCCTTGTATATACTTCAGAAGTATTTCAACTCTTTCGTTGCGGTTCCCCAAACCAAAGTTTGTTTTCTCTGTCCCAGCTTTGCATTGAAAGCCCCGGTTATTATTAATAGCTGGGGTTTCTTTGAACTCTTCGCTTTCCTTATATCCCCATAGTTGTTCAATGTCTTCATCAGTAAAGGCAGATGTAGATGCATATACACTACCGTCGGAAATTATTTGCCCACCTAAAAATTTCAATGTAACTGCCAAACTTTAATACCTAATTAAACCCTTTTATTATATTAGATAAATTTAATTGTTCTTAACAAGTGTCCATCATAAAATAGTTTAGATAAGCCTTTTTGGTGAAATCACAAATTAAAAACCAATTAGACCAAATTTTGCATGATAATCGTTTTGAGACAATTTTTGAGAATTCCAGTTGAGGTAAGAACTCATTTCAAGGTTCTAGGGATTATGGGAATTTTTAGTGACATTTTATGATAAAAACTATGCTATAAATACCATTGCCCTTTTGGAAATTAACCATTCGCAAACAGTACTTTGACATTGATACAGGCTCAATTGTTTTGTGAAAATGCCAAAAACGAAAGAAGTTTTCGTTGAAAATCAGGCTCTGATAATTACGAGACATCAAAATGGTCAGTCGAGTCGATAAATCGCGAGTGATATACGGATGCCAAGGAGAACGGTGGACTACATCGTAAAAAAATTGTCTGCGGGACATGGAATTCGCAACCAAAAACGTTCAGGAAGGCCTCGAAAAACGACTCCCGCTGAAGACAAACCTATAACAATGTCCAGCAGACGTCTAACCGCACCAGAAATCACGGCTCAAGTAAATCTGGAGCTGCCCATCCCCATCAGCATGACAACGGGAGAGTTGCAGTGAGAAAACCACTTTTTAGGCAAGTGAATAAACGTAAACGATTATGGGCCCAAGGACATGAAAATTGGACATCAGAACAATGGAATTCCGTCCTTTGGAGCGACGAATCTAAATTCGAAATTTTCGGTTCAAATCGATGAGTTTACGAGTGTCGGTCAGCTGAAGAGAGGATGTTGGAAGCCTGTCAGTTGCCTACAGTAAAACATGGTGGAGGTTCAGTAAAGATTTGGGGTTGTTTTGGCAACGGTAAAGTTGGAAACATCTTTAAGATAGAAGGAATCATGCGAAAGGAACAGTATCAAGAAATTTTCCTAACTCAAATGCTTCCTTCTGGAAGAAATATTTTTCGAGGGAAATTTATTTTTCAGCATGACAACGACCCTAAACATTCTGCTAAACAAATTAGAGAACCTTTGGACCAATGGAAATCCGATGACGTCCTGGAAGTGATGACTTGGCCTCCACAATCACCCGACTTGAACCCCATCGAATTGCTGTGGGACCATTTGGACAAGTGTCCAATCCAACATCAGAAAATCACTTATGGGAACTTTTACAAGCAGAAGAAACTCTGAAGAAACTACTGGACAGAATGCCGAAACTCTGTAAAGCGGTAGTTAAAACCAAAATAGGTCACATAGATGAGAAAAATCCTGGAAAATCATGAATATTTTCTGATTTTCTAGACTGTAAATAATATGAAAATAAATAACGATTCATTCAAATTAAAAAAAATATATATTATCTGGGTTTTTGTTGTCTTGGGACTAAAAAATAACTAGGGGGCAAATACTTTCTGACGGTAGTGTACATGTATTACCTGGACTAAAAACTTTTTGTGTAATCGTAATGTGATGTACAGAACTCGACGTGAAATGAAACACATTTTCATAATCATTCTTCTGATGCGCTTGTGTATCAAAATGGCAATTTCTCCTACTGCACTCCACGGGTGCATTATGTTTTAATTTATCTGGTATATGTGGGATGAAATCGAAAGTGAGAAAAAGATTTTTATCAGTTCATTGAGTGAAGTGTCAAATAAAAGCTTGTTAAAACACAAGTTCAAAAATATATATAATGTAATACTTGCTCACGCTTTTCTTTGTATAATTTGCCAAAAATTGATGTCCTCCCTTATCTTTTAAAAAAATTCTCGAATATTCTCCATAAAGTGTAGATTGAGCAAAAATTATCACGAGTGCATTACGTTTTTTATTTTTTTTTATGGGTCTAGCACACGTGCTACAGGGAAGTCCTTAAAGCGCTACAGGAGCGACACGTGTGCGGAGAAAGCGATTCACGTTGTTCTTGAATCGCTGCAAATTGTACTCGGTGGGAAACACAGTCCTGGGCAAATCATTCCAAAGGGATGATGTTCTCCATATAAAAGACTGCTTGAAAAGCGTAGTACGAGCAGTAACAAGCTGAACGTCATACGGATGTGGGAGGAATTAAGCTGGCCACATCCTTCGAATACTTTCCATGAAAATACTTGTAGAATAGGCTCAAGTCGCCAACCGTTCTTCGATGTTCCAGCGAATCAAGGCCGCCTGTCAGTTCCGGGTCTCCAATCAGACGAACAGCTCTTCTCTGAATAAAATCCAACAAATGCAGTGTATGTTTGGGAGCGGAGCTCCAAACATGGGAGCAGTATTCCATAGTTGATCGAATTTGAGTTTTGTAAAGAATTAACAGTTGTTGTGGAGTGTAAAGCTTTCTAGTTCGAAATAATATTCCTAACTCTTGAGAAGCTCTCCTTGGTATGCTTACAACATCTTCATGCCAGGACATATTGGCTCCCAAATTAACGCCCAACAAATTGAGTGATGATGTTAGAGGAATGGAGAGCCCCGACATAACTATGTCGGGTTCAGCAACGTTAACTTTTTTTAGAAAAAACTGCCGCCTGGGTTTTTCTAGCGTTAAATTCCACTTGGTTACTGTCATCCCAAGATAGAATTTCTTCCAGGTCTTTGTTAAGTTGAATGACTTCCTGCTGTCTGCGGATATTCGTCTGAGTAGCCGATGTCCGAGCGTTCAAAGTGAATGAAGAGATAAGTATACTGTCATCTGCAAAGCTGTAGATTGGATTCTCAGTCTTTTCCAGCAGATCGTTAATATAAATGAAAAAGAGAGTAGGAGACAGTATGGAGCCTTGGGGTACACCGGGGTTGATAGTGAAGGTGTTAGAAAGAAATCCGTCGACTCGTAAAGAACGCTCTCTGAGGAAACATGAGAGCCACAAACAGAACTTTTCAGACATACCATAAGAACGTAGCTTAGCCAACAGCCCATCGTGCCAAACACGGTCGAATGCCTTGGATATGTCAAGAGCAACCGCTCGAGATTCTCCAAAGTGTTCAATTGCGTTGTTCCAAACATGTGTTACATAAGTCAGAAGATCTCCTGTTGATCTATTTTTACGAAAGCCATATTGGTGATCGCTAATAATGTTGAATCCTTCAAGATATTTTAAAAGATGCTAATTCCTAGCCTTTTCCATGACTTTCGATATTATTGGAAGCAGTGCGATTGGTCGGTAGTTATTTGGCAAGGTCTTCTTGCCTTTTTTAGGTATCGGCTGAACTGTGGCACATTTCCAGCAGGAGGGAAATATTCCCTTTCTGTAGGATAGGTCGAAAAGTCTACAGAAAACTGGTGTTAGTTCCCTCGCACAGTTTTTGAGAACTATGGCAGGTATTCCGTCAGCGCCAGAAGCCTTTTTTGATGTCTAGCTTCATCAAAATAAGTTTTATGATATGCTGTCTGAAGACAATGTCGGGCATCCTTGACTGCATTATGGGAATAGTAGGTGGTGTTTGTCCTTGGAAATCGAAAAAGGGATGTAAGCCTCCATACCGGCCAAAATAACATCGGAAACCTCCCTGGGCGCAGTCAAATGGGTCGTCGAATCGAAAACAAACGTCTAACCAAGGGAAAGTTCAAAAATATTCCACGAGATCTTCCCATTTAGCAGATTTGTAGTGCCAAATCTTGCGCGGTTTAAGCGCCTCTCTGTCACTGATTGGTAGAATACTCGATGTCAAAAGTAGTTTATGGTCGGAAGAACCTAACGGCGGATTTACGCTGACCGTGTAAATCTCCGGATTAGTGGTTAAAAACAGATCAGGAAGACTGGCGAACTTCCCGTCTTGATCAGGGGTCCGTGTTGGTTCGTCAATAAGCTGAGTTAAGCCACAACTGATTGAAAATGATTCGGCTTCACGACCTTGGTCGTCGGTAGTATTTGAATATTTAAGCCAGTTGATGTTGTGGACATTAAAGTCGCCCAGAATGACAATTTCGGCATTTGGATAGTTAATTTTTAAATGATCGATGGTGTCTGCAAGAGAAGCGAAAAGTGTTCTAAAGTTAGTATCACTTGGTGGTCGAGGAGAGGATACAAATGAACCTTGTGGTTGGTTAAGTCGTTATTTTTAACCGCATAACATCAAAGTTTGGGCGCCAGAGCCTCTTCTTGTTGGCAAGAGAGGTCGCTTGTAACAAAAAGACAGATTCCAAAGTTACGCCTAAATCGGGAATAGAAGTCGTACCCAGGATAAAGATAATTGACTATGCTGGTCGATGAACTGACCTTGGTTTCACAGAGAGCGAGTCCATGAGGTTTATTTGATTGCAGGTGTTGGTGCACTGAATTTATGTTCGAGTTTAAACCTTTTATGTTGCAAAAATCCATTTTAAAATTCTGATCTCTGCATATCGACGCCTCTGAACCAGCCCCCACCAGGACATCCGAACGGGGGGCTATTTTACCTCCGGAATTTTTTGTATCCAGGTGCCTCATCATGCTATTTGGTCCCACAGTCCGGGACATCGGCACAGCCACGAAACGTTAAGCAACTTCACGCAGCCTAAGCCGATGCGATGGTATCACACCGGGCGATGCTGGTGGGATCTGGGCATCTACCATCTAGCTACGAAATATCAATATGTATTCGATGCAATCAGTAATATCATGGTGACTGGTGACCAACGGATAGGTATTGAAGACAAAATAATTTTATTTGTTTATAATGAAACAAATATTTAGGTAGTAAATATTTGTTTCAAGCTAAATTCATTTATTGGCTAATAGGTAGCTAATTTTTATTTTAGAGGTAACTACGGTACGGAATATAAATTGCGCAAATCCAGCTTGCACTTGACCGGTTTTTTGTTTACATTCTTACCCTATTCCTGATAATCCCAACATCGTATTATCGTCTATATTTGGCGGCCAACCGCTCCATATTTGATGTCTAACGGGTATATTGGTCAGAGTATACACATCCGTCTTTACTTGCAGAATCGTTTTGATACCTTGATATTTCAGATCATAAGTTTTGTTTTCATATTTGACATGAAGAGTGTATGTACCATTTAGTTTTTGAGTTACTTCATTCCTGAAAGATTATTAGTAGTTTTAGCATGATATGATAAACTACAAAAATTGAAAATCAGATATTTAAGACTGTGTTGCATTGGAGCTCATAGAAAATTCGCCAATTATAGTTTTCAGGCCACTTTAACAGAATAAACATGTCGGTCGCGCGTGCAATTTTGTACAACTGTAAATTGTTTTTTTCTTTAACTTGCATTTTAAAAGCTTCTATATGGTACATCTGACCACAACTTTGTTTAGTGTGTAATATAACCAGGTATATATTAGAGAAGCCAAAGAAACCAACTAAAGAAAACTATGAAATAATACTATACATAAAGGCAATGACCAATAAAAGGAAATACAACACAATGACTAGTATCATCATCATCATTATCAGCTTATTCCATTCGTAGTCGGATGTAAGCCTCCCTAAGTTGTCTTCACTGAGCTCTGTTTACTTTTTGTATCTAATCGTGTCCCGCTAATCTTTTTATGTCGTCCGTCCATCTGGTCTGTGGTCTAGCTCTACATCTTTTATATTCTCTAGGCCTCCATTCAACCATATGGCGTGTCCATCTGTTATTATTCATCCTTGTGATATGCCCAGCCCAATTCTACCTTAATATACATATTCGTTGTATTACATCTGTAATCTTCTTTTGTGTTGGCGATCAGAGTGACATCATTTGCGAACCTTAAGTGATTTAATCGTTCACTGTCTATACCGTCAAATAAAAACTTCATCTCAGATCCTTCGATAATTCTTGCAGTATGGAAACTGTACATTGCTATGGCTCTTGCCTCAGATTGACCTAACAAATCCTTAACACGTGATATAGACACAGGACCCCCCATTATGAAATCTGAGACAGAGAAAGTCATTCTGTCCCTTAAAAATTAAAAAGCACCAGGTCCCGATACCATACACGGTGAAGTACTAAAACTAATATGTGAAGTGGATATTCAATTTCTCAATACTCTCACTGTTCCCTTTAATAATATTTACAATACAGGTGAATTCCATAAAGATTAGCTGAAATCAACTTTTATTACAGTACCCAAAAAAGAGGTGCTAAAGAGTGCCATGAATTCTGTTTCACAAGTTTGATCTTCACAAAAGTTATTGATAACAAAATCTACAGGAAATGTGAAGCAAATATCAGTGAGTTACAGTTTGGCTTTCGTAAAGCTCCTAGTAAACAAGAAGCCATTTTTAGCTTACAAGTGCTTATCCAATGCTGCAAGGATATGAACAATGATGCATGCTTATGTTTTTTGGACTTTACTAAAGCATTTGACAACATGAGACACGAACGGCTAATAGAAATACTTCAAAAAAACTGACACTGATGGCAAAGATATTCACATTATAGCAAATCTGTATTGGGGACAATCGGCTAACATAAGAATTGATAAATCCTACTCTAACAAAGATGAGATGAGATAAGATACCTAGACAAAATATTTAACAAAGCATTAGAGGGAGTTAACAAAGACATCAAACGAGATGATTAACAACATAAGATACGCCGATGATACCATCTTGCTTGCCAATAACATCTATGAACTTCAAGATCTTGTCAAAAACGTATAAAGGGTTAGCGAAGAGTATGATCTCCACCTGAATATATCTAAAACCAAGTGTATGATAATAAGCAAATCTCAATAAGCAGCAAAACAGCTTTAGTTGAGTAGCCAAATAATCATGCCGGTGGAATCTTATATATACTTGGGGACAGTGGTTAATGAGCGAAATAAAATCAAAAATCGAAAAAGCATCATTTAATGGTATGAGAAGACTATTTACATGCAATAATTTCTCACTCTGACTAAAAGTTAGATTAGCCAAATGTTACATATTCCCTATTTTGCTATAGGATATAGAATCATGGATGATGATGGAAACACTAATAAAAAATGTTGAAGCCACTGAGATGTAGGTATATCATGGAATTCTGAAGATCTCGTGGACCAAACATATGACCAACTTAGTTCTGCGCCGAATTGGCAACGACAAACAAATAGCACTCACAATTAAAGGGAAAATGTTCGAATATCTTGATCATATCATAAGACATAATAAATACCATCTCATGCAGCGAGTAATATAAGGAAAGATAGATAGCAAACGAGGTCCAGGATTGCCATCTCGATAGGGAACGTCCGAAACGGATAGGGACTTGAAGAAGAGATATAGTGCTCGAACTTAAAAAACACTCTATATAGAAAACTGATAACAAATCTTTTCATATATCTCTAGCATCCGTGTGCAAACACTAATGAACTAGCAGTCTTTTATACGATACAAATCTTGAAATAAACGAGAAATTATAGTCAAATTGTAAAACAATTTTTCATTTTTATTAGTTAAACAACAAATAAAAACGATTAAAATTAAGAATTGCCTTAGATTTATTTGTTGACTGTAAATTAGGGTTAAGTTTACAACTAGCAGAAAAAACGGCTGCTCATTACTGATTCTATACTTTACCGCTTCAGTTTCACTAGTTATAAAAAAAATAGGGGATGTTGGAAACATCAGTTTTTGACTGACGTAAGATTTAAAGATAAGAGAGGTGATCGCAAACGATTCGCCTCCTAGCGTGCAAGGGCGCATTAAAAATGGACACTAATATTGATAAAGTTGGTGGTTGAAAAGTCAAGAACATGGTGGCCCGAATACTCAAGAAATTGCGGATTGAATGAAAGTGGAATGAAGATTTTACATAAAAGCTTTAATATGAACAAACTGCGTTCAAAAATGGTACCCAAAAAATTATATGTAAACAGAAGGAAATTTGAATGAATATTAACCATGAGTTTCTGAAAAATACTGAAATGAACACGAATTTTTTAGAGAGGCTAAGTAAAGAATAATAGTTTTTGCACACGATTCTGATACGAAGCGCCAATCAATACAGTGGAAGAGTTGGAACTCTTCCACTGTATTGATTGGCGCGACAAAATAAAAAACGGCCCCTGAAGAGAAAGAGATATGAGACTGTAGAACCGGTAAAAGCAAAAGCAACAGAGATCATGAAGGTCCTTTCAAAAAACGATCTAAAGCGCTGCTTTGAACTGTGGAAGAAATCGCATGGAGCAGTGTAAAGGTCAAGGAGGGACAATACATTAAAAGCAAAAGAGCAATTATTAAAGATGACAATTTTTTTCCAAAAGCCACCCATTATATGATGAAACTAAAAACTCGTCCATTATTAAAAAGATCAAATAAAGGGTAGTTCCAGCATAACATAACTATTTTGAACCAATTTACTAGTTTTGTTTCCGATCACTCCCACTTGACAATACCCTAATTACCTTCACCCATACATATTATTTTCAACTTTTTCCCATGTTTTTTTTTACTTACTCATCTTCTGAAGTAACTCCATCACTAAGCGACTTTACAGTCAAAACAAGGTCGTTTTCTTGCGGTAACATCAACTTTGAAAACGGCGTTTTTTCGTAATTTTGCATTCGAGCCCAACTAGATAGAGTTTGTCGGCATGGAGCTACGTTCACTTCATTGCTAATTCTTTGTTTTAAATCACCTAAAATAATGAGGTATAGTATGATAAGAAAACGAAAATAATATTTTAGTAAAAGTTTAGCCATTTGGTATCAAAATTAAATTGAAAATTTGGCCTCTTCTAAGCTCTAAAACTGTAAATAGCCTATAGGCGACTTTTAGCTTTTCAGATACACCTGAATTTGAGAATTAGAAGGTTCAGACTTGCCTCATGCTAAATATAGCATTTAGAGCTGACTGAAAGTGTAAAGGTTTATTTAATTTACGAGGCGTATTCGAAAAGTAAGGGCAGCCATAAAAAAATATGCATTCGCTAGAAAAAGTTTTTATTGGCGGTTTTAGTTTCCTACAAACCTACTTCACTTTTCCTTATAATCGCCGTTCGCTTCTAAGCACTTTTCATAACGATAATCAGCTTCTTTAATTTCTCTGCATAGAAGTTTTCCGCCTGGAAATTGAGCCAATTGACAACGGCGGTTTTGAGTTCCTCGTCGTTTTTAAACCGCTGTCCACCAAGACCCACCGTTTCAAGTGCAATCGTCGATGAGATCGCAGTTTTTTGGTCCATTTGTTGAACGATTTCATCGATCTGGGTACTGGGCCTGCCACTCTGCTCTTTATCATGCACATTTGTGTGGCCATTTCTGAAGTCTCGACACCATTATCTAACCTTTCCTTCACTCATTACTGTAGGTCCATAAACTAGGCACAACTCCCGGTAATTCTGAGCAGCTGATGACCCTTTCTTCAACACAAAAATCGAATCACAGCGCGCACTTCGCAACTAGTGGGAGTAACGATTTTCGCCGACATTGTTGTCTGCATTCACCTACAGGCAAACGACTACTGAATCAAAACAATAATTTCAGTGGCTTTAGAAACAATCAACAGATGGCGCTGCCTGTGTATAAGTTTGTTCAGATCTCCCAATATTTAAAAATAATCAAACGGCCCTTACTTTTCGAATACGCCTCATATTTAAGGATATATACCTAATAATTTAACATTCTGTAAAAAAAATTGAAATCTAGCCTTTGTTCGAGAACGTATGGGTAGGGTGTGGGAACCAGATGGTGCTAAAACGTAGCAATGAAAACCTTATTTCTCTTTGTTATATCTTTGAACTTCAAAAAAATATAAAATTCATAAAAATTAAAAGGCTTCACAAAAAACAAGTTTCCGAGATCAATATTTGCCTAAAACTATACATTTATAAAGTTATAAGAAATAAACAATAACACTGTACCCTTAAACGGTTACTTTTATAACAACCAGATGGTGACAACCATAAGGATAAACAAAATATGCTTTTAACTCATTTTCTCCTATAATAAAGAAAAATTAGAGGAAAAGGAAAAACTTATCGATATATAGCTGTAAGATAATTTTAAAACAAATAGCCGATATTTTTATAAAATAGAAATATTTCTATTTTCGTACTCACGGCGACACCTAGTTTTTAAAGGAGAAACTATAAAAAGTGCGAGAAAATCACCATAAAAGAGGGGTTGCTTTAAGAATGAAACCTGTATCGCTATTGGCTGAAGGGTAGTGTCTATGGTGAACCATTAAGAAAGAGGAAAATGGGTGGTAATGTACAAACCCTCCAAGAGACTTTAGCCATTTCTAGATTTTAAGGAACTTTAACTCTTTTTATTAAATTTATTTTCTGTATAGTATGGTGATTAGTTTTAATTCTTAAAATTGTAAATATTAAGTCATTTCTTTCTTTTGTTCCTAATTTTCTATTTTTATTAATTACTTTGTACTAAATAGTTTTGAGCGTTGTTTAAAAATTGGCTTCAATATTTCTTTGTCCAAAACATTGGCAAAGTCTCTTTGACGAGAATTTCGCGTTAATGCTGCGCTGCGTTTCCGGCAGTATCCACAAAAGTGGTCCGAGCAGCCAGCAAAGATCCAGTATTACGAATAAAGTCCGTTGTGGTAAGAAAAGACCATAAAATAAAATTTCCTAATCCATTTTCATATTCAACAGTGATCCTCAACCTAGAATGCTTCTGTCGGTAATACCATGTTATTTAGTTCACATAGAGTAGCTTATTTTACAAATGTACCATTATTTCTAGAGTCATACCAGCTACAACGCTTTGGTCTTTAGATCAATTCTGTCACAAAAGCAATGGATGCACTATACTTACTTAAATTGGAACTGTCCGGCAGTCTAATCTTAATAACTCTATCACAATATTTAATATTAAAAGTTAGTATTTTAGGTCCAGTAGAAGCACTCGCAGGCCCGCTCGAAGTCGACGCCCCAAAATTATTTTCATGTGAAGAACTTGAGGAAAATTCTCTTTTCTTCGATGGTGTGTGTCCTCCAATACTGTTTCCTACTTCCATTGCATCCAATGACTTGGCAATAGGCATTGGTAGAGGCACCGCAATGGGAATTGCAACATCGTTATCAACTATCATTATGTCAGGATCATTGCGGGTGTGAAAGGCTTGGGTGTCTGGAGGCATAACTCTGCTAACTGCTCTCTAAAATTTAAAATAAATGAGTTTAATCTCAGGGAATCACAAGGCCGTAGTGGCTAGCCTGCACTAAATCATTGGTTCAGCTATAAAAATGTACACAAATAGAACAGGAAACAACATGGTTTGTAAAAGCCAGTAGACAAGCTGAAAAAATAGTTGTTGGCAATGCAATAAACTGGCTCCAGAACATATTATAATAATATAATTGGGTTTTGAAATTTTCAAAGAGCAAGTTTATTGTTCGACAAGCTTAGTCAACTATTGGAACTGTGATGAGTGATGGATGTTAAGGGGTTACATACACCTTAAATTTTCAAAAATTCGATTTTTTTACGGATTTTTAATCTCCATACTTACACAAATAACACCAAGATGCAAGAAGAAAAAAGCATACAGGATGAAGTTGGAATGAGAGTCTAGCCGTAAGTTCACTTTTTATCTACCCGAAACTTTAAAACTTCTCGAAACTATATTTTCAGACAATGTCTGCATTATTACTCAAGAACAATAAAGATAGGACTTTGAAAAACCATAAATCTGGTGTTTACCTACTTAATTCTGGTTCTTGTAATAAACTCTACATGGGACAAACAGGGAGAACATTTGAACAAAAAATTTCTGAATAAAAAAGTTCTTTAAAAAGTAAACTGATTCTTCATATGCCAAACATTTAATAGAAGAATCAATGTATTTGATAATAATTTCCATATTTTACACCTTCAGAACAAATCGCATAAATTAAATTTATTTGAGACCCTCGAGATCAATAAAAGAAAGAATACAAACACACTGTTAAATGACCAATTAGAAATTCCTCATTGTTGAATTTATTTAATGAACAGATAATTTGTATAATTATTAAGTTTTATTGTAATCCTTTAGTTACAACCTACTTGTAAATATCTACTTATAAAACCATCAAAAAATGTTTCTTTCATTCTATATTCATACTTTTGATAAAGCTAATGTTTTAGGGAAACACGTGTCAGGTATAAAAATCAATAAAAGTGGAAGTATTACTAAAAATTTAGTGTTTTATTTTCATATGCACATGCTTTCTTTAAGGTCTAAAATTTATAAATTTTTAAACTTATGAAGTACATAAAACTATAAAAATTGTCTCATTTGAATGTGATTAATTTAATATTTCACAAAATCTTTTAAATCCATTAAATATCTTAAAAATCTCATCAAGTCAAAATATAGTAACCAATACGTTCCTCCTATTTCTGACCATACTACATATGTATGTATATATATATATATATATATATATATATATATATATATATATATATATATATATATTAGTCATTATCATTAAATTTTCTCGCGATTCCGAATACAATGTAATGACAGTACAGACCTAATTTGCGACACCCTGTATAGAATATTTACTTTTTATTGTTTCTAAAATATCTAAAATGATTGTTTTTCTCAATATAAATCTAATTTGTACGTGATGGTTATTTTATTTTTATATCTCTAACCCTCACCACCGACAACGATTTAAAATTATACCTGACAGATATACAAATAATAATAATATTACTCTTCAAAATTAATTGTTAATGTTTAATAAAATAAACTGACCATTGACCTTACCATGATAAACAATAAATAAATTCTTACAAATAATTTGTTTAAACAAAACTTAGTAAATATTAATGAAAGAATGCAATTTCTTGATAGTACCTCTTTAAATATTAGTTTATAAACATGACATGAACAAGGCATGGAAACACGGGAAGCTTCATTCTCATTAAATATATTGATCCAGCGTTGTAAAGATATGAGTGTAGATGTATATGCATGTTTTATAGATTACAATAATGCTTTCGACAGTGTGATGCACGAGGAATTAATAAAAATTCTAGAAACAACAAATATAGACAAAATAGATCTAAATGTTATTAAAAATCTGTACTGGAATCAATCAGTGGAAGTTAAAACTGGGCTGGAGAAATATGAAAGCATAAAAATAACCCAAGGTGTAAAACAGGGATGCATTCTCTCCCTTTTGTTCAATCTTTATTCGGATGCTGTGTTTAATGAGGCCATCTATAAATCCGTTGAAAAAATAACAGTCAATAGGAGTACACTGAACAACATACGGTATGCTGATGATACTGTTCTATTAGCAAATAATATCAAAGATCTCCAGCAACTAATCAATCGAGTCGTAACATCCAGCGAAAGATTTGGATTAAGTATGAATATAAGAAAAACCAAGTGGATGGTAATAACAAAGAAAAATCTACCACCAGAATCCCTCGAAATCAGGGATAACACCGTAGAACAGGTCTCCACATTTAAATATTTGAGAACCAATATAAATGACAAGTGGGACCCAAAAACGGAAATATATTCCCGAATTGAACAGATTCGAGTAATATACATGAATATGAATAAATTTCTCCATCGCAGAAGTCTCAGTCTCGAACTCCGAATGAGAATTGTGAGAGCATATGTATCCTTCGTGCTATTATTGTATGGATGTGAGTGCTGGACCCGTGACCCTGGCTCAGAGAAACAACTGCAATCTTTTGAAATGTACATTTATAGACGCCTTCTTCGCATCTCCTGGGTATAGAAAATAAAAAACATAAAAGTACTGCAAAGAATAAACAAAATGAAGGAATTACTAACAACCACAAAAATAAGAAAAACTTTATACTTCGGATATATAATGAGGGGCTCGAAGTACGAATTGCTACCTCTAATTATTGAAGGCAAATCATCGATTGAAAGACGACAGAATTCTTGGTTGAAGGACATGTGATATTTTTCGAGCAGCAGTTTCTAAAATTCGTTTAGCTATATGGCTCGCCAACCTTCGTGACATGACTAAATCAATTAGCAAAATTTAAATCTATCCCTAGCAATCAAGCAATCACAGACGGTTACAATTTCCTGTAATCAGAGATCACAACATTAAATTTTACAGCATTCCAGAAATATTTGAAGATAATACCTATGGTTGTCAAATATTTAAACCATTTTTTACTATAGTGTTTTTATTTTGGCTATCTTCTTTTATTCCATTATGACACATAGATAAAAAAAAATTGGTTGCTTAAAGTTTCAGCATCTTTGTGGGTAATATTAAATTACTCCACCTCTTTTACCTCCTTCTCCTATTAAAGGTAATGAAAAAACATTTTAATTTTGAGATTCCTCCAATCGAAAAATCCTGCAGTTAACACGATATATACAAAGTAACCCCCTATCCCACCCCTTACATATTTTATTATAAATAATATGCTTAAAATTGTCCAGTACATTAACCAAAAAACCTGTAAATATCTTAAAATGCTATTGAAACTATGTAATATTAAACCACCCCTGCCCCATTCCGCCCCCTCTTGGGTTAGAATTGTAAGTAATGAAAAAAATTTTTTGATTCCCCTATTTCAAATCCCTAAAAAATACATAAAACACAATATATACGAAGCAACCCTTCTAATCTCCTCTCATACCCCTTTTCATCTTTTTACTATAAAATATCTAGGCACGAAATTTGTTTATAAAAAAAAACGAAAAAAATTACAATATTACTATTAAAACCATATAAAATTTTATCGACCTCACCCCTTTGAAACCCCTATAGACTTCATCCCCTCGTTCCATGTTATCTGTGTACCAAGTTTGAAATTTATATCTCATTTTGTTCGAGAATTAACAGACCTACAGACCGATGGAAATTAGTGATTATGTTTTTCATGTTTTAGGAACCCCAAAATGTACAGAAAAGCAAAAATCTCGAAGTGTGATTTTCTCACTAATACGATACTTTCCTTTAAAAAGAAAAGTAAAAATTGGTAAAGTTATTTACCCAGTACCCCTCTTGCAAGTGCGAGTTGTTAAGTCAATGTATTTCTATAATTATATCTCGTCATATATTAAATTTCTAAGATCGGAAATTATTAAGAATTTACAAAATTTTCAGATCTTTCCTTTCCACAAGAACCCTAAAAAGAACGTATAACTTTTGGATATTCGAAGCTATCTTACTCCATCCCCCACCCTTTTAACCCCTTAAATGTTTGACTATAAATAATACTGTTTACAGTTTGTTTAATATCTTTAATTCTGGCCAAACAGTTCCTGGACTGATTTTTCACCGGCCTTTAAGCAGCACCATCTGGTAAACAACAGTAAAAGCTTGAATTTACATCTATAAACGACACATTTGCATTCAACCAGCCAGTTGTGATCAGTCAGTGCTGAGTAGTAGACGTGTGAACTGTATGTGTCGTAGTAGTCGTGTTACAGAAGTGTGATGGAGCAGCGAGTAGTGATCAAATTTTATGTAAAACTAGATAAAACAGCTATGGAGACATTTTAGTCTTTCAAAAAACTTACGGTGATGATTGTTTATCGTGTTCACAACTGCTTGAGTAGTTTAAACGCTTTAAAGAAGGATGGAGAGTAACTCGAGGTTTATACAAGATCAGGGCGTCCCAGCACAAGTTCGGCTGACGCAAACGCTGTGAAAATTCTTCTTCTGTATGCGTCATCTGTCATGCAGATTGACGGCAGAAAAACTGAACATCTCTACATCAAATGTTCAAGACATTGTCTGGAATGTTTGGAATAAGAGAAAAGTGTGTGCGTAGTTTGTTCCCCACAGCCTGACACCCGAACAAAAACAGCAACGGGTGGACGCCCGCTGAAACTTCATCGAAATGAAAAATGCGGACGATTCTTTTCTACAGAAGATAGTCACGTACGATGAAACGTGGTGTTGCCAATACGAGCCTACCAAAAAACAGCAAAATGCGCATTGGCTCGGTAGTAGTTCCCCGAGACCGCCGAAAGTGCGACTAACAAAATCAAGAACAAAGACAATGCTCGACACAGTTTTTAACGCTCAAGGAATTATTCAAAAAGAATCTGTTCCCGAGGTCACTACAGGGGACGCCAGGTACTACGTGAGTATTATGAAGTGACTTTGCAAAAGGATTCAGGGGCTTCGAGCGGAACACACAAAGGATTTTTTCTTGCTTCGTGACAATGCACCTGCTCACGTGGCTAAAATTGTGGTGCAGTTTTTGGCGCGAAAAACAAATGTCCGTATCACGCCAACGTCCTTATTCGCCTGATTTAGTCCTAAGTGATGTTTTTTATACCCAAAAATCAAGCTCCACATGTAGGGTCAACGCTATGACGATTTGGAGGATATTAAAGCCACTGTGATGCGTGCGTTAAACATAATCTCGAGAGAAGATTTTTCTAACAGTTTCACATGATTGAACAAACGTTCGGAACGTTATATTGAGGTCAGAAGGCACTATGTAGAACGGCTGAAGTAATAACATCTTCACTTTTAATCTTTCTATTTTTTTTATTGAGGCTGTCCGGTAACTTTTTGGACAGACGGTGTATTATTTGTCATTTGCTAAAAATTTATATTGCAGAAGAAAATTACAGAAATACAATGACCCAGCTAAAATTTCAAGAAAACTTTTTTCTTCAACAATATAATTTTTTTAAAAAACACGCTTCAATAATCATTTTTATAATTAATTAGAATAATACATAAAAATCCTTGTTTAGAAAGTTGATTGATTTCTTTAAATGTCGGAAGTACTTTAAGTTACTTTTTTACCTTCCTTCTCTACCTAATACGTTTTTAGTGTTCCGTACGGAACCCGATTTTTTCCGAAACTCTTTGACATGGAAAGTTGAGATTTGGTACTAATATATGACCGGAAGTGAAAAAAAAATTTACTAGGTCATCGAGTGGGGTGTCAAATGAAAGCTTGTAAAAACACGAGTTCAAAAATATATATAATGTAATACTTGCGCACACTTCTTTGTATTATTTTTTTAAAATCCCAAAAAGTCGCGAAAAAATCGCTGTCCCCCCCTTATCTCGAAAAGCATTCATCAAAAAAATTCTGGAATATTCTTCAAGGTGTGTAGATTGAACGAAAATTATCACTTTAATAATTTATCTGGTATATAAAAAAAAAACAAAAATTTCAAAGTTGTCAGTTTTCAGTAAAGATCGGAAACAAACTTTATTGAAAACTCATTTGGGGTGTGTTTTGTGAAGTCATAGATCATTTTATATCTCCGAGCAAAAATGTTTATTTTAAAAGCAAGCAACGTACGGAACACTAATTGCGCAAGTACAACTTGCACTTGACCGGTTATTTGTAGAGGAAAAGGAAGCGTATAGTTGCCATAAATATCAATAAGCGAAAAAAATTAAATTTGAGAATGCCTGAAATCCCTTAGCAATACTTTTTACTGATCTTCTAAATTAATATAAAAACATACTTTTTAGCGTTTTGTACGGAACACTTCGGTGTCTGTCTGTCCGTTTGTCTGTCACACCCGATTTTCTCCGAAACATTTGACACAGAAAGTTGAAATTTGGTACTAATATAGGAATTGATGGCCTCATCAGAGCCGTGTAGTTTTGAAAGTTAAATTTTGACTTAAGGGGTTAGTTTTGGGGGGTGAAATCGAAAGTGAAATATTTTTTTTTACCATCGAGTAGGCTGTCAAATGAGAGCTTGTAAAAAATATATAATGTATTATTTTTAAAAAATCGCGAAAAATTGCTGTTTTCCCCCTTACCTCGAAAAGTACTGATCAAAAAATTTTGAAAAAACTATGGAATATTCTCCACAGGGTGTAGATTAAAAGAAAATTATCGCGAGTGCATTACCTTTAATAATTTATCTGGTATATTAAAAAAAAAATCAAGGTCATCAGTTTTCATTAAAGATTGGAAAAAACATTGTTGAAAACTCATTTGGGGTATGTTTTGTGAAGTCATTGATCATTTTATACCTCCGTAAAAAAAATTATTTTAAAAGCACCCAACCTACAGAACACTAATTGCGCTTGAACGGTTATTTTATTCTTTAATTTATACTTAAATTGAACTTAATATTTTAGTAACAGAAACCAAGACAAATAAAAAGAATAAATAATAACATTTAGTCTTTAATAATATTTATTTATTATGTTGTATACCAGCAACACTATGAATGTAGATATTTTCTTTTCCAATTATTATTAGTTGTTAGTCACTGTAATTATTTTTAAACGATTAGCTATAGAAAGTAAAGTACTTATGGATAAATAATTTTAAATGATAAGATAATTAAGTCGTCGATCGAAAATAAAGGCAAATCGCCCTTAATGTTTAAATAATTAAATATGACGTATTTGGAAGTAGAAATTCCTATTATATAAAAATGCATTTCGCAGAACATACACAGTCATTCTACGTTCAACATTCAGTATTCATTATTCTTTATTCGTAACTCCAACCTTTTTTTAGTATAGTTTAATATTAATTTATAACATTTTTATTTAATAAATAAGTCAATAATAAGTAGATACAGTG
>CM032446.1:193698180-193703180 GCA_019049505.1 Pachyrhynchus sulphureomaculatus
CCTTTTAGATATGACTGTAACCAGTCACTCACATTACCTCTTAGTCCATATCTGTTCATCTTTGATATTAATAGATTATGATTGATCAAATCAAAAGCCTTACTTAGGTCCATGAAAAGTCCAAAGCACTTTTTACTATTATCCAGCTGCTCATAAAGCCCCTTCAAACCAACTGCAGTATTGCAGAAGATGTATTTCTGCCCTTCCTAAATCCATGCTGACAATCGGTAAGAATTCGAAATACTGTTAGGAAATTACTTATTTGTTCAAAAAACAACCCTTTCCAGTACCTTAGAAATTGAACTTAATAAAGATATAGGCCGATAGTTTTCACACAACATACTATCGCCTTTTTTAAATAAAGGTATTATTCTAGCAGTTTTAAACACATCTGGAAATGTTGCACGTTCCAGAGATATGTTTATTAAGTACGAAAGTGGTTTCACTATAAAGTCAGTAATGGACTTTAATACATTATTGGAAATCTCGTCAATTCCAAATGAATTTGATTTTTTTAAAGATCTTATTATCCTTAATATATCTTATTCTAGGACAGGTGAGAAAAAACATGGTACTGTTATTTATTGGAAAATTCAAGTATGCCTCATCAGCATTTCGATTCAACATAAATTTTTGAGGTGCGTTAACAAAATATGTATTGAAACCATTAGAAATTTGGAGTTTATCATCCGTTGCTTTACTATTAAATATCATACTAGAAATTCTGTTCGTATTGTTGCAAGATAATGTGTCTGTGATAATATTCCAGACGGCTTTACTTTTATTAGTAGAGGTGGTATATGACTTATCATTATATACTTTCTTAGCAGTCCCTATAACATTCTTGTATATTTTTTTATATAATCTATAATGGTTTTTGATTATGACACTATTTGAATCAACGACCAACTTATAAAGTAATTTCAAATTTTTCGAAGACGTACGGATGCCCCGAGTAATCCAAGGCTTTTTTCTATTTCTATCCAGGAAAACCTTTTTTAAAGGAAATGCTATATTTATATAGGTTGACAATAGTTCTATAAAAACCCTAAATGCATCATGGACATCGCACGCTTCATACACTGACATCCAAGTCTCTTTGCGCAAGTAATGGTAAAGCTCATTATAGTTGGCCGCACTAAAAAAACGTTTATAAACAAAACGTGTGCCGCACACCTCAAGAGGTCTTAAATTAACTTCAAATAATTGATAGGAATGATCAGATAGACCATTATCATCAACTACAGCCTTATGATCATCATTACAAAAGTTGGTACAAATGTAGTCCAGGGAAGCATTAAGTCTTGTAGGTGAATCAACATGGCATGCAAAGCCGTATGCAGCCAACAAATTAATTAATTCGTTTCGGTCGATAGAATTACTAAGAAAATCAATATTTAAGTCCCCACATATGATGATATGTTCATGCTTATTATTTTTTACGTTGGTTTCTAGGAAATTTGCAAACTCCTCAAGAAAATTATTTACATTAATAGATGGGGATCGATAAATACAAAATATCCCAATAGGTACATTATTCTGCAAGGAGATGCTGACTCCACAAACTTCAAAAATTTTTTCAATACTAGTCAAATTATTTAACTCGCTACTTACAGAAAGAAGATCTGACCTGCAAAACACCGCAACACCACCATGAATATTCTCCGATCGACAAAAACTCGCGATTAAACTAAAATCTTTAAGGCCTACTTTATTAAACTTATCATGCGTCATCCAATGCTCAGAAATGCACAATATATCAACAAGACCTTGCGCCAAACTAACCTCCAGAACATCAAACTTATTTCCTAAACCCTGAACATTCTGGTGACACAATCTAACAACACTATGTGCTTTCGTCTCACTCGACGTACATTGCTCTAGTTGCTATTCGCTATCCAACTTAATTTTTAGTTTTGCTGAATTCAGGTGTCGTTGCAATGTTTGACAGTTTTGCGCATCAAATGCAGAGTGACAGATGTCAAGAGATAGATTTAGTTTTCGGTTTGAGTCCAGACAGTTTACACATTTTAGTTCCTTACACTGACAGTCACCTTGTACGTGATCACGTTCACCACACTTTATGCAAACAACACCCACCTTACAGTCTTCCGCCTTATGACCAAAACCCGCACACTTATAGCATCTGAACAACCTTACGTAATCAAACACTCTACATGACGCCGACCAGCCAATACTCAGCCTTCCTTCTCCTGCAAAGCAAGTTTTCAGGTGGAAGGATCAAATTCAATTATAGCCATATAACGAGTCTTCATTTTTTTAAAAGCTAATGTTTTCAAGTAAGTTTCACTATGACAAATAAAACTATTTTGACTTTTTATAGACCTAAGCAAGTCTGCATCACTTAAATTTTCCTCAATGTCACATATTTTGAAACACGGATTTTTTAAAGATGGTGTATTTACTTTGTAGTTTCTGCCCAGAGATTTTTCAGCTTCATTCTTTATTTTTTCAATTTCTTCTTTTGTCTTGCATTTAATAAATATGCCTCCATCTTTGACGGGCTTCAAGTCTGTGATACCCACCTCCATATTTAAAGGGTTTAGTCTTTTTGTAACCACTTCTCTTGTTTTATTGCTGTCTTGCTTAGTTTTTGGCTTAATAACTATTACTTCACCCCTTTTCTTTGCCATATCTGCATAAGAAACATCATTGTTTTTCGGCATTTCAGCTGTACTCTTTGTTCCAATTGAGTTTTTCATACTTTCCAGTTCAGATAAGATTGACTCTTTGAGAGATAAGAATTCTTTTCTAATATCCATACAGAATTCAATAATACCCAGACAGCCGTCGCAAAACCATTTGAGTCCTGGCACATTTTTAACAGCATTATACTCTTTAGCGTTCAAATTTAGACACTTTATGTGGCTTAAACCCTTACAAGTTCCCTTGCAACATACATGTGTATCTCTGCCAATTTTCTGTGTGCAGACAGTACAAAGCTGATTTTCCACATCCATTTTTCACAATTATTTAATAGCCAGACATAGTCGAAATAACTAAGAAATCGGGAACGCAACACACATATATATATATATATATATATATATATATATATATATATATATATATATATATATATATATATATATATATATATATATATATATATATATATATATATATATATATATATATATATATATATATATATATATATATATATATATATATATATATATATATATATATATATATATATATATATATATATACATATATATATATATATATATATATATATATATATATATATATATATATATATATATATATATATATATATATATATATATGTATATATATATATATATATATATATATATATATATATATATATATATATATATATATATATATATATATATATATATATATATATGTATATATATATATATATATATATATATATATATATATATATATATATATATATATATATATATATATATATATATATATATAATATATATATATATATATATATATATATATATATATATATATATATATATATATATATATATATATATATATATATATATATATATATATATATATATATATATATATATATATACATATATATATATATATATATACATATATATATATATATATATATATATATATATATATATATATATATATATATATATATATATATATATACACATATATATACAGTAATACCCCGCTTAGCGCGACCCCGTTACGCGCGGTTTCACTATAACGCGAATTTCAAATTTCGCGCTCATGTAGTCATTAACTTCTCTATGGTCGCGGGGGGATCCCCGCTTTCTCTGAATATTCTCTTTGAAGAATTGGGAATTCCCTGTCCTTCGACTTTGTTCTATGGGGATTTCCTCGTTCGTTTCGTGTGTTCATTTGTTCCGTAATGTTAGTTCGGTCGGCTGGCAGTTTTGTTTTAATATTTATTGGAGATACATACATACATAATTTAACCCTACGTTAAAAATGCCGCCTGTAAAGAAAAAAGAGCGTAAAAGCGTCACTTTGGAATTGAAGATGAAAGTGTTAAGAAGAATGGAAAATGGAGGCAAAGCAACAATTGTTGGGAGAGATTTTGGACTCTCAGAATCGACTGTGAGAACGATTTATAAAAATCGGGAAAAAATTAAAATCTCCAGCGAAGGTTCAACACCTATAAGTGCAACAAAACTTTCTCGTTCGAGATCATCTATCTTAGAAAGAATGGAGAAATTACTGTCAGTCTGGATCGAAGATTTGAATAAGAAGAACACACCACTAAGTCAAGATCTCATATGCACAAAAGCAAAATCTTTGTATGAGATGCTGAAAACAAAAGAAGGAGAAGGGAGTGCCACTCCGACTTTTGCTGCCAGCAGAGGCTGGTTCCATCGGTTCAAGCAGCGTTCTAATCTTCACAATATCCACATAACAGGCGAGGCGGCCAGCGCGGACATTCAAGCTGCAGCTGAGTTTCCAGACAAGTTTCAAGACTTCGTTAGACGAGAGAAAATTCCTGCTTGTCTCATCTTCAATGTTGATGAGACCGCACTTTACTGGAAAAAAATGCCATCTCGAACATTCATTTCTAAGGAAGAACGTCAAGCCAGTGGTTTCAAAGCTGCGAAAGATCGACTAACACTTCTGCTGGGTGGTAATGCCACTGGTGATTTCAAACTGAAACCTTTACTAGTGTACCATTCAGAAACACCCCGTGCAATGCGAGGCACAGACAAGACAAGTCTACCAGTTGTGTGGCGATCAAACAGAAAGGCGTGGGTTACACGGGAAATTTTTCAAGAATGGTATTCTAATAGTTTTTGCCCATCAGTCAAATCATACTGTGACAGAAATGGGCTTGAACCTAAAGTTATATTACTCTTAGACAATGCCCCAGGACATCCAACCTCACTTGATACGTCCAGAGACTTAAAAGTGTACGTAAAGTTCCTTCCACCAAACACTACGTCAATATTACAACCTATGGA
>CM032446.1:193705215-193964045 GCA_019049505.1 Pachyrhynchus sulphureomaculatus
AACTTGCACTTGACGGGTTATTTACAAGGTAATGGTGACAGATGATGAAAAACAGATTGTGTACAAATACATCAAAGACCTTCATGTACAGAATATCTTGCTAAATTTTTGGACACGCGGAAAAATCTAATTAGTCTGAAATGAAACCTTCTACCCCATCCTCCTTATTCTTTTAACCTAGTTCCTCCTGATTATCATCTGTTCCACTTTAAAACTCCATGAAAAACATCACACCTTAAAGAATTAAGTAAGTGCTGCTCCCTATTTGTCAAAAGAGTGCAAACTCTGCCTTTATTGATAATCTTCTTTTTGTTGTTTATGCTTGTATTACATATATATTTTCTGATCAGCAATAAAAACATTTATTATTATTATTATTACCTAAAAGAGAAAAAAAAAAAATCCGATACGACAAATTCTGTGACTCCGACCCACATATGCTGTCATGTAGTGTGGCCCGCAAATGTTGATCACCCCTCATATCTGTTCGCTTATTATTATTAATCATTTTTTAAGGAAAGTTTAATTTCTACAGGTGGGGTATAATAAAGTCGGTTAACGGATGGCAAGAAGATATTAAAAACATGGTGAATATATTATTATCCTATGTACAAGAAAACAGTGTTTTATTTAACCCTCAAAAACGAATCGAACTTATTGGTCAACAATTTATTTAAAAAAAAAATAATGAAACCTCAATGTAAATGAAAAAGTGAATGATTTTAACTTCAAATTCAAGAAAGGTTTGACATCTATAACTTAAACTAACTTTTGAATTACAAGAATCAATATGCAACATTACAATGAGATGAATGTACCAAGATGAACTGGATATGTTGAGAAAATACCTTAATTTATTTATTTACCTAATCTGCCTTTATCTTTGGTTTAATGCTATGCATCAGATTATTTGTTCAATCTGTGTAACTAACTTGGAAATGTTATTTAATTGTTACCATAGCCCAATAAAAATAGTAAAGAAAAGATTGCATACATTTTACACTAATAGAGATCAATTGAGACCTTTTACCTAATTAGCCAAAAGGTTGATAAAGTTAATAAAAAAGACACCTTAAAAAATATTGTGAAATATCAATTTCAAACAGCAACATAATAGATAAAATAAGATTTAAAATTATTGATATAAATTAGTAATTAATGATAAAAATGTTATAATTTAAAACATGGACACTAGCACAAAACATTATTTAAATTCGTTAAAGCATAACATCACAACCAATATATCATTTTATCTAAAAATAAGAAGTAGCCCTTTGAATGCGCCATACACAAAATGTCTTTGTATTGGTAAGTTAAATAAAATCCAATTTACGCTTTAATAAACATACCAAAAGATCCCAGTTGGTCTCTTCTAAATGGAAAATTGCCTCGGCTACATCCTCTACTCCTGTACAAGCCTAGAAACGCAAAAAAAATTATTGCAAATACTGTTTGTCATTGTAAGACCCGTCCATAACACTTTCCAGAACATGCAGTAAGTAATGGCAAAATGAATGATTGAACTTTTGATCCACTTACCTGGAAATCAGCTAGAATCTCTTCTCTGTTTTCTGACATTATTAAGCTTAAATTGGAAACAAAAACTTACAAAAATATAACTTAATTTTAACCTGCACGCAAAATCCAACACTCGAGTTGTCAGCAAACGTCAAGGTTGGTCTTCCGTCTTTAAACATGGATAATTTTGACACATGCGCATTCTTTTACAATGGTAACCGACAACCTAAGACATATTCGGGCGCAGAAAATGGTTGATTAACAATGACGTCACGGAATCACGCTAAATGTCTTGTTATTCAGCGTTTGATTATTAAGGGTTCTAAATTGTTGTTTTTACAAAAAAATAAAATAGATTTACGAATGCAAAGTTAAAAAGAATTTTTGCAAATTGATCTTAAGAATTCATAAATAAAAACATAAAGGAATTCTTAAAGTTAATACAAACAAGTAGCCAATTTGTTTAACTAATTAACTTTAATTAAAACAATTTTGACGTAACTTTTTCACCTATTTGATTATGATCAAACGCTGCTTTAGTAGAATTAATTCCTAGTTAACTGAGTATCATATTAAAAAGATATTTTTGTTACTACATGTTTGTCTTTATGCCAATTACACCACTGTGTCACAACATACTGCCATGCAAATTTTATAAAACAATTTATTACCGTTTCCGAAACCTTGGTTTCAATTATTTAATATCTAGCAACGGATATCTTGAAAGTTTCCGAATAAAAGAAGCTTGGTACTAACAATTTTTGCATTTTCTAATGTGAGAATGTCTAACAATCGATTTAAGAGTAAAAGAGTTAAAACCGACTGATAAAGATGATAGCATTCAGCCGACCATTTAACTACCGATTTTCTCTCTTCATTGATCCGAAATAAAGTGAGAAAGTCGATTGACATGAGTTAAATATTTTCGTTATCTTGCAACTCTCTACTACTGAATACTGCGAATTTTGCCATGATTATTAACAGTAATATAGGATGTGTGAAATCATTTCCACCTAGGTCATGTGAACAATTGTTCGGTTTGCCAATTGATATTTGGGTTAAATCTACCCGTAGCTATGGGGTGGGCCATATAGTGAAATTCCACTAACTGTTTATGGGAATGCCCCAGTATATCTACGCGGAGTAATTGAAACTGGACTGGTAACGTATGGTTTTAAATAGAGACAGAGCCAGCAGAGAAAAAAAGAGATTGTAACAGTTTCGTTCCGCAATCAGCCTTCGCAGTAGTAAAAATTTTTGAGTGTTCTCTGGAAATTATATTTAGTTGGTTTTAACAATTTTTGTTACCTAAGCCGTCGGTCTTACGTCCTGCTATTTACCTCCATAGTCCGTCCATGCTTTTTCTTGCTTATTAGAGTCATCCTCAGATTTAATTTTGATCAATAATTTTAGTTATCAATAGTTGTAAGATTTTGTCCTCTGTACGGTGTCTTATATTTTGTTGGCTATATGCACATATTCTACTTTTTTATGGCGTTGCTTTTTTACGTTATGTAATCTTGACGGCAATAAAGGAATAAATAAATAAATAAGCGTAACGTCAACTTTTAGGTTCATTCTTAACAAAGTGTACGTATCCAGTACAAGAAAAATCGACACACCAGGCTTGTTAAGTTATTCCTATGCGGGGACCATAGCCGACAAAATTGACAACCGTTCACTTATCACGTATGCTTTTGCCAGTTCTATCATCTTTTTGCTCGCCGAAGAATAACCGAACTATTCTAGTAAAATCTCCTATTACGTCAATGACTATTCTTAACCAAGGGGATACTAACCCGGTAAGAATAAAAAATGTATCCAATGACGTCACATGATACGTCAACTATCTGTCAGGATTTCTAGCTGTCATCTTTTGTTGAAGTTGCTGATTTTGAAAACTGAAAGCGGAGAACGATAATTTGATGTCGTTAATGGTTATTATTTAATCTTTCTCCGAGAAATTTATAGGTGTGTACAAGTTATAACTCACTATTTATTTATTGTATCATGTTCTAATCTTATCAAAAACTGTACTCCCCTTTACAGGACAGGCGCTCTGTAAGTAATTAATTGGCTACAAAAGCAAAATATGGCTGATGATAACAGATCAGATCCACCCCCTCTATTTGAAAATGTTAATGTTAACAACGAAGATAGAGATGATGACCTTTTTGTATCAGCTAGGCAGGTAAAAAACATCTTTATTTAATAAAAAATTTAGTTTGCATTGGCTTGTAGTAAGTACACATTTTTTAATGTTCTGCCTTTGTTCCTGCATGTATTTCATGTGAACATTTATATTTTACCTTTTTTACAGTAATAAACTCATACTTTTAAATTTAAATATTTATTTTATAATTTATATATTGGGTTAGAGTTAAGCCTGAGAATAGCATAACGGTTATTAAAAAAATCTCGATCTTAGCTCTTGCAATCTGAGGGTATAACAAACCACTACAAAAAAATATGGTGGTGTCGTCACCTTTGCAGGTTTCCTCTTTACTGCCTGCTTGCCCAGAGAAGCCCAATGACCATAAAAATTAATGGGATTTTTAAGAATTATTGTTAAAATTTAATTTGCATCTTCGTCTGTTCTTTAGGGGGCCTAATGTAACATTCAAGAATAATGAAATGGTGGAAAGAATTTCAAATATGACTTATCCATATAATTTAGAGATGATACCAAACAAGTGTAAAAAATAAATTTTTTAATCCTAACTATTCAGTCTAAAAGAAAATAAGTTTTTTATTTCTGACTAAGTTTCTGATACTGTGTTTAAAAGTAGCAACTCCATATTAACATAGAACTGATATTTAGAAAGGTTGTGATAAAATGATCACATAAAGACTATATTAAAGAGTTACAGATCTCGCAACACATTTAATTTTTTTAATATCTCCTGTATATTTTCCTTATCACATTTAAGTTGTAATTTTAATTATGTTTAAAGTTTTATGATTCATTTTTATCTTAGAATGGAAAAAAAAGTAATTTAGATGTTGAAACAAGCATAGGTTTTCAATATTTTTATATTTAGAATTATTAAATATCAGTTTACTTACAATAAAATATTATTCTTTTCTTGTTGTATGTTTATAGGATCCCATAGAGGAGAGTACAACTAAAATAACTAACGGGACAAGTGAACCTGATATTTCCAAATTAAAAATTTCTGAACCGAGAACCCAAATGGAAACTGTTCCTATTAATAATGATCCAGTGCTGGACCCTGCCGAAAAAGTAAGTACCATAGGTAGTATGTTGTATTTAAATAGTAAATAGCTAAGTGGCCAATCTAAAGTACGAGGCTGGTGGTACCGGCACGTATCGAGGTCATGTTTAGTTAGTAGCATCTCTTGAATGAACGCACGCCAAGTTTCAGCCATATTGGTCTATTTCTTTGTGTTTGGCATTTGTGTGAATCAAGGAAGTCGAGTGATTTTCAAGAAATGGACGAAAAAGAATTTCGTGTGGTGACTAAACATTACTTTATGAAAGGCAAAACGCCTCAGGAGACTAAAGAGAAGCTTGATAAACATTATGGTGACTCTGCACCTTCGATTAGAACAGTTTATAAGTGGTTTCAAAATTTTCGGACTGGCCATATGGGCACAAGTGACGCTGAACGTTCTGGACGGCCTGTGGAGGTTACGACTCCAGAAATCATTGATCAAATCCATGATATGGTGATGGATGACAGAAGAGTTAAGGTGCGTGAAATTGCTAGTGCTGTGGGCATCTCGACTGAACGGGTACATAATATTTGGCATAAACATTTGGACATGAGAAAGCTATCCGCAAGATGGGTGCCGCGATTGCTCACGCTTGACCAAAAACGGAATCGTGTGAAGTGTTGCAAGGATGGTTTGCAGCTGTTCCAGAAGAATCCGGAGGACTTTAAGCGTCGTTTCGTCACTGTGGATAAAACATGGATACATTACTATACTCCTGAGACCAAACAACAATCTAAACAATGGGTTACCAAGGGGGAATCTGCACCAAAAAGGTGAAGACCGTTCCTTCAGCCGGAAAGGTTATGGCGACTGTCTTTTGGGATTCGCAAGGGATAATCCTCATCGACTATCTGGAAAAGGGTAAAAACTATTACAGGTGAATATTATTCATCGTTATTGGACCGTTTGAAAACCGAGCTGCAAGAAAAACGCCCGCGATTGGCCCACAAGAAAGTCCTTTTCCATCACGACAACGCACCAGCATACACCTCAGCAGTTGTGGTCGCAAAATTAATGGAAATAGGATTCCAACTCGTTTCACATCCCCCCTATTCTCCAGACTTGGCTCCCTCGGACTACTATTTGTTCCCCAATTTGAAGAAATGGCTGGCGGGACAAAGATTTTATTCAAACGAGGAGGTGATTGCAGACACTAATGGATATTTTGCAGACTTGGACAAATCCTATTATTTGGAAGGGATCAACAAACTAGAACATCGTTGGACGAAGTGTATAAGCCTAAAAGGAGACTATGTCGAAAAATAAAAAAGGTTTACCCCAAACACATAAGTAGTTTTTATTTTTGCACGGACTTTTCAAACCAGCCTCGTATGTATTGATAATGGGTATAATTCTTCTGGATTTGTTTCACGTCAGTTGATAAAGCGATGCTGACATTTCGCCGATCATTCTGCCATCTTCTTTAGAGTTTATTCTGAGAACTCTTTGGAATCTAGCATGAAACTAAGTGACAGCTACAGTTTCGTGCTATATTCTGAAGAAGCTAGTTTTCAGGATAGAGAAAGATCAGCATCACTTTGTTATTTAACACAGGAGAAATCTAGAAAAATTTTATCTGTAAGCCATGAAAGTTTTCCTATCAATATTTGTAATACTATTTGTGTGTTTTATTTAATATCTAGTTTTCATTTTTCCAAAAACTTAATTTTAATATGGTCTTCGTGAAGTATGTGCAAAATGAGTACTGTATGTGGCCACCTTATTAGTTTGGCAGTTTAGTTCTGGACAAGTAACTAGTAAAAGGAACTATGAAGAATTGGTGCTTTATATTTATTTATATTATTTTTACATTTTATATTAATACCTTCATATGCGTCTAATAACTTCCTAGGACATACATTTCTAATTAACCTTAAATTATCTAATGTTGCTATATAATTATATTCAGGGGCATGTTTAGCAATGCTTGATGTTTCTGATCTATTCTACCTGAAATAAGTCCAACACTCATTACAACTTATCATGTATATATATTCCACAGCTTACACTTACATGAATTTTATTCTTCGGACTTGCTAAGATAATTTGTAAGTTATCTGATGACTTATAGAATAATGTCAAGCCTAACACGTAGGCTGAAAAGTTTTTGGTCTAGCTACTAAAAACATATTTTTTTTGCAAAATTTGACTTTATTCATCAATATAGTCTCTTTCAAGAGTGTTACAATCAATCCAATGCTTTTCTACATTTCTATACCTTTCCTATAGGATTTGTCTTTGCCTTCAAAATAGGCCTCAATTTCGACGATAAGTTCTTCATTGGAGCCAAATCTCTTTCCCGCGAACATTTTTTTGAGGTCTCAAATAGATAATAAGCGCTGGGGGCCAAATCTGGAGAATACAGTGGATGAGGAAGCAATTTGAACTTCAATTTGTGCAATTTTGTTATCATAACCATTGACTCGTGACATGGTGCATTGTCCTGATGAAAGAGCACTTTTTTCTTGTTCATTTGAGGCCGTTTCTTTGCGATTTCTGCCTTTAAACGCACCAATAACTTTATCTAATATTCAGTATTAATGGTTTTTCCCTTCTCAGCATAGTCGTTGAGAATTATTCCATCCCAAAATACAGAGCCCAAAACCTTCCCAGCCGACTGTTGTGTCGCTTCGGGTGGCTGCTGTCCACTTAGCTGTCTGCCAATTTGTTTCCGGTGTGTAGTGGTGGATCCATGTTTCATCCATTGTCACATATTGCATGAAAAAATCCTTTTTATTGCGCTTAAACAGGTCCAAACAGCGGTCAGAACCATTAACACGTTGTTTTTGGTCCACTGTGAGCAAACGCGGTACCCATTTCGAACAGAGCTTTCTCATGCCCAAATATTCATGTAAAATATGACCAACACGTTCTTTTAATATCATTAGGGTGTTAGCTGTCTCACGCAATTTCACTTTACGGTCATTCAAAACAATTTTGTGGATTTTTTTGATGTTTTCTGGTGTAACCACCTCATTTAGGCGTCCAGAGCGTTTAGCATCGTTTGTATCTGTACGAACGCGTTTAAATTCAGCAAACCGGTAAATGATGAGTGATTTTCCAGGGGCAGAGTTCCAGTAACACTTATCAAGCCATTGCTTTGCTTGAACGACATTTTTCCCATCAAAAAACAGTGTTTAATCAACACTCAAAATTCGATTTTTTCCATTGTAGTAGCGTCACTAAAATCACTGTATCGTTTCAAGGTTGGTACTTCCTAAAAATCATATGGATTTTTTAATAACCGGTCAAGTGCAAGTTGAACTTGCGCAATTAGTGTTTCGTACGTTGATTGCTTTTAAAATAAAAAAAATTTGTTATAGATGTATAAAATGATCAGTGACTTCACAAAACACACCCCAAATGAGTTTTCAACAAAGTTTGTTTCCAATCTTTACTGAAATCTGATGACCTTGAAATTTTTGTTTTTTTTAAATACCAGAAAAATTATTAAAGGTAATGCACTCGTGATAATTTCGTTCAATCTACACCCCGTGCAGAATATTCCGGAATTTTTTCAAAATTTTTTGATAAGTTCTTTTCGAGATAAGGCGCGGGACAGCGATTTTTCGCGATTTTTTAAAAATAATACAAAGAAAAGTGCACGCACGTAACACATTATATATACATTTTTTACTCGTATTTTCACAAGCTTTCATTTGACACCACACTCAATGACCTAGTAAAAAAATTTTTTTTTTCACTTCCGATATCACCCCCCAAAACTAACCCCTTAAGTCAAAATTTAACTCTCAAAACTACATGGCTCTGATGAGGCCATCAATTCCTATATTATTACCAAATTTCAACTTTCTATGTCAAATAGTTTCGGAGAAAATCGGGTGTGACAGACAGACAGACACCGAAGTGATCTTATAAGTGTTCCGTACGGAACACTAAAAAGGGCAACATCTATGTGTCATGCCAAAAACTTTTCAACTTATGTGTTACCTTATTATATATTGTAGAAATATAGTAGAGGACTTAATAAGGTAGGAGTAGTCTATAACTAATCAGACAATTTAACAAATATCTCAGGAAAGGGTCAAATTCACGAAAGTGCAAGAAGTGGAATATATGAGATACACATTTTTTTATTTTTAATGATACATGTACATACATAATTCTTACTATGACATCAACAAAAATTCCTGTTGCAGGCCGAGGCAGAAGGAGGAGATAAATTTATAGAAATAAGCATAGGAGAAACACAAAAAATAGGCGAAGGCATGGGCGCCTATGTTGCCTATAGAATAACAACAAGAACGAACATGCCTATTTTTAAAAGAAGAGAATTTGCGGTAACGAGAAGATTCAGTGATTTTCTTGGTCTTCATGACAAGTTGACTGAAAAATATTTGAAAGTTGGACGGATTATTCCACCGGCTCCTGAAAAAAGTGTTATAGGTAAATGGTTATAAATTATATATTAACATGGGTTATCCCAATCAAAAAAAAATAGATAAATATTAAATTGCTGCAGAATCCAGGTCTAAGAAAACAATGTTCTGCACTGTTAGTTAATTACATACACTCACATATAAATGTCTTTTGTTATAAAAAAATTATTTCACAAAATTAAAACAAAATGTTTTTTCCCTAATTTTTCTTCATAGTTTTTTCCCATATCTATGCGCTTTCTTCAGCATGCTGGTAGTTTTTTTCCTCCCATTTTGTGATGAAGATTATACATTAACACCTTCTCAAATTGCTCATCCCCAAGTGCATTTTCAAGTGGCCCAAGCATGGGAGGCAAGTCAGAACTAATGATGGATGTTCAAGAATTGTCCAGTGCATCTGCAGTGTGAGGCCTTTTGTAGTTGTGGAGAAACAACTCATCTTAGATGGGGCAGTCCCGCCTTTTCCTTTAATATGCAGGTGAAAGCTGAGCAGGAATGTTTATGGTCCGCCGTTCGTGCAAGAAATCGACTAGTAGTACTTCCTACCAATCTCGGAAAACAGTGGCTAACCTTTTCCTGTAGACGCTCGAGTTTTTGGTCGCACGGGATTTGATTTATTTTTCTCCACCACTCCATGCTCGCTAGTTTTCATGAAGAGGTGTAATAGTGCCCTTAGACTCATCACGTGTCACAATTTTGCATGAAGAAGCTTCCCTTTCCCTCTCAAAACGCGCAAGAAGCACCTCCGAAATTCGAACTCTCGCTGCTTTCTGATCCTCATTCTGCAACTTTAGGACCCAAAAAGCTGAAATCTTTCTAAATCCTGAATGACCGAATGCACACTCACGTAGCTGATACCAAGTTCTTCAGAAATTTCAAATACTGTTAAATGTCGATCACCGTCAATAAGCTCACAAATAAAAGTTGCTGTGTAGACGGCGGGTATTACTCACGTTTTCCACATCTCCAAGGCGAGTATGACTCTTATTTTTCACACGTTTACGGCGGGTATAACTCTCATTTCCCACACACACATCCTTTGAGCTTCTTACACAAAATTTTATTCATGTGAAAAGGTATTGTGTTTCAAATAAGCCTGCAATCTGGCGAATTTCAGGTTTTGATTTTTTTTGGTTGTGAGAAACTTCATGGTAATAGCACTATGTATTTCTTTCTTACTCATCTTGAATGCTACTATATAAAGCACGGGAGAGATGCCAAAGTTATTTTCTCACTCCAGATACCCCCCTATATGAGCACTGAATGTGCTGGCATCCAATGGCAGTTCTCCAGCTGACAGTTCCAAAATACCTGTTCAGATTTGATCCAGTCATGTATTAATAATATATAATAACCCTGGTATGTATCCAGGTAAGATTTTAATTGGGTATTGCTGGCCAAGATGACACTACTAGATTGATCTTTACTATGTATTTTATCAGTATTGAAAAATGTTATCAGAGAATGATATCACCCATTTTGCAACTAAAAACATTATTGGGCTAAACAGATCAGACCAACAAAACAGCCGAGGTAATGTCTAGGTCTCTAAGGATGCTTGAGTTCATCAGGCGTTGCTCATCAGAATTTTCATCAATTACCTCTATAAAAATGCTGTACTGCTTGTTGGTTAGGCCTCTCTTGGAATATTGCTTATGTGTGTGGAACCCACCTTTTGCTTGCCATGCTAGGAGCTTGTTCAGAGTAAATTTTTACGTCATATTAATTATAAATTTTTTAACAATGATTCTTTTAAGTTATTTAAAACTGACATCTATATTAAACTTAAACACCCTGTCTAACCGGAAAGTTCAACGAGATCTTGTAAATTGTCCAGAACTTTTATCTCAGATTAATTTGTATGCACCCTCTAGACATACTATATCTACGTTGTCCTTCTTCAAACCTTATCATAAAACAACCTATGGAGTTCTTTTTTTTGTGGATCCTGCACACGTGCTGCAGGAAAATTCCTAGAGTGCTACTGTAGCGACACGTGTGCGGAAAAAGCGATTTACGTTGTTCTTGCACCGCTCTGTTAGGAATTAAGCGGGCGGGCTACATCCTTCGAACACTTTCTATGAAAATACTTGTAGAATAGGCTCAAGTCGCCAACCGTTCTTCGATGTTCTAGCGAATCAAGGCCGCCGGTCAGTTCCGGGTCTCCAATCAGACGAACAGCTCTTCTATGAATAGAATCCAACAAATGTAATATATGTTTGGTAGCGGAGTCCCAAACATGGGAGCAGTATTTCATAGTTGGTCGAATTTGAGCTTTGTAAAGAATTAACAGTTGTTGTGGAGTGTAAAGCTTTCTGGTTCAAAATATTACCAACTTTTGAGAAGCTCTCCTTGCTATTTCTGCGACATGTTCATGCCGAGACATCTATGGGCATTGTAAATAACTGCCCGTCACTGGACTTGTTCTCCAGCTCCTTGCTCCTTGTCTCTTTTTAAGAGGCAGATCGGGGTTCTTTTCTGAATTTCTTAGTTTTAGCCTTTAGTTTTAAGTGTCATTTATAGATGTAAACTTTTGTATTTTGTCTTTATGAGTTGAATGGGCATGTCCCGTAAATAAATAAATAAATAAAAACTACAAATTAAGTAGCTTTTTTAAATCGTGTATTATATTAAAATAAGTGCTATTTCTTGAATAGGTATGACTAAAATTAAAATGGGCAGCAGTACCGAAAGTAATCAATCTAATGGTAGCGAATTCGTTGAGAGAAGAAGAGCTGCTTTGGAAAGATACTTACGCAGAACGTCGCAACATCCGGTTCTCATGTTAGATCCTGATTTTAGAGAATTCTTGGAATATGGTAAGATGTTTTATAATTAAAATTTTAAATCTGGATGTACAATCTGTTTTGTTAAGAGGGGAAATACCTTTAGGCAAGTAAAAATAAGTGAATTTTTACAACTTTTTTTAAAAAAGAAAAATTTATTTAAAATTTCTCAAACTTAATGGATCGTTTACTTATATGTCAAAGTACAAAAAAAATTATTAAAAAAAAGTCTTAAAATTGTTGCCATAGAATACCATCATTGTTTGTATTTTCGGAATGACTTGTTTCACGGCGTACTACGTTGATCTGAAACACAATTTTTTTTTCTATTCTTTATACATGTGACTTTATATGACATTAAAGAAAACGAAAAAAATTGAATATTGAAAAAATTACAGACTTTTTACAAAAAATTTCCTATTGTCAAATTTTCACATATAAATACATAAAACAAAAATTTTTACAATAATTTTTAAAAAACTGGTTCGTCATATCGAAGACAATTATATTATTTAGTTGTATGCAAATTTTCAAGAAGATCGGATGAGTAGTTTTTATGTAACGGTGTATGAGACTTCCAAAAACATGGTCATGAGAAAAACGCGTTTAAAATTTCAAAAAGTAAAAACTGAATGATCTTCGAGTCTTACCGGCTAGTCTGCTATTCCAAGGCCATATAATAGTTCCTCAGCTTCCTTTAAATCGCTTTGAAAGTCTTAGACTTCCCATCCTCTATATAATTCCTATATCATACACCAAACTTTTCTTCCGATCTTGAAAACATTGATAAAATGGCATCGACTTCCATCTTGCCTACTGAGCCTTCGTGATTTTTCATACTTTCAACTCTATGATTTTCGTACCTCTCGGCGTCCTCTTCCGTGTTCCGTATTTTTCCGAAATGTGCATCCCTGGTAGTAACTGCTTTTTAGTGTTCCGTACGGAACACTTATAAGATCACTTCGGTGTCTGTCCGTCTGTCACACCCGATTTTCTCCGAAACTATTTGTCATAGAAAGTTGAAATTTGGTAGTAATATAGGAATTGATGGCCTCATCAGAGCCATGTAGTTTTGAAAGTTAAATTTTGACTTGAGGGGTTAGTTTTGGGGGATGAAATCGGAAGTTGAAAAAAATTTTTTTTACTAGGTAATCAAGTGTGGTGTCAAATGAAAGCTTGTGAAAACACGAGTAAAAAATATATATATAATGTAATACTTGCGCGCACTTTTCTTTGTATTATTTTTAAAAAATCGCGAAAAATCGCTGTCCACCCGCCTTATCTCGGAAAGTACTTATCAAAAAATTTTGAAAAAATTCTGGAATATTCTCCACGGGGTGTAGATTGAACGAAAATTATCACGAGTGTATTACCTGTAATAATTTATCTGGTATATAAAAAAAAAACAGAAATTTCAAGGTCATCAATTTTCAGTAAAGATTGGAAATAAACTTTGTTGAAACTTATTTGGGGTGTATTTTGTGAAGTCACTGATCATTTTATATCACCGTAACATAAATTTTGACTTAAGGGATTCATTTTGAGGGGTGAAATCGGAAGTGAAAAAAAAATTTTTTTACTAGGTCATCGAGTGTGGTGTCAAATGAACGCTTGTGAAAACACGAGCAAAAAATATATATATGTAATACTTGCGCACACTTTTCTTCGTATTACTTTTAAAAAATCGTGAAAAATCGCTGTCCCCTATCTTATCTCGAAAAGTACTGACCAAAAAATTTTGAAAAAATCCTGGAATATTCTCCACGGGGTATAGATTGAACGAAAAATTATCATTACCTTTAATAATTTATCTGGTATAGAAAAAAAAAAAAAATTTCAAGGTCACCAGTTTTCAGTAAAGATTGGAAACAAACTTTGTTGAAAACTCATTTGGGGTGTGTTTTGTGAAGTCACTGATCATTTTATACCACCCTAACAAAATTTTTTATTTTAAAAACAATCCACGTACGGAACACTAATTGTGCAAGTTCAACTTGCACTTGACCGGTTTTTTTTATTATAACCATATCAGTCACCTTACCAGAGTAATACCCAATAAGCGTCGTCACCCCAAACAACGATTTGAAGCCGCGTTTTTTCCAGGATCCATCACCAGATACTTTTAATTTTAAAATTGGCCTTTTATGTTTTTCATTTTCATTTTCCTTTTTATTTTCTTCAACTGCTTGTTTTGTACAAAAGTCAAATGTAGATTTCGTAACCGCATAAATATGTTCAAAAATTTTATTGTAAGCAGTTTTACTAAAACCATTACTGATATCCATTAGATTGCAATATAAATTTACCTCATCTCTAGCAGTGCCTTAAAGACGCATGACTAATACCATTCTGTGATTGATTTCAAAACCAGTGTTTATTAAAGGTCCTGAATCTATGTCCACAGCTACAAATCATAACAAGTTTGAAACCAAGGCATCAAGAACTACTTTCTTCGAATTTAACATTTCTCTTGTACTGTCTGCATACTAAAATATCTGTCAAAACTGTAATGAATACGGTAACTATGTAAAGGGCTCCAACTGATATCGTTAACGCTTGCATCGCGTAATTTCTTTGCACTTGCATTCTTCTACTTTTTTTTTTCCATTCCTCTTATTATTAGGAGATTTTCGCTTGGGTGGTCGTAATACTTGAGTATTCTCACCAAAACTTTTTGGATAAGAAGACATTTTTTAGAACAAATTGTTATAATTATACAAATAAAAAACTAGAACCGGACTGACACCTTGCTCCATATTACTCGAATGCAAACCGTTAGAATATACAACTATAAGGTTAAGTAAACACATAGACACATCTACGAATATTTATACATGCATTCAAAACATCTGTCCTGTACCTGTGCCAACGGTAAAGGCATTTTAGAAGAAGGGATAATAAAAGGCAATCTGAGCGTCCGATTGTACCCGCGGCTCCTTCGGCAGGAATACGAATTTTGCTTTGAAACTTTAGGAATATGTTCTTGAGATGTTCTATAATCATTTTATGAAATACATCTCAAAATGCATTTTTTGAAAGTTATAAAGGTATTTCCCCCATTAAAGTTTGTAATATTTGTAATTAGCTGTTAGGACTGAATTCACTATAAACATGTTAAATGCAAAAATCAAGTTAAAGGTCTGGGAGAAATTTTAATTTGATAAAATATAGAAAGAATGTTGCTTATTTTGTGACAAAGTGTAAAAAGAAATAAATAAGCAGAAATGATAGCAAGATTTATTTTTGTGTCGCCTGATATGTGGCCAGAAACGGGTTATAAACCTTTGAACTTCCTATTACAGATAAATGGAATATTTTTATTATCATGTACATGGTATTCTCTTCTTATTAGAATTGAAATTCAACTTCAATAAAGATAACAAATATCCTCTCTGCTGTTACTTATCACAATAATGGGCTTACTTGTTAAATATTCAAGGAGTGTTGAAAAGAAAAATTGTTCCTTCATCAATTTTATATAAGAGTACAAAATTTTTGAGGCTAGTTTAGACTTAAATAGGCTAATTCACCAACAAGAATTAGCTTTAAAACTGGTCTAATTAAACAATTAGGGGTTTAAATTAATAAGAATAACGGTAAGATGAGTAAAGTTATGATGATATGCAATCTAAGCACAGAAAAATTGTTTTTATTCATGATTAAATTGATAAAAATTAAGTATTATTTAAAAATTTTAAAAACCGTTAATCTTCCTGGGTATTCCTGGGTCTTATTTCTCAATTTTTATTTTAAATTTCGTGGTAAGAACATTTTTTTTTGACTTTACCATATAAAATATGTCAATGTTGAAAATAAAAATCAACAACAACCACTGGGAGTTTTAACTTCTATGGCAACAAGAGTGGAATTAAGTTTTAGATCCGTTTCATGAACCTGGTTTTTAATTTTTGCGAAATATCTAAACAAAAACTTTCTAACTTTAAAGTAACTGTTTTTTTTTCGGTAACCTCATCCCTTTTTTTTAAACCTAAATGTTGCTTATAAGAACTTTGTTTAGCAAAAAACATTAAAATTTTACTACATTTGTTGCAAAGTAAGTATAGTTTCAAAAATTGAGTCAATAAATGATGTCAAATTCACGTTTTCAATTCCAAATTCATTTGTTAAAGTCTCATTTTTATTTTTTTGAAAAAAGTCATAATCTGCGACTTTTAGGTTTAAAAGTGATAACATAAAGGTCCCCCTCCATCCACCGTCCTACGTCAGGACGTGCTGATATCATGTGCCACTATTTCAGCCGATATTTCTGTCTTGGGCTCGATGTACTTCCGGGAATGTGACGCCAGTTGTTGCTTATATGGTCCGACCACCGCGTGGGAGACAGTCCTCTCGGTGTTTTTCTCGACATTGCCTTCTACAATCAACCGCCCTACTGCGTCTTTTGCTCTTGCTTTGTAACCGAAGTATCTCGGTATGTTTCTAATGACTATAGTAGTCAGTCTTGTTTTGATATTGAGCTCATCTACGATGAAGGCATTTGTGCGGTGCGCTGTCCAGGTTATCCGGAACATCCTTCTGTATACCCACGTCTTAAATGCGCTGACTCGTTTCTTGTAATTTTTCTTAATGGTCCAGGTTTCGGCTGCGTATATATTAATTGGGAATCTTAGGGTGTTGATGACCCGTAATTTGGTATTTTTCGTCAAGTCACTGCCTGCCTTTCCATATTTTTGTTAGCTTAGCAGTCGCTGTTCTGACCTTATCAAGACGTCTGCGTATTTCATTCTCATAGCAGCCGCTGTTTGTTATTACTGAACTGAGATAATTGAAGTGACTGACTGTTTCATACCCTGGCATATTTCTAATGTAAGGCTAATTGTTTCGGGCTCTGTCAACGATCATCGTCTTGGTTTTCAAATATAACGCTAACGATATTAAGCCTATCCATGATATACTGGAGTTCTCCTTTCAAGGGCGCCAAGACTACGGTGTCATCAGAATATCGTAGATTATTTATTTTAGAACCACCTATAGTTATGCCGTGGACCACACAAAAAATGGTAAACATTAAAACATCGCTAAAATTTTATATACACAAATTGACACTGACATCATAAAACTTTTCGAAATCTTACAAAATAAGCCTCTTTTCGACAATTTTTTTGAAAAGCGTCGAATTGGCTTGGTTAATTTTCACCTTTATCGAAGCAAAACCCATGCCAAACCTAAATTTTAACCTATAATAAAACACTATATATTTTTAATTTGAGTTTCGTCCAATTCTAGATGTGGAATTGCCTAAAGCGACTAGCACATCAGCTCTAAGTAGTGCTGGTGTAATGAGGCTATTTAATAAAGTAGGAGAAACAGTTAATAAAATAACATACAAAATGGACGAGACAGATCCTGTAAGTAAATACACAATAAATGTTTTAAATAAAACCATTCAGAATTGCATGGATAAGACTAAGGTCATATCCAGACCTCACGATTTTAAAAACCCGTTCCGTACGTAACACTTATGGGATCACTTCGGTGCCAATCTGTCCGTCTGTCACACCTGATTTTCCCTGAAACTATTGGACATATAAAATGTAAATTTGGCACAAGTATAAGAATTGATAGCCCATTCAATGCCGTGAAATTTTAAAAGTTAAATTTTCGACTTAAGGGGTGAGTTTTGGCGGGTGAAATCAAAAGTGAAAAAAAATTTTTTTTAACAGGTCATAGAGTGGGATGTCAAATGAGACCATGTGAAAGCATGAGTTCAAAAATATATATGATGTAATACTTTTTTTTGTCTATCTTGGAAACTACCGATCAAAAAATTTTGAAAAAATTCTTCATAAAGAAGCGAAAATTATCACGAGTTCATTATGTTTGATAATTTATCTAGTATATGGGGCTGAAATCGGAATTGGAAACAAAAATTTACAGGTTGTCGAATGCGGTGTCAAATGAAAGCTTGTGCAAACACAAGTTCAAAAAGATACGTGATATATTACTTGCGCAAGCTTTTCTTTGTCTAAATTGCCAAAAATCAATGTCCCCCTTATCTTGAAAAGTATTGATTAAAGAATTTTGACAAGAATCTGGAATATTCTCCAAAAAGTGTAGGTTGAGGGAAAATTATCACGAGATGATAATTTTTCTGATATAAAAAAACTGTGGCATGACAGAATGGTGAAGGTTTGGAAAGTGAATTCAACTGGGACTAAGAGCTACGAAATATCAATATATATTCGGTGCTTGTAGGGGAAAGTGAAAAAAATCGTGTGGAGTGTCAAACGATAGCTTGTGAAAATACGAGTTCAAAAATATTGTAACATTCATTTTTTCCTAGATTTTAAGACCATATAATGTTACTGATTTTTCTCTTAATAATGTACTTCTTTCCATTTTGTATCGAGCAGTGTATTACTCTGGAATTTTCTAGCCGCGTGGTACAGTGTGCAGTGCGGGTTGCCGACCGAATCCATCGAATTTGTGGTACGCCGGGATTGGTCAAATGTTTGTATCCGGAGTTTTGGTTCCGGCGTAGCCATATTACCGAGAGAGTGCCCACGGTTTATTTAAGGGTCCGGAGGACAGGAATCTCGGCTAATTTCCACCAAGCCGCCGTGAAGGCTGACTATCACCGAGCCGCAGCCAGGCTTACTTCGACCGAGCCGCAGTAGAGGCTCATGACAATATTTACGAGAGCCAAGTAAAGCACGAGTTTTTTTTTAACGTAAAGCCGTAGTGGGCTCTGAGTGTTTTCTACATGGGGTAGCCAAAGTAGGCTCTTCTCAAAAGTGTGAAATCGGTTTTGTGTTCCATCGAAGGCCTAGAAGCCCATATGAAAACCCAATTTGAACTGACAAAACGTGAAGTGAAAATCACGATTCTTCGATTTCGGGTGTAGTCAGGTTTTAGAAGTAAAATGTCTGACTTAGGGACTCTAATAATAATAACTACCTGTTAGGCTAGAATTTTTTTTGTAATCCTTAAAACCGCAAAGGTTAGAACTTTTATCTTAAAATCATGAATAAATTTTCTTTTTGTTGATTAAAGCTAGTGTCTCACTGAATACCTATCTTACTTTTCAGGATAATGACGGCTGTACCAAAACTGTTTTTTTATTTAACAACTGTACACCCTTTCAGTATTTTTTCATTTTTTTTAGCTGAAGTTAGATCCTTTCTATTTTAAAATGAATGGTGCCCAAAAGTCGTACAGCTGAGGCTTTTTAAAAATAAAAAAATAATTCCAAAAAGACGTACAAAAATTATCTCTTACCCATATCTCTCTACCAAGGAAAACTGAGCTAGTGTGTGATTAATTTCTCTAGTTCTTTTAAAATCAGGATTCACTCAATTCATTATCAGAAATTAAAAAGAGGTTGCAAGAAAATTGCGCCCAAGCGTGGGAAAAACAATTTTCACAGGGTACAAAAAGACGCCGCAAAAAGCGGGCGAGTTAACACCGTACAAAAAAAGACGCAGTCTACGTGGGGCGCAATTAAACACCTTTTCATAGGCTACAATATATACGATGTAATACTCGCGCAAACTTTTCTTCACAGTATTTTCAAAAAAATTACCAAAAATCGCCGTCTTGCCCTATCTTGAAAAGTACTGATTAAAAAATTTTGAAAAAATTCTGGATTATTCGCCATAAAGTGTAGATTGTGTAAAAATTATCAGGAGAGCATTATATTTGATAATTTATCTGGTATAAAAGAAAACTATTTATCTTGAAAATATGATGGAGTTGTTTTTCGTGGAAAGTTGTGAATTCAACCGGTACTAAGAGCTAAGAAATATCAATATGCATTTGGTGCCCAATGGATAGGTACCAATACAAAATAATTTTATTTGATTTGTTTATAATTAAGCAAATATTTAGGTAGTAAATATTTGTTTTAAACTTTGACTACAAAGTTGTCTCGCTTTTTATATTTTTTTGGTTGAAGATAAATGTGACTGAAATTCATAGAATACTTCAGCAATCACAGTACAGAACGCTAAGCGTGCAAGTCAAACTTGCACTTGGGCGTTTATTTATATAGTATATAGCAGTATGTCATTACAAGCCAAGAATTACCAAATGGATTATTATTATTGTTGTATAATAAGATAGTAACATTACTTTCAAGTTAATAATTACGATATTTAATATTATCGCAAACAGACTTTTGATTCCTTCGAATATTCTTGCGATAAATTTTAAAAAAACTTTTTTTAAAGTGGTTTGAAGAAAAGCTAGCTCATGTAGAAGCATTGGAAACTCAACTTCGAAAACTGCATGCGAATGTAGAAGCTATGGTTACTTATAGAAAAGAATTAGCCAATCTTACAAACGGAGTATCTAGATCTGCTGCTATGTTAAGTGCTTGTGAAGATCATAATTCTTTGTCACGTGCCCTTTCACAACTGGCCGATACCGAGGAAAAGGTAAGATTTGTTTAAATCATTAAGGGGTTACATACAGCTGGGCGCTGCAGAAAGTATGTAACGCGTAAGCTGAAAAGTTTTTAGTCTTAAACATAGATGTCGCCCTTTTCAAAAATCCATATGATTTTAAGGAAGTATCATCCTTTAAACGAGACGTGTCAAAATTTCATATTTCGACGATTAGTTTACAAGTTACAGTGGTTTTAGTGACACTACTTTTGAATATTTTTAAAACAATGGAAAAAATTGAATTTCGTGTATTGATTAATCACTGGTTTTTGATGGGAAAAAATACTGTTCAAGCAAGGCAATGGCTTGATAAGTGTTGTGGAGACTCTGCCATCATTTACTGGTATGCTGAATTTATACGCGGCCGTACAAGTACAAATGATGCTGAACGCTCTGGACGCTCAAACCGGAAAACATCAAAAAAATCCACAAAATTGTTTTGAATGACCGTAAAGCGAAATTGCGTGAGATAGCTGACACCCTAAAAGAACGTGTTGGTTCTTTTGCAAGAACATTTCGGCATTAGAAAGCTCTGTTCAAAATGGGTACCGCGTTTGCTCACAGTGGACCAAAAACAACAACGTGTTAACTATTCTGCGCGCTGTTTGGACCTGTTTAAGCACAATAAAAAGAATGTTTTCATGCGATATGTGACAATGGATGAAATATGGATCCACCATTATACACCGGAATCAAATCGGCAGTTAACTGAGTGGACAGCAGCCAGTGAAAGCCGCCCGAAGCATCCAAAAACTATATTGATGAATAAAGTTAAACAACAAAAATAAAATTTTGCAAAAAAAAAAAATGTGTTTTAAGTAGCTAAACCAAAAACTTTTCAGCCTACGTGTTATATTAAAAAAAAAATATTTTAAAGGTTATTGAGTGAATAATATAAAAGAATGATGATTATATATTTTTATTGTACTTTAAATTATAAGAAACACACAATTTTTTTTATTGGGTTAAATGGACCACTGATGAAAACTATGGCGCCTCCTTGTCTGCAAGCTAACTTCACAAAAAAATCATCCAGTGTGCAAAAATAAGGATTAATCTTGTAAAATAACGTAGTAGTTAAAAATTGTTGAAAGGTTTTTTTTTTCAAAAATAAAAAATTTTTGGTGTTTCAAACTTCAGTATGCAATTTTCAACCAAAAAAATCATGTTTAATTATTTATAAAAAATTGTCTATTAGAAAAATTTAATAAAAACCTCTCTACATTTTGTAGAAGATTATTAAGATTTAAAAACTAATCTACCAGCTTTTGAGAAGCTATCTTTACTATACCAAGTTAACGCTCAGCTAATTAACTGTCGATGCTAGAGGAATGGAGTGTACCGACATATTTATGTCTGGTTTCGCAATACTCCAGGTTTTTATCAAGTTAAACCTTCCTGCTGGCTGCGGCCGATGTTCGAACTTTCAAAGTAAATGAAGAAATTCATCTACAAAGCTGTAGATTGCATTCCTGGTCGCTTCTAGCCGATCGTAACATAAAAGACAAAGACAGTAGAACACAGTATGGAGTTTTGGGGCACACCAGCGTTGATAGTGACGGTAGGGCCGATACTTCACGCGGTCAAATGCCTTGGATATATCAACTGTAACCGCTCGAGATTTTCTAAAATTGCGTTATTGCACACATATGTGGCATAAGTTAGAATGGTATTATCTGGTCGTGTAAGTGGTAGTATAGTGGATTTACTGAAAGAACCCCTCACTAATCTTATGGAAATTGGAGCGCGGTCAAATCGGCTTAAAATGTAGTATGTTATGCTTCAAGTCACTCTGATCAAAAGTCTCCATGGACACAGAGATTAGGAATTATCGAGCGTTTTTTTGCGTTTTTTAAGGACTTATTTTGACTAGAACATGATTTTACAAAAAACTCTAACGGAATTACATGTTTTTTTGGCTTGCTAATTATGAATATAATAATGATTTTGATCCATTTCGCTCCTACTTTCGAATATTGACCATTTCTGGAGTCTTTTTAGTGTTCCGTACGGAACACTTATAAGATGACTTCGGTGTCTGTCTGTCCGTCCGTCCGTCTGTCTGTCTGTCACATCCGATTTTCTCCGAAATTATTTGTCATAGAAAGTTGAAACTTGGTAATAATATAGGAATTCATGGCCTCATCAGAGCCGTGTAGTTTTGAAAGTTAAATTTTGATTGAGGGGTTAGTTTTGGGGAGTGAAATCGGAAGTGAAAAAAATTTTTTTTATTAGGTCATCGAGTGTGGTGTCAAATGAAAGCTTGTGAAAACACAAGTAAAAAATGTAATACTTGCGTATATATATATATATATATATATATATATATATATATATATATTTTTATATTTATATATATTTATATAAAAATATATATATATATATATATATAAAAATATAGATATATATATATATATACTGTAAAATGTAATACTTGCCATTTTTCTTTGTATTATTTTTAAAAAATCGCAAAAAACCTGATCAAAAATCAAAAAATTTTAAAAAAATTCTGGATTATTCTCCACAGGGTGTAGATTGAACGAAAATTATCACGAGGGTATTACCTTTATTCATTTATCTGATATATAAAAAAAAAAAAAAAACTCATTTGTAAAGATTGGAAACAAACTTTGGTGAAAACTCATTTGTGGTGTGTTTTGTGAAGTCACTGATCATTTGATACCTCCATAACAAAATTTTTTATTTTAAAAGCAATCAACGTACGGAACATTAATTGCGCAAATTCAACTTGCACTTGACCGGTTTTTTTGATTTAATTTGTCTAGAACATATTTTTGTGAAAAATTCTAACGGAATTTTATATTTTTAAGTTAATAATTATGAATATAATAATTATGGCCCTTTTCTGGATTTAATTAAACTAGAACATATAAAAGTTATGCTTTATTTTCAACAACTCTAAGGAAATTGTTAAGAAAGAAAGGTGAAAGTTATATGGCAAAAAATAAACGCTATTCGAATTATTATATTTGTAATTATCAACTCAAAAAACATAAAATTCCGTTAAAATTTTTCGCAAATATATGTTCTAGACGAATTAAATCAAATAAAGACTCCAGAAATGGCCAATATTCGAAAGTAGGAGCGAAATTGGTCAAAATAATTATTATATTCATAAGTAGCAACTCAGAAAACATACATCCAGTTCGAAAAAATAGCATTTTGTCAACGGTTTTTTTTACTAATTCCACTCTCAATAATTCCTAATTTATCCATTTTTGGACTTTGTGACCATGGAGACTTTTGATCAGAATGGTTTGAAGCATAACATAATATATTTAGAGCCGATTTGACCGGGATCCAATTTCCATAAGATTAATGCGTAGTTCTCTGACCAGTATCCTTAGCGACCGGTCAAAAGTCCCTGGAATTGTTGAGAGGGGCAAGAAATTTCTTTTTAATTCTTTGATATATGCTTCCTTAGTTTCGTCAATAATTTCTTTGCATCTCTTCCTGGTACGAACGAAGATGTTACAATTTATGACGTTAGGCTGTTGCTTTATTTGTAAATCAAAAGACAAATGTTGAACTTAACAGGATTAAAACAATAATACATGCAGTGGCGGATCCAGGATTTTGTTCAGGAGGCAGAACATGTCGGAGATTCATTTTTCATTTCGGCAATAAGTCTGTGACGGATGGGGGGAACGACTTCCCAAAAAAGCAAACGTTGAGGTTTTCTAAAAATCTCAGGAGGGATGACACTTAGCCTTCTTCTCTCCCTAAATCTACCACTGGATACATAAGCATCTACTCATCCCTGCCATTCTTGGGATTAGCACCTCAATGCATAGTTTAGAGATGAAGGTTAGATTCTTCTCAACTAGATGTTGATTTGAAAAGCTGACGTTGCATTTTTTGCACAGTACAATCTTAATATTTGTTTTAGGTTGAATCTCTCCATTTAGAACAAGCAAATACGGACTTTTACATCCTCTGCGAACTTCTAAAAGACTACTTAGGCCTCTTAGGGGCAGTAAGAGATGCATTCCACGAGCGTACTAAACTTTTCCAGCATTGGCAACATGCTCAACAGACGTTAGCTAAAAAACGTGAAGCTAAAGCCAAGTTTGAACTCCAGAATCGTACTGATAAATTGGATCAAGCTAATGCTGAAGTTTTAGAGGTGTGTAAGTTATATTACTTCGTTTACTTTTTTAATATTTGTCTAAATCTATTTATGTTATAAAATTTGCTTTTGCCAAAAATTAATTTTACTCTTCAACATGGTTTCCTTGAAGAGCAATATACTTATTCCAGCGATCTTCCAACATACTATACCTTTCATAGAGTATGATTTGTCAAGCTCTATAAAATAAGCCTCAGTTTTCCATTCAACTTCTTCATTTGAGCGAGATCTCTTTCCCTGGAGCCATCTTTTCAAATTTGGAAAGAGGTAGTAATCGCTGGGGGCCAGAAGCAATTTGTAGCCCAATTGATCCAATTTCACCGTCGTTTTTATGGACTTGTTAGCTGGTGCATAATCTTGGCGAAACAACACTTTTCTTTGCTAAATGCAGTCTTTTTTCTTGATACATCATTTAAACGGTCTAGTAATAGTCTCCGGTGATTGCTCGCCTCCTTCTCAAGATAGTCGATCGATATTATTCCATGCGCATCCCAAAAAATACTTGCCAAAACCTTTCCAGCTGATGTTTGTGTTTTTGGATGCTTCGGTCGGCTTTCATGCGTTCCAGCCACTCTGTGGACTGACTGTAGCTTTTCATATGCAAATATTCATGCAAAAAATGCCTCACGCGTTTTATTCATATCTTCGCGATATCAGCTACCTTTCTTACTGTGAATGACTGCCTCATTGGATAGTGGTGCATCACCTGTGCTTGTACGACCGCATTTAAGTTCACTAAACCATCGACGTATAGTTGCTTTCGACGGTGCAGATGTGCCATAACCCTTCTCAAGCCATTCTTGGGTTCTGGTTGCATTTTTTCCCATCAGAAAGCAATTTTTAATCAGCACACGAAATTATTTTTGTTCCATCGTCTTGCAAAAATCAAAAGTAATTCGCAAACTAATAGAAAATATTTCATGAAAATTTACTATCTGAAAATAATATGGACTTTTTGTTTGTGCTGCCATCTCTCGGAAAGTCTCTGGACCTTTCACTCCATGTAATATGTCAAAAAAGATGGCTGCACTATAAGTGTAACCTGAATAAATAACTGAATTAAGCCTGATATTTTAATAGCCCAGAATTAAATTTACCGACGTAGTTTTGAATAAATTAGTTTTAATATTTTAGTGGGAAGCAAAAGTAGAAAGAGGACAAGAAAACTTTGATAAAATATCTCATATGATTAAGAGTGAGATGGAACGATTTGAAAAATGTAGAATTAATGATTTCAAAATGATGTTTATTAAGTATTTAGAAAACCATTTGGAACATCAATCTCAGGTAAGAAGAATCTTTAAAATGTTCTCATAATATGGTTACACAATATCTCTCTGTAGTAGAATCAGTATTGAAAACTTGGCATAACAGAAAAATGGTTTATTGGGGAATGTTTCAGAAAATTTGGTACTTTTTACTACTGGATTGCAATTATAATTAATAATAAATTTAAAAATTGGTTTTATTTACAGGATATTTGAGTTACTATGTTCTACAGTACTTTTTAAAAGTCTTTTAAAACAGAATTATTACTTTTTCATCGTCATGTTTCATACTGTATAGGTCATTCAATAAATTTTGATAGTGGAAATGAAAGATTTTGAACTAATGAGTCGAAATACATTTATTCTTCGGTACAATCTCCCTTAAGCTCAATACATTTTTCCCAGCGATTTTCCGATTCATTAACCTCATCTCTAAAGTGATCTTCCTGAAATCCTTCAAAATACCCATCTACAGATGCTATCATCACATCATTTGTTGAAAAACGCTTCCCACGTAGAAATCTTTTGAGGTGTGGGAACAGATGGAAGTCAAATGGAGCCAGATCTAGCGAATAGGGTGGATGTTCTAACAATTCGTGCTTTAATCCGAGCAGTTTTGCCGTTGCCAAAGCACCACTGTGAGCAGATGCATTATCATGATGAAAGATGATTTTTTCTTCTGCAAACTGGGCCTTTTCTCACGAATTTTCTCATCCAGCTTATCCAAAAGGCAATAAAACTCTCTTGTGATTGTTTTACCGGTTTAAAGATAATCAGTTAACAAAATTCCTTTTGCATCCCAGAAAACATAATTTTTTCAGACTACTTTGACCACTCAATCCACTGTCTTGCCTACTCCTGAATAAATCCCCTGACTGCTCGACTACAATGGTCCGCGCAAAATCTACTCTACCTCACTCTGAACGTGGCCTCTTTTTAAATTATAGCCGATCGGAAAACCGCATTTCTGAGTTTTCCAGGAGCAAATAAGTGAAATGGCGTATTGTCATTCCCTAGACAGCCCAGATAAGTAGAGTTGTCCTACACATAAAACAATGTTGAATGCTTTTTTAACCTACAGTGTCTCTTAAGAATCCCCATGAGGGAATTTAGGATACGTCTATTTCTTTTAAGCACTAATAAAAAAATTTTGATTTGTACACTCCGACTACCGAGACTCTCTACAGCGCCGGTCGCCTCATTTCTTAGGGGTTGTCTCCACTTATTGGTTAGTTATACCTAAAACTTATTTGTGTTCCTGGAACCGAGTTTCGGCTTCGAGTCTAGCGACATTGACCGGTGCCTCGTGCACCCACTCCTCAAGTGTAGACCTTACACATTCCACGATTACTGGGACTTTTCTTCCGATCTTTGATTTTGCCTGAGACGCCCCTCCCCTCTACGTCAAAGAAGAGTGCGAGAGCAACGTATTTGCCCTTATTTCGACTTGTGTTACTCCGCTTCCTTCCTAAGTTTTTTAACACCACAGATTATTTGAATTTACCGCAAATATAATGGGATTTTTTACTTGACAAATTTGAAAAATTGTATAAAGAAATTTAACATGTACGACCGTTTTGCAAATTGATATAAAAATTTTACCATCCCAAAAATCAGCTCACGTTTTTTTCTCCTAGCTCGTTAAATACTGGGAGCAGTTTCTTCCTGAAGCCAAAGCAATTGCCTGACTAGAGGATATCTGCAAAGAATAGCAGCACCTACATTCCTATTGGCGTTTTCCCGAAATGTAAAAAGTGTAGTATGATGAACACCTGCAATTAATAATACTTTCTTATCAAGTTATGTGTGTGTATATGCCTAATTATTACTCTTACTAGGGAACAATAAAGTGCAAAGCATTATAAATGTTCCACAATTGAGATAACAAAGAGAAATTATTAAAATTATCAGCGCTTTGATACTATGGTTAACTGGATAGAGGAGAAGGTTATTATTGATAAAAAAGCAGTTGAATCGTTTATTTCAGCAACCACTTAAGTTACATAAGCAGTGTCTTTAGATATTCAACTGACGGTGCACAGTGGGGCCATTCGAGTGATGTTTTTCAAAATTACCTGCAGGTCTCAGGATTCATCCATTTATTTATTTATTTTTTCTTTTTTTTAATAATCCTGATCAAATTAAAAAAATTTAATTAAAAAAATTAATTTAAAAAAAAAACCTAACCTAATGTAACCTAATCTAGCCTAATATAAAGTAAAATAATAAAAAATTAGGAAATGAAAAGTAATAGTCTCTGAATCTAAAAGCTTTAAATATAACTCAACATAACTTAATCCAACCTAACACGTCTTAATCAAACCTGATCTAACTTAACCTAATCTGAACTAACCAGATTTGGTTAAGTCGTGTTAGGTTAGATTAGGTTATGTTGGGTTATATTTGAGGCTTTTAGATTCAGACACTATTACTTTTCATTTCCTAATTCTTCATTATTTCACTTTGTTAGACTGGATTAGGTTACGTTAGGTTAGGTTTTTTTTTTTTAAATCGGGCTCCGAAGATCTCTTCGAAATTTGATCAGGATTATTTAAAAAAAAAATAATTAAAATGGATTAATCCTGGGACCAGTAGGTATTTTGGAAACAACACTACTCAAATGTAACACATTCACCATTTAATTTTTTGCTTAACTTCGTGATTATTATAAATAGTTCTAAAAATCTAAGCAAATATGCTGATTTAAAAGCTTATTTAAAAAAAAATGAAAATTTTGTTTACTTATTAAAACCTACAAACGTATATATTTTTGATAAATGGGACCATTACTTACGATAACAGGAAAACTGAACAATATTTAAAAAAGCAGAGCACCTAGGTCCAGAATCAACCTACCAGGATATTAAATATTACTCGCACTTAGAATGCTTCTGATTAAAGTTTTTAAAAAACGAAAAACGGACGTATGATTCAGTTACCATATTTTACACTGTGTCTGATGTGATATGAAACTAAGCAGAAATAAATGCTGGTTTAGGAAGTACATTGTTTGTTAAGGGTTATAAGAGACTTGCCTGACCCCATTGTAAACGATAAATGTATCTATACTGAGCCCTCTAAAAGTTCCGTGACTTCACAGAAGTACGTTAAATGTAGTGCACGAACAACTTAAGTCAATGGACTCTGGAATAAACGATTTAATTACGGTTTTGTGGCTTGTTATAAAGAAACGGATTTAATATTTGTTAGTTGACAAATGTGGAAGAATAAAAATTGGTATGGAATTAAGGAACATTTTGCCCATTGTTTATTGCAGGTTGTCAAACTTTATCTGTAAAAGTGTTTGCTCAAGCTTCAGTAAAATTAAACAATCATTAGGTAACCAGAAAAGGCATGTCGAATTTCCATCTGAAATTTCTCACCGCCACTAAGCGACAGTTAAAACATGAAGATTCTGCCCAAGTATCTTGACAAGAAGTATAGAACTCCCATCAGCTTCCCACAAACCATGCTGTTCATTTCCTAGTACCTACGGTACACATTTTCATTGGATTCATCACAGTGATTCTCCATGACACCAGACGCTCATTAACCAGATTATGTTCGACAGCTTGAAACGTTTTCCGTTGCAGCGACATTTTTTTCTAGTTTCCACTCATAAAGCCCACAGGCGTGTATTATCAAGGTGTTTAGAATATTCCCGTTCCACTGGTCCTTAAGGGCATTCATTCTGAATGACATTGTGTAAAACAATAAGCAGACTTTCACTAATAAATAATAATTGCTTTGTCTATCTTGCCTTAAAAATCTCAGTGTTTAGAACGCTTTTGTCATTGTCAAGAACCGATAAAACATTCCGGGTTACCTAACAATTTTGGTTAATAATTTTTGTTTCTCCCTTTGGAATAAAAATTACCATACATTTTCAGCACGCTCTGTAGTGTGTACATTTCACCTAGATTCGTTAAAATCGTAACTTTATGCATCAACTCCTATCAGAAGTATGCATGAAGTTTTTATTTTGATAATTATGCAACTGTATGCTGTAATTTTTTATTAAATTAAATAGATACAACCCATTCGAACTAGATTTAAAGGTGATAATGTACAAATTTATTATATGAAGTTAGAAAATATATATTTTAACTTATATACGCATAAATAAGTGGTATGAGGCCCATCTTTTATAAAGTAGGTAAATATATGTTTACTATTGTCCTTTTTTTTATTAAAATATTACGTATTTTAGTTATTATCTGTAAGTTTGTAGTAATACCACAGTTATCTATGTAGTACTTTTCATGTTAAAAACATAAACTGATGCAGTGCACGATCGCCATTTTCTTTTTTATATATATTTTGTGGTTATCGTTTCGTCAATAGGCAACAAACGTATAACACGATGGTCTTAAATACTGCATGATAAATAAGGTGCTTTCTCTCGTGATGTTATGTTCACAGAACAGAGTTTAGGTGTCTTATGACCGTCTTTCCTTTACTTATTTTACTCTCCACTTCTTTTTCTTATCTACCTTCTTTATTCAGTTCCGATATATATATATATATATATATATATATATATATATATATATATATATATATATATATATATATATATATATATATATATATATATATATATATATATATATATATATATATATATATATATATATGTATATATATATATATATATATATATATATATATATATATATATATATATATATATATATATATATATACACACACATATTCAATTGTATAATTGAGGTGTCCGTTACTTTGTGACAGTACATTTTAAATTTCTAAATGAAATGGAACGAATTATTTTGCTATTTGTCACTTATTTTTTATTTATCTACTACTGCAGTTTCATAGGTTTTCTACATTGTCAAACGAGACTACAGTAGCAGATATATAAAAAATAAGTTGCAATTAACAAAATAATTCATTTCATTTAATTTAGAAATACATATATTCTTCACAATGACCTCGCCGGTATTTAGAGTAAGGCTTCCCTGTTTTCCTCCTATATACAAATATTTGGTTCTCTTACAGTTAACTGTTAAACCCCAGTTTTTATAATCTTAAACAGTTTTCTTGTCATAAATTAGAGATTTTCCTTGTCCTGAGCAATAACCAAATGATCGTCTGCAAAATGTAGAGTGTACAACGTTGTTTCGTCGGTCAGTTTAATTCACGTTCCTCCACATGCTCTTCGCCATCTCTCTAATGCCTCATTCAGAAAAATTTTGAATAATGTAGGAGACAGAGAGCAACCCTGTCTGACACCCTTTGTTACAGAAAATTTTCGGAGAGAATGTTTCCCAAATTTTTGCGGGAACGTGACTGGTCGTACAGCTGCGGCGAGTGCTGTACTGTTTATGGTTGATCATTCTAATATTTGCCATAGTTTTTTCACTGGGACGGTATCATACACTTTGATTAGGTCTACAAACAGTAGATGGAACTCTCTGTTCGTTGATGTTTTTTTTTTTGGTTTAAATGAATAACACTAAATATATTGTCTACACACGATCTTCCAGCTCTAAAACCAGATTGTTGTTCAATCTCGTGGAAACTATATTCATCCACGATTATATTTCTTTATATATATATATATATATATATATATATATATATATATATATATATATATATATATATATATATATATATATATATATATATATATATATATATATATATATATATATATATATATATAAATATATATATATATATATATATATATATATATATATATATATATATATAAAATATATATATATATAATATATATATATATATAAAGTCTTCTCTATCCTTTGGATATAGGGCTCTCTCATGTGCCTCTATATGTCGCTGTTTTTAGCAATTTGATACCAATTGAGCCCCGCTGATCTCTTAATATCGTCATACCAACGTTGTTGGGGTCCGCCAGTACTTCTTTTTTGCCCCATAGTCTCCATCTGGTTACTTTTGCGCTCCAGTTATCAGTATTTCTGGTCACATGGCCAGCCAAGTTCCACCTGAGGGAAGATATCCTCTCAATTATGCCGTAGACCCCTGTTTTTTTTCCTGATCCAATTGCTCTCTGATGAACTTGCAATTTTCTAATAATTTTCCGTGTCAAAACCCAAGTTTCGCTACCATATGTTATTACTGGTAGAATGCATTCGTTATATACTTTACTTTTAAGTTTTAAAGGCACTTTGGACTGAAGGACTTGCTTGATTTTACCGTAAGCCGCCCATCTTAGGCGTATCCTTCTATTGACTTCCAGTTCTTGATTTAATTCTCCGAATGTAACTTACTGTTCCAAATATATATATGAATCCACCGTTTCCAGTTGTCCATGTATGGATATTACGTCGTTAATATAATATATATATATATATATATATATATATATATATATATATATATATATATATATATATACTCAAATACAAGAACTTTTTTAAAGAATAACGTTTTTGAGCAAATGTCAGGAATTTTCGAAAACGTTTTGATGAACCATAAGGCAGAAATCTATAAAGATTTAGTTCAGATTCAATGAACTTAATATCTTACAAAACTTTGGGATTGTAAAAATCATTATAAATCCACTTCCTGGGTTAGCGCCTGGAATTTTTTCCCAAAAATCTAGGTGCTAGTAGGGGTGAACACGATAGATTTCACCAAGATATTTTCAGCATGGAGAAACGATAACAAGGGAAATGACACAAATTTCTGTATTATAAAAAAATGTTGTAGCTTTTAAATGGAGAAAATCCTACTTCTTCGTTTTCCATGTTTCTATACTTCAATAATTTTTACCGTAAAAAAAGTTGTTCAACGATCAGAAAGTTATTTGTTTGGGTTTTGAGAACCATCTATTATAATCACGAAATAAATTTAAAATATGGTAAATGCGTAACTGCATCAGACCATACTTATCTATGTTATGTCCAACTTTGGGTTTCTTATTCGAGAATTTTCAATTTCCTAAGAAGTTTGCAACATTCAGTCGAGGATTTTTTTTTTTTTAAATATCCAACCAACCAAAACATTACTATATATTATATAACAATTAAATTTTTCGAAAAATTGATAAAAATTCCTAATGCTGCAAACATATATATGAACTAAACATTTAGAAGAAAAAACCCCATAACTACAAGGACCCTTGAAAAGTTGAAAAACCACAAACCCTAGGTTAACTCTAATTCAACTAATTTTAGTTGGCCAAATACTGAAAAATACCCCAACAAGTAGTGGCTTTGCTAAATATTGCTTCAAATGCCTAAATCATCCAACGTTTGTGATGTGTATATCAATATAGACATTAAGGAAAGTAATGAAGTGGCTCATACATAGTAAAAAAAAATTATAACCCACTTTTGATTTTTTTTTCTACATAGAAAACTATACTTTTGTTAAATCATGTTTAAAACATGTATTGTAAGATTGCTGTAAAAAAGCTATAGATGTCTGTACTGACCGGGTGCTAGAAATTAATATTTAATTTTAGGTATAAAAGCATTAGGATTTCGACATATCATATTTCAATTTAAATGCATGGGGCCCACACAGAATTTGAAAGCTTTGACATTGGGCCTACTAGGAATTTGCGAAACAAAATATAAGGGGACAAGCAGAAAAATACTAAGAAACCTCTTTCTCCTTTTAATTTTTTAGTACGCTCTACGCGCTTCGATCTCTAGGACCATTACGTTCGCTAAAGACTAAAGAGCACCCTCATTAAACAAAAACAAGTAGAAACACTAAAGTTGAGCTGCAAAAATATACCTTTTTTCTCTCGAAAATTGCAGATTACTGTTTCTAATTAGTCCAATGTTAAAGCTATCAAATTTTAAGTTGGTTCCATGCGCCACGTTGAAATATATCACCCCGAAATCCTTTATAAGCCCCTGTATGAAAGACTATTGCAAATTGTAGGTCTATAGAATTTTAAATTAAAAATTTGCGCTCTTTAAACATATTGAATGGTAGAATCTTTATCTTGACCTTATTATTCCGTACATATATAGATTTTAATTTGTAGCACCCTGTAAAGAAAAATATCTCTAAAAAAATATTCCTTAGGAAAACTATTGTATAAAAAGCTAATAGCTTTTACCTTTTTGCCAAACGGATGTGTCCTTTGCATGATTAAACGAATATTGTATGTGAATATTAGATTTTTCTATTTACTCTTAATTAGATATAGACATATTGCAAATATTTGTATTGTATAGAACTGTCAAAAGAATATTAGTAATCGTAAAACATCAGTTGCATGGATGTTTATTATCTCTCTGCGCCGTTGTTACTGATTTGCGTTGGTTCTTAAAGCATACTTTGACAGTACTGCAACTATAAAAGACTCACGCGAAAACTAAAACCTCATTAACACATCGATTATCGCATTAACATACAAATGACGTGTTTTTCTCCCGGTTCTACGACTGTCCAAAATAAACAACATACTGAGATAAAAAAATTGTAAAAAAAAATCAGTAGATAAAAGTTACATGATTTCTAAATGATAAAATTAGACAAAATACTTTTAAGTTTTTTTGATTTTTATAAATAATATTTGTGTTGTGAATATGAAAAAAAAAACTGTACATTTTTTTTTAGGTCATTGACATTCATAGCTCAATTTATATTCCTGAATCCGATAAAGTACTGTGCAGTTGTTAATTTAAAGGTTAAGGCCACTCCAGGTTCCAAGAATAAAGACTAACTTAATATTTAAGTTTACAAAAATATTTTTTTATATATTTTTAATCCCAAATTGTCACTTCAGAATCCAAGACGACAAGGCACCTTTCATGCGAGGCCTGAAACGGGTGAAACGATTGCTCCCATAGATTTGAACCTAAAACAAAAAAAAAATTATTAATATATGTCAAAAACTAGTGAATAATTTATGGAAATTTGAAAATATGTTTTTTTAGAAAAATGGTGCACATTTGGAAAAATGTTCATTTTTCACCCAAAAACTTATCGCAAAATTTTGACATATATAATGAAAATTTTTTGGTTTTTTGTTCTAGGTTGAAATCTACGGAAGCAATCGTTTCGCCCGTTTTAGACCTCGCATAAAAGGTGCCTTGTCATCTTGGATTCTAAAGCGGCCATTTTGAATTAAAAGGATAAAAAACAAATATTTTTGTACACTTAAATATTTGTTTAATAAAATAATTCAAAGAAATTTTCGCCTGCTTTTATTATACTCTTGAACAAAAATTCCCGAAATTAGCCTTTTTTCCTGGGACCTGGAGTGGCCTTACCCCTTAAAAGGGCAAAAAAAAAATAATTTCAAAGTTTTGTTTGGTCATTTGACAATATTAACGGTATCAATTATCAAGAAGAAAAAACAAATTTCAATAAAAACTTCAAGAAGTAAATTGGCAGTATGAAGAATGTTAATTATCAAAAAAAGTAAATTTCAAAGCTTCTAGAAAAAACAATATATTTAGAAAAATATGTAAAAAGGGCGTCGATTATAAAAGAAGAAACGTCGCATTTTAAAAATTAAGTTATAATTAATAAAATAGTAAAACATCTATCGGACGCCGTTGTGAATTATAGAAGTTCCAAAGAACATACCGACCGCAACCATAAGAACATAACTTGAACTAGCAAAACTTTTTCTGCTACAATATGAAATATCTCTTTGAAATAGCCCTCGTTTACCTGACTAACAAAAATAGTATAAAGCCACACATGCATCGACATTTTTAACTTGAATAATTGACGCCTAACGTGTACAACCTGTTTTCGGTTTTAAATAATATTTATATTCTATATTTTAAATATATTTATAATCTATTGTGGAAAATAACTTTTGGTTAAAACACGTTTCTTGGCTAAGTCGGCTTAAGTCGATCTTCTTCAATTCTTATAATATTTTATCAAGATTATCTGGTTATATGTGAAAAAATCAATTTGGAAAGACATTTTTCATTCGAGCATACTCGACAAATATAACTTAGTGCATCGATAGAATGTTAGATTAAGAAAAAAAGTGGGAGGATAATTCTACCATTCATTTGCATGATTTATAATGTGGCGGACATTTCGTACCGGGCATGTCGAGCTTATGTGAATGACGAAAAATATTTGGGCCATCGAAAATCGTAGGCCTTCCTGGAAACATTCTGTATTCTAGGCCGAAATTTTAAAGGTAAAAATTTTCAAAACAGTCTTCGCGTGATTTACTTAAGCAAAATCAATAAACCTAAGCAGCTATAGTGCTTATTTTTTCTTCATATCATTACAAAGCTTTAGAATATAGTACATAGTATTATTTTATCTATCTCTTATTTTTATTATTGTATTTTTTCATCATTTTATTATTTCCTACTTTATATTATTTTCAAATTAAATATATTATATTGTTGTTTTAATAAAAAAACTGTTGTATTTAATTTCTAAGGCGACGGAACATTCTTCTGAGCATTAAATTGAAACGTCTACGGAGGGTGGTACCTTATATACGGTATCCCATGATTTTTTTTTCAATATTTCTAGAAAAATTAATGGCATTTTAAATTTTTTTTAACGAAACTATTCATTATATAAATCATGTTTTTATTTTATATAATACATGGCTTAAAATACAATTTGTAAAATTTTAATTTAAAATAAGTGCAAGTTAAACTTGCGCAATTAGTGTTTGGTACATTGATTGCTTCTGAAATAAAAATTTTTGTTAAGGAGGTATAAAATGATCAGTGACTTCACAAAACACACCCCCCAAATGAGTTTTCAAGAAAGTTTGTTTCCGATCTTTACTAAAACTAATGACTTTGAAATTTTTGTTTTTTTATGTACCATACAAATTATTAAAGGTAATGCACTCGTGATAATTTTCGTTCAATCTACAACCCGTGGAGAATATTCCAGAATTTTTTCAAAGTAATACAAAGAAAAGTGTGCGCACGTAAGACATTGTATATATTTTTGCACTCTTGTTTTTACCAGCTTTCATTTGACACCACTCGATGACCTAGTAAAAAAATTTTTTTTGCACTTCCGATTTCGCCCCCCCAAAACTAACCCCTTAAGTCAAAATTTAACTTTCAAAACTACACGGCTCTGATGAGGCCATCAATTTCTATATTAGTACCAAATTTAAACTTTCTATGTCAAATATTTCGGAGAAAATCGGGTGTGACAGACAGGCAGACACCGAAGTGATCTTATAAGTGTTCCGTACGGAACACTAAAAAATGGCGCTCGACTCATTCCGCTGCGACCCCTTTTTTTTGAGAAGCATTGCTTTGCGCACAATTACTGGAAGCTGGATCATGAAATCCAAATTTCCAAAGAAATTAGTTTATTAGAGGACCCAATTTTGTCTTTGAACGAAAGATTAAAAAAAAAAAATTTCATCAAATGACATTGGTTTAAACAAAAAAGCGTGCCATTGATGATTTTTTTTAATCCTTCGTTCAAAGAGGAGATTGATCCTTTAGTAAATAATTTATTTGGACATTTTGATGTCAGATGATCCAGCTCCCAGTAATCGTACACACAGCAATATTCCTTAGAAAAAAGCGGTCGCAGGGGAACGTAGCGCCACCATTTTTTTTTTCTTTTATTGTTTTATATGGAACACTTATAAGATCACTTCGGTATTTCCGTCTGTCACATCCGATTTTCTCTGAAACTATTTGACACAGAAAATTGAAATTTGGAAATAATATAGGAATTGATGGCGCCTCATCAGAGCCGTGTAGTTTTGAAAGTTAAATTTTGACTTAAGGGGTTAGTTTTGGTGGGTAAAATCGAAACGAGATGGTCGAGTGGGGTGTCAAATGAAAGCTTGTAAAAACACGAGTTTAAAAATATATATGATGGAATACTTGCGCATACTTTTCTTGGGATTATTTTTAAAAAACTGCCAAAAATCGCTTATCTGGAAAAGTACCGAGCAAAAAATTTTGAAAAAAGTCTGGGATATTCTCCACAGGGTGTAGATTGAACGAAAATTATCACGAGTGCGTTACCATTTATCTAGTATATTAAAAAAAAAACAACAATTTTCAGTAAAGATCGGAAAAAAACTTTGTTGAAAATTCATTTGGGGTGTATTTTGTTAAATCGTTGATCGTTTTATATCTCCGTAACAAAAATTTTTATTTTAAAACTAATCAACGTACGGAACACTAATTGCGCAAGTTCAACTTGCACTTAACCACTTGACCGGTTATTTTAATTAAAATTTCACAAATTGTATTTTAAGCTGTGTATTATTATGTAAAATAAAGATCTGCGCATCGCGCTATGAATAGGAAGTATTCAAACAGGTAAAAATGTTCAGAAAAACACACTTAAAGATTCCTTTCGTTCATTAAGCTATTCGGCGCAGTCTAACGACACGCTCCACTTCCGGTGGACAGTTCGTAGTTTGGGGGCTTTGGAGTGTAGATCGGTGGTCCACAAATTGCTTGGTAGGGGTTCTAATCGCAGAAGGTTACTAAGCGCTGTGAGGGGCGATTCTTACGTCGGTTGAGGTTAGGTGATTTGAGCAGGTGGCGCCGTGTTTTTCTTATCAATCGCGTAATCAGACAGGCGGGCTGGCAGAAACGGTTATACCCAAAACCAGTAGCAGTTCCCGAGGAGATCCTTTATCAATGCCAAGAAAATAAATTAGGTAATAAAGACAAATAAGAAATTTTCAATTTAAATCTAAGACATAAATAAGATAGATAAAAGAAGAGTGAATGATCGCCTAGAGCGAGACAAAGTTACTCTCCACGGAAAAAAGGATCCAAACTTGAGATTGTGTAACGCATCAGCGAAGGGTCGCCGGTACTCTGCCTAAGCACGAGAAGGATCGGAGCTGGTAAATGGCAAAATTATATGCCGTGCCAATCAATCAACAACGACGCGCTCCCATTTCTGAGATCACGGCCGATAGCCTTAACACGAAGTGAGAAATAAACGACAAAGTTAAAAGGTGCAGAAGTTTTACTGGGGGTTTTGGGTGTAATTCTGACTTCACATCCGAATTCGCTAGAATAGGGAAGTTCCTATCTGAATTATACAAAATCAATAATTTTATCTGTATAACACAAATATTATTAAAAATAATACAAATGACTTAGCTCATGTCACTTTATTTTACTCAATTATACACCACATTTTTTACATTTTTTTAAATGATATTTTTTTCTATCATAAATTATAGGAAAAAATTACATGGAACCTTTCACAAGCTTCATGATCTGTAACATTACAAATTATTATATAAATATTATACACTGGTGTAAAAATAACACCAACCTAAAAAAACATTCTACTCTATGTCTTGCAAACATTTCACAGATGTAACAGTTTATTTTGTTAAATTTCTAATAAAACGCCCATCACAAACATCAACTCATACTCTAGCTTATCCCTAAATTAATGAAAAAAATTTTACTGTTATAAAACTATTCAAATGTGTTGTCTTGCATTTTTTTCTTTTTTTTTGCTCTTTTCTTTTTGTGTTGGTTTTTTTCCGTTGTTTTTTTTTTGTAACCAAGTTGTGTGTATGTTAAAAAAAAATTAAACATATAGCACATTAAAAAAGTGAATTGGTTCCTTACTTTACCCATCAATAAGGTGCAAAATATCCGCCTCGTCTGTAGGACCTAAAAATGTGGAAATCAGTTCTTTTAAAAACATTAGTTTAAGCCCAAAATAGAAACAAACATAAGGAAAACTAAAAAAAAAAGGAAAAACAAAAGGAATAAAGTTACATAATAAAAGTAAATAAGGTAAATAATATTAAACATAAATGAAAAACCACAATTAAAAAATATAGTTTAATTTGGTTGCTACTGAAGTTCGGCAGTGTCTCCATTTTAGAGTAGAAATGGGTAAAAAAAAAAAAAAAGAGATAATAGACCAAGAGGGCGACCTGAAATTTTGACCTGTTTGACTAACCGTCTGCCTAGTTGTTCATTTTGTCGGGCAAGTCGAATAAAAGCCTTCAACGTTGATTTTGCAACCCCCGTGCCCTGGAATGCCCAGATAAGGCCCAAAATTAAATCTAAAAACCGGTCAAGTGAAAGTTGAACTTGCACAATTAGTGTTCCGTACGTTGATTGTTTTTAAAATAAAATTTTTTGTTAGGGTGGTATAAAATGATCAGTGACGTCACAAAACACACCCCAAATGAGTTTTCAACAAAGTTTGTTTCCAATCTTTACTGAAAACTGGTGACCTTGAAATTTTTTTTTTATTTTTTTATATACCAAATAAATTATTAAAGGTAATGCACTCGTGATAATTTTCGTTCAATCTATATCCCGTGGAGAATATACCAGAATTTTTTCAAAATTTTTTGATCAGTACTTTTCGAGATAAGGTAAGGGACAGCGATTTTTCGCGATTTTTTAAAAGTAATACGAAGAAAAGTGTGCGCAAGTATTACATTATATATATATATATATATATATATATATATATATATATATATATATATATATATATATGTTTTACTCGTGTTTTCACAAGCTTTCATTTGACACCACATTCGATGACCAAGTAAAAAAAATTTTTTTTTCATTTCCGATTTCACCCTCAAAACGAACCCCTTAAGTCAAAATTTATGTTACGGTGGTATAAAATGATCAGTGACTTCACAAAACACACCCCAAATGGGTTTCCAACAAAGTTTGTTTCCAATCTTTACTGAAATCTAATGACCTTGAAATTTTTGTTTTTTATATACCATATAAATTACTAAAGGTAATGCACTCGTGATAATTTTCGTTCAATCTACACCCCGTGGAGAATATTCCAGAATTTTTTCGAAATTTTTTGATAAGTACTTTTCGAGATAAGACCCGGGACAGCGATTTTTCGCGAATTTTTAAAATAATACAAAGAAAAGTGCGCGCAAGTATAATATTATATATATATTTTTTACTCGTGTTTTCACAAGCTTTCATTTGACACCACACTCGATGACCTGGTAAAAAATTTTTTTTTTCACTTCCGATTTCACCCCCCAAAACTAACCCCTTAAGTCAAAATTTAATTCTCAAAACTACATAGCTCTGATGAGGCCATCAATTCCTATATTACTACCAAATTTCACCTTTCTATGTCAAATAGTTTCGGAGAAAATCGGGTGTGACAGACAGACAGACAGACACCGAAGTGATCTTATAAGTGTTCCGTACGGAACACTAAAAGTGGACTGTCGTTTAACCACTTGAATTAAGTACCATAACATTTGTTGACACTAAAAAAATCGAGCTCCCCAAAGAGCAGACGTCGCCGAGACCGGACCCAGCTTTAGGGCCCAAAAAACGTCGATACAAGAATGCACTGTCATTTAACCATATAAAATCAATAAACTTAGTTTGTTCTTGATAAAATAAGAGGGAACATGCAAAAGACAGACGCCGCCAATATCTTCCAGCTAAAAACGGTCGTTTTTTCAAGTTTTTGAGCGGGTACATTGGCGGCATCTGCCTTTTGCAGGTTCCCTTTTATTTTATCAAGACCAAACAAAATTTATTGATTGTATATGGTTAATGACCATTTTTGGATCGACGTTTTTTTGGCCCTAAAGCTGGGTCCGGTTTCGGCAGCGTCTGCCCTTTGGGGAGCTCGAGTTTTTTAGTGTCAAAATGTTATGGTACTTGATTTAAGTGGTTAAACGAGAGTCCATTTTTGTGCGTAGCATTTTGGGCCTTATCTGGGCATTCCAGGACACGGGGAACGCAAAATCAACGTTAAAGGCTTTTATTCGACTCGCCCGATAGAATGAACGACTAGGCAAACGGTTAGTCGACAGGTCAAAATTTCGGGTCGCCCTCTAGATCTATAATAATTTAATATAACGTTATAAAGTTTTTAGTCAGCTCAATTTATCACAAATTGATACCCTTTTTCGTTCTTAATCGGTTCAAAAGTCTCACGGATCCGACGCGTGAAATGGCTTAACCTGAATGCGAGGAAGAAGATAAGTCGAACAAAGCTGTTGTTTTGAGTGGAAAGCTGAATCGCGAATTTTTATGTAAAAAAGCATGTATCTCGTAGAAAGTAACATTTTCTATATATCTCATAGTCTCGCTTTTCAGATAGTCGACACGTAAAAATTTTTTTGTTCTAACAATTATCACTAGAGGGTCAATAACGCTAGAAATACACTGTTTAAAACCATTGTCTTAAATAATTGATCCGGTAACTATGCTGCAAAAAATTATTTAGATACAAATAAAATAAAGTTTTTAGGCAACACATTGTTCTATTTGACCATAAGTGAATGGTCTGCTAAATGGTTTAAAAATAAAAAAATAACCGGTCAAGTGCAAGTTGAACTTGCACAATTAGTGTTCCGTACGTTGGTTGCTTTTAAAATAAAAAAGTTTGTTACGGTGGTATAAAATGATTAGTGACTTCATAAAATACACCCCAAATGAGTTTTCAACAAAGTTTGTTTCCAATCTTTACTGAAAACTGATGACCTTGAATTTTTTTTTTTTTTTTTTTTACCAGATAAATTATTAAAGGTAATGCACTCGCGATAATTTTCGTTCAATCTACACCCCGTGGAGAATATTCCAGAATTTTTTCTAAATTTTTTGATCAGTACTTTTCGAGATAAGGTGGGGAGACGGCGATTTTTCGCGATTTTTTTAAAAATAATACTAAGAAAAGTGTGCGCGAGTATTACATTATATATATATTTTTTACTCGTGTTTTCACAAGCTTTCATTTGACATCACACTCGATGACCTAGTAAAAAAATTTTTTTTTTCAACTTTCACCAAAACTAACCCCTTAAGTCAAAATTTAACTTTCAAAACTACATGGCTCTGATGAGGCCATCAATTCCTATATTAGTACCAAATTTCAACTTTCTATGTCAAATAGTTTCGGAGAAAATCGAGTGTGACAGACAGACAGACGGACAGACACCCCGAAGTGATCTTATAAGTGTTCCGTACGGAACACTAAAAAGACAATAACAAACACCGTGAGCCACATCACATATTAAATGTGTAACTGCAAAATGGGCTCTTTCACTATTAACTGATATTAATTTGAATTTTAAATTTTAGATTCAAGATTAGTACACATAATTTCCAGTAACAGTAATATTCTAGTTCACTTCTTATTTGTTTACAGTGGAACAAAAACCTACCAAAATTATTCTGAATAACAAAAAAAACATCATATCATCACTACCATTATTGGTCTCTTTCCAACAGTACTGTTGCGCTAAGAATAAATTTTGTTCAAGATTTTATATTTGCTTTTAAGTCAGCGTTAGTATATTTAGTAGCTTTCTTCTGACAATAGTTCTAATCAATAAATAATTAGTTAGCAACTTATTTTAGGCGTTAATGTTTGAAAAGAAAAGAATGAAGAATTATGTTACCAATAAATAAGGCGGATGAGGAAGCAATTCATCGCTCAATTTCACCATCGATTTTATGGAGTTGTGAGCTGGTGTATTATCTTGGTAAAACAACACTTTTCTTCCCTAATTCCGGCCTTTTTTTATTTCACCATCCAAACAGTCCAATAAACCAACGTAATAGTCTCCGGTCATGGTTGACCTTCTCAAAAATTCAATCAGTATTATTCCATGAGCATCCCAAAATATAGGTGCCAAAACCTTACCAGCCGATGTTTGTATTTTTGGAAGGTTCGGTCGGCTTTCATGCGGTTCCCGCCATTCTACAGACTACCTGTTGGACTCAGGCCTATAGTGGTGGATCCATATTTCGTCCACTGTTTCGAATTGACGCAACAACTCCTTTGGATTACGCCGAAACAGTGCCAAACAACGTTCTGAATTATCGACACGTTTCCAGTTATGATCAATCGTGAAAGGGCGTGGTACCCATCGAGCACATAGCTTTTTCATATGCAAATATTCGTACAAAATATGCCTCACGCGTACTGTTGATATCTTCACGATGTCAGCTATCTCTCTCAATTCACTTTGCGGTCATTCACAAACAATATGGTGGATTTTTTGTGTTTTTTGAAGTGATTGCCTCATTTGGACGTCCGGAACGAGGTGCATCATCGGCGCTTGTACGACCGCATTTAAGTTCACTAAACCATCGACATATATGTAGTTATTTTCGACCGAAGAGACGTGTTAAAACTTCTCAAGCCATTCTTGGGTTCTAGCTGTATTTTCTCTCATCAAAAAGCAACTATTAACAACACACGAAATTCTTTTTGTTCCATCGTTTTGAAAAAAATCAAAAGTAGCGTCACTCCAACAGCTGTAACTCGCAATGACAAAATGTCATGAAAATTTTACACGAATCTTCCGAGAGTTGACAACCGAAAATTATCTGGTTCTTTGCTTGTATGTGCTGCCTTCTCTGAGAAAGTCTCGAAGCTTTGCACTCCATGTAGCAATTTTAAAAACCAAAAGTTCATACATTTTTATTTTTTCCTGTGTCATCCAAAAGCATTAACACTAAAATTTTGTGGAAGAGCCCATTCTATTTTGTTGGATTGAATTAATTATAACTAAATTTACTTTTTGAAAAAGGAGGTAAAAACATCTTATTAAAGATATGATATCTTGTATTTTTAGAGACAAAAGGGGTAGGTTTAATGTGGGAATCATCTTATAACAGCAGGCAAAAGCATTACTATGATAGAATAATGTATAACAACCTTTAAATTGACATTCCGGAGCCCATTTTGGTGTTCCATATGGAATACTTATAAAGATCACTCCGGTGTCTGTCTGTCCATCTGTCTCACCCTATCTTCTCCGGAACTATTTGACATAGAAAGTTGAAATTTAGCACTAATATAGAAATTGATGGCCCCATCAGAGCCGTGTAATATTGAAAGTTTAATTTTGACGGTTTGAACGGTTAGTTTTGAGGGGTTAAAAAAAAAATAACCAGGTCACCATGTGCAGTACCAAATGAAAGCTTGTGAAAACACGAGTTCCAAAATATATATATAATGTAATACTTGTGCACACTTTCCTTTGTATTATTGTTAAAAAATTACCAAAAATCGCTGTCCTCCCCTTATCTCGAAAAGTACTGATCAATCAATTTTGAAAAAATTCTGGAATATTTTCCACAGGGTGTAGATTGAACAAAAATTATTACGAGTGTAATTTATCAGGCATATAAAAAAAAAACAAAGGTTATCAGTTTTCAACAAAGATCGGAAAAAAACTTTGTTGAAAACTCATTTGGGGTGTGTTTTGTGAAGTCAATGATCATTTTATACCTCCATAACAAAATTTTTTATTTTAAATGCAACGTACAGGACACGACTTGCACTTGGCCAGTTTTTAGGTTTTAACCGAACTAATAATGGTGAAAAAATGTAGGTGTTCATTGTGAAATTATTGATATTTAGTTGCTTATATTATCTCAGTTCTATCAAAAGTCCCATCCTTTAGAGCACCTGTGAAATATGTGGAATTAAAAAATGTCTCTGAACTTAAACAATGCAGAAAACCTTTCCCTATACTTAATTATAACAAAGAGTAGAAATAGAATAACCTAAATCAATGCAAATAATTATAAAACCTTTAGTCAACTGAGGTTTTCAGTGAATGCAAAATTATTACTGTTAAAATAGAACATGGTACAGACAAAATGGGTAATTTTGTTTTAGATGAACATTATTTGGACCTTTTAAACTGGTAATCTAATGATTGAATGGCATTTTTTTGAACTTTTGTTGTTTCTATTTTTTATTAAGGGACAGATACTGACCTGGGCCGACGTACGGGCCTGTATCCTGCATAGAATCCTCCCCTGCTAATACCTCGCGTACCCCTATAAGCTGGCGCACCTCTTCCCCTCGGAGGTCTGTTTGTTGTTGAAATACCTGGTCGATTTGTTCTTTTAGGCATGACCTAATAGACAATAAAAGTAAAAAATATATATATATTTTTTATAGAAAACATTATATTCAAAGAACTTTGCAATTGAAGAAGTTTAGTTTATAAATGTATTTCTATACTAAAATATCAACCTTAATCTGCCTTCCTCTAAACAGTGATTCATCCATCGCCATGGCTGTCTGCACTGAATCTCTATCACCAAATTCAATATAGGCAAATCCTTTGGGATGTCCATCATATTTATTACATAAGATGGTTACACGGTTTATAGAACCGCAACCGTGAAAATGTTGTTCGAGTTCTTCCGCCGTCGCTCCATAATCTACATTACCGACATATATACTTCGGTTGTCTACTTCCATTTTTTCTTCAATTGACATATTCAGGGGACTCGCTAAAGTGAAAAAAAAGAATGATTAACAATAGAGACTAATTGTAAAAAGTACTAATTATATGTATATTAACCTTATTTTAACATATGTGACACACGTTACCGTTCCTGCTTCTTAAGAGATTTCCCTAAAGACTAGTACAGTTGGGAACACTTACAGCCAGGCAAACAGATTCTTTTTGCCGACCGCATGTCTACGCCTGAGTAATGTCAGCCAGGCGGTACTCTTAGCCAGCTAGGTTCGCTATCCATCCAGTCCGATTACAAATACACGTCCAACTTGAAAGCGAGGACAAGGTCTACATCGTGCTTTCAGCGACCCTTTACCAACATGTCATAGGGATATACTTTCCTTGAGCACAGTTAAGCTTAAGGCTCGACCACGAACGTCAAATGAAGGTTGTGGCTTCTACCGCAATATTGGCTTGAGCGTTTGCTGATGTCTATTGCATGACAGCTTCCATACCAGCCGAAATGATATCAGAAATCTCCCCAGAGCAGTCAGATGGGTCGTCGGATCTAAAACAAACGTCTAACCAAGAGAAAGTTCAAAAATATTCCATGAATTCTTCCTATTTAGCAGATTTGTAGGCCAAATCTTGCCCAATCTAGGCGTTTCTCTATCATGGATTGGTAGGATACTCGATGTGGAAAGCAATTTATGACCAGAAGAACCTAACGGCGGACTTGAAATCGAGTGACAGTGAAAATCTCTGGATTGGTGGTTAAAAACAGGTCAAGAAAACTGGCAAACTCTCCGTCTCGATCAAGGGTCCGTGTTGATTCATCAAAAAGCTAAGTAAAACCATTGGGAGATTTACCTTTCATACGCGGTACTAAAGACAATGAAGCCAAATTATTTGAATAATTTAATATTTGCACACTCTTCAACACTTAACACATAAAAAAAATTGGGATAGTGCTTGAGATCAGACAATTCCTTTGCAACTTGAAGGTGTCTATAAAATTCCCTTTTTGTGAAGTACAATGTATGTAAAAGCAAGATCACTATCAACTACAATTAATGAACATGAAAGAAGTATGAACAACAGCTTTTTCATGGCCAATTACTCTCTAATGAAACTGTGCCCAAATAATTGAAGATTTCGTTGTAAATCAAAATGTTCAGACAAGAAGAGTAAATATAGAATTATTTAAATATCAATACTTCCTTGTATTCATCAGTAACTTACAAAAAACTGTTAGAAAAAAGAAAAGGAAGAATAAATATATTCAGAGACACCACAGCCAATGCAGATGAATTTAGATGAAATACAAGGTAGAGATAGATAATACTAGACCAAGTAGCTAATAACTTTAGGAAAAAATTACACTTTTTTTTAATCCCTATAAGTTTAAGATGATTTAACTTGATTTAAATAAGTTTTTATGTAATTTCACTGTAATTTAACACTTCAATTTAAAGAGATTTATATAGAATTAAATTAACTTACATTTAGCGATCCAAACCATTTTAACAAAATAAATCATCTCAGTTAGTGTAATTATTAAAAAGTAATAATAATAAATACAGAACACAGTTTTAAATACTGAATAAAATTAGCGGACATTTCAGGGAAATTCATTTAACAATTTAAAATCAAACTTTCTTGTTGATTTTCACGTAAAATTTACAAAACAATTGTTAACAATTATTTGATAAACTTTGAGTGGAGACCATTAAGAAAAATTCATTGTGATTATCCGTGCAGTTTAAGAGGATTTAAGTGTGGAAATAAACCAAACTAACTTTCAGATATTAAAGAATCTCTAAATAAAATAAAGTTTGATTTTGACATTGGCTTTAAAAGTGGAAGAATTTTGACAATACTGTATATGATATTTATGTTTTGAATCTCATTAGAAAATAACTCTGATCTTAACTTACTTAAACCTGGAGGACTTCCCATGTTCATCTGCTTGTCAACCTCACTCTGAAGTTGTTTAAGTTTTTCTGCCTCCTCTTCCATTTCTCTGACTCTGGCCTTAATTGCTTCTAATTCTGGGTCATCACCTGCAGCCCCATCGCCATCAGTATCATTTAGTAGATTTTCATCGTGTACTCCATTTGTTTCATCGAAGGAATCTAACTGGTCTTCTCCCATGCCACTAAGCAAGGGGTTTCCGCTGTCTAAATCATCGTTTTCTGCCATTTTCTGTAAGACAGTTGAAATCTAGTTCTGTTTATCTTTGGCTTTTCTATAAGTGGTATAAATTTTTATTTCTGACATTTTCATTTTTGTTAAACCTTTATTTTAACTGATGTATCTAGCTTGAAAATTTTAAAATAACGTAATAAGTTCATAGACTGAGTAAAAGATACCTGCTTCATTCTAAGCTTACATTTATACCCAGTCAGTTTGCAGCTTAAAATTAAAACCAAAGTATTAAAAAGTTACATTACTCAAACCATGCTGTTTTTTGCCAAAATATTTAAAGTTTTTTTTTTTGTTTTAATACCCACTAGTTTTAATTACTGAATCTAAGATAATATAGATAACTAATAATCGAATACAAAATTTATAGTAACAACGACCCATGGAGTCATATCTTTTCAGAATTTGCATTTAACTCATGTTATCCTAGGATACGTTTCTATTTATTGGATCTCATCAGCTAGATGGGGACCAGGCACTATTGAAAATTCTACAAAAATAACATTGTACCATAGAAGTCTTATATTCTAAGACATTGTATGGTGCCAGTGGATACAACTCATCTGCACCACTGGTAGAGACAACATAAACAAATCTGTGGCATGGTAAAGCTTCAATAATAAGGGAGACTTATTGCCATCAGATAATTTAACAGCATAAAAAGGGACTTTTTTTACAGAATTGTGATAGTAACAATTTTCACAATCACCTAATGGTGAAGGGTCTCTATTATGATGAGAGTTATAATAAATAGCATAGCTTACCGAAGGTATACAGAATGTGTGTTAGTTAATTATAATAAGCATATATATCAATCTATAATCTACAATATATACAAAATGCAACGTCTCTCTGTCCGTCCGTTAATACGCTTATCACCCGAGAACGACTTAACCGATTTGCGTGCTTTTTTTTCTTAAAACATACATATGATCTCTGGTCAGGTTATAGGATATATTTAATTACGTTAGGTAACGTAAGGAATAAGCAGTGACGATAATAGTGAATCAAGTCGGAAAGAAGTTTGCCGCTAGCGCGTTCTCTTGCAATACACTGCCTAAACCATTAAATATTGAACAATATCATGTAGCAAAGAATATAATATACATAAAATATAACGTCTCTCTGTCGGTTAGTGCGCTTATCACTTGAGAACCGCTTATCTGATTTACATGTATTTTTTAAATTTAAACATATGTTCTCTGGCCAGGCTGTAGGATATATTTTAGCACATTAGGTAATAAGCAGTGACAATAATAGTGAATCAAGTCAGAAAAAAGTTTGCCACTAGTGCATTCTCTTGCAATACACTGCCTAAAACCGTTAAATATGGAACAATATCATGTAACAAGGAATACAATATATATAAATTGTAATGTCTCTCTCTGTTCGTTAGTGTGCTTATTACTGGAGAACCACTTATCTGATTTAAGTGTTTTTTTTTTGATTCATACATATGTTTTCTGGCCAGGTTATATCATAACAATAATAATGTGTGTATTATATATATATATATATATATATATATATATATATATATATATATATATATATATATATATATATATATATATATACACATTATATAAACGCAATGTCTCTTTGTCTGTCTGTCCATTAGTCCGCTTAGCACTCGAGAACTACTTATCTAATTTACGTTTTTTTATAAAATATATATGTTCTCTGGCCAGGTTATAGGATAAATTTTATTAAGCTAGGTAACATAAGGAATAAGCAGTGACGATAATAGTGAATCAAGTCAAATATTAAGTAATCAGTTACTAAACTTCTTGAGCTTTAGGGTATGGAGGAAAAGTAATTTGGAATATTGGCTTTTCAGTTTATTTTAAAAAAATAACAATAATTTTTTTCTGTGATATTTTTAATAAACAAATTACTATATAACAATGAAAACCTTGTAGAAACCTTCATAAAATTATGAATGTATTTAAGATTTGTTAAATATTTTGTTACATCTGAATTCTAGAATTCCTACTAAAACTTGTTACTGTTAGGTTAATAATGATTTTACCGATATTATATATACAACTTATATTGCAGTAAAGAAAAATGTAAAATACTTGTTCCTGGTATCAATGAGCTGAAGAATGTGATTTAAAAAAAAAATCAATGAGCTGAAGAATGTGATTTAAAAAAAATAAATAACAGAAAACACTACTTGTCACAGATTCCCATTCACCCATCTTCATTTTGACATAATTGTGTAATTTGTGGTTTAAGGAAGTGAATACTATTAACGTGTACAAACGACGATATTTTAAAGTACAGAAAATTTTAAGTTCATCAAGTCAAAAGTTTCTAGGTCGAAGTCCAACAACTGAAATAAAAGACTCTTAATCACAATATGAAATATATTTGTAAGATTAAAGTGTTTCGTAGGTCGGAAATAGAGAAATATGCCAGAAATTAAAAACTTAGACACAACCTATAGAAAGTATAGCCAAATCCTTGCCACCAAGCAATAAAAAAAAGTTTTAAATAAAAATTCTAGCTAACACACTATCTTAACTGGTGTGTTTTAATAAATACTTATTAAATGAACCTAAAATCAACTAAAAAAACTAAAAAATTAACACTTGAAAAGGCCTAAAATGTGGAAATAAAAATTGTGCATCAAAACACACAGGAAAAATACATACTTTGCGCACATTTTTCCACTATTTACCCCAGAAACTGAAATTCAATCAATACTTTATTGAAAACTATTCATCGTGTACTTACGTGAGAGCAGTTTTAGATTTTTTTTAATTATAGATTTTTTTTTTGTAATTAATAAAATTACCGGCCTTTTCCACGCACGCTTCTAGAAATGGCGGATTGACAAGGCGACGCAATCCTTGCAGGTTAGCCAACACAACACAATCAGAGAAGTAACTAGAAAGAAAGGCAATTTTTATTGTTATGTTGGGAAGGAAATGAGAATATTCCAAGGGGCGACAGGCAATGTCGATTTCACATCAGAACACGTCATTTTCAGTGACGTGCAAGGAAACGTTTATCTGTCAGATGTTGTTTATGTTGGCATTTGCCATATTTCGCTCGAAAAACTGGGTGTTTTTAAAAAATTGTAGTAATTTATGTTTATAATTTAGAATAAAACACATAAAAATGGAGAGAGAAGACTCTAATGGAGCTTCTTTTGAAATTGTAGATAAGAAAACCATTGAACATGCAAGTAGTGGTAAGAACCATTCAAATTTTAAAACTTCATGAGACAAGAAAATCATAATGGTTCTACAAAAGATTTTTTCAATTTAGTTACAAAAGTTTCTTAGCTCTTATTTACTGATATTAGTTAAACTTCAATGAGTTTCGAAAATAGTACTTCACAAGAATTTCTAGTTTAAAAATTGTGACCACCTCGGTGATCCCAGTGATTTACAAATTACTTTGTTTTAGCAGTGTGTTTGTATTATTTTGTTCATTTGTTGCTGTTGTATATATGTAACTTAATGTATGATGTTTTTAAGAGTGATCTACAATGACATCACAAGAGGCAGGTTATGTTTTTACCTAGATACCAATAAGATGCCAGCTGAAGTAGTTTTTTACACTAACAGTCAGTGTCATTAGATTTAGTTTATGACATCACTAAAACTGAAAAAGAGTCCACTATATAATTATAAATCACTCTTAGAAAAGGCATAATAGTTTTAATTATAGATTTAATCACATTCATCCTTGTCCCTTTCAGGTACTTTAAGCAATGTGTCATCACCATATTCTATTCCATCTCCAGGAAGTGTAAGCCTGTCAACAGGAAATTTACTATCAAATGTAGCTCCTCCCTCATCACTACCTGACTTTACATTGTGGAGTTCCCCAACAAGTAACAGTCCACCTGAAATCAAGGCTGAACCTACAGTTAACATGGATGGAGCAACAGCACAATTACAAGGTCTTTCCTTACATACCAGTACAGATACAATAACAGCTGCTCCTTCAATTGTTAATCAGTTTCCTACAACACAGTTTAGGTAAGTTTTATATTATTAACTTAAATACTTTTAAAAAAGCCACAAAACACTTCAGGTCATAAGTTGTCTGTAAAAATTATTAACTTCTAATGTAGTTTTTGTAGAAACAAAGTGGCCAGCTACTAATTATGCCACAAACCTTCTATTTATTTATGGTAATTATTTGTTTTTTAGGGTACTTGCCTAGAAATTGAAAAAAAAGGTTATCTTAGGTTTTTTAACGCGCTGAACACAAATCCGTTGTCCGAAATTGGCGTTCGGCCACCCCCATACCCCAACGCCACGCCTCACACCCCAATGTCACTCCCCCAACCCCAAAAAATTAAATAAATTTTTCAGTTATGCGGGCGCTTATTATTATTATTATTAAAATTGTTGTTTCTGACACCCCGTGTTATTGGCTTAGGTTAGGGTAGTTTTTTAGCGCAAGGATTTGGAGGGGGCAGTCCCCCAAATCAAATTTTCTTGAAATGGTTGATTTTTCCAATTTTTGGTTTTGGCGATGAAAGGTGGGTCTAGCGGAGGGGGTCCAGGGTGTTAAGCAATAATAATAATAATAAAAACGCCCGCATAGTTGAAAAAATTTCTTTTTGATTTTCGGGGGTTGGGGTATCATAAGGGTGTCAGGGTGGCACCAGATTCGTGTTCAGCACCCCAAAAGACATAAGGTAATATATTGTTTTTTCAGTTTTTGGAGAGTATCCGAAAATGAATAATTACCTTATTCATTAGTGTATTCTATTCATTCCCTCACAAATTCATCACAGAACATAGTTTTGTCATTAATAGATACAAAGTTTGATCCTTAATATATAACATAACATAATAAGGCTAGAAAAAAGGTTTATCATCACAAAACAGATAAAACTGAAATTAGTAAAAATGAGCTATTAGCTAAAAAACTAAATAAATACAAAAATGCATACAATAAATATAACATAGCCTCTGATGATATCAAAATGAGGTTTGAAAATAAATGTACTGATGACTGCTACTCAAGAAGTAAAAGAATATTGTTTAATTATATCATTCTTTAAAATTACACTTAAAAAAGATGGAGCTAGTCTCTTCTTTATTTTCACAAAAAAATTCATTGTTATATTTTTCAGTGTTTGTACTTGTATTATGTAACACTAAGGCCGCTCCCTGGTTTGTCGTTGCGGTATCGTTTTTCTCGGTGTATTCGCTACCGATTCGGTAACGAAAACATGCCGAACGCCTATATTTCAATAAAACTCACCTGACTTGCTCCACACCCGCGCATCCCGCGTAAGTCAGGCACACCGAGAAAAACGATACTGCCCGACAAATCAGGGAGCGGCCTAAGTAAAAAAATTATATAAACAAAGGGCTGTTGAAAAAGTATTGAGCCTTTTCAAGTCAAAATCGAGACAGTTATTTCTTTCATGGTTTCTGGGCAAAAAATTGTGACAAGTGATTTTTTATAGGCCTCGTTCAAAACTAACTTAACACCATTCAGGGAGGTCTGCAGAGACCACAACAAATGGTGGTCTGAGGCCGCTTCCTGATTTGTCGGTGCGGATCGTTTTTCTCGGTGTGCCTGACTTACGCGGAATGCGCGGGCGCGAAGTAAGTTAGGTGGGTTTCATTAAAATATAGGCGTTCGGCATGTTTTCGTTACCGAATCGGTACCGAGCACACCGAGAAAAACGATACCGCACCATCAAATCAGGGAGCGACCTAACGGTGCAAGATCCGGGTTATATGGTGGATGCATTAACACTTCTCAGCCAAACTCTCTCAATTTTTGTCGAGTCATCAAAGATGGTCTGGTGGTGTGGTCTGGCGTTCTCCTGGTGGAAGACGACTTTCTGTTGACTAGTTCTGGTTCTTGTTTTTTAATTGCTTGCTTCGATCTTGTCAATTGCAGCAGCTCATAAAGCACGATTCCCTCCTAATCCCACGTTTCTGTCGAGATTCGTAGATGGAAATTCGATCGAGCGGCAAATTATGTGGCACCTGAACATCGAGCTTCTTTTGTAGCTAGCTTTCTCCAAAGATGTTAAAACTGTTTGATAATGGTTGTTCAGTTCCTTGGCGATAACACGGTTACTTACATGCCGGTCTTGCTCAACTTTTGCCAAAATTCTATCAACTTTTCCTATCAATGGTTGAGCAGTGCGAAGAGTATCTTTAACATCAAAATTTCCAGTATGAACCACTGAACCATCTTGTGGCAGTTGCTTTGGTAATGTATCTTGGCCATAATTAGCACACTTTCCTTTGTAGGTCTGCGCCGCATTCGTGCCTTTATGTAGTGAAATTTTGCAGAAATTTCACTCATCTTCAAGGCGCTCTAAATTAAGTCTGAATAAACGATTTTCAACTGACGCTAAGGATGGTCCGATCCGACTGATATTACCTCAGATATGTGACGCTATCTAACGAGAAATAGGCTTAACACCTTTTCGACAACCTACTATAAAATGAAAAATTATTTTCAGTGCAGCTATTCCTCCAAGCAAAGGTAAACCTCAAGAGGCCACGACACAACCAAGAATTACACTGCTCCCTGAAGCTGAAGTAGCAGCTCCTAGCAGCCTACTAGGATTGGTAAAAGGAGCTTTTTCAAGTCAAGTAGTTACAAAAATGGTTGAAAAGGCAAAAAGTTCTGTGGATTCAATTATCACTACCCTGGACCCCCAGATGAGTGAATATATTTGTAAGTAGGTAGTAGATGACCATTTTTACTACGTGTTCATTACATTAATACTTGCTTTTTCATATTTTGTCATTGTTTTTTTTTTTTATATAGGCGCGTTCCTTTCTGTATGATAGGTTGAAAATTGAAGTTAGTTTGCTTGCGTATTTTTTGAATACTACGACAGATATTTCATCAGCGCCAGAACCTTTGTTGTGTCTAACTTCATTAAAATACGTTTTATGATACGCTATCCCGTGGGTCATTTTTTCCTTGGAAAAATAAAGAGTTCAGCCAAGTTGGCTTTCTCAACAGGTGAGTGGTGGTATAGTATATTTAGTGAAGTTTTTTACTAATGGTCTTAGCAACTGACCAAAAGGACCTGGAATTGTTGGGGCAGACAAGAAGTTTGTTTTTAATTCTTTGGTTTTGTGCCTCCTTGGTTTCTTCGATAATTTATTTGCATATCTTCCAGGCACGAAGTAAAGATGTTATGGTTTCTGACTTTAGGATTTTTATGACATTGTCGGTAGGCAAAATGTTTAGAAGCAACAGCTTCTTTGCATTTTCAGTCGAATCAAGGCTTGCCGTTGGAAAGGCATTTCTTCAAAAAAGGGATATAGGCTTCCATACTAGCCAAAATGACATCGGAAACCTCCTTCGCACAGTCAGATGGGTGATCGGATCTAAAACAGACGTCTAAGCAAGGAAAAGTTCGAAAATATTCCATGAGTTCTTCCCATTAAGCAAATTTGTAGTGCCGAATTTTGCGCGATTTAGGTGCCTATCTGCCACTAATCAGTAGGATACTCGAAGTCGAAAGCAGTTTATGGTTGGAAGAACCTAACGGCGGATTTTCGGTGACAGTGTAAATATCTAGATTGGTGGTTAAAAACAGATCAAGAAAACTGGCGAACTCTCCTTTCGATCAGGGATCCGTGTTGATTCATCGATAAGCTGAGTAAAAGCACAACTGATTGAGAAAGATTCAGTTTCACCTTTACCTTGTTTGTCGGTCGTATTTAAATACTTAAGTCAGTTGATGTTGTATACATTAAAGTCACCCACGATGGGAATTTCGGCACTTGGATAATTAATCTCCAAATAATCGATGGTATCTGCAAGAATAGCGGGAAGTGTTCTAAAGTTAGTATCATTTGGTAGTCAAAGGAGCCAGCAGATAAATCTTGTGATTTATTGAGTCGTTATTTTTAGACACATAACATCAAAATTTTGAAGCTCCAGGCCTCTTCTCAGTGGCAAGAGAGATCTTCTGACAAAAAGACAGATTTCAAAGTTACGCCTAAACCGGGAATAGAAGTCGTACCCAGGATAGAGAAACTTGACTGCTGGTCGATGAACTGACCTTGGTTTCGCAGAGACTTATTGAATTGCAGGTGTTGGTGCACTGAATTTATGCTGAAGTTTATGTTTGTATGTTACAAAAATCAATTTTAAAATTTCGATCTCCGCATGTTGACGCCTCTGAATCTGAACGGAGGGGCCTGTTGTACCTCCGTAATTGTGTGTTATTGACGACGTCGAATTATTCAGCTATACAAAATGACAACAAATTATTGTCTCGTCAGCAGTTCTGTTTAATATGTATCCATTTTTTAGATTCTGGTGGAGATTTGGAAATTACAGTAACATCAGAAGAAGAAGATATTGTAAGTGGATTCAGAGAAGCTGCTCATATTGTGTTTGGACAAGCCTGGGTTAAGTGAGTAATTTTAGTTTTCAATAGTTTTAAAAACAAATTTTTAAGTTATTTAAGTCGAAGTGTTTCTATTGTAAGAATTACTTAAAAAAATATGTTTTTTCTTTCAGTGGTATAAAATTGGGTATACCAGCCCAAAAAGCTCAAGCAGTCAAATTTGAGAAAGCCATCGGAAATGCACAGGAAAGGATAGAATATTCTCTTAAGTTTAGGAAGACAGTCACAGTTGCTATAGAAAATGTTTTATTCAAACAAAATCAAAAGTATGTATAAATATATTTATCGCTAATTTTTCAGCATAAGACATTCATTGTTGGTAACTGTTATTCATAACTGTACAAATGGCCAATGGAAAACTAAATTTTGGATTCAAAAGGCTTATATGTGGCAAGGTTTAATATACATATGTAGACTCATCATCAGTTCTGTCTGTCATGCAGATATAATAAATGAAAAAAAAAATCAAGCGAAATAATATTATTCATATTATTTATGTCTTATTTACTAAGTAAATGGAGAGATACAAGTTTATTAAAAATCACGACTTTTTGCCTTTACACAGATATTTAGAACAATGCAATTGATGGCTTTGGAGAATCTCCAGCGGTTGCATTTGATATATCCAAGGCATTCAACTGTGTTTTGGCATGACGGATCAGTAGCTAAGCTACGCTTTTAGAATATGTCTGAAAAGTTTTGTTTATGGCTCTCATGTTTCCTCAGAGTGCGTTCTTTACTAGTGGCAGTCGGCGGATTTCTTTCTAATACCTTCCCTATTAATTCCAATGTGCCTCAAGGCTCCATACTGTCTCCTACTCTCTTTCTCATTTATATTAATGATCTGCTGGAAAGGACTAGGAATCCAATCTACAGGTTTGCAGATGACAGTACGCTTATTTCTTCAATCACTTTGAATGCTTGAACATTGGTTATTCATACAAATATCCCCAGACAGCAGGAAGTCGTTAAAACTTAACAAAGACCTGGAAGAAAATCTATCTAGGAGTGACAGTAACGAAGTAGAATTTAACGCTACGAAAACCCACGCGGCAGTTTTTTCTAAAAAAATTAATTTACTAGTCGTGAATTTGAGAGCTAATACGTCTTGGCATGAACATGTTGCGTGCATAGTGAAGAGAGCTCAAAAGCTAGGAATATTATTTCAAACTAGAAAGCTTTACACTCCACAATACGAGGGCTACCTTTTAAGCTTTTACAAAAACAATTTTTGGTCTCAAAATATATACCTTTGCATGCGTTCGAACCGATTCTCGAAACATTTTTTCCACTCTGAAGTTAATACCTCAAAAACATGGCTTTGGGAGGATTCAACAGCTTCTTGAGGTGATGAAAATCGCTGTTCACGCATTTTTTTTTGACATTCGGGGACAAAAAGCAGTCGTTAGGCGATAAATCAGATGAATACGGGCAGTGACACATTAATTCTATAGTTTTTCTCCGTCAGAGCTAGCATTGTCATAATGAAGAATGATGCGACGTTTTCGGTTGTTTTTCCTGATTTCATCGATGACTTCTGGCAAATAAATTGTTGTATACCATTAAGCATTAACTGTTCTTCGAGCCCCTAAAGCAATGGTTGCAACATGTACAGTATAACCATAGAAACAAGCGATCATTTTCTTGGAAGTGCTTCGCTAAACAACTTTTGTTAGATTCGGTTCATGTGAACACTCAAACCGTTGATTGTTGCTTTGTTTCCGGCTCGTACGAATATATCCTGTTATGATGTTGTATACGGATTTTGTATGTCCCCGGTCGAATTTTTTTAGCACTTCCTTACACTAATTAACACGAGCCTGTTTATGAGTTTTGATCAAATTATGCTGAATCCATCGGGAACAGATCTTTTTCACAACTAAATGTTCATGCAAAATAGAAAGTACTGCAGTCCTTAATATGCCTAAGGACTCCTTTATCTCACATTAAGTCACATGCCGATCTTTTTCAATCATGTTGTGTACAGCATCGATGTATTTTGAAACAACGACCGATTTTGGTCGACCTTCACGAAATTCATCGCTCACGGAAGCAGGACCATGACGAAATTTTGCAAAACAATCGTAAACACTGTTTCTAATGGTGATTCATTACCAAAAGTTTAACGAAGCGATCCGAGGCATTGTTGTTGAGTTAGGCCTTTACTAAAATTTCAAAAAAATTCACGTGAAAACCTTCACGTGAAATTTTCTTTTGTTCACGAAACTGTTTTTTTTAAATGGTCCCTGTAAACAAGCTACTCGGCGAATTTCTGAGCTGTCACTGTTTTAACAATAACAAATGTCAAATTTTACAATGGTAATATGACATCTCAGTAGCGTCATCTAGGAGTCGTTTGTAAAAACTTAAGGCGGCTCTCGTAATTGTTAATTCTGTACAAAGCTCAAATTCAACCAACAATGGAGTACTGCTGTCATGTTTATAGGGCTCAGCTCACTGCATTTGTTGGATTCTATTCAGAGAGAGAGCTGTTCGCCTGATCGGAGACCCAGAGTTCACCAACAACCGTCATTCCTTGGAACGTTGAAGAACGGTTTGCGACTCGAGTATGTTCTACAAGTATTTTCGTGGAAAGTGTGCGATGGTTGTGGCCCGCTTAAATCCTCCCAGAGCTAGAAATACACGTCGCACTAATACTTTACATCTGTATGAAGTTCAGCTTGTGACTCCTCAAACAACCCTTTTCAAGCAGTCTTTTATATGCAGAACCTCATCCCTTTAGAATGATTTCCCCAGGACTGCATTTACAGCGGTTTAAAACAAACGTGAATCACTTTTGCCGCACACGCGTCGCTTCTGTAGCGCTTCAGGGATTTCCCTGCAGCAGGTGTGCTACTATATACTCATAAAAAAGCCACTAGTCAAAATAAGGTGGACTCCAATCTCGATATTGCCGTGAGATTAACAAGACCTCTCTGGAATTTCAGAGGGGAAATTTTCACGATAAATTTAGTTAAATTGATCGCCAACCAACATTGTGTTGTTTTCAATTTGTGTGTTGGTATGGAATATTATTCAAATACCCACTATTTTCTGGAGAACAGGGTACGATTTAAGGGCTTCACTATCTTGCCCAAAATATCGATGTCAGTCAGCTTCACGTTTTTCATCATTGCCCAAAAAGTATTGTGGGATCCCAGGTGAGTATATTTTGCTTATGTAATTGCCGGACAAAACATAATTAAATGTAGAGATATCTCCTCCCCCTCCAAGCTGCTCAATACTGTGATCTTGCTGCTGCTGCCACTCGAAGCTAACTGAGAAACCGAATTGCGGTCGCCGTCTTTTATAGGTCGGCGTCTACGCAGATTGTAGGTGAGGGGATCGGGAGTGTTCGTCCGGGCATCGGTGTTTGCCGGTTGGTTGCTCGTATCAGTGGTAATTACGGGTTCCGACGCTATACTCACTGCTGCCTTTTCGATGTTTTGGTTATTCCTTGGTTTAGCTAGGGACTTCCCTGCAGCACGTGTGCTGGACCCATAAGAAAAAAAAAGACCCTTCCATGTAGTGGAGATATTCAGTGCATCATCCCGCTTATTTAGCTGTCCATTCTTTTCGATTTCTAAGGCTTCTTTGACTATGCGTGTTTTATAATTTGGAATCGAGGCTATTTGTTTAGATCCCTCAAATTTGATGTTGTGACTAGTATCATGATGGTGCTGAAAAAGAGCTGAAGTTGTTTGTTGTTGTCTTATTTTATGTTCTTGGATCCGGGTGGAGATTCTTTTGTTTGTTTGCCCTATGCACAATTTGTGGCAGTCTCCGCATGGGATGCTGTAAACTCCATGGTTCTCCAGTTGTCTCTTGTCCTTGGGGTTACCCAGGATGTCTGCTAGAGTGTTTTGTGGTTTGTATGCTGTGCCTATGTTGTGTTTTCTTAAGACACTTCCAATCCTCCTGCAATCTAATTGTGTATTCTGTAAAGATCCCTGTCACAGTCTTCAGGTCATTCCGGTTTAATTTCAGCAGAGACCTGATATGCATTGGGCAAGTCCTTTATGAATTAAAGGAATTTATAAAATTCCTATTTTCCTGATACCAAGCGTGAGATAAATTAAAAACATCAGTAACCACTAGAATTAAGGAATATGAGAGATGCATCAAAAAGCAACAAATTATACAGTCAGCTGTAGCTGAATTCCAGCACTTTGTAGGAGACATTGTTCGTGAGAAGCAACCAATTTTCCAATTTTTTTTGTTTCAATTTCCAGTTTCGAAATTATCAACTGAAATTTACAATATCCTAATAGCACTAATAGATACAGTCTGTCAAATAAGAACGTGTCTGCGATAATTCATTTTTAGTAGATGCTGTTCTAGCGATTTAACAAAAAATCGGTAGAAGGAACCTTTGTCCACGACGCATTTTAGTAAAAGTATCAGTCGATTCCGAACTTTCGTTGAAATCACGTATAATCCAAAATAAGTCACTTGTTTGCGCGTCGGTTTCGAGGCAGTCTTTCTTTGTTCCCATCCAAAGGGGCCTAAAATGACACATTCCGCAGCTGCTAAATATATTAAAAAGTCGATATCGTTTGTGAAGAAGTGGGTAAATAATTTTAACGAGACGAAAAATGTCGATGCCTTGCCAAAAAACGTGGCTCAGTAGGCAAAGTCATTTCGAAAGTCGAAAAATAATCGTGTCTTTGTTTTCACCGGACCCGAAATTGACGCGTCAAGGAGCGACAAAATCAAGAAAATCTGGTTTGAATGTGTCCCATGAGATAATTCGACATCTTCGTGGTTATGATGTCAAATTCCGAAGCACGTTGAAGAAACCTTTGCTGGGCGAAAATTACGTCGCGAAGCGGCTCGCTTGGGCTCAAGATAACATACTAGAGTAGGCCTCTTGTAAAAAGGAAGCTCAGAGGAAAGACTCTAAGGACTTTGACTCAGTTGTCTCGCAAGATTCGAAAAATTTGCAGAGTATGCAGAAAATCTCGTCCACAGCATGCCCTCGAAGATGCCAGGCGATTATTGATGCAGGAGGCGACTGACCAAAGAATATATTGATGGCAAAAAATGTTCTCGAAACACATTTTTTTCAAGAATATGAGCGGTCACGTTCTTACTTCACATACTGTATAAAATACTCATATTTTAGAACCTACACTTCCATTACCTCTTTCTTCGCGCGTTTCGATCAATCGATCTATAATGTACTACTTATAAAACTAAATTTAAGTCATATTGTAATTAAAATTTTTGCTTATAAAATTATATATTAAGGCTCTTAAGCTTACAGGTTCGTCATAACTGATGGTATCACCGAAAAAAGAAGCTCAATTTTATGATAAAATGCGAAAGAAATTTATGATTCATCAATTTCACTTCTGTTATTTATACCTATCAGGTATCCAAAATCGCCAGCTCCGACCAAATAAACTGTAAACAATCACTGAAAGATTTTTGAAAAATAAACTATAATATTATCTTTAATTCTAAATATAAAGAACATGTACAAAAAGTAAAGATTCCTGATTATGACTTTTTCAATCGTAGGCGAAACGTAGGACTGTCACTTCAATTTAACGCAAACTGATTGGAAGGGCTTCCAAGCTTTCCACTCTTTGGTGTAGTCCTAAAACTTATTCTAGAATGTACCATCTTCCCACTTTACTAGTAAATTACCTATTTCATTCTATCCGATGCGCATGCTTTATTTTGTAATGTTTTTTCTTTTATTTACAGATGGTTTGATTTAGGAGTATTGGTGCTTAAAGATGCGGAAAATGAAATAAATGTTTATACATTATCGCAAGCTACGCTAGTGCCCGTTGAAAAGTTTTTGGATAAAGAGGTAGCAGATATTGATGTTGAAAATAAATTGTCTGAATATTTAAAGGTAAGAAGCTCCAAAAGTTATTTTATCCTAACAACGGCATCAAATATTGATTAGTTCATAGAATTTTTACAATTTGTCAAGTAAGGATGTGTCGCGCATTCTTCATTCAAAATTGTATTTATTTAAAAAAAAATTACATCATCAGACAGTAAAGGACTGCCATTAAAATGCTAATATTCAGTAGTTCGTCCAGGCCCCATCAGCGTCAAGGATCGCCAGGCATTTTCCGGCATTCTTTCGACGATGGTTTCCGCGTGTTCTTGGAGCAAGGATTTCCAAATTGCCCAAATTTGCCGTGACAGCTGTTTCATTGTGTACTACCCCTTTTTACTACGAAGCTTCTGCTTGATATATGACCACACGGTCTCGATTGACTTTGCATCAGGTTACAGAGATGGCGAATCTAGTGCGACGATACCGGATTTCCCTTTCCACTGACTACACGTTTTACTCCGATGTTTGGGATCGTTATCCTCTTGAAGAATACACTTCTCATTTTATCGACAAACCACCGTTTGGCAGTCGGTACTAATGCCTTCTTGTAAAATTGGAGCATTTTTTCAGCGTTCAAATTGTAGGTAAAAAGTCTCCTAAAACCTTTTTTCGAAAGACATCCCCAAACATGGATCTTCACACGAGGTTTCACGGTGCGCTGAACCAGTCGGTGAATGGAAGTCGACCAGGCTCGTGAGATGATAACATAATCCCAAAATGAGCTTCATCGTAAAAAATTACATTGCTCCAGTTTCGATCTATGTTTTCCTCTGCCCACACGAGTCATTTCTATGTTTTTCGCTCAGCGATGGTTTCTTGATTGTACTCCGCCAATTTAAGGTACTGTTAAAAGTAGTTTTGCTTGAAATTTTGGGAAATAATAGATTTTAGCATCATGCATTCACTGCTTCCACATCAAGATTGTAAAAGTTTCAGATATTTAACACGTAAAAGATGGGAATCCATACTTTTTCTTCAATCAAAAGCATGCGTTCTTTACAATTTTTGTTGTATGTGCATTAAAAAATAAAAAGTTTCAAAAAAATATACATAAAAAAATTACTTAGCTTTCGTTTGTTAAAATATGCAATTTATCTCCTAGTTGTTACAAAAATTAGATAAATATTACTTTTTGATGTATTTTACAAAGTGAATTTTTGCTGTGGCAACGTAGGTTGAAGGAAACTGAGCGCGCGGGCGTTCTTTCAAATTTTTTATCACATATCTGCACTGCACTGATCGGACTTTCTTTCTAAAGACACTAGAATAAACGCATGCCTTGCACACGCCATTTTTTAGTTATTAGTACTTAATAATTGATATATTTTTGATAAATAATCCAAAGTATCTTTTTAATTAATTATACATAATTTTTATTGTATATCGTGTAAAAATATTAAGGTTATTTAGTGCAGTAAAAAAGGTCAAAATAATGATGAGATAGACATAGTTTAGGTTTCTTTCTAGCACCTTCACTATCAAAGCCGGTGTGCCTCAAGGCTCCATACTGTCTCTTACTCTCTTCCTCATTTACATTAACGATCTGCTGGAAAAGACCGGGAATTCAGTCTACAGCTTTGCAGATGACAGTACGCTTATCTCGTCATTCACTTTGAACGCTCAGACATCGGCTACTCTGACGAATATCCGCCGACAGTAGGAAGTCATTCAACTTAACAAAGACCTGGAAGAAATTCTATCTTGGGATGACAGTAACCAAGTGGAATTTAACGCTACAAAAACCCAGGCGGCAGTTTTTTCTAAAAAAGTTAACATTGCTGAACCCGACATAGTTATGTCGGGGTACTCCATTCCTCTAACATCGTCACTCAATTTGTTGGGCGTTAATTTGGGAGCAATGGTACGAACATGTTACAGGTATAGCAAGGAGAGCTTCTCAAAAGTTGGGAATATTATTTCGAACCTGAGAGCTTTACACCCCACAACAACTGTTAATTCTTTACACTGCTCAAATTCGACCAACTATGGAATACTGCTCCCATGTTTGGGGCCCTGCTCCCAAACATACACTGCATTTGTTGAATTCTATTCAGAGAAGAGCTGTTCGTCTGATTGGAGACGCGGAGCTGTCCTGCGGCCTTGATTTGTTGGAACATCGAGAACGGTTGGCGACTTGAGTTTATTCTATAAGTATTTTCATGGAAAATGTTCGAAGGATGTAGCCCGCTTAATTCCTCCCAGAGTGGTGCATGTTAGAAATACACGTCACGCTAATACAATACTTCACATCCGTATGAGGTTCAGCTTGTTACTCTTTGTACAGCACTTTTCAAGCAGTCTTTTATATGAAGAACATCATCTCTTTGGAATAATTTACCCAGGACTGTGTTTCCCACCGGGTACAATTTACAGCGATTCAAGAACACTGTGAATCGCTTTTTCCGCACACATGTCGCTCCTGTAGCGCTTTAGGATTTCCCTGCTAGACCCATAAAAAAAAAATACATCAATATTATGATTTTATCCTCTCTGGGGTATCACCAGGAGTATTGTCCTGACTTTTGAACCTCGAAAAACTTGTGTCCTTTTGTTTATAAACCATTTAAGTTTTCAAAACGCGTTTTGTGAACTTAAAATGTGAGTAACTTCGGTTATATAAGTTGGATCGAGACAAACAAAAAACTAAACTCTTCGTAATGAAGTTTCCCACATATCGTTCAAATGTGTACATAACCTACAAAATTGAAAAAACAGCAAAGATCTGTTTTTTTTTCATTTTATTGTACAGCTAGACTAAGTAAACTATCGAAACTTTCAGAACATATGCCTTTTGTTATAGCAAAAATACCCTGAAATTTTGGTACAAAAAATATCGAACCCAGTGGGCACAATTGAATTTATTATTTAAAATTTGAATTGCCCGCCATTTTATGCTATTTAGTCCAAAATGGATCTTTTTTTTCAAAATCAAAAAAAAAAATTTTTTGGAGTCATTTTGAGCGTTTTTTTTTACATTTGTTTATTAATCAAATAACAATTGTCATTTTGAAAAAAAACTTTTTAACGAAAATGATTGTTAGTATTTGATTAATAAACAAGTGTAAAAAGAAAACTGTTAAAATGGCATCGGAAAGCTGGCGTCGAGACCTAAATTTTGAAAAAAAAAAGATCCATTTTGGACCAAATGGGATAAAATGGCGGACAATTCAAATTTTACGTAACAAATTCAATCGTTGCAACTTATGCGCTTTGCCAGTCCAATTTTACGGATTGCAGGCATACCTCACTGATCAAGCGCCAGCATGGTCTTTCAACGACGCCTTATATTTTTTATTTTCCCCTATAAAAAGTTAGAGGTACTGCCAAAATCTGCCCCTCGGTTGCTATCTGTTTTGATTTTATCTAAAAAGTTAAGTCTTATCTTTGATTTAAGTTTATCCACAGAAATTTAAAAATACGTCTGATTTGTTTATTTTATAAACCTCTTATTGTTCAGTGTCACTTTCTCTTGTTCTCTCTACTCCTGCTTTACTTATGTAAATATTATATTAGGAATTGTCATTAATTGTTGTTTTTTAAATTGTTTTCAGGCTGTTCCATGTTGGCAGGAAGAAGTCTCAGGAATTTCTCGAAAAGAAGTGATCTGTTTAGCAGCTAGATCACTTTTTAAGTTATATAAGGATAATCTATCTCTAGTTAAAGTTTAGCTAAAACATAACTATTTCAAAGTTGTTTATTGATCTTTGTACCAAGGATTATCTTGCTTATCCTCAATGTCTAGGAATGTTACAACATATCTTTTAAATGGGCCGTAGATGCGTCATCAAGTTGGCCTATATATGGGGTTTTGGAGTCTAACAAGATACAAATAAAACCCTTTGTATGCAATTTCTCATTTTATTTGGTATACATTCAAAACGTAATAAACTGGTAGCGGAACTGCATCAATTCGTATTCTATCGGTAACTTTCTAATACAGAAATCTGATTTTAAAGGCGATAATACATACAAAAATGACTCTGCATCACCATCGACTACACTTCAGCGGTTTTAATTTATCGTAATTTCTAATTCTAAGACGCTTATTATATTTGTTATTTTTTTAATTCGTAAATTTTTGATGTTTTTGATTTCCTTTAAGCAGCTTTTTTAACAAAATCATAAAAGGTTAAAAATATATATTCCTAATAAGTACAACAAAAATTGCAACGTGTTTATTTACTATTTCTAATTACATCATTCAAAGTAATAAATTATTTATTTACGCGATAGAACACAAATTTCTTTGAAAGTCATAACAAACTAAGGTTAAGATGGATGCCCTGGATGGATAAAATTACTTCGTAAAATATAGTCATGTAATTTATTAAAAAAAATTAAATAATTAAAACAACCAGAAAATTCAACAAACAAATCAACTTCAAGTTTAAGACAGTGTAACGATAACACCGCGAGACTATTCAAATTTTTATCTTACAACTGTAAAATGTATCTTGTTGAAACCAAAATAATCGGCTCAATTTGGTAAACATGTTGGGACATCTGTGACTCATCTTAGTAAGTAAACATTTTTCTGATCTGATGAAGCAAAATAGATGCATTTTTTTTTAACGCTGGTACTCGAGCAATTCAAGAAACTTTTCTATTAAGTTGGGAATGTAGAATCTTTGGCACAATGACACTACTCAGTGTATATCACCACTACATCAAACACTTTATTTTTGCGCTCGACGCGCGTTTCTCTAACCATGTTGCTTCATCTGGAGCGATGATCAGTCAATCATCGCTCCAGATGAAGCTAACATGGTTAGCGAAACGCGCGTCAAGTGCAAAAATAAAGTGTTTGGTGTAGTGGTGATATATACCGAGTAGAAACTTTTCTATACTTAAGTGAAATCAGTGGTCTCAAATCATTCTGTCGTTATGTCGATGACTTTAAAATATTTTGAAATCTATCTATTCCTTACTTGTGCAATAAAAAAGATCAAATATTTTCCTAAAAAACTATTCAGAATAACCATGATAATTTCATTAATACGACCGACAACGGATAATATCTAAAAAAAATAATTTGAAAAAAGTGTCAGTATAGCTGGTCCTAAAATAACAGTACGTCATTTTGGACATCGTCATTTGGTAAATGAAGACATTTCATCTCTCAAATTAGTATGACGTCATACAAAAAACGGAATAAGTTATTTGTTTCTTAATTTTTAAATAGATATATTATTTAACTTCATTACAACGTTCTTAAATGATTTAAGGCATTTTTAGGAGGATATATCAAATATAACCGGAATTCTTTTTTAAAAAAATTATTTTTACAATAATGAAAAAATCAAAAAACCTTATTTTTGGACATAGCCTCCCCTGTTCAAAACACATTTTTCCCGCCGACCAGGAAGTTCTTTTATACCGTCATCGTAAAATGAAGCATGTCGCGTCAGGAGCCAATTGCGGACGAACGATTCTACGCCTTTGTCATTTTCGAAATGATTGCGACTCGACGCTTCTTTCAAAGGGTCAAACAAAAATCCGGGATGTAGGGCGGCTGTTCCAAAGGTGCAAAGTGCACTTTTTCCAATTTTATCAAGTCAGTGCAGCTGTATGGGACTAAGCGTTGTCGTAAAGCAGTTCCATATTCCGAATGAGCATGTCTCGCCTTTTGTGTCGATAAGCGAGTCTAAATTGCTCGAGGAGTTGGCAGTAGTAGGCAGCATTACTAGTACGTCGCTCGTGGAGAAAAATCAACCTCCTTAATATTCGAATCCGTGATGCTGTTCCGAGGTCGGCGGGAACGATTCAGATTTTCCACTGTTTTCCAGCCAAAGAAAAATTTCTTGTGAAAGTCATAGACTTTGGTTTTCGAAAGCGTCTTTTTACTGAACTGTTTCTGTGGAAAATTTCAAAAGGTTTTACGTTTTCTAGCGTTAAAAACTTGATAATAATGCGTTGCTCAATCGATACTGGTACCTCTTGCTCCGACATGGCGCTACCGAGGACAAAAATTGATCCAGTAGTATCTATCTTCCACTCCTACTCGACTAATCATGGAAGAGCGAGGCAATCGGATTACTTCAAGAGACTTGAGAAAAGAATCCCGGTTTTATATTTGATTTACCCTGGTACAACAATCCTTGATATTAAGACCAAATAATTCAAAATTTGGTGCAATATATAACAGAAACCCAGATTTAAGCTAAACAATATTTTGGAACGTGACGTTCTCATTTAAAAGAAACATTACTACTAGTGGTTGCAGTACTGGCACCACTACTGCAACGGTCTGTATTATAAATGATTACTTATATTTAATTGCTGGGCAATATAAAAACTGGGCTGGGGCTTATTGTATCTTTCGATCTTAACTTTTCAAGTGTGAAAGTTAGATGAAAATAGCACACTTGTGACTTTTTATTTAACTTCTTGTATTAGTTTAACGGAGTTATTTGTGAGTTTGAGTCTATCCAATACACCAAAATTATTATGTTGCCTCTCTCTTGCCGCGTTAAATTAGCCAAGTCAGGTGTACAGATAAAAGTATTTCAGAGAATTACCCGTCTTTCTAACGCCTCTCGAGCAACATTCAGAAACGCATTGGCAACCGATTTTAATTCAGTTGATTTTAGTGAATATAAAAGGGTTGTTGATTTTGCTTATTTATTAATGTTTGTATTTGTAATTTGTAACTCACAAATCCGTATGTTAGTTAAGATTTTCAAAATTGTTTAGAATATGCATAATTTTTACTCAAAATCCCAGTTTCAGGCCAAGAATTTTCTGTTTAATGCTAAAATTATTTGTAAGTTTGAAAGTTTCAGTATTTTTAAAAGATCATTTTTAACTCCTCTAATCTCTGCGAAATTTATTATTTTTATTTTAAAACACTGACTTTATTGTAATATAATTTTATTATTTTATTTGTAAATATATATTTAAGATTTGTACTTAACGATAGGTTTTATAAAGTACATCATAGATACTTGTATATTATTCTCAAATTATAATAAATATATGCATATATTAGACCTGTAATATTTGCATTTTAATTATACTAGTCGGTCAACACTCGGTATGTATCACTACTAGACCAAACGCTTTATTTTTGCACTCGATACGCGTTTCACTAACTACGTTAGCTTCATCAGGAGCGATGATTGAGTCGTCAATCATCAAATTTCCTAGATTACGAAAAACATATTCACATTTCCTTCAGTTGGCATGATAACTCTTAAACAAAATGCGATATACTTCAAATACATGCAATACTAGGAGTAAGAAAGAAACTTTGTTTTTGAGCGATGTCGCTATCAAAAATTTCACATTTCTGAAGATGTTTTTTTTTTTTTCTTGTTCAATATCCCATTTGTTGGATAACAGTGTTTTTATGATTTGTAAATATTTTTCTCTATTTCTGTCAGGTATCACAGATAATCTGTCAGTACAAAACATTTTTATTAAAATATCTACGATGTCATTTTATAGTTAACTTTCATTAAATTGATAATATACTAGGTGTACACATATTTTTTGGCATCAAATCTGACCATTTTGTTAAAAAAATTTAGATTACTTCAGGTTAGCGCGTGGTAACAAACATCTTTTAAATCTGCAGCCCAGTATCCTTAGGACATTATAAAGTGACTGTTTGCCCACATAAAAAGAATGCTAGTCGAATAAAAGCCTTTAACGTTGAGTTTGTAGCCCCTGTACCCTGGAATGCCTCGGAGGATGAAGCTGAACCCACTTTTTCCAGCTGGCATTTAAACTTCAATATTTATTCAAATTTAGGAATAACATTATTTATAGTTTATGTATTTCGAAAATTAAATATATAAACTTATTTTCTAGTCTTATTAATTTACTCAGAGTAAATGTTTAGTCCAGGTTAATTAATTTTTAATTCTGTCTCTTTATAATGTCTTTGTTTTCTGTTCCTCGTTTACTATTTTTGATTAAATTCGATGTCAAATGGATTCGTATAAAAATTACGGCACAGCATTAAAAGCTGGTCTTAAAATCACAAGCGTTCTCGAATTTTTTTATTTTTGAACTCTGTTGAGCAACGTACAGTTTAGGTAGGCTGTCATTTTTTTGTTTATTTAATTTTTAATAAATAGAAAATTTATGGTTAATCGAAATAGTGTTAATGTAACTCTAACATCTCAATTAGGGGATCAGTGCGCCCTCTAATTGGTCTAACCATAGACATAGAGGATAGATTGAGCGCTCCGTTTTCCGCTGTGAAGTAAATATGGACGCAAAAGTGTGAGAAAGACAAAGCGAATGAGCGGCCAATAGCCTCTCATTCTAGAATGCCGGTCAGCTACGGCGCTCTTGAAAATAATATTTGTGTGTTCTATTTGAACTGAAATCGGGTGAGGGCTCTTCTCCTCGCCTTTAATTCCATCTCGGGGTATTGGATCTTCTTTATTACAGGCCTACAGAAAAGACAGGTATTGGCCGCATATTCGCTTTGTCTTTTTCTAGAGAGTGGTCAATTTTCTGAGGTTAATGCTCAGTCCATCCTCTATGTCTATGGGTCTAACCACAACGTCCGTGTCGCAGCAAGATGGAGAACCCTTTCATAATTCCCAATCATTTAGACCAGGGATGTCAAAGATACGGCCCGCGGGCCGCATCCGGCCCGCGATCGCAATGTGTCACAGAAAGAAGAATCATGTTTTTTAGAGCCGTATATTATATACTATATAATTAAATAATTCAGTACATTTTTTTTATTTGAATCTGGCCCGCCTACACATTCTAAATTTAATATATGGCCCTCTGCAAAATTGAGTTTGACACCTCTGATTTAGACCCTCCATTAATCCAGAAAAGGGACGGTGTAGCAGATTAAGGGCATTTTCAAAAATATGTTGCGATATTTTTCGACAGCTCATAACATCTGGTTTCATTGGACAGCTTAATTGGAACAAAGGAAAAACTACCCGAATAAAATTTTGTTACGTTTTTTAGTTCTCTATAAACACTTAAAGAAAAATATACAACAGAATCGTTATTTCCTTCAAGTGAATCACCTGTTTAACGCAATTGCATTTAAGTAGGTAGTTTTTTAACAAAATAAGCCTCAAATACTGAAGTTATTTTTAACTTTCAAATATATACTATTCTTTAGTATGCCTCTCGCTTATCATTTTATTCTCCGAAGAGTCCCGAATGTGCCAACATGATAATGATGGAAGATGAGACGAGTGTTGTATTATTGAAACAGTCGCCTACGGAGAAAATTCTGTCATGGTGTCAGGAGGCATCTCACAGGATGCGAATATCGATTTGGCTTTTGACTGGAGACTCTTAGCGATGGATTAACTGCTCACCGGCACACCGAGGAAATCCTGTATGAACACGTCGTTCCTTGCGCTGGGTTTATTAGCGACAGTTTCATGCTAACGACAACGCGAGGCCACATGCTGCTGCATCTGTGTGGCAATACCTGGCTGAAGTGGGAAATACCCACATCAAACCAACCTGCGCGGAGTCCTGACCTCAATCCAATCGAGCACATGACCTTCGTCTCCTCCTCCTTAAACACTGAATTTGTCCCGTCGGGTTAAACTACAACAGACGATACAAAAGACCATAAATATAAAAGGATTTTCCCTACGATATCATAAGCCTCGTATAACAGCAGAGTAGACTATAGGTACACTCACTTCATAAGAACAATTCACAAGGCTCAAACGATAGCGGAAACGGATAGTAAAACAAATCATATACCTATTAAACGCAGAGTAAGACGGGGAGATTCCATGAGCCCGATTTATAGCAGCATTAGAAGTTTTCAAGGAACTCGAATGGAGAAATAAAGGGATCAGTATAAATGGGCAAAAGTTAAATCATATGCGTTATGCCGATGATGTGCTAATATCAGATAATTTAGATGACATACAGGAAATGATTATTGAACTACAAAACAAATCAGAAAGGGTAGAACTACTGCTGAATAGAGATAAGACAAAGGCTATGACAAACGAAGACAGACAGCGAGACTTGAGAATACAGGGCAGAACACTTGAATACATTTATCTAGGGCAAATAATAAAGTGTGGCAAAGCAAATCAACTGGCAGAAGTACAGAGAAATCAGACTGGCATGGGCAGCATTTTGCAAATAAGAAAATACCAACCAACAAAAGGATTCGTCGGAAACTAAGAAAGATGATATTCGATCAATGCATTCTACCGGTTCCCATCTATGCGACCCAGACATGGAAATTGACTAAGATAATGGACCAACTTAGTAAAACACAAGAGAGCAATGGAACGCCAGATGCTGGATATAAGATTACAAAACAGAATCAGAAACGAAAGTATAAGACAAAGGACCAAGGCGATAGACGAACAGGTAGCAGGCTTAAAATGGAGATGGGCAGGTCATACAACGAAACAAGATAAGAGACGGAATAAAAGAATACAAGAATGGAGGCAATCATTAGAACAAAGATCTGGAGGAAGGCCCCCCAACAAGAGGGAAAGATCGCTTGATAAGAACGGCTGGTTTTAGGATGGATCAGAAAGAGGCAGAATCGAGAGGGATAGAAAAAGGAAAGGGAGCCCTATGTCCGACACTGGTTGGATTAAGGCTTATTAGATATAGATAGATAGATAGATCATAAACATATTTTATCGATTTAAGTTATAACGAATTTCAAATATATCATATATGTACTTCTTCCAATACAGTATCTTATGCTTCTGCCAAATTTTATTGTTTTCTTTAGTTTCTCTCCTAACGAACAGTTAACATTTTTCGTCCCGTTAACCGCGAGAACGCCAAAAATTTGTGACAAAATAAACTAGCATGTAATAAAAAACTAATTTTCTTTTACATATATTAAACATATAAATCACATTTATACTCACAAACTTTTCTTTTTAACTTTGGAAATCTAAACTTGAACATTTCCATCATAAAAAATAAAATTTATAATAAGCAATAAGCTATCAATTACCAATTCTTATTATACAGGAGTACAGACATACAAAGGGTACTAGGAAAGTTTTGCAATACAGCTGTGTTTATTTTAATTTTTTCAAAGTAATTTCCTCTACATTCAATACACCTCTCCATCCTCCAAAACCAATCTTTAAATCAGTTCTGCCAAGTTTCACTAGGGAGTAGAGCACACTCGTCACAAGCTCGCAGAAGGTCCTCATCACTGGAAAACCGCCTCCCTTTTAGTTTCATTTTCACATGCGGGAACAGTGCAAAGTCGCAGGGAGCAAGGTCTGGACTGTAGGGAGGGTTCTCGGGAAGTTTCAGTCCTGTCGTGGTCAAGTATTCGGTGCAAGCTTTGGCGCGGTGAGCTGGAGCATTATCGTGATGGAGGAACCAGGTGTCCATTCTTGACTTTGGCCGCAGGTTCTTCATAGATCCCATGACTTTAGGCAGGCACTGTTCAGTATTCCACTTAGCTGTGACTATCTTCTGTGTGTCCAAAAACGACACGTTCCACAATTACACGATTTGAAAAACACAGCTATCATTTTCTTCTTTACAGATCAGGATTTTCTGACAACTACGGGTGTGTCATCATCATCAAAGACCCAAACTTTGTTTTGAGCCTTGGTCGGCACATCGTAATAGTACAGCCAAGTCTCGTCACCTATCACGATGTTGTTCACATACCGAGATTGTCCCTTATCAAACTTTTTTTAGCATCCACCGGCACCCAAGTCACACGTCGTGTCATCTGCTCTTCAGTCAGTCAATGCGGCACCCAGAGAAAACAAAGTTTCTTCACGTGCAAATGATCATGCAGAATCGAACGAATTGCTGGTGCATTTAGGTCTAAAGTACCCTCTATCTGTTGATAGGTCACTCGCCTCTCCTCGTCAAGCATTTTCCTCACAGCAGTAACGTTTTCCTCCGTAACTGACGTTCGTGGCCTTCCCGGCCTCTCAGCATCCTCCAGAGTGAAATTTCCCCTTTGGAATTCTCTATACCACCTGAATATCGTTGTACGATGTGCACAAACATCACCTAGTGCAAAAGTCATTTCTTTTAAGCACTGGTCTATATTTAAACCACGCACGAAATTATAACGCAAACTGCCCTTATCTCATTTCGTGACCACGATGCCATCGCAAGCACTTTATACTCACTGCTAATGAATAACTGAGCCCCATCGACTTGGCGCGGCGGCTACTATGCACGTATGAATATGTCTCATATCTCTCTCTCATATGCGATTCATTGTTGCGTCATATTGCAAAACTTTCCTAGTACCCTTGGTAGATACATTTATACATTAGAATTATCAACATTAATTGCATAATTTTTTCAACTGAAAGGTTTGTTTAAATCGCCGTCAGTTGTATTATCCTCGACTTCAAAATTAACTTCCCAATTTGTGAAAGAGTATCGTTTTGAAAATTGTTTATTTTAACGCAATTTATACAGCAACCCACTCTTTGGATTATAATGCGTGAAGCACAAAGGTGACACCTGCCTCTGTGGAACAACTTCTAGATGAATGATTCCCTTCAGTGAAAAAAAAAATGCGCATGCACTTCACTTGTCAGCATTTCTTGGGGCTCGGAAAGTTGAAACACTTCTACCGCGACAATTATGGCTTCATTTCTGGATAATGGAATGGAATAATAACTCTTGACAAATTTTTTCTTTTATGAATCCAAAGTATGATAAAAATAGTGCTTAGTTATTTGGTAGAGTTGACTCATCAAATTAAATGGAAAATTTGCAATTATTTGAGTAATCGCGTAATCATATTTCAACGTCTTTAGCCATTTCATCTATTCTTCTTTGCACCGAATTAATACTAAGGGGAATTTTTCTGATGATATCTAACGGTGTCTTATGATGAACAGTTTTTATTACCTCTTTGACTGCCAGCAGGATTAATTCCTCGCCAATTGTGTGTGTGGTTTTCCCGCTTTTGTAATTAACAATGAAATATTATATGAGGCTCGTGTCCACCTTCTTGTAAAACACTGCAAGATTTCCTCCTCTTCCATAGGATCATGAACGTGAGGCCTGCCAGCGTCATTGAACGGATCCCGTTTCTCGAATGCGCCGCCGATATGTCGTACCATCACCCTCCCGTCAGGTAAATAGCGCACCGTTAGGGAATTGCCTTTGGTATTCTCTTCGCGCTGCAGCGGAATCACCTATACAAACCCCGTAATAATACACGATATCCGCGTATTCTTCATTTTCGTGAGCAGACATTTAAAGAGGAAGTTGTTTTCAGCGTAGAATTTCGATATAGAGCTGATTTCAGGTGTACTTGCAGTCGAAAGTCTTCCGGGACGCTAGTCGTCTTCCACCGAAGTTTGGCAGCTTACAAATCTACATCACCAGATTCTCCCACTGCTTTCCCAGAATTGTTTATACCAAAATTAAAATTGCTTTGAACTTTTCTTAGAATTTGTTGTCACTGGAACGGTTATAACAGACATTCTTGAGAAGCATAGTCCCAAGTATTACTAGATGGTCTTCATTTTGATATTGGCGACTGGCTATCGGTAAATCGTTGATTGTTATACCCAACCTAAAAGATGAAGGCTTATTATAAATACTCGTCACAAGAAAATAACAGCTTTACTATTTTTTTTATTTTAAAACACATCAGACTGCCAAGAGTAATATCAGAAAATGTTTCATAAAATGAATTATTTGCGAAACCTTGGACTATAATCATCATGTCAGAATATATTCAGAGGCAACAGTGAAAAATATGATTGTCTGTCAATAAGCTCCCTCTAGTTAGGCAATGTGGGTTCAGGTCAATAAATCTTGTAGATATTCAATGGTATTACAGAAGCTATTTTTTTGAATTCTGATTGAGAGACTGAACTAATTTTCAAATTCGGTAGCGTTAAATATCGTATTATATATGCGAAAAACAGCTGTTCATGTTAAGAGTGACCTAAAGAATTCTTTCGTTTGCAAACATGCTTGGCGTCAGATTAAGTGAATCAGGACTGCTTTAACAAAGGCTTTTCCAGTACTACCGCAGCTAAAAAGAGAACCGTGCGAAATTAGTGTTCTGTACGTTTATTGCTTTTAAAAAAAACATTTTGTTACGGAGGTATAAAATGATCAGTGACTTCACAAAACACAGCCCAAATGAGTTTTCAACAAAATTTGTTTCCAATCTTTACTGAAAACTGATGACCTTGAATTTTTTTTTTTATATACCAGATAAATAATGCACTCGTGATAATTTTCGTTCAATCTACACCCCGTGGATAATATTTCAGAATTTTTTAAAAATTTTTTGATCAGTACTTTTCGAGATAAGGGGGAGCAGCGATTTTTCGCGATTTTTAAAAAAATAATACAAAGAAAAGTGTGCTTAAATATTACATTATATATATGTTTTACTCCTGTTTTCACAAGCTTTCATTTGACACCACCCTCTATAACCTAGTAAAAAAAATTTTTTTCAGTTCCGATTTCACCCCCCCCCCCCCCAAAAACTAACCCCTTAAGTAAAAATTTAATTTTCAAAAATACACGGCTCTGATGAGGCCATAAATTCCTATATTATTACCAAATTTAAACTTTCTATGATAATTAGTTTCGGAGAAAATCGTGGGTGTGACAGACAGACGGACAGAGAGGCACCGAAGTCATCTTATAAGTGTTCCGTACACTAAAAAAAGAGGGCCAGCGTTTAAACTTTATGAAGATTAATAAGAAAATATCAGGACTACAGTAACCTAGAGAAACGACAAAAAAAAACCCAAAACCCCAGCAATTAATATATGAAAACTGTCACGTTAAATCGGAATCTAACGTTAACACTATGTGATTTAGCGAACACAATGAGTATGCTAAACGCCCAAATTTTGTGACCGCTCAGGAAAATGCCGCTAGCATTCGACAGCCCCTCACTGAGAAGTGTCGGAAGATTTGTAAACATGAATTACGCCAAGAAAAAGTAATTTCCACCAATTCTATTTATTTCAATAAAAAATGGTATTAACTCAACTATTAAGGTTGAAAAAAGCAAGGACAAAACTTAATGAGAAATGTACGATAGGAAGTTCGATCGCGATCCATTGATATTTTTTGATTCAGTTATTAATATATGTTTACGTAATTGTGTATTAAATTTTGAGTTGCGATGACTAGTAGTAAAATTATGCAAGGATATTCGCCCGTCTTTCTGCACACACAACAAAACTTTTTTCGTATAAATATTGAGTTCTACACGGAGAAAAAATGCAATTAGGCGGCTAATTGATGAAAGTTCCTTCATTTCAAAAAAAATTGATATCCGGTAATAAAAAAATAAACAGGGCAATGGAAAATTATCAGATATGTGTTTCAATATGAAATTGAAGGAGTGATGAGAAAACCTGTTATGAGAATCTGTAGACCTACTGGGTGGTACTAACAGTTCTCAAATAAATGTAGCATGATTGGTAAGCAAGTTCTCAAAAAAATTTTGTAATTAAAATCCTATATATTGAGGACAACTCAGAATATTGGATTTTTGAATTTTGGCATATTTTTAAAGTATACATCTCGAGAATATCCACGAAATTTCAGAACGATCCGATCATGAAGTTACAAGATTATACAGGTAGTAAGCGCAAGGTACGCAGCAAGCCGCAGCTGCACGACTCACTAGCCGGATCGGGAGCAGATTACGTGAGTGTAAGAAGAATAAAGGGCTTGGAGTAAAGAGAAAAAGTAACAGCAAAGATGAATGATAAATTGACGGTTTACTGCGGTTTAACTATACGTAGGCACTCTGATTCTGTGGAAAATATATAAAAAAAGCAATTTGGGCCACATTTCATCACTATAGTTCAACCGATAGAGAGCTAAAACATATGAGCCTGGAAGTGAGACGACAAGAAGAAAAAAAAAGGCTTAAAAATGTTGTAAACATTATAAGCTACTGCCGCCAGATGTATTGAAGCCCATTTACACCAATCTCTCCAAAGATGAATTACTCGAGAAGTGCAATGGTGGCTTCACGCAAAATAATAATGCAAGCTTCAACAAGCTTGTGTGGAAAATGAGCCAGAAACATCTTCCAGACGTAGCAATTCCCATTGGACTCGCGACTTATATAGCAGTGTGTACCCTCAACGAAGGTAATACTACTCTCCTAAAGATTATGGAGGCATTAGAAGTCAGCTGTGGTCCAAATTTCCATGAATATATCACGAATCAGGAGTGCCGCTCGCAATCGAACACAAGGAAGGGAAGGATGCGTCGCAGGCAAGGCCAGATGGACCTTTTAGAGGCAGCTTCGGCAGCAGAAGGTCTCCTATATGGGCCTGGAATTAACGATTCCATGTGAAGTGAAAAAAAAATTGCATACATAGATTTGAACTTGAAATTTTAAATGCGTTTTTCTCGAAAACGCGTTTTTCAAAAAGTATTTTACAGAACGGCTTCACATTTTTAGGGCTTATTCTACACATGGAGAACTGCTGAATGAGCGAAGGATTTTTTTTCGATGAAAACTAGCTATTTCATTAAGGAAAAAATGAGAATTTTTAAAATGGAAAAAAGTGGTTTTTCAGTACTACCACTGCTATTTTGGTAAAAATCGGAATTTCGAAAAATCCTTCGTTCATTCAGCAGATGTTGATGTTTTCTAACAGAATTATTTTTTTCGTATATTTCAGATAAGGCGTTCTCAAGTAATCGTGGTCACCGCAAACACAAACTTTTTCGAAGGATTGCTGTACCTGGACAATTTTTAAATGTATCTTAACAAAAAAATTTATATATTAAGTTCAATAGTGGTACTATGAAATCACGCTCTGTTTTCGATTAAAAACTGCATGAAAAAAAATTCTTGAATTTCGTCTATGACAACTGTATAAACCCCTTAAAACGACCTGTCACGTTCTCTTTTTTTAGTGTTCCGTACTGAACACTTATAAGGTCACTTCGGTGTCTGTCCGTCTGTCAGCCGGTTTTCTCCAAAACTATTTGACATAGAAAGTTGAAATTTGGCACTAATATAGGAATTGATGTCCTCATCAGAGCCGTGTAGTTTTGAAAGTTAAATTTTGATTAAGGGGTGAAATCGGAAGTGAAAAATTTTTTTTTACCGGGTCATCGAGTGGGGTGTCAAATGAAACCATGTAAAAACACGAGTTTAAAAATATATATGATGTAATACTTGCACATACTGTTTGTATTATTTTTAAAAAATTGTGAAAAATCGCTGTCTCCACCTTATCTCGAAAAGTACTGATCAAAAAATTTTGAAAAAATCCTGGAATATTCTCCACAGGGTGTAGATTGAACGAAAATTATCACGAGGACACTACCTTTAATAAGTTATCGGATATATATATACATATATAATAAAAACAAAAATTTCAAGGTCATCAGTTGAAAGCAAGGGAAAAAAATAGTTGAAGTCATTTGAGATGTGTTTTTGTGAAATCATTGATCATTTTATACCTCCGAAACAAAAATTTTTATTCTAAAAGCAATCAACGTATGGAACACTAATTGTGCAAGTCCGATTTGCACTTGGCCGGTTATTTTATATAAATTGACTGAACCTAGTCTAAAAAGTTGAATACAAAAAATCTTCGTGTGCTGAACATTTTTGTACCTGGAAGCACCGTTTGAATGTAGGAGTTTTAATATGTTATTAACTGGGACTTGATAAGCAATTAAATAAAGTTTGTACATCCTTAAATTTTAATTAACGACCCTAATAATACATAGTCTAATCAGTCCACGCCTAAATATTTTTCAAAAACTTTTTTTTATACGGACAATTTTGTGATATGTTCACTTTAAGGAAGTAATTCCATACACGTATATGCATAACCTTCCCCGAAATGGGTTAATATATAAATGAACGTTTTAGGACTTACTTACCAAACTAATTACTTCCTTTTAGGAGAAATATTGTCTACTGCTCATAAACTGTCAATCTGTAAAAAACAAACTACTATTACTCAATATAACTTGTAAAAACTGTATTAAAATATTTAGATTTTTCAAGTTTCAGAATCCTTTTGGCTACAAACAGCGATATTTCTATTTCCGAAAATACCTTCTACTGAAAAAGCTTATCATTTTACCACATGAGATATTTAATAACAAACCGGCAAAGTGCAAGTCGGACTCGTGCAATTAGTATTCCGTACTGTGATTGCTTTTAACATAAAAATTTTTGTTACAGAGGTATAAAATGATCAGTGACTTCGCAAAACACATCCCAAATGAATTTTCAACAAAGTTTGCTTCCGATCTTTGTTAAAAACAGATGACCTTGAAATTATATATATATATATATATATATATATATATATATATATATATATATATATATATATATATATATATACCAGACAAATTATCAAAGGTAATGCACTTATGATAATTTTCGTTCAATCTACCCTTATAGAATATTCCAGAATATTTTCAAAACTTTCGGTTCAGTACTTCTCGAGATAAGGTGGGTTGACGGGGTTTTTTGGGCATTTTTTAAATATAATAATACAAAGAAAAGAGTGCGCAAGTATGACATCACATATAAGCTTTCAATTTGACACCCCACTCGACGACCTGGTATTTTTTTTACATTTCCGATTTCATCCTCAAAACTAACCCCTTAAATCAAAATTTAACTTTCAAAACTACACGGCTCTGATTAGGCCATCAATTCCTATACTTGTACCAAATTTCAACTTTCTATGTCAAATAGTTCCGGAGAAAATCGGTTGTGACAGACACCGAAGTGATCCCCATAAGTGTTCCGTATGGAACAGTAAAAAGTGCACACAGTCTATTACACGAAAATAATTATCTTTACTTACCTACGCCACTAATTACACCTGCGATGGTTCCCAACCTGACGATTTAACCTAGGATGCTTATCTATTTTCTTCATCCATGTGACTGTTTTCTGAAAATAAAGAAGAAACAAAATATTTTTTATAAAATTCTTAAATTTAATATTTGTATATTGTTTTACTTTAAAATATACAAAAAGTTTATCGAACATAAAGATACTGTAATTGTGTCCGTGTTTATTATTACTGGAAACTAAATTGATATCTCAGTGCGAAAAAAGCATATGTAACATTTTATTTAATCAGAGGAATCGTAAATCCATTTTAAATCTAATGACATTTAAGTTTATTGTGTTATTTTTTATCAAACAATTTGTTACAATTTTGAAACTATTAACACTCCGCTGAATAAGTCTTAGTCTTTCATTTGATGGAAGATGCTTCGCCCGGATAATTTACGTTGTCCCAATCGCGGACCAAATTTTCTTTCTCTAAAGTAAGTCTTTTCGGCATGTGCTTCGAAATTCCACTTCTGAGCCAGCAAACGTATTCTTATACTGTCACATGAGCAATAGCCTTTTTTTAAGCAAAACTAACTGCCGGTAACGCAATAATAAACGACGATTCTTATACATCAGCTGTAAAATCACCCAATCCACCTTTTCCGTCGGTTGTTATATAGAGCCACAATTCCGCGAGACATCGTCGTTTTTTTACGTCGGCAGAGCACTTTACCCTATTTTCAAACACAAAAACACCACTTAACTTCGTAACGTTATAAATACGCAGCATTCATAGTGAACAAGGAAAAATGACAACTGAGAGTTTTTATATACATCTGGGTAGGTATCTTTTCGTGTTCGGATTCTTCTTACAGTTTCTAGGAAAAAAGATTCGCCTTAGACGTTCTAGTCAAACTCACTATATTATATAATTACATGATATAAAAATACATTAAATATCACATAATCTGACTGATAATGGAGTTAAAAAAGCTTATTTAAGAACGTATTGTAAACACAGTTATAATCTACTGAAATAACTGTTAAAACATTTTCTTATAGAGTAGATAAAAATCAGTATTTTTTTGAAAAACTTTACTCAAATTAATTTTCCAAAAACAAAAGACAGAAAACAAGACAGGAAACGAGTATTAGGTTAAGTTAATTCAGGTTAGTTTGGTATGTCTAAATAAATATCATGGTTTACTTACCAAATTAATTCATCAGACATAATATTGCCTCGAACTCAGAAACTACATATCTGAAAAAGATATATATTATTAGCACTCTTTATAATTTAAAGAACTGTAATAACATTGTTATCTTTTATATTTCAGAATCCTTTTGGCAACAAACAGCGATATATACTTATTTTAAAAAATATCTTCTACTTAAATAGCTCATCATGTTAATAGAACGTAGTAAACAAAAAATAACTGGTCAAGTGCAAGTTGAACTTGCGCAATTAGTGTTCCGTACGTTGATTGCTATTAAAATAAAATATTTTGTTATAGTAGTATAAAAAGATCAGTGACTTCATAAAACACACCCCAAATGAGTTTTCAACAAAGTTTGTTTCCAATCTTTACTGAAAACTCATGACCTTGAAATTGTTTTTTTTTTTTTTTTTTAAATATACCAGATAAATTATTACACTCGTGATAATTTTCGTTCAATCTACACCCCGTGGAGAATATTCCAGAATTTTTTCAACATTTTTTGATCAGTACTTTTCAAGATAAGGTGGAGGCGCAAGTCTTACATTAAATATACAATTTTTACTCTTGTTTTCGCCCCCCAAAACTAACCCCTTAAGTCAAAATTTAACTTTCAAAACTATACGGCTCTGATGAGGCCATCAATTCCTATATTATTACCAAATTTCAACTTTCTATGACAAATAGTTTCGAAGAAAATCGGGTGTGACAGACAAACAGACAGACGGACGGACGGACAGACAGACAGAGACACCTTAGTCTTATAAGTGTCCCATACGGAACACTAAAAAAACAAAATTTATTAGAATACAAGAATAATTTTTACCTTAAAAAGCTGAAAAATTCTGAATTTTATGATTGACTTTCCCATTTTGTTGTTCCATTGGCCTTATCCACATAATCATTGTCTGAGAAAAGAAAAAAAAAAGTATTTTTATAAAATTATTTAACTTAATTATTATAATAGAAAGTGTTATTTAAAATCATACAAAAAGTATGTCGAACACAGAAATTCTGTAATTGGATCCGTTTTTATAATCATGTTCAAATATTCTAAACTAAAATGGGAATTTGCTGCAAAAAAGCAAATGTAACATATTATTTAAATAAATTGAAAAACCTATTTTTACTTTTGATTAAAATGTTCAATATTTATCGTGTTAATTTTTAATGTACGAAATATCTATATGATCACGTTGGTGTGAGTCTGTCACACCCGATTTTGTCCGAAACTATTTGACAGAGAAAGTTGAAATTTGGCACTAATATAGGAATTGATGAATGGCTTCATCAGAGCCATGTAGTTTTGAAAGTTAAATTTTGACTTAAGGAGTTAGTTTTGGAGAGTGAAATTGGAAGTGACAAATATTTTTTTTACTAGGTCAACAAGTGGGGTATCAAATGAAAGCTGGTAAAAACACGAGTTCCAAAAAAATATATATATATATAATGTAATACTTGTGCGCAGTATTCTTTGTATTATTTTTAAAAAATTTCGAAAAATCGCTGTCCTCCCCTTATCTTGAAAAGTACTGATCAAAAAATTTTGAAAAAATTCTGGAATATTCTCCACGGGTGTAGATCGAACGAAAATTATCACGAGTGCATTACCTTTAATAATTTATCTGGTATATAAAAAACAAATATTTCAACGCCACCAGTTTTCAATAAAGACCGGAAAAAAAAAGCTTTTTGAAAACTCATTTGGGATGTGTTTTGTGAAGTCAATGATCATTTTATACTTCCGTATGAAAAATTTTTATTTCAAAAGCAATCAACGTACGGAACACTAATTGCGCAAGTCCAACTTGCACTTGACCGGTTATATTAAAACATTTGTTAAAACTTTGAAAGTACAACAGATTAAAGAATATTTCATTAATTCCGGTAGACAATTTATCTTTATATGGCTCAAAACCTGGTCAAGTTAGAGTTGCGCAATTGTGTGTCCTGTACCGTGATTGCCTTTAAAATAAAAAATTTTTTACGGAGGTATAAGATGATTAGTGAGTTCACAGAACACACCCCAATGAATTTTCAAAAATCAAGATCTCAGATTCAGACCCAAATTTGTTTATGATGGCTAAAAAAACTTCCAACATGAACTTCTATACCATTAGGAAAATTGTAAAATATATTTCATTAAAAAAATCTCCTCTATATTATCAAAGCCTACAGTTTTTTTTATACCAGATAAATTATCAAACGGAATGCACTTGTGATAATTTTCGCTCAATCTACAGATTTTTTAAAAATAATCCAAAAAAAGTGTGCGCAAGTATTACATCACATATATTTTTAATCTCGTGTTTTCATAAGCTCACATCCCACTCGATGACCTAGTAAAAAACTTTTTTCACTTTCTATTTCACACCCCAAATCTAACTTTCAAAACTACACGGCTCTGATTGGGCCATCAATTCCTATATTTGTGCCAAATTCCAATTGTATATGTCAAACAGTTTCAGAGAAAATCAGGTGTGGCAGACAGACACCAAAGTGATCCCATAAGTGTCCAGTATGGAACACTAAAAATGAACAGCAACTGAATTTTCAACAGATAGTCAAGTTATTTATAAAAAATACACTAAATATTATCTGAAAGATAATCGAGTTAAAAATCAAATTTAGTAACTTAGGCGTAATAAAACTAGTTAGAATCTACTAAAACAGATACTAGGGGAAAATACATACCTGCTTATCAGCATTTCATCCCATTAATTTTCCAAATACTGCTGCTAGGAAAGCAGGATAGAAGAATATACCTGAAAATAAAAAGATGCATATAAGTTTTTCATATTAAAAAAAAAAAAAAAAATTGAAAACTTTGTATTAACTTGTTTGATTTCAGATGGCCGTTCTAAGTGGCATCAAATAAGAATCAGAACAAGTCTGTGATAGAACAATCATCATTAAATAATATTTTTTTGGTGAACAATAAAAAGCAAATAGCTCTTTTACTCGATGTAATTTTGTATGCATTGAAAAAAGATACACAAACAGTATCCTAAACCCAGTTAGAGTCTACTGAAAGAGATACTAGAGAGAAATACATACCTGATTATCAGTATTTCACCTAATTCATTTTCAAAATAGTGCTGCTAGGAAAACAGGATACAAAGATATATCTGAAAATAAAAAGATAAGAATAAGTTTTTCATGTTCAAAAAAAAAATTAAACTTTGTATTAACTTGTTTGATTTCAGATGGCCGTTCTAAGTGGCATCAAATAAGGGTCAGAACAGGTCTGTGATAGAACAATCATCATTAAATAATATTTTTTTGGTGAACGATAAAAAGCAAATAGCTCTTTTACTCGATGTAATTTTGTATGCATTGAAAAAAGATACACAAACAGTATCCTAAACCCAGTTAGAGTCTACTGAAAGAGATACTAGAGAGAAATACATACCTGATTATCAGCATTTCACCTAATTCACTTTAAAAATAGTGTTGCTAGGAAACAGGATACAAGGATATATCTGAAAATAAAAAGATAAGAATAAGTTTTTCATGTTTAAAAAAAAATTAAACTTTGTATTAACTTGTTTGATTTCAGATGGCCGTTCTAAGTGGCATCAAATAAGGGTCAGAACAGGTCTGTGATAGAACAATCATCATTAAATTGTTGGACGAAAAATAAAAAATAAATAGCTCTTGTTTTTTTGTAAGTATTAAAAAAATAAACATTATCCTAAAAGAACTTACCTATTTTTTGTTCTCATTGTGAATTTTAATAGTATTGCCAATTTCATGTTTTCTTCATGTTCAACCACCTCTCATTTATAGGCCTGAAAAAGAAACCGAAAATAACAAAATGTATGATAAATAAAAAAAAAAAACTATTAAGAATAAATGTATTCACTTTCAGGCCTGTTGAGCTTATTTACAACTGTCATAGGTGTTCCAGTGTAAGAAAAATGTGTCATCATGAACAAATTATTGCATATAAGTATTTTTTGCTTCTGTTAAGTAAAATATACAAGACAATCTGTAAAAAATCTAATATCAGCTTCACTTAAAACAAGAAAAACCGGCCAATTGCAAGTCGGACTTGCGCAATTAGTATTCCGTACGGTGATTGCTTTTAAAATAAAAAAATTGTTTTACCCTAAATGAGTTTTCAACAAAGTTTGTTTCCGATCTTTGTTGAAAACTGATGACATATTTTTTTTTTTTTGTTTATATATATATATATATATATATATATATATATATATATATATATATATATATATATATAATTATCAGAGAGAATGCACTCGTGATAATTTTCCTTCAATCTACACCGTGTGGAGAATATTTAGGAATTTTTTCAAAATTTTTTGGTCAGTACTTTTCGAGATAAGGGGGGACAAAGCGATTATTTGCAATTTTTTAAAAATAATTCAAAGAAAAATGTGCGCAAGTATGACATCATATATTTTTGAATTTGTGTTTTTACAAGCTTTCATTCGACATCCCACTTAATGACCAGATAAAAAAAATTTTTACTTTTGATTTCACTCTCTAAAACTAACCCCTTAAGTCAAAATCTAACTTTCAAAACTATACAGCTCTAAATGGGGGCCATCAATTCCTATATTAGTGCCAAATTTCAACTTTCTATGTCAAATAATTTCGGAGAAAATCGAGTGTGACAGACGGACAGACACCAAAGTGATCTTATAAGTGTTCCGTACGGAACAGAAATATTTATGTAAGTTACTATTTATGAAAAATTCTCATAATTCTTACAAATATAACTAATAAACTAACTTAATTTTTTTACATACCTGAGTGTTCTCTATCATTTTATAGATTGTCCTAATGACTTATGCTTTGGACAGTCCTCTTTTTAGACCAGTTCCTGAAATAATTAGACAAACTATTAATTTCAGATCTAGGATATTCATTCGTCTTCATATATTATACAAAGTGTTTTTAAGTTGGTTCTTTTTTAACCGGTTTTAGTAAGCATTAAAATAAATCACTAGGCGAAATAAAGCCTATATGAGGGGTTCCAAAAATCATTTTAATCCCAAATTTTAACTCAGACCGGCCGGAGAAAGTTTAATTCCCCCATTGGGCCATATGGTGCCCACCGACGAATCGTAGATTAATTGATTGGTCTTTGAGGAGTACATCGACGGAAAAACATATCTGCAGCAATCGCTGTATGCTCTTAATTATATAGGAGATTAAAAAATAAAATTTTGTCCTATTCAATTCAACTTCGAAAATTTTAGTTTTATCAATAGGTGTTCTATGACTAAGTTTCACATATCCTGTATATCAGAATTTAACTGTAATATAGTTGCTTCGCTTATTCAAAAAGAACACATTTCAGCCTAGAATACGCACAGGCACTTACCAAGCCCACCGCAGTTACCACAATGAGGTATTCCTTAGAAATGAAAAAAAAAAAAAAGAATTCTTGTTACGAAACATCAGCACGTCATTTAATCTTTGACTTTTATATTCAGCAAAATGACATAAATGCCTTAAATTATGCTTATACTGACATTGTATTAATACAAATTTTAACTTGAGGTCGTGGTACAAATTCTATAGTTTCCGACACATAGTTCTTATATTGAAAAAAAACCGGCCAAGTGCAAGTCGGACTTGCGCAATTAGTGTTCCGTACGTCGATTGCTTTTGAAATAAAAATTTTTGTTACGGAGGTATAAAATAATCAATGACTTTACAAAACACATCCCAAGCGAATTCTCAACAAAGTTTGATTTCAATCTTGGTTGAAAACTGATGACCTTGAAATTTTTGTGTTTTTTTATATACCAGATAAATTATTAAAGATAATGCACGCGTGATAATTTTCGTTCAATCTACACCTTGTGGAGAATATTCCAGGTTTTTTCCAAATTTTTTGATCAGTACTTTTCGAGATAAGGGGGGACCAGCGATTTTTCGGAATTTATTAAAGATAATACAAAGAAAAGTGGGTGCAAGTATTACATTATATATATTTTTAAACTCGTGTTTTTACACGCTTTCATTTGACACCCCACTCGATGACCTCGCAATTTTTTTTTTCACTTCCGCTTTCACCCACCAAAACTAACCCCTTAAGTCAAAATTTAACTTTCAAAACTACATGGCTCTGATGAGACCATCAATTCCTATATTATTACGAAATTTCAACTTTCTATGACAAAACTAACCCCTTAAGTCAAAATTAACTTTCAAAACTACACGGCTTTGACGGGGTCATCAATTCCTATATTAGTGCCAAATTTCAACTTTTTGTGTCAAATAGTTCCAGAGAAAATCGGGTGACAAACGGAGAGATACCGAAGTGATCTTATAAGTGTTCCGTATGGAACACTAAGAAGAATCATAAAGGAATGGTTCAGAGAATGTCAGAGTCAAAGATGTATTAAAATAGATACGCATATTAAAATTTTATCGACCCGAACTTTTCAATAAAAGATTTTTGAAGAAAAGGTTTATTTTAGTGAAAATGGTAACCTGTTAAAAAGAATTTCCAACTTAGAAAAACACCCCGTAGACCTTGGTTTTTATCGTTTTTCTTCTTGTTTTCATACTAAACTTTCTACTTAAACCACAAAAATTTAAAAGGTTTAGCTCCTTTAAATAATTATCTTCATACATTTTAGAAATTGTCTCTAAACTTCCTTTGGTAGTCTCAGATCGGACAACCGAGCTACCATACACAAGAGAAGACATTGCTGTTCCCACTACGAGCACACCTTTTCCACTCTAAGATGCGAAAATGGCCGGCTTAAAGGTGTGGGGTGACGATTAGCTATTGATATAACTTTACCTACCTTTTTAGTAAACGGAATCTAATGTCTCCTAAGTGAGAATCCATACAATGTTGAAACATAAGCACAGCGTACCCAGATATGGAAATTTTAAAACTGAATGGTTGAGTGAATTAAAAAAAATACAAATATTAATGATTTTCAGTTTCTTTAAATCACTGCTTTCTAAAGGCAGAAACTTTTTTGCATCTTTTTAAATTTAACCAACCATAAGATTTGAAATTTGACATGTCTTTTTACAGCCTCAGTAGTTATCACTTTTTGGTCTAAAGTCCCATCATAATAAAAAAACCTAAAAAAGGGATAAAAATTAAGTTATTTGTTTTATTGAAACAAAGACTTTTTGTTACGAGTATAACATTATAAGGAGTATAACATTTCTTAATACCAATACACTTTTAATATATGATCGGGGATGGTAAAACAATAAACGGTATGTATGCTGTGAGTCTAAAAAAATTCGCCGACTTTTCAGGTAAATTTTTCCAGACAAACCAAATAACGATAATTAAAAAAAAAGGCAAAGAGCAAGTCGGACTTATACAATTAGCATTCCGTACCGTGATGGCTGAAGTATTCTATAAAATTCAGTCACATATGCATCTTCAATATTAGAATTACCAAGAATATATAAAAAGCGAGACATCTTTGTAGTAAAAGTTTAAAACAAATATTGATTACTTAAATATTTGTTTAATTACAAACAAATAAAACAAAATTATTTTGTCTTGGTACCTATCTGTTAAGGCAGTAATGTACTGAAAAGTACATGGGTATATTACTGATTACACTGAATATGTACTATTATTACGTCGCTCTTAAATTCATAACTTCCCACGAAGTCTGAAACCTGCTAAATTATTACACGTAATGCACTCGTGATAATTTTCGCGCAATCTACACTTTATGAAAAATATCTCAGAAATTTTTTGAACAGTACTTTTCAAGATAGAGGGGGCAGCGATTTTTTGACCATTTTTTTTGAAGTAATATAAAGAAAGGTTTGTACCAGTATTAAATATATTTTTAAACTCGTATTTTCACAAGCTTTCATTTGATACCCCACTCGATGACCTTAGAAAAAAAAAAAAATTTCACTTCCCCCACAAGTTAACCCCTTAAGTCAAAATTTAACTTTCAAAACAACGGCTCTAATTTGACGATCAAATCCTATATCTGTGCCAAATTTCAACTTTTTACGTCAAATAGTGTCGGAGAAAATCGGATGTGACAAGACAGATGGACACTAAAAACTCAAACTTGTATATGACTAAGAGAAATAGAATGAATTGGAAAAAATGAATATTCAAATATAGAAATTTTAAGAGATTTTTTTAACTAAAACTGTGTTTGCCCAAAGGCCAAGTTTTATTATCTGCTTGCTACTTTTAACGATTAGATAAATTCACTACCCAACTCAAATTAGCAACCAAATACAAAAACGAGTCTAATTACAAAAGTACAGTAAATTACATATATTATTACACAGAAATAAAAACAACTTACCACAATTATTTCAAAGACTACAATTCTCTAAGTAAAGAAATAGTCAAAATTTTTGTAATCTGCAAAGAAAAAAAGAAACAATTAAATACTATGAAAATGCAACTAGCACGATATTTTAAAAAACTTTAGCAATTTCAGACCTGTTGAGCTTTTACATCCATCATAGGTTTATGGTGTAAAAAATGTCATCCTTACATAATTATAAAAAATTCTATACTGAATATATTTCTATGTAAAAAAAACGCCGGCCAAGTACAAATAAAACTTGCGCAATTAGTGTTCTGTATAGTCATTGCCTCCAAACTAAAAATGTTTGTTATGGGGGTTTAAAATGATCAAGGACTTCACAAAACACACTTCAAATGAAGTTTTAACAAAGTTTGTTTCCGATCTTTATTGAAAATTGTTGGCTTTTTGTTTTTTTTTTTTTTATATACCAGATAAATTATCAAAGGTAATTCACGCGTGATAATTTTCGTACAATCTACACCCTGTGGAGAATATCCAGAATTTTTTGACCAGTCCTTTAAATTAAAAAATTAACTTTTTTTTACTTCCGATTTTACCCCCCAAAACTAAGTCTCGTAAGCCAAAATTTAAATTTCAAAATTACACGCCTCTGATGGAGCCATCAATTCCTAGCTTAGTGAAAACTTCAACTTGTTGAATAGTTTCGAAGAACACCGGGTGGGACAGACGGACGGACAGACACCGAAGTGATCTTATAAGTGTTCCGTACGGAACACTAAAAATCATAAATTAGTTTGAAGATTGAACTATTATTTTGTAATAGTAGTTACATTGGGTCCCTTATCAAGAGAAAGTATCGTTTTCATGCGTTTCTAGCATGAATACACGTTCGGAGTCCCTCGAAAACAAAAATATATTTCCCGATTTCAGTCAGCCTATCAGTCGGCCTGCCTATTTGTTGACATGAAACTTTAACACCAAATACATTTATCTTAAAATCACGTCATTTTTCATAGTTTTCAGTAAGTTCTGTTACAGACTAGCCGACGAGCTATGAAATGGAGAGAAACATGGCATGTCCTATCATAGGACAGCAAGAACAGGTCCATTATTCTTGCACCTTCCGTACTAGTAATGCAAAAACCTACATTCAACAGTTCTTATATTATTAAAGATTATTATCATTTAAAAAAAAAACAATAACAGGTTTAATGTTACAATCTTAATGTAAAAATAAGCAAAACTTATAATTAACCTTACCTTTAAAAACAAGGTGATCCAAGCTTCTTTCATCAATAAAGCTAAAAATCCCTCACAAGCATTTAAAGAAAAAAAATAATAACCCTTTATCAGTTGCAATGAAAAAAAAACCTAATTTTTTATTTTTGAATAAAAATCGTAAGAAAAATAAAAATTAATTTTTATTACACAAAATGAGTAAACAAATAAAATGCTTATAACTTAGTCAGTACTTAACAAAGATTTAAAATCCAATTGATTTGCGTGGCTAACAATATAATATAGTAATATCGGTCAATTTAATTTAAAAAAGAAAAAACAACTTTTGTGGTAGAATTTACTTTGCATTTGTTATAGATTAAATACAATTATACTGGAAATTAGAAAGACTGACGCAAACATATACAAAAATATGTCGTTTAAAGAAGTAGCTTTAATTTAAACCCTGCCAAATTATTTAATAAAACTATATAATTTATGTATTGAAAAATTTAATTATAAATCTTAAATAATTGATATTATTTTCTGTACATAAGAACCTAAAGACCCCTTGTTTATAATTTGTCCAAATACTGGGTAAGATCTGGAAGACCTTCTTTAAGACCTTTTCTTTTACGTGTTTCCTGAAAGAAAAAAAACTCATTTAGAACAACTATAACCTTATTAATGTTTCTAGTTTAAGTTAAAAATTGCATCACGATATTGTTAAAATTTTGTAGAATTAATTATATTATATACTACATAAGATTTCTGGACGATACTGATTAATAAATTTCAAAAATATGTGTTATAATAACATCGAAATAAAAATAAAGACTTGATGATGTCGTATAATCAGAGAATTCCTTTAGAAATAGAAACAATTTTTAACACATTTAAAGGCACAAAGTGCTAATTTGTTTTCCAATAAGTACAAAAATCAACATAAAGTTGCGATTTTTTTAAAGCTGCATTTTTGGCAGACAAAAACGCGATAATATAATTACTCGTCTCCCAAAGACTATAACTTAAGCCAACTGAAATAAGGCTGTGTCTGTGAAAACATATTTAGCATATTTTTAATACTAGTTAGTTTTGAGAAAACTGCTTTAATATTTACTGCCCAATTTAAATGATATATACTGACTGAGCCCATAGAACATTCATGAAGAATTACTAGAGGCTACGCTGTCGTCATTTAGACATACAAAGTATATATCGCCGTTCTAGCACAATATGCCAGTGGGGTACAATTAGTATCTCTGGCTGATGTGATCCTTAAAATGAAAGTATACTGCCCTCGATAGGCAACCGCTCAGCTCACACCGGCAGAGGAATTCCCGGTAATGTCAAGACATATTGTGGGACAACACACGCATATAAAATTAATAATATATATATATATATATATATATATATATATATATATATATATATATATATATATATATATATATATATATATATATATATATATTATAGATAATAATTACTGGTAACCGGAAGAGGGTATATACCAGAAATATTAATTACAGTCGGTCAAGCAAGAACGTGTCGCGCAGAGTTCATTAAAAAATGTGTTTATTTAAAAGCTTTTTACATCATTTGAGAGTAAAGTATTGCCAGTAAGATGCTAATGATTCAGTAGTTCGTCCAGTCCCCATCAGCATCAATGATCGCCTGGCATCTTCAGGGCATACTTTCGTACGAGATTTTCCACATATTCCTGTGTCAGCTGCTTCACAGTGTCCTTTTTACTACGAAGCTTCTGCTTGGCGTATGACCACACGTTCTCGATTGGGTTTGCATTGGACTGGAAGGGCCAATCTAGTGTAAGGATAGCGGATTCCCCTTTTCACTAGCTACACGTTTTAGTCCGATGTTTGGGGTGGTTATCCTCTCGAAGAATTCACTATTCATTTTTATCGACAAAGTACCGTTTGGCAGTCGGTACTAATGCCTCCTAAATCTAGAGCATTTTTCAGCATTCAAATTGTAGGTAAAAATGAAGAGTCTCCCGAAACCTCTTTCCAAAAGTCCAAACATGGGTCTTCAAAGGGTGTTTCACGGTGGGCTGAATGAATCGGTTAGTGGAAACTGACCAAGCTTGCAGGGTGATAACAAAACCCTAAAATGAAGCTTCATCAGAAATTTTAGTGTTCCAGTCTCAATTTGTTTTCCTCTGCCCACGCAAGTTGTTTCTCTCTGTTTTTTGCTCGGCAATGGTTTTCTTGATTGTAAAACGCCCTTTTAAATCGTCAGCCCGAAGACGAGTGAGAGCCGTTTTACACGATATATTCAAACTTTTCTGCTTTAGTTCTGCGCACCTTGGCGCAAAATTAATTGAAGATTTTGGGGAAACATGTTAATCATTTTTTCGCCACTGTCCACTTTTCCTCTAGAACCACTTTCTGGCAGATCATCAATATTTTTTAACTGAGAGTATCGTTTCACTCACATGCTACCGAATGCCCATATATTTAGCAGCCACGATAGGCGCCATTTTCGGACCTTCTGGATGATTATATAGGAATACATCCTCGAAACGTGACGAGTCTGCACCACTCAGGTTCGATAATGTACCATTTAACTATACATAAAATTAGAAATGAATCTCTTTCCACAAAGTATTGTTTGCAGGGGTGCTAACAGTAACTTCAAAAAAAAAAAAAAAAAAATTTCTTTTACCGATTACGAGTTCTTACTTGACTGACTGTATTTATTCTACTGTCATTGCATTCGGGCATTGTCATATAGTTTTGAAAACAAATAGGATCTTCTGCGCTTGCGATTTTCTCATTTTGATTTAATTAAAAATACATAGAATAAGGCGCTGGATTTGAAACTATGTTATGAGTAGATGATGATGATGTTTGTGGGATTGGGCGCGTCGACATCTTAGGTCATTTGGCGCCCTAATGTTATGGATATATAAACTACTTGAAAAATATTGACAAATTTTTATGAACTATTGGAGAATAAAAAATTGGTAATCAGGTTTGAAATTGCTACTATTTAGCCCAATTTGATCACTATAAAAGTTTAAATAGGGAATATTTGTTGAAATGCAATGCTCTATATCATATTAACCTTGTAAGTCCCCCTATTCTGGCTAAAAAGTCGATTCCCTTTAAAACCGAAACTAAAAGACTACTTATTTACCATTGCTGGCGAACACTGGATAGATTAACAACTACACAGCATTGTCTAAGCATGGAAACGATTATTATTGTAAAAAACTGGCCAAGTGAAAGTCGGAGTTGTACAATTAGTGTTCCGTATGTCGATTGCTTTTAAAATAACATTTGTTACTGAGGTATAAAATTATCAATGACGTCACAAAATATACCCCAACTCAGTTTTCACCAGTTTGTTTCCGATCTTTATTGAAAACTGATGACCTTAACATTTTTGTTTTTATATATACCAGATAAATTATCAAAGATAATACACTCGTGATAGTTTTCATTCAATCTACACCTTAAAGAGAATATTCCAGAATTTTTGTAATTAGTACTTTTAAAGACAGAAAGGAGACAGCGTTTTTTGGCAATTTTTTAAAAATAATATAAAGAAAAGCTTGCGCAAGTATTACAGCATATATATTTTTGGACTCGCGTTTTCACAAGCTTTCATTTGACACCCCACTCGATGACCTGGTAATAAAATTTTCACTTCTGATTTCACCCCTTAAATCAAAATTTAACTTTCAAAATCACATAGCTTTGACGGTGCAATCAATTCTTCTTAGTGCCAAATCAAACCAAAATAAGTCAGTTTCAGAGAAAATCGGGTATAACAGACGGACAGATACCGATCAAAATCCCACAGACCTGTACGGAATACTAACAAAAAAATTAACAACATTCTGTACCAAACTAATAGACATTTCTTTAAATTATTAGATCATAATAGATCTAAGGAAGAATTTTCACGTCATCAGGCTCAAAGATATTACAACAATATGAAATTAAAATCGGCATCTTAGAAGGATGTAACATACCTGTACAACTTTGAATGGTCTTGTATCAGTTTCCAATGGGTCACCAGGAAGGACTTGCCAATGATCAAATACACATTGTGGGAAGGCCTGCCCTCCCGTGTTAGACCTATAAGTTGAAAAAATATAAAATTATATTTATTTATTGAAACTAAAGGAAATAAATTTCTTACCTAAGATCGGCAGTGAAACCGAACGATTCATTTACAGGTAAGTAAGCCTTAACAACGAACATAGGTGTACCGGCCACCTGCATTTCTTCAAATACGTGCCCACGTCTTCTGTTTAATACACCATAGATACCACCGACAGCAACTTCAGGACACTGTAAATCAAATATATTAAAATAAATCAAAGTAATAAACTGTTTTGTTAAATTAGTGATTCAAAAATTTATAACAGGTCAAGTTTAAATCAATCTAACGCAATGCGACTGGTAAATGGGGATAAGAAAATTGGTTATTGTTGGCTCTTGGGATGCTCAGTGCTGGACAAACAGATCAAAGGGATCCCTTTTGCTAACCCTAAAAAACTTTCCCTCAACGACTTTAACCACCACGATTGTTGTGAAACCTCCCGAAACTGACTATAAATGTCACCCCATGCCAGCCTTGGCTTTTTGAAGATCTTTTACCCGAGTTTTTCCAACACTCAACATGTGCAAATAAAATGAAATGGCGTCTCCTCATCCTCCAAACGCCCCGGACATGTCTGATGGTTTTGCATCCCCAGTAATGCTAAATGTGTTTTTAATCTACAATATGGTAAGAATCCCCACAAAGAAGTTCAAAACATATCTGTTTCTATAGAGTCCTTGAGCTGCCTGCATCCTAGGCTACGATATCATCGGCGCCTTGAGCACCGATCGACCCATTCCCTTTAGCTTCTATCTGTCTCCTGGATATACCTGAATATTATATTATAGAGATGGAAAATATCATACCTGAATTTCACATTGATATACGGGTTCCATAAGTCTAGGCGCGGCAGTAAGGAGACAAGCATACAGGCAACGGCGAGTGGTTGGGATGATTTGACCACCACCACGGTGGATAGCGTCAGCATGTAATGTGACATCATAAATGTTGAATCTAACACCACGGCAATTTTCTTCTGAAAGGACACCCTCTTTAGTTGCCCATTGGAAACCTAGTTTAAAGAATGAAACCTTTAATATATACAGAATTTTCTATTACTTATACAAATAAATAAATAAAAACTAAAAAAAAAAAAACAAAAAACAACTTTGTTTGGAAAGGCATTTTCGGTTCTGTCATTCCTTTTCTGAGAACTAAGGAAATTGAACCAGATTAATCGAGAGCAGAGGTGTGTTACGAGATTAAACGTTTGTGGATCAAGATATCCGATTTCAATAATTTACTGTTTAATGTGTGAAATTACAGATTTTGAATCTATTACCAACAGTCCATATGGGTATACTATATACCTAAATACTTTAAAAACATTCTTGATATTGAATGTTGTTCAGGCTTCATTACAATTGTTGACTACAAAGTCTTGAGTAATAATATGAGTCCTTGTAACTAAGGGAAAACACCATTTTACACAACACTGTAAACAAAAGAACGCGGGGATAATGTTTATAGCAATGAGAATTTGGCGGGATTAAGAGCATCAATCAAAATAGAGAATTAATCCCACCAAATTATATGGCCTATTTTGATTCGTAATGTTAATCACTCCAAATTCTCGTTACTATAAACATCATCTCCGCGCTCTTTTGTTTACAATCTTAAATTTAATTTTTTTAACTACAAACACCCATTGTTTGCCATTAGTACAGCCTGATTTTAGCTAAAGTATCTAAAAAAACCAGATAGAAAATTTTTCATTATATCACTTTGGAACTAATCAAGTGTAAACGAAAAAAGTTTAAAAAATAACATAAGAAATTTTCTCGACTCCAACTTTAAGCATCATTTACTTCAATTAAGTTTTAAAATAAAAAACTGGTCAAGTGCAAGTTGAACTTGTGAAATTGGTGTTCCGTACGTTGATTGCTTTTAAAATAAAAAATTTTGTTACGGAGGTATAAAATGATCAGTGACTTCACAAAACACACTCCAAATGAGTTTTCAACAAAGTTTGTTTCCAATCTTTACTGCAAACTGATGACCTTGAAATTTTTGTTTTTTTTTTTATACCAGATAAATTATTAAAGGTAATTCACTCGTGATAATTTTCGTTCAATCTACACTCCATGGAGCATATTCCAGAATTTTTTAAAAATCTTTTGACAAGTATTTTTTGAGATAAGGCCGAGGACAGCGATTTTTCAAAAATAATACAAAGAAAAGTGCGCGCACGTATTACATTATATATATGTTAGCTGTCAGCATTTTCTGTATGGAAAAACCCCCATTCCAGGCCTGGTTGAAGAAAATTAGGATAGGCCGAACTATGCAATATGAGAAGGAGAATATTAATTATTGATAATTGGTTTCAGGCAGACTGACTTGTTTACATTATGTAGATTAAACTATACTTAAGTTACTGTTATTGATATGTCTCAAATCACCAAACCCTCGAGTTTGTTTTATGTGACAGGTAAGCCATATCTGTCACACATTATAAAAAGTGTTTATGCAACCCTAATGAGATTTAGGTAACAGGTATATTTTGGTACACACTATGAATTATATTTTAGAGAGCCGAAGTAGTCAGCCAGCTTTGTTAGATGTCCGATTGCAATTGTTAATAAAAGTTATTGTTGTTGAAATTGCCCCAAAAGTGTTTAAATTAATTTTTTTAAAAAATAAAAGCTAACATATATTTTTTACTCGTTTTCATTTGACACCACACTCGATGACCTAGTAAAAAAAAATTTTTTTTTACTTCCGATTTCACGCCCCAAAACTAACACCTTGAGTCAAAATTTAATTTTAAAAACTACATGACTCTGATGAGGTCATCAATTCCTATATTATTACCAAATTTCAACTTTCTATGACAAATAGTTTCGAAGAAAATCGGGTGTGAAAGACAGACGGACAGACACCGAAGTCATCTTATAAGTGTTCTGTATGGAACATTAAAAAGAATAGAATTTTTATAAACATTTTAAAATTTTATATCAGCTTTAACTTAATATAAGAGAAAAGTTTAAGCGTGATAAACAATTATAGTCAATAGAATTGTAAAACTTTACTAAACACCTTTTTTTCTATGCATGAGAGTCAAATCTTCCAAGCCATGAATAACTGAAAAGCTAGCAAAAAAGGTTATATTTCACTGTCGCCTCATTGTCTAGGTAAACATGACACAAAAAAAGATTACCTTTACGAAAATAAGGCAATTATTTTCCACACACATGAACGTTTCAATAATGATAGTTATGCATTATGAAACTGCCTGAGTGTGGCGATACTCAATTTATACATTTCTTTAAATTTTTTTTTCCATAAAATATTGTAGTTTAAGTAGTCATCGCAAAAATAGTAAAAAATTTTCTTTACAGACGCGGAGAACAAAGCGCGAGATATAACGAGAGACCGTCCGATCGTATCAAACTTTTCCTCCAGACTAGGCTATAACGTGGGTAAAAACATAATGGTCAACAGAATGATTTCACACGATGAATATTCGCCAACTGGCCTTAACTTTGACTGCACTGCTCAAGTATTTAAAAATGGACTTAATTTCTTTGTTAAAAATACAATTATATTTGTCGTTAGTATATGTATTCCATTAAATTGTAATAAATCAAAATATAATTTTTCTAATTGATATCTTTTAGCCAAATAATCTCTTCATTCCTTCAAAATAACCAAAGTAACCTAGCCATGTAATATATCTATTAAAGAGCAACCTCAGAGGGCTTGAGAGTTAGTTTAGAGGGGGTGGGGGGCGAACAACAATCACCTCAAATTGAACAAGAGGGCGACCTGAAATTTTGACCTGTGGACTAACCGTCTGCCTAGTTGTTCATTCTGTGGGGCCAGTCGAATAAAAGCCTTTAATGTTGATTTTGCGGCCTCCGTGCCTTGAAATGACCAAAATGCTACATCTAAAAATAGACTCTGATTTAACTACTTGAATTAAGTACCATAACATTTGTCGACACTAAAAAAGTCAAGCTCCCCAAAGGCAGACGCCACCCGAGACCGGACCCAGCTTTAGGGCGCAAAAAAACATCGATCCAAAAAAGGACTGTCATTTAACCATATAAAACAAACAAATTTAGTTTGTTCTTGATAACATAAAAAGGAACCTGCCAAAGGCAGACGCCGCCAATACTGGAGGACGAAGCTGGGCCCGCTTTTTCCAGCCAAAAACGGTCGTTTTTCGAGTTTCTTGAAGCATTTTGGGCCTTATCTTGGCATTCCAGGCTACGGGAGCCGCAAAATCAACGTTAAAGGCTTTTATTCGACTCGCCCGGTAAAATAAACAACTAGGCAGATGCTTAGTTAACAGCTCAAAATTTCGGGTTGCCCTCTTGGTCTAGGACTATTATGTTGATTTATTGGACCGAACAACGCGTTGTTTCACTAAAATAATGCACCACCTGTGACAAGTCCATAAAATTGATGGCGGGACTAGACCAATTGGGCTATGAATTGCTTCCTCATCGACCATATTCACCAGATCTGGCCCCCAGCGATTATTATTTCTCTCAAAATTTGAAAAGATAGCTCAAGGGAAAGAGATTCGTCTTAAAGTGGGTATCCAAACGTTGGAAAATCGCTGGAATACGTGTATAGCTCTTGAAGGAAACTATGTTCAAGAATAAAATCGATTTTTGGCAAAAACATTTTTTTTTCTTCAGAAGTCTCGGGGGATTTTTCACCCCATGTAATACCTACATCTATGTATAACATATTTTTACAGTAATTCTTTTGAAGATATGAAAAAACTTTTGCGCCAGCTTTTACTAAATCTAAACTTTGACAAAAACTAATTATAACTTACCTGCTACTACTGAATCTTTAATTTCGTTCAAGTATTGTACTCCCTTGGTACAGTCTACCAAAATATTAGGTCCAGTACCGTCGGGACCGAAGCACCAGATCTTACGAGCTTCAGTAACATCATAGTCATATTTCTCACCAAGGTAACGGGCACGGGCTTTGAATTCGTCACGTGGGTTCACTTTGCCGTCATCAATGTCTTCGGCGAGGCCATCGGGCATTGGTTGGGCTTTCATGAATAATCTGGAAGTAACAAATATAATGTTATACACTCTGTCCATAAAGTCTAGCAAATAGGTCAGAGTACCTAACTATAATATAACAATATGTCCTCACCTGTTATGTTTGTTTGGCGATTTTGACAAGCACATCTGGTCAGATTCTTCACTAACGGTTTCACGGTAGGATACGACGGGATCAGATTTTTTGATGGGAATGCAAGCGTGATCGTCTTCCAAGTCCTTAAGACAGATTTCCAAGTGAAGTTCACCGGCACCGGCGATAATGTGTTCGCCTGATTCTTCAATGATACATTGGACCATAGGATCGGATTTGGCCAAACGTTTCAAACCTACAAAAAAAGGATAATGTTTTTTAATGCTGTAGAGGTCAAATTGGGGGATAATTATTTTATCATGAAATACTGACATTATCAGTTATTACCGTTCATTCACAGTTTTCAGACTGGGGCGGTAATAAAAATCATCATTAAAATTATATGCCTAACCATATAATATACAACACTGTCCAAAAGTTTTGAATCAGCGACTATTTTACATTGGAAAATAAACCTATTGTAATAATTTCAAAACAAATTACTTGCAATAACTCTTTTGATTAACTCAGCTACATGATGTATCAAATCAAATCAAATAAAGCTTTATTGTAAAAAAAAGAGATTGTTCCTTTGTCTACAAAGCTATCTAATCTAACCTAATAACATGGAGTATGAGTTAGTCATAAGTTAAATAGCAGAAACAATACAATGTCACTACATCAATCAAAATATCAGTCAATATGAAAACAATGCAGAAACGAGAAGATGCCAATAACATAATTCAGAAAAAGACATATACACCTACACGCCATACACACACTCAGCAATCAAAGAGTGTCATCAAAAAACTCCATAACTGAATAGTAGGCCTTCTCAATCAAGAGCTTCTGAACTTCCCTCCTAAACCGGTTATTATTTAAAATTTTCCTGACGTTCAAAGGCAAGTGGTTAAATATTTTCTTACGCATATGTATTATAGTCCCTTATTAAAGCTGAAGAGGGAATGGGTAGTGAGGCCACATAAGATAAACGCGTCACGGCGCACAAGAAGCCCCTATCTCTCCCTCAAACTTATTATGTATAAGGCAGGCTGTTTCAATAATAAATATACAAGGCAACGTCAGAATTCTCTTAGTAATAAACACATTGCTACAGGATTGCCGAGAACTTAATTGGAACATATAACGCAGTGCTCGCTTTTGTAGCATAAACCCCTTATTCAGTAATTGGTTAGAGCAGGAACTCCAGAAACATACCTCATACCGGAGGTGCGATTCAATCAGAGTAAAGTATACAATTCTCGCGATAGAAACATCCAATTCCCGAGACAGTACTCTCAAGGCAAAACATCCCTTGGCAATCCTTTTACAAAGCTGCAAAATGTGAGTAGAAAATCTCAATTTCGTGTCTATAAACAAACCCAAAAATTTGTTATAAGTCAAGCCTTCAATAATTTGCGAATCAAGTGATATATCGTTCAATTGACATTTAAACAAAACAATGTTAGTTTTAGAAATATTCAGGGTTAAATAATTTGAGTGAAACCAATCTATGATTTTCACTATTTCCCCACTGATGTGACATTCCAACTGTACCACGTCTCTATTGTGCCACATCACTGTTGTGTCATCGGCAAACATCGTAAATACCCCTCTAACATTAAGTTTTGAAAGGTCATTATTATAAAGTAGAAATAACAGTATGTAATTACAGTACATTTTTATGCATTTCTTAGAATTTTTATTTTTATCAACTCTTGACTGCGTACTTGTTGCATTATCATTGTATAATCTGATTTGAAAAAGGGTTGTTCACTTACAATCGATAAAAATTTAATAAATAGCTTTGCATTTAGTTAATTCTTAGCAGTTGTAGTAGCAATCAAAAGAGAGAGTTGCGATTTCTGAATTTATCGTGCGATCGTTTAGTGTCCAACTTTGTTCTTCAAATGGTGCCAAGAGTAGCAGAGTGTTGAATAGTGAAGTGTTAGGTAACTATTAGGTAATGTATCATTTCTGTTGATATGCCGTTATGACTTAGATTATTTTAGGAAGTTAGCAAAACAAGCAATCAAATGGAAATTGGAGAAATAAAAAAAAAATTACAAAATCAGTGCTGATGAACAAATTAACACTGTTCAATTTTTTCTTAAAATTATGAGTTTAGTATTATTTTTTTAAACAAATAAGTTCAAAATTGGACCACACATGTATTTAAATATGCAAATGTAAGAATAATACAACTTAAAAAATATCCTATATATGTATAACCAATGTATTGCTAATTAATGTGTCGGTTATTTTACATTTCTTATAACGATATGATGATCATTTCATATTGACAAAACTCTCATTATTATATATATAACATTAATGTAAAGGTACCAACCTACCTTCTACAAGCTTAGGCAAATCAGCAGGGTTCTTGGGTTCAACAGCTACACGTACAACGGGAGACACGCTGAACTTCATGACCTTCAAGTTATGAGCGTCTTTGAAAGTGGTAATGGTACCGGTCTTGACCAAGAATTGATCTACACCAACCAAACCGCAAATATTACCAGATGGTACGTCCTCGATGGCTTCAACATAACGACCCATCATAAGAATGGTTCTTTGGATGGCCTTCTCGTATAAATCTTCCTTCTTGCCGGGAGTGTAGTTGGGTCCCATGATACGGGCTTTCATGCCGGTGGCTACTTTACCGGAGAATACACGACCGAAGGCATAAAAACGACCTTTGTCGGAAGTCGGTACCATTTTTGAGACGTACATCATGAGTGGGGCGTTGGGGTCGCAGTTCTTGATACCTATTTATTAAATTATATTTAGTTAACCCTTATATTATAAAAACTAATATAACTAGTATTAAGTATGTAAATATTATTATCAGAACTACCAATCAGTCACCGTGTTCAGACTGGGGCGGTAAATTAAATCATCATAAAAAATACAATAAAGCCGAGACTTTGGGTGAATTTGAATGTATAACACCAAACAACATACCCAGCGCAGCTTCATCATCATGAGGACCTTCATACAACATTTCCATTCTGTATTTCTGGGCGGTTACTGGAGATGGCAAATGGATGGCAATCATCTGAAGTAAAGCCTCACCGGCTGGCAACCAGGTACGCATTACAACCTTTAATAATTGTTTACCATCCTTGTCTTTATCTTCATGTTTCAGAGCGATACCCAATTTAGGAAGGAGCGCTTCATATTCTTCTTTCCTGTAATTAATTATAAATAAGCCTAAAGATTCATATAAAACTCCACCTTAGTGCTACTGGGGAACAATAATTTGATGTAACTTTTATTAATTGCTGAGCTGCATGTGAAACTTTTGCGAAGTGCCTTGAATGAAACATAAAGGAAGTTGCATGTAGTAAAACATAATTTTTTTAATGACAAGCATTTAAATATTAACAATACTTATCAAAAAAAGATCTGAGCGTGTTGAAAATACGTATACTTTATTATATTTTTAGTCCTTCCATCAGGAGAAACTGAAAAAAAATGATAAATAGTGCTCCCCTATAACTAATACAAACCATAAAAATTTATGATATTTCAGCATGTACCCTAAAGGTTACAGTAAATAGACAGATTAAAAACTGCCATATTTAAAAGTTCTACTTTTCCCAATTTAAAAAAAAAAAAAAAAAAAACAAACGCTGCCGACATAGTCTCAATTTGACGTTCGCTGTTCTAAAGAAAATTATTTCCTAAAGAAAATAATATATACAATTTTCTGTCGAAAACATCACAATCAATACAAACTGTTAAAAAGTTGTATCATCTTTATTAAAGTTGCATTATTGACATGATGTAAATAGACAGACACTCCCAAAAAGGGTCAAACTTTTGATATTACTTGGTAGGACACAAACACAGTCTAAAGTCCACAATACAGAGCACAATACGTTCTACATCAAATTAACATTACATGAACTATTTATTCTTAATATTTACAATATCAGACTTCATAATCATATAGGAGCACAGATTCAACCAATTTTATGATAACTACTTTTACTGCCATCTATGAGGAAGTGAAATAGCTTGCGTGAGTTTTTTGTAACACAACAACGTTCAACATTATTTCAAATAATTAATTTTTTAAAGGCATGTCTTCTTAGTACCGTAGCATGTCACCTCTGGACATAAGGATAGAGGTCCCGTGACAGCGTTTAAATACAAAGAAAATTATGCTCTCCTTCCATTGCACTGCCAACAGCATCATTGTTTAAGAACAGTACTAAAAGTACCATTGCAAAAAAACTGTACAGTGGCTCTAGTTGTGCTGGAAGAAAACCAATAATGAAAAAATCCGCCAAGTGCAAGTCGGACTTACCAGGTGTACAAGTATGAAATGCGGATTTCAGACAACAGATGGTGCACCAATGCAGTTTCATCAACAAGTGTCAGACGAGCACGAGTGATAAATTGGAAAAGTGTGTGCATAGTGTTGTGTTCGATATGTCGAAAGTATTCGCGGACAGCATTCATTTTTTGTTTTCATTTGAAGAAAACTGCTGTTGAATCATACCGATTACTTCGAGAAGCTTATGGTGAACATGCTCCATCGCAAGATACGTGTGAACGATGGTTTCGGCGTTTCAAAAGTGGGCGACTTCGATGTTGCAGACAAGGAACGTGGAAAACCACCAAAAAATACGAAGATGTGGAATTGCAAGCATTGTTGGATGAAGATGATTCGCAAACACAAAAACAACTCGCCGAGCAATTGGGCGTTAGTCAACAAGCTGTTTCCAATCGGCTACGAGAGATGGGGAAGATTCAGAAGATCGGTAAATGAGTACCACACGAGTCAACGACAGGCAAATGGAAAAGAGCAAAAACACGTTTGACATTTTGCTCGCTCGGTACAAAAGGACGTCGTTTTTGCATCGGATAGTTACAGGGGATGAAAAGTGGATTTATCTTGAGAATCCCAAGCGCAAAAAATCATGGGTAGACCCAGGCGCACCATCTACATCAACCGCAAGACCGAGTCGCTTTGGCAAAAAGACGATGCTCTGTGTTTGGTGGGACGAGGGGCGTGGTCTATTATGAGCTGCTAAAACCTGGGGAAACGGTTAATACTAAACGTTACCAACAACAATTGACCGATTTGAACCGTTCGCTGCTTGAAAAAAGGCCAGAATACCGAAAGAGGCAACACAAAGTTATTTTTCTTCATGACAATGCTCCATCATATACGGCAAAACCAGTTCGTGACACGTTGGAAGCACTCAGCTGGGAAGTTCTACCCCATGCGGCTTACTCACCAGACTTGGCTTCTTCCGATTACCACTTGTTTGCATCTATGGGTAACGCACTTGCTTCGTACGAAGATGTGAAAAAATGGCTCGATGAATGGTTCGCAGCAAAAGGGGAAGATTTTTACTGGCGTGGTATTCACAAATTGCCCGAAAGATGGAAAAAATGTATAACAAGCAATGGAGCATACTTTGAATAAAGCACTTTTTATCATTCTTTAGAATTTAACATTTTTTTAGAAAAAAAATCCGCATTTCATACTTATACACCTGGTAAGTAATTAGTGTTCTAGATGGTGATCGCGTTATAGCATCTTAGCTACCTAACAGCCAATAAATCAATCTTGCTCAATCTAGAATCTAGTAATAAAAAATATAAAACAAATATTTACTAACTAGATATTTAATTATAAACAAATAAAATAAAATTATTTTCTCTCAGTATCTATCCATTGGCCTCCAGTGTGTGTACTGAAAAGTATATTAAAAAAAATCTTCACCACATTGTCAACGTACATAGGTCTATTAAATGGAATGCACTTATGATAATTTTTGCTCAATCTACACTGTATGAAGCCTATTCCAGAATTTTTTCAAAATTTTTGGATCAGTACTCTTCGAGAGGTTGGAGGACAGCAATTTTTAGCCCCTTTTTTAAAATAATATGAAGAAAAATGTGCGCAAGTATTACATCATCTATTTTTTTGAACTCGTATTTTCAAAAGCTTTCATTTGACACCCACTTGACTTTAAAAAAAAAAATTTTTCACGTCCGACTTCACCCTCCAAACTAAACCTGAAGGAAATGTGAAAAAAGATGAATGGTAAATGGTGATAATGGCAGTTCTAATCTATGATACTCTCTAAATCAACTGTTTGAATATTTACAAAGTATTGTTTCAAAATAATTATCTATTTCATTCATTTCATAAATGCGTTATTTCAATACTATTTAAGATTAAAAAAATTATTACTATGCGTTAAATATTTATAACTACTAGAAATTGTTACTAGCGTGAATAACTGAAAGCATTCTAAATGAAACATTAGTTTTATTACTTTTTTATTTAAAAATTTACATACTGATTCTTTTCATTTAACGATTCATATAGATCTAACTTACGCCGAACATAAAGACGAATTTGAATTTTCCTGTATTTTTGTCAATGCGGTGTTGCCACTTCATTCGCCTGTTATAGGTTATTGCTCGATAGCATTGATATTATAATTGTTCTTTAAAAAAAGCTTCTTAATTAGTTGAATTTTTTTTTAAATATTTGCCATATTTTGATGTATAATATATCTAAATTTCATATTTTTGCCAATATTCTTTTTTGTGATATATATAAAAAAAATGTACGTTTGATACATTAAATGGACACATTTTCCATAAGGATCCATGTATTTTTTAAATTTCATTTATTTAATGAAGAGCATCCTAATGGTCTTGAAATTTTTACGAAATATTCTAGACTTTTTAAATTTATCAAATAAAATCAAAGTATTTTTCATTATTTTCGTATAATGCCCAAACTTCCCTAAGAAATTTTAATTATATTACAAAAAAAACATTTCTAATGTGAATGGTATTTTGGTTGGTTATCTTAATACACAAATATTGCAAAAAAACTTACTTGTAGTTCATAATGGCATCGAAGATCTTATAGATAGGATCTAAAATGTACATGCAGAATGACCTCTTATTGTCGGCGTCCTTTTGTTTAGCCCATTTCTTGGTTTTAGGGTTGAAGAAGTTTTCACCCCACAATCTGTTCATTAGCTTGACAACATCGATCTTGAATTTTTCAGAGTACATTTCGGAGAATTGTTTAAGTGTAAAGGCCCATCCGTGGAGACCAGAACCAAAACCTACTGAACCTTTACTTGGGTCAACCTAAAACATATTTGGTAATATAAGGATCTACAACCAAATAATCCTTATATAAGTTGAGGTAACATCTATGTGTGAGAAGTTAATTTAATGTGATGTGAGATTGCTTCCTCATTATAGTTAAGAAATGTATTTAAAATGTTCCACTGTAGGAAACTGCAGTAAACATTAAAAGATTACAGCAGGGCAAAATGTGGTCTTTTACTTTCTCGAATCTTTTTCAAAACCTGTTTAGTAAAAACATGTTCTACACCTAAAGATTCGACAATATACCATATATTAATAAAAAGCAAATACAGTTTAATGGAAATAAATTAGGAAGGAGGTTACATACAGCTCAAATTTTCAAAAATTGAATTTTCTTTTATTATGGATTTTTATTCTCTGTACTTCTAATTAATATTTTTTTTTTTTATGAATATTTCATTCCATTATAAAGTTATATAGCATTAAATGTGACCTGGCGTCCGATTGGGACCGCTACCTGTCTCAATGCACTGTCTGCAATATTATTCAGTCAACTTTTAATGTTTTAATAGTATTTATTATTATTTTTAATATATATATTTTTTTTATCTTAATTACTTTTTCTATAAAATGTAAAAAAGGTTTTATTAATTTTTCTAATAGACAATTTTTTATAAATAATTAAATATCAGTTTTTTGGTCAAAAATTGTATACTGAAGTTTGAAACACCGTAAATTTTTTATTTTTGAAAAAAAAACCCTTTGACAATTTTTAACTATTACATTATTTTACAAGAATAATTTTTATTTATGCAGATTGGATTATTTTTTGGAAATTATCCTGTAGACAAGGAGTGCCATAGTTTTCATCAGTGGTTCATTTAACCTGATAAAAAACATTTAAAACATATTTTAATAAAAAAAATATCTTATAATTTACAGTACAATGAAAATATATAATCGCCATTTTTGTGTATCGTTCACTTAATAACCTTTAAAATATATTTTTTAAATATACATACTTTTGCAGTTCAGGTGTATGTAACCCTTAACTAATATATTAATAATAATATTTTGAAAGATGGACGAATTACATTTTTTAAAGATGTTCTTAATGATAAATATGTGATAAAATTCATGGATGCATATTAAACAAACTCTATATTTAAACTAGATATACAGTCATGATCACAGCAGTTGCATCACCTATTATTTTTGAAGTTTTATTCCTAAACATTGGTGTAATTGAACAGTATTGGTTTTGTTTACTTATTAGGATTAGAGCAAACTCAAACAACGACTCTCAATTTAGTTTTAACCACTGAAATGGCTAATCCAATTTATTATTCCTTATGTCGAATTTTCAACAACTTTCAACAGAAAAATTTAAAATTGGAACATTTCCTGAAGTAGGGTTTTCTTCATGACAAATAGCAAAGAGGATAAAGTGTCACCAATACACTATGGTAAAAGTTTTAAAGAAAAATCTTTATCAGGGCAACACAGAGCAGAGGAAACGTAGTAGGAGGAAAAGAAAGGTAGTGGAAGGAAAAGAAAGGTAGTGGAAGGAAAAGAAAGGTAGTGGAAGGAAAAGAAAGATAGATGAGCGATTAGAACCCTTGATGATGCGATTGTCTTTAGAAGATCAGTCCAATTCAAAATCTTTTTATTATACAGGATTAAATTACAATATACTATCGGATCACTTCAAATCTGCTAAGCAAATATCAAGGGATCTAGCAGTTAGGAACTTAGCTAATATAAGTCGAGAAACTGTCGGCAGATGGTTAAGGGAAAGATTTATGGGCCAAAAAACCATTTCTCACTAAAAAATGAAGGAATCCCGCCTGAATTGAGCGAAAGAATATGAAAAGTGGATGTGGTTATATTTTTGGATAGGTAAGGCAGATTTTAACAGAAAATGGGATCTCAGCATTGCCATGGCCAGGAAACAGCCCCCATTTAAACCCCATAGAGAACTTGAAGCACCTGAAAAGGGCTTGGAGTTATAGGAAAAACCTTAAAGCTAATTGGTAATCTGATAAAAATCTTCAAATTTGTGAAAAATAATTTAATTTACAACACCGAGCTTCAAGCCTATTTAAACTCAGTGCTTTCAAACATTAAAAGTCTTTTAAGCTCAGCTCTGATATCAGATTATCTTGGGTTGAAAAAAAAAATTACTTACACGAACTTCACCCATTGGGCCACCATCGTCATTGTAAGTGGCAATAATAACGTTGACGTTTTCAACAATACGTTGGAAAGTTTGGTAGAGTTCTTCAGAGTCCAATTGTAATTCAAGGAGAGCGCGGTCCATCTTGTTCATGAAAAGAATTGGCTTAATACGTTCAGCGATGGCCTGACGCAACACAGTTTCGGTCTGTACACATACACCTAAGGTTTTAAAAATAGTTTTAGAGTCAGGTTGTGTTCCACTGCTTACAGCTAACCACTGGTGCAGTACTTTTAAATTGTCCTTCTGATTTAAAGGTATTACATTTTAAGGATTAAAGTCAGGCAATACTTTAAGTAGTTGTGGAGTCTAGGATGGATTCAGCACTCATTCAAAGCTGCAGAGATATCTGAGAAGGGTTATCTAGGCGGTTAAACCACATTGGGTGCCTGGATATAAACCAGAACCAAATATGATAGCTACCACCAATAAGTTAATCTAGTTTTTTGGTGTACATAAAAAACTTTGCTAATCTTTCAGGAAAAAGTTAGTTTCTTTTTTAACAAAATGCGGATTTTTAAAATAATTTCAGAATTGTCACTATGATAAATCTTTAATATCCACAAGTAGTTGTTTTAGAGTTGATTCTTAGAGAGAACAACAAATAAACTTACCAGAAACACAATCTACTACTACAAGAGCTCCATCAGTTACACGGAGAGCAGCTGTTACTTCAGAAGAAAAGTCGACATGTCCAGGAGAATCAATCAAGTTGATCAAGAAACCTTTTTCGTCTTTTTCACGTTGGTCAGGGCTGGTAATAAAAAGTATATCTTTCTCGTCGAGCTCGAAGAACATAGAGATGGCACTAAAATTTTTTTAAAAAAATTGTTTTGTTAGAAGTGAAAAACTGTAATATAATATAATATATACTAGCATAGCGTAAATTGTTCAGAAAGACTAATCAAATTGATCATTGTATATCAATGGTTAGCATTTTTCATCATTTACTTATCAATAACATATATAAAAACTATTTGTATCGTTCTTAGATATTGGAGGCAAGATTACATACTGTTAAAAAAAAAAATTCAACCTAAAACAAAAAAACCATAAAATTGTCATTAATATATGTCAATAACTAGTGGATGACGTATGGAAATTTGAAAATGTGTTTTCGAAAAATGCTGCACATTTGAAAAAAAATTTCACCCAAAAATTTCACAAAAAATTGTTTATAAAAAAGGAACTTTATAACTTCTCGCAGAATCTGTATGTGATCCGCTATGTTGTAAATCAACTATTTCCATTATTATATAATAATATTATTTTGCCCTTTAGCTACACCTATGACTTTACTACAAGTCATAATTTAACAATAATCAATTCTCAATAAATGATATACCATGTACACTTACTAATAGCTAAATTAATTATATTCTTTGTAAACTTCTTGATGGCGTCTTAATAAAAAGTTAGAAGTTTTATAAAGTGTTATTTTTGATAGACTTGAAAAACCAATAAACCAAGGTCGGTTACAACAATTAATTTTTGACATATATGAAAAAAATATTTTGTTTTTGGTTGAATTCTACGAGAGTAATCCTTTCGCCCAATTCGGGCCTCCTCTTGAATTCTGAAGCGGCCATTCTGAATTAAAGATAAAAAAAAATATTTGTTTAATAAAGTACTTCAAATATTATACTCTTGAAAAAAATTCCCGCAATTTGCCTTTTTTCCTGGGACCTGGAGGCCTTAACCTTTAAAAATAAAACCACAAAATGGTACTTTTTTTTAAGATATTACTACCAGAAGTCGAGATCCGGTATGGTAATTATTTAAGATATTACTACCAGAAGTCAAGATCCGGTATGGTAAAATTTTTTCCTTTAACGCCAAAACTTTTCACGACTAACGATAATAAGGTATTAAAAATGTCTTACATTTATTTGTTCAAATCTAGGTAAATCTTGTGATTCTTTTTTTTTTTAAGCCGTTAAATTCAGTTATTTAAGGTCTCACTTGATGTAAGCTGTTGTTTTAAGCACAAGGTAGACTTTATAATTTTTTATCTCTTTTATTTTCCTTCCTCGATTTACATAAAATTGTCTAAAAGGTAAAGTGGTAAAAGTTCATTTTGCCAAACTTCTTAAATTTGGCCAGAAAAATTGAAATTTTTGTTGAGGTTATCGAGATTGCCATTTTGAACTTTAAAAATTAAATTATAGATTTCTAGTCTGTCCCATAGCAGTTCTTGGAACTATGGATGCTATCTTAAATTTTTCAAAAATTTACATAGCCTATTTTCTTCAGGATACTATAAGGAATTGATCGATAGTCTATGTTCCAAATTGTTGTTTAGACACTGCTAGGAAAGAGCCATATATAGACTTCACAGTCAAAATCCTTCCTTCCGGATTCATATATTAAAAACTGCCTTAACGGGTAATTTGAGAAAAAAAAAAACAACCAGCCCTACATCTTTGTGTTATAATCAAAATACAGTAATGAACATTATAAACAAATGTTTGCATTTTATTTACAAAAAGATTCTTTGTTTATTTTAGCATAAATACAAATGGAATTGTTAAAATGAAGAGTACAACAATTGTCTGGGGCGCAGGAGATTCTGGTTACTACTTACTTTATGAATATTAATATTTTCTTTATTGAAGCTACTGAGTTGTTCAGTGCTGCACAATCTCAGTTTTAACATGTTTTTACAAATTTAGAAAATTTTTGAAGTGATGGAAGTTATAAGCTTTTCTAGATTAGTAAAGTGGCAAAGCTCTAAAAATCGTTATTAATGACAATAGTCTTTTACCGCTGACTAATATGAATATCAGATTTTTTGTGACATCTCTCAGTTTTCAAGGGGAAAAAAAATAAGATAGGGATAATTTTCACCTCCGGCTGATGTAATGCTAGGTTTAAAGGTGTATCTGCTCTCTATCAGGGACTGTTCAAAGCCAAGAGAAGAATTATTCAGCAAGTTGCAAAAACTACCTCTTGGCTGCATTTTATAAAGTTCTACCCTTTAAAAAAAGTTATTTTACCTACAAGTACCATCTATTTTTATCATTTCATTCCCTAAATTTTGAGTTCTTTACGAAAATATTTTTGAAAAAACTAACACTAAAGAATATTCTCTTAAACAAAAACACAAAATTTAAATTAAAAGAAAGCTCAAACCATACTGTGTCTGCTAACACTGTTGAATACAGGACAGTCTAAAATGTTTTTATTAAGGTAACATTAAATCAATATTGTTTTTCTCCATTATTGAGCGAATCAAAATAAATTTGTTAGGTTTGCCTCATAAAATTAGCTCTTGGCTAGTCAGTGTTATATATCAGATTGTTCACCAAAGTGTAAATTAAAAATTAATTAATCGGTAACTTCTACTATTTAACTTGAGCTAACAAAGCCCATAATCCACATACTTTTAGCAAACAAAATATTACACAAGATAATCAATTTATCATATCAGGAATTTTCCAACTCAAATAAAACACAAAAGGGACATAATTGGTATAATCATTGCAATTTTCCTATTTGTTTCATGTTTTTCATCATGATGTGCAAATATTTTAGGATAATATTGTGCAATATATTTATGTACATTATTTTAGTAAATATACACAACAAAACTGAACTAACCCATAAGAAAAAAACAATTAGATTAAAAAAGATTGCTGCACAACATGTTTCTAAATTTTTCGATATTAAGAGGTAATGCCACTCTAGAAATCTGAAAATTCAACATTTTTTTTTAGCTTAAATGATGCTTTAGGGGCTTAGAAATAAGGTACAATGAATTTTATGAGGATAAGAAAGTGTATTTTATCAAGTGTGCGTAATTGTCTCGCAGTACTCTCCAAACTCTCCAAGAGTTTCTATGCTTCGCGCTGCTTAAATGACTATACCTTTCTGAATGTTGAAGAAATCTATTTATCTACATAATTCAAGTTCACCTAGATGTTACTAGGTCGCATCAGTAATATATAAACCCCATAGTATTTGCATAGTATTAGTATAAACCGTTAAAGACACGCTGTTCCCACAAGCCTATTTTCTTTCACTATTGAACTATTGTTAATCTGGGCAACATCGTACCATAAGCTTTCGACTGATGGTAAGCCACAGCACGATAAATGTCCACCGGGCGAAAAATCATGGTGCTCACCAATTCCTCTGCTACTTATTTGCATAAGCCAGCTTTTTCACAGCTCATTTTCAATTCAATAAAGTCGCTGACTAACACAGAAAAAGAACCCCCGCCTGTCTTTGAAATCTGACAGAAAGAAAAAAGAGGAAAAAAACATCAATTTAGAAGCCCAATTATTATATGGCGCAGGCATCGCAGATTTGAGGTATCTGGAAAATTTATATGAAAACATAGTACGTAAAACTTTAAAACACGTTTTTCTCAAAAAGACATTTTTCAAACTGGCCAAAAACGTAAATTCTTCAAATTATCACCGATTTATTTGAAGTTTTAACTGTACCTTCAAAATTACTTTATCTAGTGAAGTACATATGGATTTTACAATTTGTTTTGAACTTTTTTTTTAAAAACAATTTTTTTTATGTGATTTTTTTTTACCAAAAATTGAAACACTTCCTTCAAACATGTACCATCCATAAATAAAAAAAAAACAGGTCAAGTGCAAGTTGAACTTGCACAATTAGTGTTCCGTACGTTGATTGTTTTTAAAATAAAAAATTTTGTTAGGGTGGTATAAAATGATCAGTGACTTCACAAAACACACCCCAAATGAGTTTTCAACAAAGTTTGTTTCCAATCTTTAATGGAAACTGGTGACCTGGAAATTTTGTTTTTTTTTCTATAACGGATAAATTATTAAAGGTAATGATAATTTTCATTTAATCTATACCCCGTGGAGAATATTCCAGGATCTTTTAAAAATTTTTTGGTCAGTACTTTTCGAGATAAGATAGAAGACAGTGATTTTTCACGATTTTTTAAAAGTAATACGAAGAAAAGTGTGCGCAAGTATTACATTATATATATATTTTTACTCGTTTTTTCACAAGCTTTCATTTGACACCACACTCGATGAATTAATATAAAAAAATTTTTTTCACTTCCGATTTAACCCCTCAAAACGAATCCCTTAAGTCAAAATTTATGTTACGGTAATATAAAATGATCAGTGACTTCACAAAACACACTCCAAATAAGTTTTCAACAAAGTTTATTTCCAATCTTTACTGAAAACTGGTGACCTTGAAATTTTGTTTTTTTTCTATACCAGATAAATTATTAAAGGTAATGATAATTTTCGTTCAATCTATACCCCGTGGAGAATATTCCAGGATTTTTTCAAAATTTTTTGATCAGTACTTTTCGAGATAAGGTAGGGGACAGCGATTTTTCACGATTTTTTAAAAGTAATACGAAGAAAAGTGTGCGCAAGTATTACATTATATATATATTTTTTACTCGTGTTTTCACAAGCTTTCATTTGACATCACACTCCATGATCTAGTAAAAAATTTTTTTTTTCACTTCCGATTTCACCCCTCAAAACGAATCCCTTAAGTCAAAATTTATGTTACGGTGATATAAAATGATCAGTGACTTCAGAAAATACACCCCAAATAAGTTTCAACAAAGTTTATTTCCAATCTTTACTGAAAATTGATGACCTTGAAATTTCTGTTTTTTTTATATACCAGATAAATTATTACAGGTAATGCACTCGTGATAATTTTCGTTCAATCTACACCCCATGGAGAATATTCCAGAATTTTTTTCAAAATTTTTTGATAAGTACTTTCCGAGATAAGGCGGGTGGACAGCGATTTTTCGCAATTTTTTAAAAATAATACAAAGAAAAGTGCGCGCAAGTATTACATTATATATATATTTTTTGCTCGTATTTTCACAAGCTTTCATTTGACACCATACTCGATTACCTAGTAAAAAATTTTTTTTTTCACTTTCGATTTCACCCCCCAAAACTAACCCCTTAAGTCAAAATTTAACTTTCAAAACTACATGGCTCTGATGAGGCCATCAATTCCTATATTACTACCAAATTTCAACTTTCTATGACAAATAGTTTCGGAGAAAATCGGGTGTGACAGACGGACAGACAGACGGACAGACACCGAAGTGATCTTATAAGTGTTCTGTACGGAACACTAAAAATCAATATTTTAAATTTGTCTATGTACTTCCAGAGAAAATTTTATGTAGAACTCAAAAAACTTTGCACTTTGTTCCAGGGAGGGGGAATTTTTCCGGCGGCAATGTACTATTTATAAAATGCATCTTCCTTTACTAAGTATTGGTGCCGCCTTTTTGTAAAAAAACTTTTAAAATCTGTAAATGTATTTTAAAGTATGTATAATAAAAGCATTTGAGTAAATTTTGAATTGCATTCATTACATTTAAAAACAAAATTGTCAAAATCAGGTTTTTTTCTTAGCTCTAGAGTGGCATTACCCCTTAACACAACTCATTGTGATTACTAGCAACAATTAAATGCAATTGTACCTTCAGTATTTTACAGGTGGACCTACAGGAAAAAATTTCACCTAATAACGAGCGTGTACCAGCAAGGTATAATTAGGCATTGCTTGTACATAATCATATAGTAACGTTAAATAATTTTAGGTTTATTAAAAATATATAATAGATTATTATATGTATACAAAAGAAAGTGTTGAAATTATTTAATGTAAAACAGTTTCAGTAAAGATGGAGGACATCTCTGTTAGTCCTCTATACTCATTACTCGACCAGAATTAAGCAGATACTTGTGATTGTTTGGCTCTGTCTGAATAATCACACTCTCAGTATAAACGGTCTAGTTTTTAATATTAGTTTAGCCAATCATAGCTCCTGATAATGCTAACATAGTGAAACATCAGTTGAGTGCAAAATAAATTGTTTGGTGTAGTGGTGACAACTATCTAATATCATTAAGCTAAAGATTTCAATTTCCCACCATAGTTGTACCAGAAAAATAGTCCAAAACTAATGTTTTTAATGCCAAATGTGCTTAACTTAGCCCATGAAAAAGTTGCATTATCATCTAAGCACCATAATATATGCCATTACAATTTCTATTTTCAATCTGCGAGTTACATTATTTTGAGTATTAATTCTGAAAAATCAAGACCAAAAAACACAGTTCAATATTAAAGGGATAAAAATATTAAGGATAAAGTTTGCAGGTTTCAGTGTTTATGAATGATTAGTATTTTGGTTATTAAATTAATTATAATTATTAATATGTAAGGAGAGATAAGGTAATCTTCAAGACAAAAAAAAAAAAAAACAATCATGCAATCTATTTGTCAAATGCCTAACAAAGAATTTTTCATGCTGACACAACAGAACTTAAAAAGTATTGTGTAATCTTGTATTATCATCAATTCTATAAATTTAAGGGGGTAATCAGAGTTAATTGGTCTTGTTGTAGCTTTAAATAACAGAGCTACATTCCTTGTGACCTCTTACCAATATAACAAACATAAGACCATTTTTGATATGTTATAAGTTACTTCAGAGATGCCCATTTAATAAAAATTTTCTCACGTTATACTTTAAACATTAGGTACCAAAAATACTGTAGACAAAAGAACTTTTTTATATGATTGCATACAATAAAACACTACAGTGTTTTCTGGGGGTAGGTGGGTTGTAAAGGTGCGCGTCGAGTTGTAATATCCAAAATCCTTTAGAAATATAAACAAAAAAGCATTTATTAGCTTTTACTTACGTCGACTTAATGGTAATACATCTTTCCTGTTCATCCTTCCTGGTGTCAGTAAAACGAGTTTCTCCAGCCTTAGCACCAGCAATAATACCAGCTTTTGAAACCAAAGAATCAGTCAGAGTCGACTTACCATGATCTACGTGAGCAATGACGGACATATTACGGATGTTCCGTTTTTTGTCCATCATGTTACGGATTTCGTCTACTGTGAAGTTCACCTAGAAAAAGAAAAATGGTAAATAAAATTCATTTTGTCTAGAATTAAACAACATATTAATTGTTCTCTAATATTGCTTTACTAGATTTTATGCCAATATGGCACTGTTAAAGATAAGAATTTGAAGTATTTGACTTGAAATAATTATCGCAATATGTAATGGAAGAACATACTATTATTGATCCTTAAAACACTGGTCAGTTTTTTTCTTTTACAGACACAATGCATAGATGTCAATGCACTTTGGTACATGTTTACACTTACCATATTTACTAGTATTTTTCACTAAATACACATTTTATCTTTACTAAGACTGAGCTTTAGCTTTAAAAACCAATGGTTTTTATAGTATTTCAACTAATAACTAACAGAGACAAATAAACAAGGCAGTCTTGAGTGTCTTTCATACTGTTGTGCAATCTTGTAATGATTTGCATTTTCTTCACGAAACTTCAAAATTTTCTCGATAATATTCGGAAATTCTTGTACAAAAGTATTTATTGGTCACGTCTTCACAATAAATTATTAGAAAAAATACTTACCATCTTGGATGTTTCAAGATTTTTCACTTGACAAACAGAAACTACGATACGCCAACTATGGCGCACTCCCGTAAAAGAAGGAGCGGGTGGCGGAGAGCGGTTGACTGCCACGAGTTGACACTAATGACAGGCTGTTTAAACACTACGCAGACGCAAATACGATTCGGTATAGATAACCAATTAAACAGTCATGTGTATATTTAGTTACCTGTAGCAAGCAAATAATGTTCTGGATGAGCCTTTGTAATTAACAGAAATATCATTCTACAACAAAGAGCACAAAGAAAATGTTTATAAAAAAACTAGAATTTGACGAGATTGACAACACCCATTAAAACAGGCAATTAATACTGCCAAATACGGGTCGCTATAAACGTTATCACTGCGCTCTTTTGTTTACAGTGTGCTAAAATGGCGGTTCCCTTTAACTACAAACGCAAATAATCGTCCAACAATTTTATGACCCAAGCAAAAAGAGCAAATATAAACAAAACGCATATAAATAATGTAGGTGATTGTCAAAGGCGGCGGCCGAAGACCGATACTACCAGCTCGAGCTACCTGTTTTAGTCCAGTTGAAGGGTTCAGATTTTGTCGAATTTTTTTGTTTAAAACATTTTAAAAATGTAATTTGGCTCCTTCTGGGTAGTCCTTACTACCTTGTAACAGGTGCGTCTAAATGGTATTACCGGTCTTTAACAGCTGCCCTCGATCTATTTGTTTTGATATATGAGGGTTCTACTTACACGTGTACTTGATTTTGGTGTGACATAAAATTCTTGTGCGACACCCAAACCAAACTCCTCTGCCAAAGCTGGTCTTACATGATGTCCCAATTTATATTCAACTAACTACACTACATAGTATAAAACAGTCCCCGCTGAGTCTGTCTGTCTGTGTATGCAAGATTTTCTCAGTAACTTCTGGTTTTCAATAATGGATAGAATGTTTCACGAGGAAGGTTTAGGTGTCTAATTTGTGAATATTTTGTGTAAATTAGCCGACCAATGTCGATGAACGCCGATGAAGTCGGAAAAAATTCAATCGTCGGAGAGGTATTTTCGCGTGCGATGCGTAAATATTTAGAGATACGTGAAAACAACGAATGGTAATATTGTTCGACTTACATAGTTCTACAAATAGTCCGGGACAGTATATGTCTATCTACAAAGGCTAACTCACATTATCTAAGAAAAGATATTAAAAATATACGTGTTAAATTATTTTAATCAAAGAAAGTAATTTAGGTAGAATAACCGGTGAAGTGCAAGTTGAACTTACGCAATTAGTGTTCTGTACGTTGATTGCTTTTAAAATAAAAAAATTTGTTACAGAGGTATAAAATGATCAGTGACTTCACAAAACACACCCCAAATGAGTTTTCAACAAAATTTGTTTCCAATTTTTACTGAAAAGTGATGATCTTGAAATTTTTGTTTTTTTATATACCAGATAAATTATTAAAGGTAATGTCCTCCGTGATAATTTTCGTTTAATCTACACCCCGTGGAGAATATTCCAGAATTTTTTCAACATTTTTTGATCAGTACTTTTCGAGATAAGGTGGGGGACAGCGATTTTTTCGCGATTTTTTAAAAATAATACAAAGAAAAGTGTGCGCAAGTATTACATTATATATATATTTTTTACTCGTGTTTTCACAAGCTTTCATTTGACACCACACTCGATGACCTAGTAAATTTTTTTTTTCGCTTCCGATTTCACCCCCAAAACTAACTCCTTAAGTCAAAATTTAACTTTCAAAACTACGTGGCTCTGTTGAGACCATCAATTCCTATATTATTACCAAATTTCAACTTTCTATGACAAATAGTTTCGAAGACAATCGGGTGTGACAGACAGACGGACAGACAGACACCGAAGTCATCTTATAAGTGTTCCGTACGGAACACTAAAAATATAAATTCTTATCAAATTAAATGCATTCTTTGTTTTGTGCATTTAACGAAGATAAAAACTGTCTTTAAATTGTAGCATTTGGATGAATAGTTTAGATTTTACAAGGTTGTTTCTGAACTCGCATCGCCGCCGTTGTGTTGTGCGCCCAGAACATCGTCGCACAAACTGATCGTAAAAATAGGGGTTCCTATAATATTACTACGTAATTTAACTCCACTACATTACAAATAAAGACCGTTAAAAATTATTTGATTGAATGCACAATTCTAACAAGCTGTCAATTCAAACGGCTTCAGTTTCTTACAAAATTGTATTTCTCGATTACGATCGATCAATAAAGCTTAAGGACGTGGCTGGTTTAGATCTTAGCGTTCAATGTTTTTCGCATGGCTAGTTATACGTGGCCCTGTCACGTGTAACATCCAAGCATAATATATTTGTTCTGGTACCGGGAGAAGAGAGAATGTAGTGTATAAAGAAATACTGGAAACTATCTTAAAAAACTATTTTAGTCATACTATTTTTATCTACATTAAATTGTAACGAAGAGTTAAACAGTAACATAACAACAACTCCCATGCGAAGCCCAGACGGGTTGCTAGTTTATACTAATTATACGGATTAAAATTAAAATAATGGAGAGTACAATGTTCTTCTTCCTCAAAAAAAGATTTCAAGATAAGAAACGACTATCAATTTGGCTTGTTTCGCTGTAAACTTCATCATGTAATCAGTCCTTCCAGCCTCGTCGATTGGTTGTTGTAGTTGTGGTGAAGTGTGGTGAAGGGTGGACTGTTGGAATTAAGATTAAAGTGAAGTTTCACCACTTTTTACTGGAATATTTTAATGAATCCAAAGGTAGTGAGCGGAAGTGTCCAAAATTCCTGTCCGATGTTGAGGTTTCTTTCCACACATTTTTGGAATTCGGATGCTAAGTCTTAACTTTCAATGGGCTATTACCAAAAATATTTAAGGCCTGCATAAATTAATCTTTAGCAATAGCAAAATTCGTTACCTTCAGAATAGAAAATGCTTAGGAGACCAACTCTGACATGACGAACTGGTGCCGAGAACTATTTTGGAACGAATGAAGGAGAGAGAATGGTATTTTCTCTTCAGAAACTCCACATATAATTAAGACTACATTTTTACAGGAAAATTGAGTACCGCAAACAAATAACAGAAATTCAAGATTCTGTTAATTCGGTTAAAAAAGTACGGTGCTGAAATGTCAGGTAAAAACACTAACAAAAATACTCCTAATTCACAACTGAGTTTTCAGAATAAACTGGTGATTTATAAACAAATCATTCGAACTGTAACGATGTATGCTGCACCAGTTTGGTGTAGCATATTCGATACACAGGTGGCAAAAATATAGCGATTGCAAAATAAACTGCTAAGGTGTGTAGCTTCTGTGAGATGATATACAAAAATCGACGAGCTACACAACATAACTAACGTAAAAAATAAAACAGCACAAAACGGACATTTCAGATAAATTTTACAGGAACAAAATACAAACATCAACACTAACTTACGATCTAACTATAACGCGCGAAGCATACGAACCAAAGCATAAACCATTCTACGCAAAATTAGTACTGTTTTTTGAAAACCAGTCCAATTAACACTTCCAAAAAATGGACTGGCAAACGCAAAATAGCCAGAAAGGCAAATTATAATCTAACAATTAAATGTAAATATGTAAATGAACGTAAATAATATTAACTCTAATCTAACCAATACAATCTCTTGTGTATAAAGGCATAGTTTATAACTTATAAACTTATGTGTATAGTTAACCGTATTAATAATTTTAATTCCAGTGTAAACAATTAAAAATAAAAAAACCGGTCAAGTGCAAGTTGAACTTGCACAATTAGTGTTCCGTACGTTGATTGTTTTGAAAATAAAATTTTTTGTTAGGGTGGTATAAAATGATCAGTGACTTCACAAAACACACCCCAAATGAGTTTTCAATAAAGTTTTGTTTCCAATCTTTACTGAAAACTGGTGACCTTGAAATTCTGTTTTTTTTTTATATACCAAATAAATTATTAAAGGTAATGCACTCGTGATAATTTTCGTTCAATCTATACCCCGTGGAGAATATTCCAGAATTTTTTCAAAATTTTTTGATTAGTACTTTTCGAGATAAGGTAGGGGACAGCGATTTTTTAAAAGTAATACGAAGAAAAGTGTGCGCAAGTATTACATTATATACGAGTATATATATATATATATATATATATATATATATATATATATATATATATATATATATATATATGTATATATATATATATATATATATATATATATATATATATATATATATATACATATTTTTACTCGTGTTTTCACAAGCTTTCATTTGACACCACACTCGATGACCTAGTAAAAAAAAAATTTTTTTCACTTCCGATTTCACCCCTCAAAACGAACCCCTTAAGTCAAAATTTATGTTACGGTGGTATAAAATGATCAGTGACTTCACAAAACACACCCTAAATGAGTTTTCAACAAAGTTTGTTTCCAATCTTTACTGAAATCTGATGACCTTGAAATTTTTGTTTTTTTTATATACCATATAAATTATTAAAGGTAATGCACTCGTGATAATTTTCGTTCAATCTACACCCCGTGGAGAATATTCCAGAATTTTTTTTCGAAATTTTTTGATAAGTACTTTTCGAGATAAGGCCCGGGACAGCGATATTTCGCGAATTTTTAAAAATAACACAACGAAAAGTGCGCGCAAGTATAATATTATATATATATTTTTTACTCGTGTTTTCACAAGCTTTCATTTGACACCACACTCGATGACCTAGTAAAAAAATTTTTTTTCGCTTCCGACTTCACCCCCCAAAACTAACCCCTTAAGTCAAAATTTAATTCTCAAAACTACATGGCTCTGATGAGGCCATCAATTCCTATATTATTACCAAATTTCACCTTTCTATGTCAAATAGTTTCGGAGAAAAATCGGGTGTGACAGACAGACAGACAGACAGACAGACAGACACCGAAGTGATCTTATAAGTGTTCCGTACGGAACACTAAAAACCAGTGTAGTGACATAAATGTCAATTAAAATAAACTAAACTAAAAAATTAGCATAAGTTAAGAAGTAAACAAAAAATATATAAAAAGGCAATAATTTGATTGCAATATATAAATATGTTATATGCGTATACATCATATAGAAATAACAAATTGTAAATATATGCTAAGCCAAATACGAGTGAGATAAATTAATGAATGGTAAGAGAGAGAGAGAGAGAAAGAGTTAGAATGGACAATAATATATTAAGGCCTATGCCATAAGACCACAGCATCAAGTACCTAGGCCTCCACTATGCCAAGCGGCTAGCATAGAAGAACCAGGTTACCACCTCTGTCAAGAAAGCATACCAACTCCTCTGCAAGCTGTATCCACTCCTGAACAAGTCCAGCAAAATGTCAATTCGCAACAAGTTGATAATTTACAAGACGATCATCCGAGCCAGAATGACTTACTCCAACCCAGCATGGTGCCAAATGTCACGTACCCGCAGATCCACCGTTCAGACCAACCAAAACAAGGGCTTTTGCTTCACAGGAAAATTCCACATTAACTACTGTTTTTTTTTTTTTTTTTTTTTTTATTGGTCTAGCACACGTGCTGCAGGGAAGTCCCTAAAGCGCTCCAGGAGCGGCACGAGTGCGGAAAAAGCGATTCACGTTGTTCTTGAATCGCTGTAAATTTTACTCGGTGGGAAACACAGCGCTGGGCAAATTATTCCAAAAGGATGACGTTCTCCATATAAAAGATTGCTTGAAAAGCGTCGTACGCGGAGTAACAAGCTGAACCTCATACGGATGCGAAGCACCAGCGCGACGTGTATTTCTAACATGCACCGCTTTGGGAGGAATTAAGCGAGCTACATCCTTCGAACACTTTCCATGAAAATACTTGTAGAACAGACTCAAGTCGCCAACCGTTCTTCGATGTTCCAGCGAATCAAGGCCGCCGGTCAATTCCGGGTCCCCAATCAGACGGACCGCTCTTCTCTGAACAGAATCCAACAAATGCAGTGTATGTTTGGGAGCGGAGCCCCAAACGTGGGAGCAGTATTCCATAGTTGGTCGAATTTGGGCTTTGTAAAGAATTAACAGTTGCTGTGGGGTGTAAAGCTTTCTGGTTCTAAATAATATTCCCAATTTTTGAGAAGCTCTCCTTGCTATGCCTGCAACATGTTCATGCCAAGACATATTTGCTCCCAAACCAACGCCCAACAAATTCAGCGACGATGCTAGGGGAATGGAGTGCCCCGACATAACTATGTCGGGTTCAGCAACGTTAACTTTTTTAGAAAAAACTGCCGCTTGGGTTTTTGTAGCGTTAAATTCCACTTGGTTACTGTCACCCCAAGATAGAACCTCTTCCAGGTCTTTGTTAAGTTGAACGACCTCCTGCTGTCTGCGGATATTCGCCTGAGCAGCCGATGTCCGAGCGTTCAAGGTGAATGAAGAGACAAGCGTACTGTCATCTGCAAAGCTATAGATTGGATTCCCGGTCTTTTCCAGCAGATCGTTAATGTAAATGAGAAAGAGAGTAGGAGACAGTATGGAGCCCTGGGGCACACCGGCGTTGATAGTGAGGGTGTTAGAAAGAAATCCGTCGACCGCCACTCGTAAAGAACGACGCTCTCTGAGGAAACATGAGAGCCACAAACAGAACCTTTCAGACATACCATAAGAGCGCAACTTAGCCAACAGTCCATCGTGCCAAACACGGTCGAATGCCTTGGATATGTCAAGAGCAACCGCTCGAGATTCTCCAAAGTGTTCAATTGCGTTGTTCCAAACATGTGTTAGATAAGTCAGAAGATCTCCTGTTGATCTATGTTTACGAAAACCATATTGGTGATCGTTAATAATATTGAATCGTTCAAGATATTTTAGAAGATGCTCATTGATAACCTTTTCCATGACTTTCGATATTATTGAAAGCAGTGCAACTGGTCGGTAGTTATTTGGCAAGGTCTTCTTACCTTTTTTAGGTATCGGCTGAACCGTGGCACATTTCCAGCAGGACGGAAATATTCCCTTTCTGTAGGATAGGTTAAAAAGTCTACAGAAAACTGGTGTTAGTTCCCTTGCACAGTTTTTGAGAACTATGGCAGTATTCCGTCAGCGCCAGAAGCCTTCTTGGTGTCTAGCTTCATTAAAATACGCTTTATGATGCGCTGTCTGAAGACAACATCGGGCATCCTTGACTGCAATATGGGAATAGTAGGTGGTGTTTTTCCTTGAAAATCGACAGTAGAATGTGAAGCAAAGAGTTCAGCCAACAAGTTCGCTCTCTCAACAGGTGTGGTTGCAATGGAATTATCTGGCCGTGTGAGTGGTGGTATGGTAGATTTGGTAAAGTTGTGACTAACTGCCTTAGCGACTGCCCAAAAGGACCTGGAATTGTTGGGACAAGCGAGAAGTTTGTTTCTAATTCGTTGATTGTGTGCCTCCTTGGTTTCGTCGATAATTCCCTTGCATCTGTTCCGGGCATGAACAAAGATGTTTCGATTTAAGGTGTTAGGATTTTCGCGCCATTGTCGGTAGGCAATATGTTTAGAAGCAACAGCTTCTTTGCATTTTCGGTCGAACCAAGGCTTGCCGTTGGAGGAGCATTTCTTCGAAAAAGGGATGTAAGCTTCCATACCAGCCAAAATAACATCGGAGATCTCCCTGGCGCAGTCAGATGGGTTATCGGATCGAAAACAAACGTCCATCCAAGGGAAAGTTCGAAAGTATTCCATGAGATCTTCCCATTTAGCAGATTTGTAGTGCCAAATCTTGCGCGGCCTAGGCGCCTCTCTGTCACTGATTGGCAGGATACTCGATGTCGAAAGCAGTTTATGGTCGGAAGAACCTAACGGCGGATTTACGGTGACCGTGTAAATCTCCGGATTGGTGGTTAAAAACAGATCAAGAAGACTGGCGAACTCCCCGTCTCGATCAGGGATCCGTGTTGGTTCGTCAATAAGCTGAGTTAAGCCATAACTGATTGAGAATGATTCAGCTTCACGACCTTGTTCGTCGGTAGTATTTGAATATTTGAGCCAGTTGATATTGTGGACATTAAAGTCGCCCAGGATGGCAATTTCGGCACTTGGATAGTTACTTTGTAAATGATCGATGGTGTCTGCAAGAGAAGCGAAAAGTGTTCGAAAATTGGTATCACTTGGTGGTCGATACAGGATACAGATGAACCTTGTGGTTTGTTGAGTCGTTATTTTTAACCACATAACATCAAAGTTTGGGGGCTCCAGAGCTTCTTCTCGTTGACAAGAGAGGTCGCTTCTGACAAAAAGACAGATTCCAAAGTTACGCCTAAATCGGGAATAGAAGTCGTACCCAGGATAAAGATAGTTGACCGTGCTGGTCGATGGACTGACCTTGGTTTCACATAGAGCGAGTACATGAGGTTTATCTGATTGCAGGTGTTGATGCACTGAATTTATGTTCGAGTTTATACCTCGTATGTTGCAAAAATCTATCTTGAAATTATGATGTCTGCAAGTCGACGCCTCCGAACCAGCCCCTACCCGGATATCCGAACGGGGGGGCATTCTACCTCCGGAACTTCTTGCATCCAGGCGCCTCATCATGCTCTTTGGTCCCACAGTAGTTAATGTGGAATTTTCCTGTTCTGTTACATGTTTATCTTTGCCTTCTTTGGCTTTGATCCAGGAGGTGTTATTATTGGGTAGTTTGGGTTCTGACCAGATACTTTTCCAATGATCTGTGAGTTCTTGTTTGTTTGATGGTGTGGTCACTGCTGTCTGTTTGCTGTGCATAGTTTTCCGGTAGAACTGTGTTTGGCTTCTTCGGAAGAGGTTGTTGGTATCTTTCCTCTCATTTGGTTCTTTGTATCTACGAAGTCTTGCGGCATATACGGATAATTTTTGTTTCAGAGTATCCAGGATTTCTGGCAGTGTTCTGTTGGGAGACCCGGACCTGATCTTTTTTATACTCTGCGTGACTCGTTTGGACACGTTCCCGTTGATAAACTGGGTAAGGTGTCCTAGATATCTCCTGATGTTGTTGATTTGGTTTTCTATTCTTATTTGCCGTTTGAATTTTGGTTTTGTGCTGTTGGGATTTCTTTGTCGTTGCGGGAGTTTTTGATTAAATACTTCGTCGGTTGCGTTTGTGATTGATGGTGGTGGGTCTAGGCGGCGAGTGATTCCCTTCTCAGTGGTTTCTTTGTCAGGACTTGTGCTTTTATCAAAGCAACGCACGGTGTGTTCGTTTGTTCCTGTAGTATAACTCATGCGTTGCCTTGACTTTCCCGCCTTGGTGGGTGTCGGTTTACTCGCCGGCACAACACTTTTGGCAGGTCCATTGTCAGTTGCCCAGTCTTCATCGTTTTGGTCGAGCTGCCATTTCCCGCGACGTCCTCGACCGTTACGTCGCTCGCCCGATGCTTCTTTTATTGGTCTACTGTTGTTTGGGATGTTTTTAGTGTTTTGTGGTGTCAGAAGCTCAAAGTGTCCCGACATTGGGTTGCCTGTTAGTAGAAGGTAAATAGTTTCGGTGTGTTTTCTTGTGCTTATTATTGTTGGCTTGTCCCTAAAAGTTATTTTTGTATCTCTTGTTCTTCGTTGTTTTGAGAAGATATGAAAGTTGCTATTCTGGGTTTCCGAGAGGGCAAGTATCTCTAGGCTCGTTCCATAGGTGCCATTTTTCCTCATATAGTTATAGTAGTTATTGAAGTCTTTCATATCGTCGTCCCCAATTAATGAAAATGTGTTAAGTTCCGACCAGTTTTGTTGTATATATCTTAGAGCAGCCTCTCGGAGTCTTTCATGATGGTTTTGGTGGCCATATAAGTGTAAGCTAACTGCACGGAAAAGGCAATTTCCATCACCTACAATGCCGGATCTGGTAAAACTATCGGGAGTAGTTTCAGCTGAGGCGGTTGGTTGGATCGTTTGTCGTTGTCGTTGTTGTGGGGGTGCTGTAGCTGTTTGTACGACAGGGGTCCGCCTCCTCAGCACCCTGCCATTATCACTAGTATAATTATTATTTTGTGACATAGTGTTCCCACGAGTATCCTAGGAAAGAATGGTCGACTGCGGCAGAGCCTGGATGTCACAGCAAGGCTACTTACACCCGGAGGGCGCCCGGTATCCGGGGGAACCGTTTGCGACTCATAAACGCTGAGCCATTCATCTTCTCGGCACGGTAAACACCTTAAGATTGCGTTTTTGTTACATATAATCTGGACAACACAAGACAGCACAACATGACTCAGGTATCTCGGGATCGTCAATGCCCGTACTAGGAGAATCCTGGGATTCCCCTAGCCCCTGAGGGGGGGCGTTAAAATAATTAAGAATAACTAAGCGATATACACACACACAAGTAATAAATGTTGACGAAGAATGGTTTGCAAGAGGTCTTTATAACTATTGCTCTAAGTGTACAAAGTTAAAGAGCGATGACCTTAAATATAAATTGTTTGTTTTTTATATATGAATGTTGTTTCTATGCTAGGCTGGAAACGTATCAACAATACCAGGGTTTAGTTTAGCAACAGTGATTCCTTAGACCAAAAGCACGATGAGGCGCCTGGATGCAAGAAGTTCCGGAGGTAGAATGGCCCCCCGTTCGGATCTCCGGGTAGGGGCTGGTTCGGAGGCGTCGACTTGCAGACATCATAATTTTAAGATAGATTTTTGCAACATACGAGGTATAAACTCGAACATAAATTCAGTGCATCAACACCTGCAATCAGATAAACCTCATGTACTCGCTCTATGTGAAACCAAGGTCAGTCCATCGACCAGCACGGTCAACTATCTTTATCCTGGGTACGACTTCTATTCCCGATTTAGGCGTAACTTTGGAATCTGTCTTTTTGTCAGAAGCGACCTCTCTTGTCAACGAGAAGAAGCTCTGGAGCCCCCAAACTTTGATGTTATGTGGTTAAAAATAACGACTCAACAAACCACAAGGTTCATCTGTATCCTGTATCGACCACCAAGTGATACCAATTTTCGAACACTTTTCGCTTCTCTTGCAGACACCATCGATCATTTACAAAGTAACTATCCAAGTGCTGAAATTGCCATCCTGGGCGACTTTAATGTCCACAATATCAACTGGCTCAAATATTCAAATACTACCGACGAACAAGGTCGTGAAGCTGAATCATTCTCAATCAGTTATGGCTTAACTCAGCTTATTGACGAACCAACACGGATCCCTGATCGAGACGGGGAGTTCGCCAGTCTTCTTGATCTGTTTTTAACCACCATTCCGGAGATTTACACGGTCACCGTAAATCCGCCGTTAGGTTCTTCCGACCATAAACTGCTTTCGACATCGAATATCCTGCCAATCAGTGACAGAGAGGCGCCTAGGCCGCGCAAGATTTGGCACTACAAATCTGCTAAATGGGAAGATCTCATGGAATACTTTCGAACTTTCCCTTGGATGGACGTTTGTTTTCGATCCGATAACCCATCTGACTGCGCCAGGGAGGTCTCCGATGTTATTTTGGCTGGTATGGAAGCTTACATCCCTTTTTCGAAGAAATGCTCCTCCAACGGCAAGCCTTGGTTCGACCGAAAATGCAAAGAAGCTGTTGCTTCTAAACATATTGCCTACCGACAATGGCGTGAAAATCCTAACACCTTAAATCGAAACATCTTTGTTCATTCCCGGAACAGATGCAAGGGAATTATCGACGAAACCAAGGAGGCACACAATCAACGAATTAGAAACAAACTTCTCGCTTGTCCCAACAATTCCAGGTCCTTTTGGGCAGTCGCTAAGGCAGTTAGTCAAAATTTTACCAAATCCACCATACCACCACTCACACGGCCAGATAATTCCATTGCAACCACACCTGTTGAGAGAGCGAACTTGTTGGCTAAACTCTTTGCTTCACATTCTACTGTCGATTTCCAAGGAAAAAACACCACCTACTATTCCCATATTGCAGTCAAGGATGCCCGATGTTGTCTTCAGACAGCGCATCATAAAGCGTATTTTAATGAAGCTAGACACCAAGAAGGCTTCTGGCGCTGACGGAATACCTGCCATAGTTCTCAAAAACTGTGCAAGGGAACTAACACCAGTTTTCTGTAGACTTTTTAACCTATCCTACAGAAAGGGAGCATTTCCGTCCTGCTGGAAATGTGCCACGGTTCAGCCGATACCTAAAAAAGGTAAGAAGACCTTGCCAAATAACTACCGACCAGTTGCACTGCTTTCAATAATATCGAAAGTCATGGAAAAGGTTATCAATGAGCATCTTCTAAAATATCTTGAACGATTCAATATTATTAGCGATCACCAGTATGGTTTTCGTAAACATAGATCAACAGGAGATCTTCTGACTTATGTAACACATGTTTGGAACAACGCGATTGAACACTTTGGAGAATCTCGAGCGGTTGCTCTTGACATATCCAAGGCATTCGACCGTGTTTGGCACGATGGACTGTTGGCTAAGTTGCGCTCTTATGGTATGTCTGAAAGGTTCTGTTTGTGGCTCTCATGTTTCCTCAGAGAGCGTTCTTTACGAGTGGCGGTCGACGGATTTCTTTCTAACACCCTCACTATCAACGCCGGTGTGCCCCAGGGCTCCATACTGTCTCCTACTCTCTTTCTCATTTACATTAACGATCTGCTGGAAAAGACCGGGAATCCAATCTACAGCTTTGCAGATGACAGTACGCTTGTCTCTTCATTCACCTTGAACGCTCGGACATCGGCTGCTCAGGCGAATATCCGCAGACAGCAGGAGGTCGTTCAACTTAACAAAGACCTGGAAGAAATTCTATCTTGGGGTGACAGTAACCAAGTGGAATTTAACGCTACAAAAACCCAAGCGGCAGTTTTTTCTAAAAAAGTTAACGTTGCTGAACCCGACATAGTTATGTCGGGGCACTCCATTCTCCTAGCATCGTCGCTCAATTTGTTGGGCGTTAGTTTGGGAGCAAATATGTCTTGGCATGAACATGTTGCAGGCATAGCAAGGAGAGCTTCTCAAAAGTTGGGAATATTATTTAGAACCAGAAAGCTTTACACCCCACAGCAACTGTTAATTCTTTACAAAGCCCAAATTCGACCAACTATGGAATACTGCTCCCACGTTTCGGGCTCCGCTCCCAAGCATACACTGCATTTGTTGGATTCTGTTCAGAGAAGAGCGGTCCGTCTGATTGGGGACCCGGAATTGACCGGCGGCCTTGATTCGCTGGAACATCGAAGAACGGTTGGCGACTTGAGTCTGTTCTACAAGTATTTTCATGGAAAGTGTTCGAAGGATGTAGCCCGCTTAATTCCTCCCAAAGCGGTGCATGTTAGAAATACACGTCGCGCTGGTGCTTCGCATCCGTATGAGGTTCAGCTTGTTACTCCGCGTACGACGCTTTTCAAGCAATCTTTTATATGGAGAACGTCATCCCTTTGGAATAATTTGCCCAGCGCTGTGTTTCCCACCGAGTACAATTTACAGCGATTCAAGAACAACGTGAATCGCTTTTTCCGCACTCGTGCCGCTCCTGGAGCGCTTTAGGGATTTCCCTGCAGCACGTGTGCTAGACCAATAAAAAAAAAATCGCCAAAGCCCCATGGTTCGTCCGTAATACTCAGCTTCACAGAGACCTCCAGATGCCCACAATTCGGGAATTCATCAGCAGCGCATAGCTCAAATTCCTGGACAAAGTCATTCATCACCCCAACCCCATAGTCAAAACCGCCTACCGACCCCCAGCCATTGGATTAGCTTAAGTTAATAATTTTAAACATTTATATAAACTCTTTACCTAGGCTAAGTTAGTTAGGTCCCATATATATATATATATATATATATATATATATATATATATATATATATATATATATATCCAAATTGTAAATCATATTCTTACCAAATCAATCAGTCAATAAAAGTAATCAGTAATCAGCATAAGACCACCTGCGACTGCCTCTGCCACCTGTAATATCAAGTTTTTTGGAACGATTTTTCTCAGGAAAACCAAAAAAGAACTAACCACAAATAACAAACAAACAAAAGATAACCAAAAACATAGATATATACAGTACTAGGATTTACCAGAAAGGCAGAACATCGGCTCCCGCAAGGATCTCTATAAATGAATGTGTATTTAAAGCATATTATATTTGTAATACATAAGACAATGTAAAAACCTGGTACAATGTGTAAGTTAGTAAAACTAAAGAGCTTTTGAAATTGAATTGAAATTGACTGGGAAAAATGGGTGTATCTAACAGTATAAAACTAATAAAAATATTAGTAGTAATGTTCCAGTGAAGTTTTATTAGGATCTTATTATTTTTAATTATTTTTTATTTTCATTATTATTTCTGGTTTTTCCTGTTTCAACTTTCAAACCAATGCAAGCTTCTTTGTGCTTCTCTATGCGATTGGGGAAAAATTTTCTTCCACATTTTTTGCATTCTACTAATTCTGTAAGATGATTTTCCCATATTCGGTCGAAAGTTCCTTTAAAATCGACTCCACCAGATGCTAAAAATAGGAAATAAAATTATTAGCAGATTTTTGACTGATTTATAATAATGATAATAATAAACTAAAGAATATTTTTTCACTTCGTGGTCACATAGCTCATTCGGAAAACTTTTTAAATAAGGTGAGAATATTATGAAAGTTCTTCAATCCTGTATTATTACAACCATTTGATACTGAATAATTAAGAAGTTACCTCTAAGACTTAATAAGTAGAGAAGTGATGGGGATATTACTTTTGTAAGTAAATTAATTGGCAAATCAATTGAATCAAGACTAGACTATGATATCTATCTAAAGCATGAGACACCATAAAAAGTGTTAAATCTATCTTATTATTTCTAATTACTTTCCACTATCACTGAAAATAAGCCCGCCAAAAATAAAAAACGAAACTGACTAATGTTTTTTCTTGCAGGTAGAGGCTTGTCGACAAGTAACAGAATCCAAAAAGCCTCTTCTCACCAAAGAATATCTTATGTAATTTTTTTGACGAACATTGCCGCGATCACAATACAAGTAACAGGTTAGTTTAGATAGCTATATATGTTAACAATAATCACTTTCATCGCCCAGAGACCAGTTGTAAGGTGGGAGACAAACAAATTAGGTAAAAGAATCATGCACAGAAGCGTACACGAATAAATTAGAGTGTGGGTTAGTGGTTCATCTCTCTTAGAGGAACGAACATCTTGTCAAAATGCAAATAATTGGTCCTGAGAAACATACTAAAATCAAAGACGACAGATCTGGTAATATACCAGAAAATTCACCTGTATAAGCCCCTCTGTAGCAGAATTCACGACTGTAGCAAAGGCCAGGCCGTACTTTTCCTCATTTAACAATGAACTAAATGAACCGGAACTTTTTAGTGTTCCGTACGGAACATATAAGGAATCATTTCGGTGTCTGCCTGTCCGTCTGTTCTTCTGTCTGTTTATCACACCCGGTTTTTCCTGAAGCTATTTGACATAGACAGTTGAAACTTGGCACAAATAGAGGAATTGATGGCCCAATCGGAGCCGTGTAGTTTTGAAAGTTAAATTTTGTCTTAAGGGGTTAATTTTGAAGGAAGTGAAAAAAATTACCAGAACATCGAGTGTATGTGTGTGTGATATATATAAAAATGGCCAAAAACCACTGTCCACCGACTCTATCTCGAAAAGTATTGATCAAAAAATTTTGAAAAATTCTGGAATAATCTCCATAAAGTGTGGGTTGAGCGAAAATTATCAGGAGTGTATTACGATTGATACGATTGATAATTTATCTGGGAACTGGGACTAATAGCTACTGCTTTAAGCATTATGTACCGAGTGAAAATAATTTTACTTTATTTGTTTATAATTAAACAAATATTTAGGTAGTAAATATGTGTTTTAAACGTTGACCACTAGATTCTGGATTGAGTTAGATGGATTTATTGGCTATTAGATAGCTAAGATGCTATAACTATTATACATTATTGACTAAGAACACTCGTAAAAATACATATTGGATCTTAAGATCGCTAATTAACTTAGCCTATGTAAGGATTTTATTTTGTTTAAGCAATCACGGTACGGAACACTAATTGTTCGAGTCCAACTTGCACTTGACCGGCTTTTTCTTAGTATGACAGTATGTTAACTGAGTGCACGCCGAGTTTTAAAATGTAGACTTACGATGCTATTGTAAACAGAAAATTTCAGTTGTATTTGGAGGACAAATTCAGGTGTGACAATAATAGACAAGGTATACAGGTCAGTTTCCATTATAGAGATAATAAATACCAAGGTAAGCAATACTTATATGTATATTTGATGTGTCATTTTTTTTTAGTCAAAAACATCCCTTGAAATGGGGTAAAACTAGAATAATAATATAATGACTCTTATCGAAGTGTGATAAATGGTAGATATTTTATAGTCTAGGAAAGAGAATATGGATTCAAACCACAGCAAAATAGTTCTATTAATTAAACCACCCTTATAGGGGGTGAAAAATACCTCTAAAACTCACGTGAGTTTAAATAACATGTACAAAGGATAAATTCTTGGAACTCTTAGGACAAAATATCTGAATCTATTATGAGAACCTAACATTACCCTTAAAGGGTTGAAACTCACCCCTATAGGGTGTAATAACAATCCCCACCTACGGAAGTATCTCATAAGTTTCATAACGACGAAAAAAGTTCAGGCTTTTGTGGTTTTAAGAAGGGTGAACAAATATAGAGTAGATTCACTTGAACCACCGATACACGACCATAAACTACCTTTGAGGGTAGTAGAAACAACCCCTACATATGAATGTTATTGAAATTCGGAAACGATCAAGTATTTTTATCTCATTGTCCCACACATTCAAGACAACTAGATTATCTTCCTAATAAGGTCGAAAAGCACCCTTAGGAGGGGGAACTACCCCCTAGGATTGATGGATCTTAGAAATTCTAGCATCTGAGAAAAAATACAGGCTTTCGTAGTTTCAAGCAGGATGGACAAATACAGCATGTACTTTTTTTCTCAGATACTAAAACTTCTAAAATCCATCAATCTCAGGGGGTAGTTCCCCCCCACAGAGATGATTTTAGACCTTATTAGGAAGATGATCTAGTTGTCTTCAATGTTTGGCACAATGAGATAAAAGTACTCGATCCTTTCCGATTTTCAATAACATCCATGTGCATCGTCAGAGCGTAGGGGTAGTTTCTACCACCCTCTAAGGGTAGTTTATAGTCGTGTATCTGTGGTTCAAGCGAATCTAGTCTATATTTGTTCACCCTGCCTAAAACTACAAAAGTCTGAACTTTTTTCATCGTTATTGAAACTTATGGGGGTGGTTTTTACACTCTATGAGGGTGAGTAATGTCTGGTCGTCACAACAGATTCAGATATTTTGTCCTAAGAGCTACAAGAACTTGTCCTTACTACACGTTATTTAAACTCAAGTGCGTTATTTGAGTTTTAGAGGTACTTTTCACTCCCTATAATGGTGGATTTTGGTTTAATTAATAGAAATAGCTTGCTGTGATTTGAACGCATATTCTCTTTTCTGGACTATAAAATATCTACCATTTTTCACACTTCATTAATAGTCATTTTATTATTACTATAGTTTTACCCCATTTCAAGGGATGTTTTTGGCCAAAAAAAATGACACAATAATTTTTTTTTAACTACGGATTCGAATTCAGCGTCGAAAAACACACTAGATCCATGTTCGTGGTAAGGAACTTTTTTTTGTGTGGCTGTGTAATTAGCAATTAATAACGAATATTTCCAATTAACAACAAAAGGAGAGGAAAAAAAAATTAAAGCAAATACATAGACTGAAAAAAATAGTTTATATTCTATAAAAACCAAAAAAAGTCTCTTTTCTTCTTTTTTTTTAACAATGTTTTGATGCACTAAAATTACGCCGAAGATTTATCCGGTTTTACTGATATCTTTTTTTTTGCCGATTCATTCTTTTTTTCACTGCCATTTAAAAGATCTTCTTCTTCTTGTGATTTTAAAATTTCTGATGTTTTTCCTGCCTCTTTGAAATCTTTTTTATGTTCTATGTACAGCCAGCTAAAAAATATTCAAGGTAAACAAAAGATCGCAGAGCTGTCTATAGCAACCAGAATTTGGCGGGATTAGCAATGCCGAAAATTAATCCCGCCAAATTATGGTTGCTATGAACATGTTTTCTGCCCTTTTTGTATACAGTGTTATAAAAGGCTGCTCCCTTTAATTACAGAGGGGAATATTAAAAACCAAAAAATTTACTACCTAATCTTACCAGGTTTAAATTTTCATAATTTGAATTTTTATATGTGTAGTAGTCATCATGTCCGGCATTGAATAGTTTGAAGTATTGCAGTATCTTGGGGCCGTTTATTATGCATAGGAATACGACAAAAACTCTGACATGCCGAAATGATTTTTTTTAAAGCAGAATCTCTCGAATATGGTAATTAAGTGGTTGTAATGTGGTAGTATTAAATGGTATTATTGAGTGCCATGAAACAAAGAGGGCATTTAAAAGTGAAACCTTTAAAGTCAATATTTAATATATATTTTTATGAGTTTGTAGAATCGATTTGAACAAATCTTTTTAGTGTTCCGTACGGAGCACTTATAAGATGACTTCGGTGTCTGTCCGTCTGTCAGTCTGTCCGTCTGTCTGTCACACCCAATTTTCTCCGAAACTATTTGTCATAGAAAGTTGAAATTTGGTAATAATATAGGAATTGATGGCCTCCTCAGAGCCATGTAGTTTTAAAAGTTAAATTTTAACTTAAGGGGTTAGTTTTGGGGGTGAAATCGAAAGTGAAAAAAAATTTTTTTTACTAGGTCATCGAGTGTGGTGTCAAATGAAAGCTTGTGAAAACACGAGTAAAAAATATATGTATAATGTAATCCTTGCGCACACTTTTCTTTGTATTATTTTTAAAAAGTCGTAAAAAATCTCGAAAAGTACTTATCAAAAAATTTTGAAAAAATTCTAGAATTTTCTCCACGGGGTATAGATTGAACGAAAATTATCACGAGTGCATTACCTTTAATAATTTATCTGGTATATATAAAAAAAAAAATGTCAAGGTCACCAGTTTTCAGTAAAGATTGGAAACAAACTTTGTTGAAAACTCATTTGGGGTGTGTTTTGTGCAGTCACTGATCATTTTATACCTCCGTAACAGTTTTTTTTATTTTTAAAGCAATCAACGTACGGAACACTACTTGCGCAAGTTCAACTTGCACCTGACCTGTTATGTTTTGAAAAAACAACAATGTACAACCACTAATAAGCAGCTCATTCTATAAGAAGTAATTTGCGTGATATCGTGTTACCACTGTTAATACTAATTGGTAGTTATGGGTATTAACCACTTGCTGCATAGGATATTTACTTTTCTAAGAATTAGGAAAAAATTGTCAAGCAAAAAATATAACTTCTATATACAAAATTTCACAAATATTCTTTCAATAGCAAGTTGCTGTTTCTTTTGAGTGTTCCGTACCAAAATTAAAAAATCGGTAAAGTACAAGTTGGACTTGCGCAATTAGTGCTCCATATCGTGATTGCCTTGAAAATAAAAAAAATTATACTTCACAAAACACACCCTAAATGAGTTTTCGACAAAGTTTATTTCCTATATCTGTTGAAAACTGATTTCGTTCAGTTCTTGTAGAGAATATTTTTGCGATTTTTGGCAATTTTTTAAAAATAATACAAAGAAAAGTGTGCGCAAGTATTACATCATATATATTTTTGAAATCGTGTTTTTACAAGCTTTCATTTGCCACCTCACGCGACGACCTAATAATTTTTTTTTCATTTCCGATTTTACCCCCCAAAACTAATCCCAAAATTTAATTTTCAAAACTACACGGCTCTGATGGGGCCATCAATTCCTATATTGGTGCCAAATTTCAACTTTCTATATCAAATAGCTTCGGAGAAAATTGTGTGTAACAGACGGACAGATACCGAAGTGATTTTATAAGAGACCAAAAAAGCTTCTGGCGCGGAATACACGCCATAGTAATCACAAACTGTGCGAGAGAACTAGCACCAGTTTTCTGTACACTTTTCAACCTGTCCTACAGAAAGGGAATATTTCCTTCCTGCTGGAAATACACTACAGTTCAGCCGGCACACAAAAACGGCATGGCTTTCGTAAATATAGATCAACAGGAGATCTAACTTATGTAACACATACTTAGAACAACGCAATTGAACAGAGTGGAAAATTTCCAGCGGATGCTCTTGTTATATCCAAGGTATTCAACCATTTTTGGCATGATGGATTGTTGGCTAAGCTACGCTCTTCTGGTATGTCTGAAAAGTTCTGTTTATGGCTCTCGAGTTTTCTCAAGGAGCGTTCTTTATGAGTGGCAATCAACGGGTTTCTTTCTCACACCTTCACTATCAACGAAGGTGTGCACCAGAGCTCCATACTGTCTCCTACTCTCTTTCTCATTTACATTAACGATCTCAAAATTCAGTTTGAACGCTCGAACATCGGCTACTCATGCGAATATCCGTAGACGACAGGAGGTCCTTCAAGTTAATAAAGACCTGGAAAAAATTCTACCTTAGGGTAACAGTAACCAAGTAGAATTTAACGCTTCAAAAACCCAGGCGACAGTCTTTCTTAAAAAAGTTAATGTTGCTGAACCCGACATAGTTACGTCAGAGCACGCCATTCCTTTAGCATCGTGACTCAATTTGCTGGGCGTTAATTTGGGAGCAAATATGTCTTGGCATGAGCATGTTGCAAGCCTAACAAAGAGAGCTTCTTAAAAGGTGGGAAGATTATTTCGAACTAAAAACTTTATACTCCCCAACAACTGTTAATTTTGTACAAAGCTCAAATTCGACCAACGATGGAATACTGCTCCCATGTTCCCAAACATACATTGCATTTGTTGGATTCTATTCAGAAAAGAGCTGTTTACCTGATTGGAGACCCGGTACTGACCAGCAACCTTGATTCGCTGGAACATCGAAGAACGGTTGGCGACTTGAGTCTATTCTACAAGTACTTTCATGGAAAGTGTTCGATGGATGTAGCCCGCTTAATTCCTCCCAGAGCGGTGAATACTAGAAATACACGTGACGCTAATACTTCACATCCGTATGAGGTTCAGCTTGTTACTCCTTGTACAACCCTTTTTAAACAGTCTTTTATATGGAGAACCTGATCCCTTTGTTTCCGACCGAGTGCAGTTTACAGCGATTCAAGACCAACGTGAATCGCTTTTTCCGCACACGTGTCGCTCCTGTAGCACTTTAGGGATTTCCCTGCAGCACGTGTGCTAGGCTCATAAAAAACTGCTCTGTACGGAACACTAAAAACGGAACACTTATGTGTGTCGGTGTCTGTCTGTCACAGCCGACTTTCTCAGAAACTATATGACATAGAAAGGTGAAATTTATCATAAATAGAGAAATTGATGGTATAATCACAACCGTGTAGTTTTGAAAATTAAATATCGACTCAAGGAATTAATTTTAAGGGGTGAAATCAGAAGTGAAAAAGTTTCGAAAAAATTCTGGAACATTCTGTATAAGGTGTGGATTGAAAGAAAATTATAACGAATGTATTACCATTGATAATTTATCTGATATATAAAAACAAGGTTCCGTTGTTTGATACATGTTTCGTACTTGTATACAAGTTCCATCCTGTTTAATAAAAAATGTTATTCACTGGATAGATAAAAATATGAACACATAAGCACAGCAAGGATCTAAGATAATTATTGCCACGAAACGGAACACTAATTGCACAAGTCGGACCTACAATTGGCCGGTTTTTTACATATAATATTGCATTATCCTATCGTAATACTTTCTCTTGAAGAACGTGAGTATTGATCTTATATCCCTATAGGCGAAAGCAGAAATTTCAAGTGTTCGTTTATTAAAAACAGAGCTCCCTTCGAAATTTTTTTATATTACACTATAAAATCCTACTCCCTAATTCCATGTTCATCATTTTGTGAAATGTTAGGAATTTACTTACAAAAATATAAATAGAGTTGGTATTATTAATCCTGCACCAACTAAGTAAAAGCATCCAGGAAGTGTGTCAATAGTTTTCCCGTAAATTCGACTATACAAAGGACCATAAATTAACGGTACTAAAGCTTCACCTACTCCAAATAAAGAGTTAATTTTTCCTAATTCATCTGGTGATACTAATTTCGTAATCATAGCTCTCATCGCTATAATCGAGGTACCGTTAAGAAATTCAACTAAAGCACCTAAAAATTAAAAATTGTAATCAAAAATAATTTTATATATAAGTTCCATTGTATGTATGTAACACAGATAAATAAATTTATGTCTGCATTGACGATAGAAATGATGTAGGAAGACAAAAAATAAGACAAGGAATTCAAAATGCAAGAAAGGTTGTTTAGGCACTAAATCAAGTTTGTTGGAATAAAAATATATCCATGAAAAATAAAAAAAATATCGGAAAAGGTATGGTGGTAACGGGACTATTATGTGGAAATGAGGTATAGACAATAAAGAAGAATGAAAGGATGAGACGAATTCTCAATTTTTTTTTTATGGGTCTAGCACACGTACTGCAGGGAAGTCCCTAAACCGCTACAGGAGCGACACGTATGCGGAAAAAGCGATTCGCGTTGTTCTTGAATCGCCGTAAATTGTACACTGTCCTGGGCAAATTATTTCAAAGGGATGATGTTCTCCATATAAAAAACTGGTTCAAAAACGTTGTACGAGGAGTAACAAGCTGAACCTCATATGGATGTGAAGTATCAGTGCGACGTGTATTTCTAACATGCACTGCTTTGGGAAGAATTAAGCGGACTACATCCTTCGAACACTTTCCATGAAAATACTTGTAGAATAGGCTCAAGTCGCCAACCGTTCTTCGATGTTCCAGCGAATAAAGGCCGCCGGTCAGTTCCAGGTCTCCAATTAGACGAACAGCTCTTCTCTGAATAGAATCCAACAAATGCAATGTATGTTTGGGAGCGGAGCCCCAAACATGGCAGCAGTATTCCATAGTTGGTCGAATTTGAACTGTGGAAAGAATTAACAGTTGTTGTGGAGTGTATAATAATAAATAATATTTCCAACTTTTAAGAAGCTCTCCTTGCTATCCCTGCGACATATTCATGCCAGGACATATTTGCTCCCAAACTAACGTCCAAAAAATTAAGTGACAATGATAGAGGAATGGGGTGCCCCGCCATAACTATGTCGGGTTCAGCAACGTTAACTTTCTTAGAAAAAAACTGCCACCTGGGTTTTTGTAGCGTTAAATTCCACTTGGTTACTGTTACTGTCAATATTGAAGAAATAAACAGAACGCGAGCACATGTAAATAGGATAGGCCTTACAGACAATGAAACTCAACTAGTGGTAAGTGTTCTGTTGTTCGGGAACTTAATTCTTTTGATTTGAAGGAAATCGTGAGATTAATGAAGGATTTTGCTGTCATATTAAAAAATGTAAAACACGATATATAGTCTACTAAAAGCACCTTTGTTGAACTTCGAGAGGACCAAGTCATTCAAGAAATTTCTTAGAGTTAATTGATTTCCAAAAAAGGTGATGTAAGTTGGTCTCCGCAAACTCCTGATTTGGGGCCAATGAATTTTTTCGCGTAGGATCTCAAAATTCTAGTTTACACTAAACAATTCTCGCTTCCTGGAACAAGTAAAAGAAAGTATCCAGCAAGAACTGGCAGTAATCAGGAAGATGACGTGCCGAGCAGTGATAAATAACTACACTGTTAGCTTAAAAGAGGCCAAGGGACGTAATGGATCCCATTATTTTTAAGAAATAATTTTATTAACTGGAATTTATTCGACGAGGAATAGCCGAGTCAAAATCGACAATTCTAATAAGCAACTGCCATTTCTAATGAACGAATTCACGAGCTGATGCAAAGACTATGGACTGAGGCTCAATACCAGCAAAACTACTCATAAATACATCATCATAAGCAAACAAGGTGTTGGACAGGATGATGGAATAAGAATTGATGATACGAACCTCGAACGAGTAAATAAATTAACCTATTTCGGAATTATAATTAACGACCAATGGGATCGAAGTTTTGAAGTTAAGAGCTAAATAGTGAAGGCATGAGTATCTTTTGAAAAAAAAAAGTTTTGTGTAGACACGATCGAAACATAGACCTCCGAGTAAGACTAATGATGTTAAAATTCAAGTGGACTGACCGAATAACCAATGAATCAGATTTACAGCGCTTAAATCAAACAGTAGAAATAGTAAATACAATAAAGAGCAGAAAATTAGAATACCTAGAATACGTAATGAGAAACCCTGAAAGGTGAAACCTTACACCCAATAATTCAAGGCAAAATACAGGGAAAAAGAAGTATCTGAAGACGCACCACTTCATGGCTCGGAAAGACAAGCCAACAACTATTCCGAGCAGCCGTAAGTTAAACCATGATAGTCAGATTGTTAGCCAACATGAGAGTCAACGACCGGTAGCGATCACGGCACTAGAAGACGAAAGCTGGGTCAAAATATCACTAGAGAACACTATAGAGATTTCTCTCACATGTTGCAAACAATATTTTTTTCTACAACCGTTGTATTTTAATACCAATATTATAAGAAACTGTTAACTAATTGTAAAACAAAGCTAATCTTTTTTCGTTTATAATTCTTCCTACAAAATTATAAGTTTGGACGGCATATTATTTTAAAGGGTGTAAGAGTGTATTAGCTAGCTAATTATACTTACCAATATAAAAATAAATTGGACTTGGTGCAAAAGCATAAACAAATGAAGCTAATATTTTGCTTGAACATGATATTATTCCCAGTATCGAATCGTCTAGTTTCAGAAAATTGGAGAATAAAGATAAAGAGAATAGCGTTCCTGTAATTAAAATAACACTGGTCAACATGATTTTTTTCACAAGGAAACTGAATAGAGACCCTAGTTCAGCTTTTTTTATGCTGAATTCAAATATCAGATTGCTTCCATCAGCCATTTTGGTGTAATATACTTCTCTATATTAGGATTTCATTGTTATAATTCTTGTAAACATAGAAGTGGGAATTTGTATTCAGAATAATTTCGCACCAGGCAGACTTATTCATGTTGAAACATATTTTAACTCTATCCTGGCTTAATGATGTTCAAATCTGCCCTATCTTGTACAAATATTGCATTTTTTTAGCAAGCAGAGGGCCAGTATTGTAATTGTAGTAAGTCTGGTAACATGTGTATGTACTTATTTTTGTGCTGTTTATTATTTTTATTTGAAAGTTTTTTTTATAAACGTTTCAAAATGCCAAGAAAGTGTGTAAATCAACCAAACAATTTCTGCTACGTGTGTGGTGAACTGACCTTCAAGTCTCAGAGGCGAAATTTTACACCGCTTGTGAAAAAATGTTATGAACTTTATTTTAGGTGTAAAGCTGGTGATTTTGATAAAGACTGGTCCCCAAATTTATGCTATGTATCATGTGTTAGGCTTCTCACTGTCTGGAAAAATGGTACTCATCATATGCCGTTTTCAGTCCCTATGATTTGGAGGGAACAGAAGGACCATTTAACTGATTGTTATTTCTGCTTAACTAACATTAAAGGAATTACGTCCAAAACAAAATATACAGTTAAGTACCCCAATTTGGCATCTGCAATTAGACTTGCGCCACATAGTGAAGAGTATCCTGTACCAAATTTTCCACATGTCATGCCCTTAAGTGATAACTCCGATTCCGACCCAGTTCATTCTAAAGACGGAAAAAGCGAGAAAAGTGAACCTACATTTGAAGCAAGTAGTTTATCAGAAACTCACTTTTTATCTCAAGAAGATCTTAATAATCTTATACGGGATTTAAATTTGTCTAAACAGTCAGCTGAGTTTTTAAGTTCCAGGCTCAAAGGTTGGAATCTACTCCAAAAAGATACAAGGATATGCGTTTAGACGCCATAGTGATTTCAGTGACTATCTCTAAAGAAGGCCATGTAGTTTTTTGTAATGATGTTTGTGCAGTATTGGAGGCTCTTCGACATCAACACCAGCCAGATGAGTGGCGATTGTTCATAGACTCATCGAAAGTTAGTTTGAAAGCTGTACTACTCCATAATGGGAATGAATTACCATCAATACTTGTCGCGCATGCCAGTGATATAAAGGAGGCTTATGAAAATATGAATATGCTGTTAGAAAAAATTCAGTATACTAAATATAACTGGAATATCTCTGGTGATTTGAAGGTTATAGCTTTATTGTTAGGTTTACAACTTGGATACACAAAATTCTGCTGTTTCTTGTGTGAATGGGATACCAGGGATAAGGAGTCACACTACATAAGGAAACAATGGCCTAAACGTGAATCTCTTATTCCTGGGCATAAAAATGTATCAAATACCCCATTAGTGGATCCCGAAAAGGTGTATTTACCTCCCCTGCACATAAAACTGGGGCTTATAAAAAATTTTGTAAAAAAAATGGATAAAGGTTCTGCTGCATTTATGTATTTGAACTCTAAATTTCCTAAAATAAGTGTTGCAAAATTGAAGGAAGTAATTTTTATAGGGCCCCAAATAAGATCATTAATATCGGATGATGAACATTTTGAGGAATTGTTACATCCACCGGAAAAAGCAGCGTGGAAATCATTCAAAAATATGTGTTGTGGATTTCTTGGCAATAATAAAGAAGAAAACTATAGTGAAATAGTGAGTGATCTTCTGACTTCATACAAAGAAATGGGCTGCAACATGTCCTTTAAAATTAACTTCTTGGATTCCCACCTAGACTTCCCTGAAAATCTTAGGGCTGTCTCTGACGAGCATGGCGAGCGTTTTCATCAGCAGATTTCTACTATGGAAAAGAGGTACCAAGGCAAATGGAGTCCCAGTATGCTGGCCGACTATTGCTGGACCATGAAAAGAGACATCCCGAACGCAAAATATGAACGAAAATCATCATATAAAACTTTTAAGGTTAGACAAAATTAGCCGTGTATTTTTTATTCGATGTTTTGTAAGTACTAATTATTTTAAAACTTTAAACACGTGCCACAAAAAAACCCTGCCTGATGGATAAAATCTGAGAACATATTTAAACTCAGCATGGCAAAGATAAATATATTCCATTAATTTAGCCCCTGTGAAAGAAAAAAAAAGGAAAACTTATCTAATCAGAACTTCCATCCTAAATACTAGGGTTGTATGATAAGTACCTGGCCTTGGCAAGAAAAAAAAACATTTTTATGTGTAAAATGTATTTTATTTATCACCATTGTCTGCTTTTAGCTCAATACACTTAGTCCAACGTTTTTTCTATCTTCCGTATCCCATCTAAAAAATACATTTTCTCAACCCTTCAAGATAGGAGTTTGTTTCAGCAATCGCCTCATCGTTCGAGCCAAATTTTTTTCCGTCGAGCCATTTTTTCATATTCGAAAATAGAAAATAATATGGTGGATGCGAAAGCAATCCTTATCCTCGTGGAATGTTGCCATGACGATGACACAAGTGTGCACACGTGCATTGTCTTGATGAAAGAGAATTTTTTTCTTCCCCAAATGCGGACGTTTTTCTTTCACAGCATGGTTGAAACGATACAATAAGTTAGCACAATACTCTCCATTAATCGTTTTGTTCTTTTCAAGATAATCAATATGGATTATGCCGCGTGCATCCTAAAATATTGTGGCCATTACCTTGCTGACCGATAAAGTCACCTTGGCTGTCCTTGGCGCTGATTCGCCATCGAAAACCCACTGTTTGGGCTGTTTTCTGATATCTAATGTGCTGTGATGTATCCACGTTTCGCCAACAGTTGTGAATCGACACCAAAAATCATTCCGATTGCACTTTAACATCGCCAAACATTCTTTTGAAGTTGATACACGTGTGGGTTTATTGTCAGTTGTGAGCAATCGCAGCACCCATATTGCGGAAAGCTTTCTCAAGCAATTAAGATGCGCACGGTCTCAGTAATCTCACGCACTTTCACTCTCCGATCATTTATCACTATATCATGGATTGTTTCAATCATTTCTGATGCGGTGACTTCATTTGGACGACCTGGACGTTCTTCATCAAAAATACTTGAACGGCAGCGTTTGAATTCAGCTGTCTAATATTTTATGGTTATAACGAAGGTGCAGAGTCCCCATAAACTTCGTTGAGTGCTGCTTTTATCTCATCATTTGTTTTCTTTTTCAAAAATAAACATTTGATCACTGCTCGATATTAAATTTTTTCCATTTTTGTAAAATTATAATTGGTTATATTATAATTTTACAAAAATGGATCCCCAATAAGGATAACAACATCAGAAGTTAAAGAAGTATGTAAAACGCTAAAAAATGGTAGAGCTCCAGGACCAGGAAACATCCCAGGAGAGATAGCAAAATACGGAACTGAAAAATTATTTAGGGCTTTGAGGAACTTATTCCAAAGATGCATTAACACATCAGAAGTACCTGAGGAATGGAAAATATCATACATATCAACAATTCATAAGAAAGGAGACAAAAATAATTGCGATAACTATAGGGCAATAACGGTTACAGGATCTATTAGTAGAATATACGGAAAAATACTTAAAAATAGAATAGAAACGGAATACGCGGACGTAGAAGCTGAAGAACAGGCAGGCTTTAGAGCAGGAAGATCCACAATAGACCATCTGTTCTCGCTGACACGAATCCTAGAAAAGAAAACCGCATTTGATCAGGAAGTCCATGTCTTGTTTGTTGATTTAAAAAAGGCCTACGACAGCGTGCCCCTAATGAGATTGTGGGAAACACTACAACAGAGTAATGTAAGCACCGAAATAATTAAAGCCGTAAAATCCTTATACCAAGACGCAAGAAGTAGTGTGAAAACCAAATATGGTATAACAACAGGGTTCCAGGTCACAAAGGGTCTCAAACAGGGGTGCTGTATATCCCCAACGCTATTTAAAATCTATTTGGAGAGTGCACTGAAGAACTGGAAAAGGAAATGCAGCAGTATGGGATTACCACTGGAGGACGATACTACATTGTACACGCTATCATTTGCAGACGACCAGGTAGTAGTCGCTCAGGACATCGATGATATGGAATACATGACATGAAAACTTATGGAGGAATATGAAAAATGGGGCCTAGAAGCCAATATTAAAAAGACCGAGTACATGTGCGTCGGAGGACAACAGTGGGACTTGAAACTGGCCACAGGACACACCATCAAACACTGTGCCAGTTATAAGTATTTGGGAACTAGAATATCTAGGGACGGAACACTGGAAGAAGCAATATTCGAGAGGAATATCCAAGGAAGAAAAGCGATTGCAATGCTTAATAGTATACTATGGGACAAAAACATAACCATTGAAAATAAGAAGAGAATTTACAACTCAATAGTGAAAAGTATAATAACTTACAGCTCCCAGGTGTGGCCATTGAAGGAAAGAACAGAAAAAATACTAAAGGCTACAGAAATGGATTTCTGGAGACGAGCAGCCAGAAAATCCAGAAAAGACCGCATACCAAATGACAGGATAAGACGAGCTTTAGAAATAAAGCACGATATAATGGACGAAATCAGAACCCAACAGTTGGTATGGTACGGACATGTACAGAGAATGTCACAAGACCGACTACCTAAAAAGATTTTAAATTGGAACCCTCATGGAAAAAGAAAGCGAGGAAGACCACGCCAAAGCTGGAGAGCAGGAATCAACAAGGAAGTACTAGAGAGAGATCTAGAGGAAGAGGGATGGAGAAACCGGGAGGAGTGGAAATTAGGCATCGGAAGACGGAAGACGTTATAAAACCGATTGATATATATATATATATATATATATATATATATATATATATATATATATATATATATATATATATATACATATATATATATATATATATATATATATATATATATATATATATATATATATATATATATATATATATATATATATATATATATATATATATATATATATATATATATATATATATATATATAATTGGTTATATATTAATTGCTACCACTCACAAACTAAATCACGCAGAAACTTGAAAATTTGACAGGGTTCTTGTGAAAGGTTATGTTTACGAAAAATACAATTTTTTAAATAATAATAGCGCCATCTCTGGCCGAGGCAAAGTACTTATCATACAACTTTCGTATAAGTTGTAAATTAAGTTTTTATTTTTCACACTAAAAATTAACTTAATCAAAAAGTCACATTCCAGTTGGGATTGAATACCTTCGCACCTGACCGCATTACTTAACCCTTCATATCCCTTAAAAAAGTATATTTAAAACTACATTTTTTCCCAATCGAAAATAAGAAAAATTTCAAATTTTGCTACTGAATATATTTGAGGTTTTCCAGTCACCTTTATGCTATGTTATCTTAGTAAAGTTTGGAATCAAGAAGAAATAGCATGATTTTCATATTTGTTGACTCCAAGAACCCCCGGAAGAACTTTTTTATTTCGTTCGTAAATTATAGTGGCAAATAGTTCTAAGATTTTATGTCTAAATATAATAGAGCCGTTTAATTGGCAGAAACTTTATACTTTTACATACCTAGAGTAATTGTTACAAATTGAAAAGTAGAAAAGAAGCTATACTCCACAGAATCCCAACCAAACCTTAGTCGTGTACCAAAGTAAGCGACATTCATTTCACCTAAAACAAATCATGCTATTACTAAAATAAATACATATATGTATGGAAAGCTGCGACTATCCTTAAAGGTTCTATTCATGTTAGACTTTTTTTATATTAATATAATAGCTATACCAGGTGTACAAGTATGAAATGCGGATTTTTTTTCTACAAAAACATGTTAAATTCGGAAGAATGATAAAAAGTGTTTTATTCAAAGTGTGCTCCATCGCTTGGTATACATTTTTCCCATCTTTCGGGCAATTCGTGAATACCACGCCAGTAAAAATCTTCCCCTTTTGCTGCGAACCATTCATCGAGCCATTTTTTCATATCTTCGTACGAACCAAACAGTGCGTGACCCATCGATGCAAACAAGTGGTAATCGGAAGGAGCCAAGTCTGGTGGGGTCGAACTTCCCAGCTGAGTGCTTCCAACGTGTCGCGCTGGGTCTACCCATGATTTTTTGCGCTTGGGATTCTCAAAATAAATCCACTTTTCATCCCCTGTAACTATACGATGCAAAAATGACTTTCTTTTGTACCGAGCGAGCAAAATGTCACACGTGTTTTTGCGCTTTTCCATTTGCCTGTCGTTCAACTCATGTGGTACCCATCTACCGGCGTCTGAATCTTTCCCATCTCTCGTAGCCGATTGGAAACAGCTTGTTGACTAACGCCCAATTGCTCAGCGAGTTGTTTTTGTGTTTGCGAATCATCTTCGTATTTTTTTGGCGGTTTTCCACGTTCCTTATCTGCAACATCGAAGTCACCACTTTTGAAACGCCGAAACCATCGTTTACACGTATCTTGCGATGGAGCATGTTCATCATAAGCTTCTCGAAGTAATCGGTATGATTCAACAGCATTTTTGTTCAAATGAAAACAAAAAATTAATGCTGTCCGCGAATGGTCTTTGTTCGGTATAAATTTCGATATATTGAACACAACAACACAACACTATGCACACACTTTTCCAATTTATCACTCGTGCGCGTCTGACACTTGTTGATGACACAACAAAATGGCGCAGTGTCAAATCTTTATAGCACAAACTGCATTGGTGCACCATCTGTGCATCTGTGAAATCCGCATTTCATACTTGTACATCTCGTAGTATGCACTAAAATAAGTCATTGCACTTGAATCAAGAAAAAATGTGGAAAAAATAGTAATAAATAGCGCTTTACTATAACTAATAAGAATACTGATCCTGAAGATTTATAATTTTTCGGCATGTACGCGGTGGTTATAGCTCTAATAGACACATCGAAAACGATTGTCGCCAGTTGTAACACAACATAAGGTGAAATCTTATATTTTATTTTTATGTAAGAAAGAAAAAAGTCTTTTTTTTCAATTAAATTGAAAACTATTAATTTATCTATCGATTATTGATTAAATCTACTAAAAAAGTTCAGTCATCGATACAGAAACGTGAAATTTTAGACTGGCAGCAATGGAACATTTCCTCATTTTTATCAATAATTGCAATATTAAATGTTGGTGTGCGCTGACATATTTTATGACAGAATAGCTTTATTTATTCCGTTATCCCTGATATAATTCTAATTAGAATAACATACCATAGAAAGGACCAACAATAACCATGAACAGGAACATAATGGCACATACTCTTTTCCTGCGTCCTGGTTTATTTCCTGATCTTACTACAGTTCTTAACGTATCCAAAACGTGTGCAGTTTGAAAGAAATCTCTATAAAAAAAAAAACATATAATAAGTAGGCTGAAAAGTTTTTGGTCTAGATACTTAAAACACATTTTTTTTTTCAAAATTCAATTCATCAATATAGTCTCCTTCAAGAGCGATACAATCAGTCCAATGCTTTTCTAACATTTCTATACCTTTCTTGTAGAAGAATTTGTCTTTGCCTTCAAAATAGGCCTCAATTTCGGCGATAACTTCTTCATTGGAGCAAAATCTCTTTCCCGCGAGCATGTTTTTGAGGTATGCGAATAGATAATAGTCGATTCCGATTTCACCCCCCAAAACTAACCCCTAACTAACCTGTGACACGGTGCATTGTCTTGATGAAAGAGCACTTTTTTCTTGTTCATTTGGGGCCGTTTCTTTGCGATTTCTGCCTTCAAACGCACCAATATATAATATTCGCTATTGATGGTTTTTCCCTTCTCAGCATAGTCGATGGAAATTATTGCATGCGCATCTCAAAATACAGAGCCCAACACAGCAGACTGTTGTGTCTTTGGTCGCTTCGGGCGGCTTTCACCGGCTGCTGTCCACTCAGCTGATCGTCGATTTGATTCCGGGGTGTATTGGTGGATCCATGTTTCATCCATTACCACATATCGCATGAAAACATCCTTTTTATTGCACTTAAACAGGTCCAATCAGCGCTCAGAATCATCAACACGTTGCTGTTTTTAGTCCACTGTGAGCAAACGCGGTACCCATTTCGAACAGAGCTTTCTCATGCCCAAGTGTTCATGCAAAATATTACCAACATATTCTTTTTGTACCTTTAGAATGTCAGTTATCTCACACAATTTTACTTTACGGTCATCCAAAACAATTTTGTGGATTTTTTTTATCTTTTCCGGTGTAACCAGCTCATTTGGACGTCCAGAGCGTTCAGCATCATTTGTATCTGTACGACCGCATTTAAATTTAGCATACCAGTAAATGATGAGTGATTTTCCAGTGGCAGAGTCCCAGTAACACTTAACGAGCCATTGCTTTGCTTAAACGGTATTTTTTCCCATCAAAAAACAGTGTTTAATCAACACACGATATTCGATTTTTTTCATTGTTAGCGTCACTAAAACCACTATAACTTGTAAACTAATCGTCGAAATGTCATGAAATTTTGACACGTATCGTTTGAAGGTTGGTACTTCCTTAAAATCATATGAATTTTTTGAAAAGGGCGACATCTATGTGTCAGACCAAAAACTTTTCAGCCTACGTGTTATATACGAGGCTTGTTTTTAAAGAAAGTCAGTTTTGATATTAAAAAACACAAGACCAATATATAGTTAACACCACGTAAAAAATGTTATAAAATTTTTTGAAAAACCAATAATCAAAAAGCAGTTTATTTATTTATATGGAGACGCCCTAATTTAGCTTACCTACAGAATCCCTTGCTTTTTGCTTTAACGGCTACATTATCTCCTTCTAGGGGCATGTTACAAGTATCATCGATAAAAAAATATCCATAAATAAACCCAATTAAAAACATCGCTAAAGCAGTAAGAAATACTCCATAAAATCCTATCACTTGGTACAAAATTCCACTCAGAGCAGTACCTATGCACACACTTACGTTGGTTACCATATTTACAAGACCTACAATTAAAAGAATACAAAATAATTATTATAATTATCACAATGGTCAAAGGCATTGAGTATAAATTTACGTTAAAATAATGGATATCAATAAATCTGATCGAAACTTTGGTAAAATTATCTACATTAGTTACTAATCACTCACTCGCCGCCTAGACCCACCACCTTCAATCCCAAACGCAACCGACGAAATATTTAATCAAAAACTCCCGCAACGACAAAGAAATCCCAACAGCACAAAACCAAAAATTCAAACGGCAAATAAGAATAGAAAACCAAATCAACAACATCAGGAGATATCTAGGACACCTTACCCAGTTTATCAACGGGAACGTGTCCAAACGAGTCACACAGAGTGTAAACAAGATCAAGTCCGGGTCTCCCAACAGAACACTGCCAGAAATCCTGGATACTCTGAAACAAAAATTATCCGTATATGCCGCAAGACTTCGTAGATACAAAGAACCAAACGAGAGGAAAGATACCAACAACCTCTTCCGAAGAAGCCAAACACAGTTCTACCGGAAAACTATGCACAGCAAACAGACAGCAGTGACCGAACCACCAAACAAACAAGAACTCACAGATCATTGGAAAAGTATCTGGTTAGAACCCAAACTACCCAATAATAACACCCCCTGGATCAAAGCCAAAGAAGGCAAAGATAAACATGTGACAGAACAGGAAAATTCCACATTAACTACTGTGGGACCAAAGAGCATGATGAGGCGCCGGGATGCAAGAAGTTCCGGAGGTAGAATGGCCCCCCCGTTCGGATCTCCGGGTGGGGGCTGGTTCGGAGGCGTCGACTTGCAGACATCATAATTTTAAGATAGATTTTTGCAACATACGAGGTATAAACTCGAACATAAATTCAGTCCATCAACACCTGCAATCAGAAAAACCTCATGTACTCGCTCTATATGAAACCAAGGTCAGTCCATCGACCAGCACGGTCAACTATCTTTATCCTGGGTATGACTTCTATTCCCGATTTAGGCGTAACTTTGGAATCTGTCTTTTTGTCAGAAGCGACCTCTCTTGTCAACGAGAAGAAGCTCTGGAGCCCCCAAACTCTGATGTTATGTGGTTAAAAATAACGACTCAACAAACCACAAGGTTTATCTGTATCCTGTATCGACCACCAAGTGATACCAATTTTCGAACACTTTTCGCTTCTCTTGCAGACACAATCGGTCATTTACAAAGTAACTATCCAAGTGCCGAAATTGCCATCCTGGGCGACTTTAATGTCCACAATATCAACTGGCTCAAATATTCGAATACTACCGACGAACAAGGTCGTGAAGCTGAATCATTCTCAATCAGTTATGGCTTAACTCAGCTTATTGACGAACCAACACGGATCCCTGATCGAGACGGGGAGTTCGCCAGTCTTCTTGATCTGTTTTTAACCACCAATCCGGAGATTTACACGGTCACCGTAAATCCGCCGTTAGGTTCTTCCGACCATAAACTGATTTCGACATCGAGTATCCTGCCAATCAGTGACAGAGAGGCGCCTAGGCCGCGCAAGATTTGGCACTACAAATCTGCTAAATGGGAAGATCTCATGGAATACTTTCGAACTTTCCCTTGGATGGACGTTTGTTTTCGATCCGATAACCCATCTGACTGCGCCAGGGAGGTCTCCGATGTTATTTTGGCTGGTATGGAAGCTTACATCCCTTTTTCGAAGAAATGCTCCTCCAACGGCAAGCCTTGGTTCGACCGAAAATGCAAAGAAGCTGTTGCTTCTAAACATATTGCCTACCGACAATGGCGTGAAAATCCTAACACCGTAAATCGAAACATCTTTGTTCATGCCCGGAACAGATGCAAGGGAATTATCGACGAAACCAAGGAGGCACACAATCAACGAATTAGAGACAAACTTCTCGCTTGTCCCAACAATTCCAGGTCCTTTTGGGCAGTCGCTAAGGCAGTTAGTCAAAATTTTACCAAATCCACCAATACCACCACTCACACGGGCCAGATAATTCCATTGCAACCACACCTGTTGAGAGAGCGAACTTGTTGGCTGAACTCTTTGCTTCACATTCTACTGTCGATTTCCAAGGAAGGGCACCACCTACTATTCCCATATTGCAGTCAAGGATGCCCGATGTTGTCTTCAGACAGCGCATCATTAAGCGTATTTTAATGAAGCTAGACACCAAGAAGGCTTCTGGCGCTGACGGAATACCTGCCATAGTTCTCAAAAACTGTGCAAGGGAACTAACACCACTTTTTAACCTATCCTACAGAAAGGGAATATTTCCGTCCTGCTGGAAATGTGCCACGGTTCAGCCGATACCTAAAAAAGGTAAGAAGACCTTGCCAAATAACTACCGACCAGTTGCACTGCTTTCAATAATATCGAAAGTCATGGAAAAGGTTATCAATGAGCATCTTCTAAAATATCTTGAACGATTCAATATTATTAGCGATCACCAATATGGTTTTCGTAAACATAGATCAACAGGAGATCTTTTGACTTGTGTAACACATGTTTGGAACAACGCAATTGAACACTTTGGAGAGTCTCGAGCGGTTGCTCTTGACATATCCAAGGCATTCGACCGTGTTTGGCACGATGGACTGTTGGCTAAGTTGCGCTCTTATGGTATGTCTGAAAGGTTCTGTTTGTGGCTCTCATATTTCCTCAGAGAGCGTTCTTTACGAGTGGCGGTCGACGGATTTCTTTCTAACACCCTCACTATCAACGCTGGTGTGCCCCAGGGCTCCATACTGTCTCCTACTCTCTTTCTCATTTACATTAACGATCTGCTGGAAAAGACCGGGAATCCAATCTATAGCTTTGCAGATGACAGTACGCTTGTCTCTTCATTCACCTTGAACGCTCGGACATCGGCTGCTCAGGCGAATATCCGCAGACAGCAGGAGGTCGTTCAACTTAACAAAGACCTGGAAGAAATTCTATCTTGGGGTGACAGTAACCAAGTGGAATTTAACGCTACAAAAACCCAAGCGGCAGTTTTTTCTAAAAAAGTTAACGTTGCTGAACCCGACATAGTTATGTCGGGGCACTCCATTCCCCTAGCATCGTCGCTCAATTTGTTGGGGGTTAGTTTGGGAGCAAATATGTCTTGGCATGAACATGTTGCAGGCATAGCAAGGAGAGCTTCTCAAAAGTTGGGAATATTATTTAGAACCAGAAAGCTTTACACCCCACAACAACTGTTAATTCTTTACAAAGCCCAAATTCGACCAACTATGGAATACTGCTCCGACGTTTGGGGCTCCGCTCCCAAACATACACTGCATTTGTTGGATTCTGTTCAGAGAAGAGCGGTCCGTCTGATTGGGGACCCGGAATTGACCGACGGCCTTGATTCGCTGGAACATCGAAGAACGGTTGGCGACTTGAGTCTATTCTACAAGTATTTTCATGGAAAGTGTTCGAAGGATGTAGCCCGCTTAATTCCTCCCAAAGCGGTGCATGTTAGAAATACACGTCGCGCTGGTGCTTCGCATCCGTATAAGGTTCAGCTTGTTACTCCGCGTACGACGCTTTTCAAGCAATCTTTTATATGGAGAACGTCATCCCTTTGGAATAATTTGCCCAGCGCTGTGTTTCCCACCGAGTACAATTTACAGCGATTCAAGAACAACGTGAATCGCTTTTTCCGCACTCGTGCCGCTCCTGGAGCGCTTTAGGGACTTCCCCGCAGCACGTGTGCTAGACCAATAAAAAAAAAAAAAAAAAAATATTAACATTTAGATCGCGCAATGGTAAAGTCACCGAACGATCAAGTGCTGGAAATTGCTTGAAAAAATCTAACAGAGTATTCATTAAGATTTTTTTTGTTAGGCATCTACAACAAAAAGTAAATATGGCAATAAGTTCGGCCATTTTTTCAAGAAATTCTTGATATTTAATAATTAGAAAACTTTATCTAGTCTCGTTTTGGACTGTAAGAGTAGACTTAGGATTTGGCTTAGTATGTGGATAGAGGCTGTGTTAAATTATAAAACAGAACAGAAAAATTTATATACCCGCGACAACGAGGGATTGAACATTGAAAATTGGCACTTAATTTTAACAAAGTCATTTTATTAGCTTATACTGTGACCGAATAAATAAAAATAAAATACCGTCTTACCTACTCTCATCGTTCTCTCTTCATCACCAGTCACATCACTAATATAACTATAAACACCCATAAACATAAGAAACCAGCTACCAGAAAGTGCTGGAAAAAGCGATTCAAACACAGAATTAACTTCAATAGGAAGTTCATAATAAAAATAGGTACAAACTAGTAATCCCAAGACCATAATAATATCACCGAGTACAGGAAGTAACATACAAAGTTTTCTTTTCTGGAATCTATCACTCCAGGCACCCATAAACAAGAGAATGGCACTCGGAATAATACTTTGTACAGTATTTTTGATAATTTGCATTTGTGTTGCTAAAGTTTGTACGAGTTCTTCATCTTCTTTGTATCCTAGGTATGCTGAGAAGTTTCTTACTGTCAGAGCATCACAATGCTCTTTGGAAATACCCAGATTCACTCGGCATGATTTCTCCAAATTCAAATTTTGTATTGCTATCATCACCATCATACTTGGTATCATGTAACATACCAGTAATGGCTCTACAGTTATATTTGAAAAAATATACTTTACTTTACTACATAATGATTTCTTTTTAGTCTTTTCTGAAGTCTGAGAATTGTCTTCTGTAGTACCTATTGTATGAAATCCAGCTTCGATGCTCTTTGCTCTTTCAAGCAACATACTTTGATGTTTTGGTACTATTTATAGTATATATTTCTTACAGGTTGTTCGGTAGACTTAAGAGACTAAGTTTTGACCTGATTTAAAAAATTTAAATTTACTTTTTGACACTTTGACACAAATAACGAAATAAATTATTATAAATTCACATACTGTAATTGTATTTTAAATAAGACAGAATAGCTCTAGTAACTATAAAGAAAAATTACTTACGACTGGCGAGTATTCTGCCTTCATTTTTTAGATTTATATAAAATTTTTTATTATTTTATTATAGAGCAGCTTAAAGTAAAAATAAACAGGACGATTTACCTTATTGAAACAATATTAAGTATCGTAAAATTGTGTTTGTTTAAATATCTTGTTCCGAAACTAGAGAGAGATTAATTCTTTTGTTTTTTATTATAAATTCAAATCACACTGGTGCGATATTTTTCACAAGATCTTTTTTAACATGTATATTTCTAATAAGGCTCGGTTAGAAATATTGATATTAAAATCAAAAATTATTGTTTTGTCAGAATTAATACAAAAAAACGTTAAAAATTTTATTTTAAAATATGTATAGCAAAAAAGACAAGTGACATTTGAAAGAAAAATACATGTATTTCAAACTACAGTCCTGTTCTAAGCGAGCGGTAACATTATTACTGTTCGGTCTATAAATTTTAATTATAAGATATTCCTACAAGAAAAAATCCTTTGTAATAAAATGGGTAGTGTGATCTTGCTGAAACCCGGTTCTCTAGTTATAATCACCAAAATTTTGTAGAACCGTGTGTTTACCTCAAGATACTGCTCGGAATTGATAGTTCTTATGCACTTTCTCGAACTTAGCAACGCTTGACGTCCTTGGTCGTTCTGCCCAAAGTTTACTTAATAACGAACCAGTTTTTTCAAACTTCTGCACTCATTTTTTAATCATTTAAACATTCGAGGATTCATTAAGGCCGTGTAAATGACACCGAATACAAAATTATTGCTTTTGTTAAATTGTCACACACAAAAGGTACGCCACCCCCTTCCTGGATTAAACTTGAAAACAATGAAAAATAGCCTAATTTTTGGATTCCCAGACATCCAAAACCCACAAAAGGATATATAACACGATATTTAGGAAGCACCTTCCCCCCTAATCTCCTCTCCCACCCCTTTGGCTCCTTATGTGTTTTACTCTAAATATTTATGCATAAAATTTGTTTATTCGTCAACAAAAAACTAGGAAAACTTCCATATTATGATTAAAACCTTTTAAAATTTATTTACCCCCACCACTTTCACTATCTGAGCCTGGAGCGATATCGTTCAAAATCTTTAGGGTTCATCTCCTTTTTAGATGTTATCTATGTGTCAAGATTGAAATGAGATTCGAGAATTATCGTGTCAACAGTGCGACAGACAGACCCCACGGAAATGACTACCTTTTTCGTGATCTAGGAGCTCTAAAACGTGAAGAAAAGCCATAATTTCGAAGTGGGATACAATACTATCCTTTGGCAAGGAAAATAAAAATCTGTTATTCCTCTATACTTTCTTTTCCTGACATGCATTTTTGAGTAAGTTTTTTTATGTTATCTACTTAGCTATGACAGAAAACTCGCAGAACTTAACTACCATCTACACAGTCAGCGTGTCTCAAGTTGGTTCATTACATCCCAAAAAAAATTTTATTTGCACTTGAACGTAACAGCGGTTTTCAACTCATACTCTGAGAAAATTTTCAACACCTGAAGATGTTGGAAGAAAAAGAAATTGCAGGACTATCTAGTGGATGTTGTAACTTGGTAAAATTGTGCTAGCCGTGTAGAACCTGCGGTGCAACAGAAAAATTTTGACTCTTCATGGATTCGGGCGTTTTTGAATCGTTCTTTCGTAAACTTCTCCTTTAATTTTGGACCCCTTCTCTATATATTCAACACCAAAATTCCTTCGCAGTCCCCCCTCCCAAAAAAAAAAACAACGGACGCCATCAACTTCCCAAAAGGCCACTTAGCTTTGCCTTGTTTGGATGTGGAGAAAATAACTCTAATTAATGGCAATTATATTACTTGCTCTCTCTTCTGTCGAGATACAGTATATCGCAATTAATAACTTAAATCTTAGTGAAAACTGTTTGTCAAAAATATTGAGTGTCGAATTTTAGCGTTTCTTAATTTTATACAGAGTGTCCTGAAGTTAGCGTGCAATATTTCAAGGCCGTATTCATAATTTGAAAATAAGACACGAGATCTTACAAATGGTCCCCTAAAGATAATTTCTAAGGCTGCTTCCTGTGCGGTTGACGCTAATATAATCAACTTTCAAAGCAGCAAGAAACTCACAATTAACGAGAACAAAACTTATTGAACAGTCATCTGCAGTGAACCGAACCAATCAGCGCGGTAGCCAAGATTTCTAACAAATAACTTAGTATTTAAGTATTTGAAACAAACCTATCTTAAAAGAGTGTACTATTTCTTAGTATCGTGGTATGGGATGTTGTCACGTACTTTTATATAAGATGGCTTAAAGTGAGTGTTGGGAAAGGCTATTTAATTCCCAGTGATTGTTTGTACAAAGAAAGAGGTAAATAATAGTATATCTAGAAATAACAGCTAAATATTTTATAAAGTTGTATTTTAATAAGTTATATATAACTATTTCTAATCAGCACCTGCAGGTTTGTACTACAAAACAGCAGGTGGCTATTTGGTTTTCCTTGTGACGTTTCATGAACGTAAAATATAGTGCACATCATCGGAACGGGGTGGAGGTCGGACAGGGTTGCAATTTAATTTGCTGATTCCTACTCGTCCTAACATTGGTTCTTGAAATTCTAAATTGATGACTGATTTTGTGGTATGCGATTTTATTACTGGACTGGTTTGTCTATCGTCAGTCCTCTACCAAGTTGTTAAATTTATTATCAGTAACGAACAACTAATTTTAAATTACAGATCACCCGGGAGCAACTTAATTGTTGATCTTAAAATATATCAGACTCCACTGGAAGCTGGCTTTCTAGGGAGTGTTTTTTTGGTTGGAGTATGCAGAATATTAGTCATGTATATACATTGTTAAAATAATATATACGCAAAGATTTTGAGAATCATATTGTAACATATTCTACCTAACTTAATATGTTGTAATTATGTCCTATATTGAGTAATAAATGTACTGAAATATGAAATGTTTGTTTGGTTACCTATCTTCTTGGAGCACTAAACATTATAAAAAAAAACGATCAAGTGTAAGTTGGACTTGCGCAATTAGTGTTCCGTACCGCGACTGCTTTTAAAATAACATAAAATACTTACCTAGGCTAAATTAATTAGGTCCCTGACGTCTATATATCTTAAGTTCAAATATATCATGTTTTTTCTTAGCCAATAATGAATAATACTTATGGCATCTTAGCTACCTAATAGCCAATAAATCAATTTAGCTGAATCTAGAATCTAGTAATAAAAATATAAAACAAATATTTACTACTTAAATAATTAATTATAAATAAATAAAATAAAATTACTTTGTTTCTAGAAGAGCGACGCGCGGAAATGTATGGAAAATAATCCACCTCCACCATTTTATAGGGAAACATAGTTCTCAATATTTTTTTCAGTATTTTTTTTAAACCAGATAAATTATCAAACATAATGCACTCGTGATAATTTTCACTCAATCTACACTTTATGAAGATTATTCCAAGACTTTTTCAAAATTTTTTGATCAGTACTTTTTAAGATAAGATGTGTTATTGCGATTTTAAAAATAATACAAAAAAAGTGTGCGCAAGTAATACATCATATATATTTTTGAACTCGTGTTTTCACAAGTTTTTACCCCACTGGATGACCTGGTAAAAATTTTTTTTTTTTTAATTTCCGATTTCACCCCCCAAAACTAACACCTTAAGTTAGAATTTAACTTTCAAAATTGAACGGCTCGAATTGGGCCATTAATTTCTATATTTGTGCCAAATTTCAACTTTCTATGTCAAATAGTTTCGGAGTAAATCTGGTGTGACAGATAGACAGACAGGCAGACCGACAGACAATCACGTTTTTTTTCTTAGTCACTAATGTATAATACGTATAGCCTCTTAACTAACTAATAGCCAATAAATCAATCTAGAATCTAGTAATAAAAGTGTAAAACAAATATTTACTACTTAAATTTTTAATTACAAATGAATAAAATAAAATTATTTTATTTCTAGACGAGCGATGCCCGGTAATTTACGGAAAATAATCCACCTCCGACATTTTGTAGAGAAACTTAGTTTTTCAGTATTTTTTTAGTATTTTTTATACCAGAAAAAATATCAAACCTAATGCACTCGTGTTCATTTTTGCTCAATCTACACTTTATGAAGACTATTCCAGAATTCTTTCATAATTTTTTTAATCAATACTTTTTGAAATAAGGTGGGTGGACAGAGGTTTTATTGTCATTTTTTAAAAATAATATAAAGAAAATGTGCGCAAGTATTACTTCATATATATTTTTGAACTTGTGTTTTCACAACTTTTCATTGACACCCCCCACTCGACGATCTGGTAAAAAAAATTTCACTTCCGATTCCAGCCCCTAAAACTAACCCTTTAAGTCTCAATTTAACTTTCAAAACTATACGGCTTTAATTGGTCCATTAATTCTTATATTTGTGCCAAATTTCAACCTTCTATGTCAAATAGTGTCAGAGAAAATCTGGCGTGATAGGTAGACAGACGGACAGACAGACAGATGGCCAGACAGACGGACAGACACCGAAGTGTTCGGTATGGAACACTAAAAATAAAAGAAACACTGCAGACCTAAAGACTATATATATCAGGAACACATCAAATAATAGATTATTTTAATTCCTATATATTTTCATATATTTGTTCTAAACAGAAAATGAGGCTATGGTAAAATATATATTAAAAATTTAATTATGCTGTTTTTTCGAAAGAAATAAATCTAGGATTTATTCAAAAAAGGGAATAATAATTTGTCTTTGTTTTTTCTATAATGAAATTTGAAAATAATAATAATAAATTAAAATACATACAGTATAGCAACAATTGTTTTATTTGACTTTGTCTTACAAATCTACATTAATCCTAGTTAATAGTTAAATTAAAAATGAAAACGTGTTGTGAGGTTTTTTTTTTTAATTTCGCCGGGTTTTTAGAAAATTGCATATTAATGTGACGTTATCAAAAGAATTTATGGGATGTTAATTTTGTTAAAATCTCTTCTATTGTTAGATTTTAAGGTGTTTCAAACTTTAGTATGCAATTTTAGACCAAACAATTTATGTTAAATTATTTATAAAAAATTGTCTATTAGAAACATTCAAAAAACCTCTTGACATTTTGTAGAAAAGTAATTATTAATATTTAAAAAAAAAAATATATTAAAAATTGACTGACTAATATTGCAGAACGTGTCTGAAAATAGATAGAGGTCCCAATCCGACGCCAGGTCATATTTAATGTTATAACTTGGTACTGGAATGGAATTTTCTTAAAAAATTTTTTGAATAATGAAAGTATAGAGAGTAAAAATTCGTAAAAAAAAACGAATTTATGAAAAGTCCAGGTGTATGTAAAATTAAAAAAACATAAAATCCTTACCTAGGCCTTGACGTGTACATATCTTCAGATCCAATATGTATTTTCAGGTTTTTTTCTTATATATAATATATATATATATATATATATATATATATATATATATATATATATATATATATATATATATAATACTTATAGCATCTTAGCTACCTAATAGCCAATAAATCAATCTAGCTCAATCTAGAATCTAGTAATAAGAGTGTAAAACAAATATTTACTACTTAAATATTTAATTATAAATAAATAAAATAAAATTATTTTGTTTCTAGACGAGTGACTCGCGGTTATGTATGGAAAATAATCCGCATCCACCATTTTGTAGGGAAACATAGTTCTCAGTATTTTTTTAGTGTTTTTTTATACAAGATAAAATACCAAATGTAATGTACTCGTGGTAATTTTCGCTCAAACTACACTTTATGAAGACTATTCTAGAATTTTTTCAAAATGTTTTGATCAGTACTTTTCGAGATAAGGTAGGTGGACAGGAATCTTATTTAAAAATAATACAAAGAAAAGCGTGGACAATATTTTTGAACTCATGTTTTCACAAGTTTCCATTTGGTACCCAATTGGATGACTTGTTAAAAAAAATTTTTTTCACTTCCGATTTCACCACCCAAAACTAAACCCTTAAGTTCAAATTTAACTTTCAAAACTACACGGCTCTAATTGGGCAATCAATTCCTATATTTGTGTCAAATTTCAACTTTCTATGTCAAATAGTTTCGGAGAAAATCTGCTGTGACAGGCAGACAGACAGATAGACACCGAAGTGATCCCATAAGTGTTCCGTACGGAACACTAAAAACAAAAGAAACACTGCAAGCACTAACGACTACAAAGACAAAAAGAAATATCAGGAATTATCACATAATAAATTATTTTGATTTATTAAAATCTCTGTATATTTTCATATATTTATTGTAAACAGAAAATGAGGATGTGGTAAAATATATATTAAAAATTTAATTATACTGTTTTTCGAAAGAAGTAAAATATCCAGGATTTATTCAACAAAGGGAAAAATAATTTCTCTTTGTTTTTTTTTTTTCTATAATGAAAACTGAAAATAATAATAATAAATAAAATACATACAGTATATTGTAATTGTTTTATTTGATTGTGTCTTACAAACCTATATTAATCCTAGTTAATAGTTCAATTAAAAATGAAAATGCGTTGTGACATGTAGTTTATTTTTAAATTCGTAGGGTTTTTAGAAAATTACATATTAATGTGATGTTATCAAAAGAATTTATGTGATGTTAATTTCGTTAAAATCTTTTCTGTTGTTAAATCTTGACTAGCAATTTTGCATAAAGTAAAGTTGGGTAACACCGTTCAGGCAGGTAAGACACATTTTTAGCGTTCTTTACCAGAATTGGAAAAACGGAACGGTAATAATTTTGTTTGTTTTTATTGGTACTCGACACTAATTGCGCTAACAATAAACCTGAAAAGTATTGGACATTTTTTCCTATTCCTGTTCCAAAAAAATTAATTACAATCGATCCATTTATGCGACTTAATGTAATATTGCCAATTATTTTTTTTATGGGCCTAGCACACGTGTTGCAGAGAAATCCCTAAAGCGTTACAGGAGCGACACGTGTGCGGAAAAAGCGATTCACGTTGATCTTGAATCGCTGTAGATTGTACTAGGACGGAAACACGGATGTGAAACATTAGGCGACGTGTATTTCTAGCATGCACCGCTCTGAGAGGAATTAAGCGGGCTACATCCATCAAAAACTTTCCATGAAAATACTTGTAGAATAGACTCAATTTGTCAACCGTTCTTCGATGTTCAAACGAATTAAGGTTGCTGGCCAGTTCCGGAACTCCAATCAGGCAAACAGCTTTCTTCCGAATAGAATTCAACAAATGCAGTGTATGCTCGGGAGCAGAGCTGCAAACATAGGAGCAGTATTCCATCGTTGGTAGAATTTGAGCTTTGTACAGAATTAACAGTTGTTGTGGAGTGTTAGAAATAACATTCCCAGCTTTAGAGACGCTCTCTTTGCTATATTTGCAAATTGAGCGACGATGATGGAGGAATGGAGTGCCCCGACATAACTACGTCGGGCTCAGCAACGTTAACTTTTTTAGAAAAAACTGCCGCCTGGGTTTTTATAGCGTTAAATTCTACTGGTTACTGTCACCCCACGATAGCATTTCTTCCAGGTCTTTATTAGGTTAAACGACCTTCTGCTGTCTGCGGATATTTGCATAGGCAATGTTCCAGCGTTCAAAGTGAATGATGAGATAACCGCACTGTCATCTGTAAAGCTGTAGATTGGACACCTGGTCTTGTCCTGCAGATCGTTAATGTAAATGAGAAAGAAAATAGGAGACAGTATGGAGAAGAAACCCGTCGATTGTCAGTCGTAAAGAACGCTCTTTGAGGAAACCTGAGAGCAATAAACAGAACTTTTCGGACATACCGCAGAGCGTAGCTTAGTCAACAATCCATCGTGCCAAACACTATCGAAGGCCTTGGATATATCAAGAGCAACCGCTCGACTGTTCAATTGCGTTGTTCCAAACATATGTTACATAAATTAGAAGATCTCCAGTTGATCTACGTTTACGAGAGCCATACTGATGGTTGCTAATAATAAATTAGAAATTAATTTAAATTTTCTTCGTAAATATAAACAAAAGATTTAGTGGCACAATTTGAACTTGGATGTTAAGTGCCAATAGTCCATGTAGGGCAAGTTAAAAATCAATTTTAGCTTAAGATCTGAAAAGTGCGCTGAACACACGAAGGCACGTTTCTCTTTCATGCTACAGGCAGAGTACAGAAAAATAAACATACGTTCATTTTTATGCTGTTGTTATTCACATTAAAGGGTAAAATTGAGCTTGAAAATAATAGGGTGTTTTTCTTTTTCTGCTCTTAGTTTATTTGTCTTTTTTGCTTTTCCAAATGGATAGATAAACATTTGATATTTAGTTTAATACTCAACGTAAAAATATTTAAAAAGATGCTCAACATTTGTATCGTGACAAAAAAAATTAACACGGACTAATATTCAGTCTCGTCAAATTAAATGATGTTTTAAAGTCCTCGATAACATATGGTGTCCTGTTCTCGACCACATAAAGTAGCAGTTTTAAAGGGTGTCAATCCCTGTTCAAGCACGCTTTAGGCGAAAATATCACATAAACTAACCAAAAGTTCATCTATCTGTGAAACTAAAGTGAAGCAACTTGTGAAACTAAAGTTTAAATCATATTTTAATTACCGGGTGTACAAGTATGAAATGCGGATTTTTTTCTAAAAAAACATATTAAATTCGGAAGAATGATAAAAGTGCTTTATTCAAAGTATGCTCCATCGCTTGTTATACATTTTTTTTTTTTCCCATCTTTCGGGCAATTTGTGAATACCACGCCAGTAAAAATCTTCCCCTTTTGCTGCGAACCATTCATCGAGCTATTTTTTCACATCTTCGTACGAACCAAAGCGCTGCTCAGCAAGTGCGTGACCCATCGATGTAAACAAGTGGTAATCGGAAGAAGCCAAGTCTGGTGAGTAAGCCGCATGGGGTAGAACTTCCCAGCTGAGTGCTTCCAACGTGTCGCGAATTAGTTTTGCCGTATGTGATGGAGCATTGTCATGAAGAAAAATGACTTTGTGTTGCCTCTTTCGGTATTATGGTCTTCTTTCAAGCAGCGAACAGTTCAAATCGGTCAATTATTGTTGATAACGTTTAGTATTAACCGTTTCCCCAAGTTCTAACAGCTCATAACAGACCACGCCCCTCTGGTCCCACCAAACACAGAGCATGGTCTTTCTGCCAAAGCGATTCGGTCTTGCGGTCGATGTGGATGGTGCGCCTGGGTCTACCCATGATTTCTTGCGCTTGGGATTCTCGAAATAAATCCACTTTTCATCCCCTGTAACTATACGATGCAAAAACGACTTCCTTTTATACCGAGTGAGCAAAATGTCCCACGTGTTTTTGCGCTTTTCCATTTGCCTGTGGTTCAACTCATGTGGTACCCATCTATCGGTCTTCTGAATCTTTCCCATCTCTCGTAGCGGATTGGAAACAGCTTGTTGACTAACGCCTAATTGCTCAGTGAGTTGTTTTTGTGTGTGTGAATCATCTTCGTCCAACATTGCTTGCAATTCCACATTTTCGTATTTTTTTGGCGGTTTTTCCACGTTCCTTGTCTGCAACATCGAAGTCACCACTTTTGAAACGCCGAAACCATCGTTCACACGTATCTTGCGATGGAGCATGTTCACCATAATCTTCTTGAAGTAATCGGTATGATTCAACAGCAGTTTTCGTCAAATGAAAACAAAAAATTAATGCTGTCTGCGAATGCTCTTTGTTCGGTATAAATTTCGACATATTGAGCACAACAACACAACACTATGCACACACATTTCCAATTTATCACTTATGCGCGTCTGACACTTGTTGATGACACAATAAAATGGCGCATTGTCAAATCTTTATAGCACAAACAGCATTGGTTCACCATCTGTTGTCTGAAATCCGCATTTCATACTTGTACACCTGGTAAAATTAAAGCTTCTAAACTAGCTATTAAATAGTTTTACTTATAATAATATTATAGATTAGGACCCCTTAAAGTGTTTTTTATAGTATATGGAGTCACGTGAAAATGAGGTACAATTTTTAGACAGTTGAGGAATCAAAGTATATTACCTTCAATCTATCTTATAAAGTAGATAGTTTTTCTTGTTTCTCGACCTGCTGAACTAAAAAATGATGGCTTATTCCAAATTAAAAAAAAAACTTCCAAGTGCAAGTCAGACTTGCTCAATTAGTGTTCCGTACCGTGATTGCTGAAGTATTCTATGAAATTCAGTCACAGATTCATCTTCATATATAGAATATATAAAAAATTCATTTTCAATATATAGATTATATAAAAAGCGAGACAGCTTTGTAATAAATGTTTAAAACAAATATTTACTTCCTAAGTATTTGTCCAATTATAAACAAATAAAATAAAAATATTTTATCTCGGTACCTATTCGTCGGTCAACAGTCATCATGGAAATTTATTTTCTCTGATTATCGGATTGATATTTCGTAGCTGTTAGTCTCGGTTAAATTTGCAACTTTTCACGAAAAAAGTATCCACCAGATTATCAAGTCAAATAGTTTTTGTTTATATCAGATAATTTATCAAACGTAATGCGTTCGTGATAATTTTCGCTCAATCTACACTTTATGGAGAATATTCCAGAAATTTTAAAAAAATATTAAAGATACGGTGAAGAAACAGCGATTTTTTTGGCCATTTTTTAAAAATAATATATAAGAAAAGTTTGCGCGAGTTTTACATCATCTATATTTTTGAACTCGTGTTTTCCCAAGCTTTCATTTGACAAGCAACTCGATGACCTTGCATTTTTTTTTACTTCCAATTTCACCCCCAAAACTAACTCCTTAAGTCAAAATTTAACTTTTAAAACTACACGGCTCTGATGGGCCCATCAATTCCCATATTTGTGCCAAATTTCAATTTTCTATGTCAAATAGTTTCGAAGAAAATCGGGTGTGACAGACAGACACCGAAGTGTTCTCATAAGTGTTCCGTACGGCATTCTAAAAAGATACGCTATACTTTGAATTTAATAAAGTGCTAACCGCCCCAGTTTCCCCTATCAACCTTTTTAGCTTTATCATGTTACTTTATCTATTAGTTAAAGAGTACAAGCGTGGAAACATACCCACATGAAATAAAATAAAACAAAAATTGAATAAAAATAAAACATTCTCAAGTCGTACGTATATGGTCTTTGGCCCTTCGATTTTAAACCATATTGTTCAGCGGTTTTGTCTGGTCGAATGTCTGCTGCTGTTTTCACGGTGCTAGTGGATCTTTCCAATCCGTCTTGATTCATTGGTGAATGAAATTTTAAATAATTAACTTCGTCGCGACAACACTATTTCTGTTTGTAATTCATTAAAATGGTGTTCATTTTACAGCACTCTAAAAAGAGCACAGAACCGAACAGCAGCCAGAATTTGGTTGGTATTGTTAATCCGGCCGAATTCTCTTTGTTATAAACATTTTCTCTACGTTGTTTTGTTTGCACTGTTGTAAAATGGTTGCTCTGTTAATTACAAATTCTTTTTTTTTATGGGTCTAGCCCACGTGCTGCTGGGAAGTCCTTAAAGCGCTACAGGAGCGAGACGTGTGCGGAGAAAGCGGTTTACGTTGTTCTTGAATACGGATGTGAAGTATTAGAGACAGTATGGAGCCTTGAGGTACACTGGCGTTGATAGTGAAGGTGTTAGAAAGAAATCCGTCGACTGCCACTCGTAAAGAACGCTCTCTGAAGAAACATGAGAGGCACAAACAGAACTATCCAGAATTAGTCAGAAAAGAATTAGTTTCCTAAACGAGTACAATAAAATAGTATTTATTCAAAGATAAGCTTAGAAAACAAGACTCTTTATACTTATGCTAAAGAGTTTACCCGATTACTTTGGCTGATTAATTGATGATGATAAATATTGTTATTGTGTATGTATTAACAATACAGTACCCCTCCACTTAACAATTAATATAAGGTAAATATGTAAATTAAATAACTTCGGATATGCCTATGATACATTAATTATCACTAATAATGGAAAAGATCTACAAAAACCTATGGATAAAATAACTGACACTTGTACACAGTTTAGGCCGCTATGTATTTCCGCTTCTCTTGTCCGGCATGGAAGCATAGACGCTAACTGAAGCAATGCTTAAACGTCTGGAGGCATTTGAGATGTGAGTGTATTGACGACTGCTGAAGATCAGTTGGATGAACAGAATTAGTAACAACGCGTTCTCACTCGCATGGACAAGGGCTTGGAGGTGGTCACGACCATCAAGCAACGCAAATTAGAATATTTTAGCCATATTATGAGACATCCAGAAAAATATGAAATCTTGCATCTGATTATAAAGGGAAAGATTCCAGGCAGACGTGGTCATGGTACCCGAAGAAGAAGAAAATATGTAGATATATCACAACAAACCAGAACTGTGTGTGATGAAATAACATTTAAATATGAGCATCGTAATTACTAAAGCAATAAACTAAACTGAAACACATCGTCAAATCATAATCTCAATAAAAAATCTATACTGGGCAACACCTCAGAAAGTTGTCTATTTCCGTGTGTGTAGATTCTGTTTCCATACAAACAAGACAATTGATACTACGACACTATAAATGACTAGGGTTTCCATTAAGTGGTAAAAAAAATAAAAAACTATTCCCATAATAACCTGTATATATAATGCTACGCCACTGTATTTTGCTATGGTCTCGACAATTAAAATTTTATGACTAACTATAATAAAATTTAATTTATGTAGATGAGATGCGTTATTTTACCTCTAAAATTGTTTAAATATATGTGTTTATATACAGGGTATTAGTAAAATTTTCAGTTAACTATCCTATTTGTTGTAGACGGGGTAGGTGATTGTGCCTGTTTGTGTATTGCAGCCTCTGCTTATTGTGCCCCCCAAAATTATCTTAGTAAGATTTAAAAGAAGATATAAGAAACCAAAAAACCTAATTTATGCTGATATGTTGTTTAAGATAAAGAGCCTTTTCAAATGTCCAATTCAATTTGTCCAAAAGCTTAAAAGGACCCCGCACATATCTTATGGAAAATGGCTCTCGATTAAATTCGCTCAAACTTTGCTATCTTCTAGATTTTGTTATTCTGAACAAAAGTTCCCATGGTCACAACATGATCTGACAAGCCGTTTTTGCTCTATAAGGTTTCAAGTATTGGTAATAATAGCTCAATCGTATAAGTACGTGAAACTATTTTTACTATTTGTAACTACTTTACTAACTTTTTAACATTAAGTGTAACAGTATAATAGTGTAGTATTGTATGTGTATAAATGTGACCCCCGTTTTTAGCATTATCCAGGATCACGACGTGGACGTGGCGGTAATCTGACCCTTTACAATCCTTCAAGCAAATTCGGTAAAATGTATCCTTGTTCATTTAAATATAATGGGCAGCATCTAACATTATTTGGTATATAAATATTTTTCTTTACATAAACATTTGTCCTGCTTTGAATAGAAAGCCTCTGTATATTATTTGGTGAATTACATACAAGACATGAGCAACTTGCTGTTTTGCGTTAAAACATTAAGTCTGATGCATGTGGGATCTCTTTCCACATCGCGCATTTCTGTATTGATAGACAAGTTACAGTTAAAACATATTCGTGTATCTCTGTCTATCTCGAGTGGTGGATAATTTTCTACTTCACGACGCCAATTAGCGATTTCGCATTTGCCTTCATTCTGGTCACCAAGAAGATTTATCATTTGCCTAAAATTATAAAGTCGATTACAGACATAGCAATCACGTCTATTTCCAGCACGGACTGCATTCATCATTACTACAAAATACTAACTAATGATAAAAAGATATTTTATATATTTTAATTACATTCAACTGAATATTAGAGGAAGTGCATACAGTTCTCTTAACTAAATATTCATACTTTTGTATGAGCCAAGTCTATGATACTTGGTACAAAAAACAAATCTTTAATCATATGTGATTTTATACTAACGAAACCAATTATTCACGATAAAAAAGTGAAAAAAAATGAAATAATATTAATTTCGAAAAAATAGTTTATATCAGAAGATCTACCAGAGTTATTGAAGTTCAGATACTATTAATGAAAAAATCCGTTTAATATTCTCAATTGCAAAATATTTTGAATCGAATTATTCCATTCGGACCTTGCACATCTTTTAGAACAAAAAGTGTTATTGTATCATTATACGAGTGTACCAATGATCAGACCATAATACATATTTCATGAAAATTAAACACGTTCTTAGCAGCTGTTACCCACTTTATTATTGGTAAAGTGCTACGTGTAGTATATGTGTGTAATTTGTTCGGCGAGAGAATGTCCTCGTTCTGTGCATATGTAGGCAAAGAGGGGATAGCCCGACGCCCTACTCGAGACAATGCTTCCCACCTGAGGACGCGACTCGCGGAAAGGCTGATAGTGGGAGAAGAGCGGGGGTCAGATTTATACACATAGAATACTACACTATTATACCGTTAAGCGGCCCGCACACGGTCAATAATATTGTCAATATAGAAAAGTATTGTCAATACTATTGATCGTGTGCGGTAGGTATTGAAGTTGGTATTGATGAAATAATTTTGTATTGACGAAAATCTAAATTTTTTGATATTCAAACATCAATACTGCAAAGTGGTAGGGATATTGACAATACTATTGATAATGTGCGGTGGCTTATCAATACTTTCTTCAATACTTAGTTCAAAAAAAAATTTCGTCGAGGTAGGAACTAGTTTTTAATCGTTATATTTGTTTTATAAACTTAATTTTTAAAAAAGAAGTCGATTCTTTTACAAGCCAAAGTAGAACCTGATTTTAAATAACCTTCTCCGTCTGTCACTTGAGTGCCTTGTGCAATGTTTATAAACAGTGGTAACTTTAGTGTTTTTATATTAATTATTATTTATCTTTTTAAAAAATGAGTAATGGAACAGAAGAAATTGGTGATAATTCTGAAGTTGGTGAAAATTTAAGTGAAACAGATACTGAATATTTAAAACATTTTATTGAAGTTTATGAGACTCTCCCAGAATTATGGAATCCACGCTTACCAGCTTACAAGAACAGAACCAGTCGCAAAAAAGCAATACAAAAACTAATACCAATCTATCAAAAACTTAAACCCAACGCAGATGAGGCGGAAGTACGAAAAAAAATTAACGCTCTGAGAACCAACTACCGAAAAGAAGTAAAGAAGATAATAACATCTAGGCGTTCTGGTTGTGGCGAAGATGAAGTATATACACCAACTTCGTGGGTTTTCCATGCCCTTCAATTTCTGGGCGACAGTGAAGTTCCTGTGGATTTCGAGGTGGATTTCAATGAATCAGTGGTAAGATAGCAAAAAAATTTATTACATAATTTACAAATAGGTATATCATTAATTATATATTATATTTTTCATAATAACTTTATTATAAAATGTTTGGGTTAAATTCGTTTACCTTCATTATTAAAATAATCACGAAGTTTATCTCTGACCACCTTGGAACAGTTATTGCTGTTTTTGGACATGGTACACTGTAGTGGTGTCATATGGGAATTAACCACATCATCTTGAGTATCACGTTGCAAGTAAGCAGTAACTCTTGCTGCTAAATAATTGTGTAAGTAGCAGGATGCCATAGTTATTACCCTGGCTTTTTTAGGTTCCAAGTAGATGGCTTTATTGAATACACCAAATCTAGCGGCAAGTATTCCAAAACAGTTCTCTACGGATACTCTAGCAGAGGATAACCTCAGATTAAATTCCTGACTTGCTGAATCAACTTTCGTTTGAGAGTAGGGCTTCATTGGGTCGGGTCTCAGTGCAAAAGCTTCGTCACCGACAAATACAAAATTATGAGTTTGTGATGTGTTAGGCAGAACAGTGGGTTTTGGCTTGTTGTGAAGTAGAATATTCCCAAATTTTGAGTAGAACAACACCCCGCCATCTGATACTTTACCGTTAGTTCCAACATCAATCATTATAAACTTTCTATTTGCATCCACAAGTGCCAGTAAAACTATACTATAAAACCCTTTATAGTTATAGTACTGAGACCCAGACTGTGCTGGTTTTTTAACAGCTATATGCTTCCCATCTATTGACCCCAGGCAGTTCCAGAATTGATTCCTCTCTCCAAATTGGTGAGCAATGCTTAACCATTCCTCTGGGCAGGATGGCAACTAAAACAAATACATTAAAAGAACGTTAATGTAAACCCTATAGGAATATGTTTTTAGTTCATTTTATTTTAATGTTATTCAACATTTTATTGGTAATTGTTTTTCAGGATGTTCAAGAAACGCAGAACTCGCCAGGAGAACCAGCACCCCGTACAATTCAGACCAGTGGAAATTCGTCTGTTTCCTCAATAACACCACAAAACATTTATACCAAGAAAAAAAATGAAAGGTCCCATGGCAAGGCAAAACGAGCTACTATCACTTGCATGTGAATATCTTGAAAAACCAAAACCCTACTGAAAGTAATGACAAATTTGATTGCCTTGCTAAAGTGTGGGCGAATAAATTGAGGGAATTGGAAAAAACACAAATGTTGCTTGCGGAAAAGGCAATTAATGATATACTCTTTCAGGCAAGCATGAATACATTGCAAATGCCAAATAATATATATTCACCAGGGTCAAGCATCCATTCCCAAATAACATCGCCCTCATACTCTGCGAGAAATACTAATATTTATTCGCCAGAGTCAAGCAGTAACTCCCAGATAACATCGCCACCACCGCCACAGGCTGCAACAATCCATGAAAGTATATCATCCGAACAAAACTCGTATATGTTTCGTTTACAACAATTAGAAGATACGGCAGCTCTGTACATTTCCAACTTTACCAACATTTAATTATACTTTAACTTACGTTTTAATTTTACTTATGTATAAAAAAATAAAAATCGTAAAAAATTATGGGTACACTTACTTTCATGTAATCCTTTAAAATGTAAATTAATGCTTCACAAGTCTCCATCACTGCGTAACTTATTGTTCTTGGTCCCATTAGTGCAGAAAATTTTAGATCTTCAAAGTTTCTACCGGTCCCTAAGTACCTTAGAGTAACTGCCAATTTATCTTCTACACTAATAGCAGCTCTCATATTCGTATCTTGGCGTCTTAGTAGAGGTTCAAGCATATCTTTGAGAGTATGGAACGTGTGGATGTCCATTCGAAAATAATTGCAATAGTCTGTGGAATCACTAAGAGAAATTTCTCTTAGTAATGTTACATGAGGATAATGTTCCCTTCTTTTGATCCAGTCTTTCACCCACCGTTTACGAATGATTGTACGTTTTGCTTGCACAAAACACTAAAAGAGAAATACACACATGCGCATAGTTCTTCGTTATTTAGTGTTTGATCAAATTTTTTGATTTTTCATTAATAGGCGTATTTGTGAACCAATAAAAATACCTTCTTTCAACTTTGCGTCACTTAATCTTGGAAAAATAGATTTTAGATATAAAAATCCTTCGCCATTTTTATCCATCGCTTTCACAAAATTCTTCATTAAACCGAGTTTTATGTGTAGAGGAGGTAAAATGACGTCTTCGGGGTTGATTAAAAGCAAGTATTTTACATTTGACTTCCCACACACAAATTCCGTTCGTTTTGGCCAGTCTCTGGTGAAATAGTGCTTACCAGTAGCTCTACTGTCCCACATGCAAAGAAAGCAGCAGTACTTAGTAAATCCACCTTGCAAACCAAGTAACATAGCTATTACTTTGAAGTCAGCGCACACTTTCCACTTAAAATTTTTGTATTTAATTAAATCCAATATTGATTTTATAATTTTCATATGTCTCTTTTAAAAACAGTTGAATAAGCCACTGGTATTGACGGATATTTATTATCATTATGAAGTAAAACTGCCTTCAGACTTGTTTTCGAACCATCAATAAAAAGACGCCATTCATTTGTATCATAGGGAATTTCTAACTCACCCATCAAGATACAATGTCATTACAAAAACATATGTTTTCTGAACTAGAGTAAAAAGTTGCCATTTTTTTACTTCGTTTTCGTTGTACAGATATTTTTGTATCTGGTGCCAACAAGTGCCATTCCTGTAGTCTTGATCCAAGTAATTCGGCTTGTCTAACAGACAAAATTTAAGTCCCGTATCAAATCATTTAATTCCCGTTGTTGAATTAAATGCGGTTGGCATAGATCACTTGAAGAGGGTAAAAAGTCTGGATCTTGGTTGTCAACTTTCATGTCTTGTCCATCGTTATTTTCATCGCTTGGTATATCTAACTCTTCAGTTTGACTTTTCTTAGGAGGCAAAGGAGGAGTCATGTCTTCACTATATGATATTGGTTTTGATACAGAATTCACAGAAGGGACCGATATTAATTTTCTTTGAAAATTCTCGTACATCGGTCATGCAGAAGTAGCAATCGTTAAAATGATTACTAGGTTCGCGCCACACAGTCGGTACTGCAAATGGCATAGATGTTTTGTTTCCGTTCAACAACGACAGGAGAGTAGCATAACATGAAACACAAAAACAGTTGCGGAATCCAGGGTTTATCTTGATGTACAGTACGTCCAAAATATAGAAAATACGCAGTACATACTTTTTCAGATATTTTTTTTCCTTGAGACTTGAGAATGTACTGTCTACACACGTAACAAAACTTGTTTGGTGAAGTATTGCACTGACGGCGACTACTTTTTTCAGCATTCATCTTTAAAACTGTATTATTACACTCTTAATAGGTAATCTCAAAGAAACTAACAAGAAATGAACATATCCTCTCAATAGATTATCTAGCGATTACATTTATTAATATGAACAATATGAGGGTAGGTTAAGAAAAGGTTATCGGTGTGTACCTTAAAAACAAGACGTGATAGAAATAAAAGACATCCACTGCTTACATACTATAACTAATAGGAAACTAGCAATCAGTTTTTCGGGTACCAAAATCATGTCACGCAGTGTAATTTATCTGGTAAGGTCATCAATTTTCAGTAAAGATTGGAAACAAACTTTGTTGAAAACTCATTTGGGGTGTGTTTTGTGAAGTCACTGATCATTTTATCCCTCCGTAACAAATTTTTTCATTTTAAAAGCAATCAACGTACGGAACACTAATTGCGCAAGTTCAACTTGCACTTGACCGGTCATTTTTATTTTAGCAATATTAATACTTACACCATATCACCTACTGCTTTTGTTAAGTTTATTTAATATGAAATTCTTCCAAGTTGTCACGTAAAACTGCAGAAGCATAAGGAGTATTATTTATTGAGAAGTCAATAACGACTTTGATAACTCCCTTTTATTTCTGTAGCTCTAACTGAAATATTTTCTCTTCGTGGATATTATAGACAATAGGGGATTGTATCCCTAAGAGACACCTTTCAATATTCACTATTAAAGCGGATATCAGTTCACTGCTGTCAGTGTACCTATTTTCATTTTATTATCCTGATGTTCAATCATTAATTCCGATGTTTTAATACCTTTTCGGCAAAGGATTGTGGTATACAATAAAGCAGTTTATTGCATTTCATGAAAAAGAGAGCTTTTTTAGTGCTAAATCCCTTTTTAGGTTTGTTAACAGATAAGCAGTGTAAGTGTCTTTAAAAACGTTTCGGATTTTTTTTTTCACTGACATATGTTGTCCACTAACTAAATATATTTTGTGTTGTTACGCACAGCGTTTTTTACGCTCCAATCACGTCTCAATGATTGGACTGTAGAAAAGATAAGACAACTTTACCACAGGAGAGAAACAAAACTTCCTCAGGTGCTTTAATGGACACGTTTTAGGTCGATAACGGTTCTATGACACAATCCTCTGAAGATAGTCATACATTTTAAATACATTTGTTTGTTATTATGAAAAAGAAAATTGATATGTAATGAAAACAAACATAATGAATATATCATGTAAATGATCTAATATCTTGCAAAGGATATAAACAATATCTGAAGAATAAAGGCTAAGAGTAAATGTCTCCAAAACAAAATGGATGCTGATCAGTAAAAATTGAGTACCTATTGGAAATCTGAAATTAAGTCAGTCAGTTATTAAAAATCAACATTTCATAAAAAAAAATCTACCCAAAAATCCATATCTCTACCCTTGAAAACCGAATGGTGTATCCGGTATTATGATACGGAATACAGACATGAACTGTGACAGAGTAACTGAGGAAAATGTTCTCCACTTTTGAAATATGGGTTTGTTGTCGAATTCCAAGAATATCTTAGGCCGATCGAATCACACAAATAAAAAGGTCTTAAGACAGAATCGGAAATTGGTAACCTGATGAGATACAATAAATACCTCCTCCAGCAGCTTGTCATTTAAGAAAAAGTGGATGATAGGAAGTATCCGGAACGAAGAAGGAATTGATGGCTAGAAAACCTACGCCATTGTCATCTGTTGAAGTATTCAGACACGTTGCTAATAACATAACAATAGAGAAAGGATGCTTCTTTCACCCCTTACGCCTTAAATCAGACAACTAGAATCGAAAGATGTGTGCGAGATGTGATAGAGTAAGCAACGAGGTTAATTTTAAATGACGATAAACAATTAAAAATACTTCTTTAATTAAAATTTAAGAAAAAACATTTAGATAAGTAAGATTCGTAAGATTAAGATGGTTTCATATTATTGTATAACATCTCACTAGTATCTCCAAGTTTTAAATCTTTGGTTCAAGAGGAACAATTTCATTTATAGAAAACATTCAAAAAGCAGAAAGTTGTATCAAAGGTAGGAACTAATATATATATATATATATATATATATATATATATATATATATATATATATATATATATAGGGAGAGGAGATATATATATATATATATATATATAATATATATATACATATATATATATATATATGTATATATATATACATATATATATATATATATATATATATATTATATATATATATATATATCTATATACATATATATATATATATATATATATATATATATATATATATATATATATATACATATATATATATATATATACATATATATGTATATATATATATATATATATATATACATATATATATATATATATATATATATATATATATATATATATATATATATATATATGTAATATATATATATATATAATATATATATATATATATATATATATATATATACATATATATATATAATATATATATATATATATATATATATATATAATATATATTACATATATATATATATATATATATATATATATATACATATATATATATATATATATATAAATATATATATATATATAATATATATATATATATATATAGTGAAATCTCCCTTGGGCGAACACCAACGGGACAGACCGAAAGTGTCTGTTGAAGAGGGATGTCCGCTTAAAAGAAATACAAAGAAATCGTTTTTTTTAATGAAAAACTGTAATTAAAGAATTTGGGACATTTAAAACGTATTCTTATGTATGTACATATTTTTAAAATAAACAAAAAACTCAAAACTTAAGGAAAAATAAGATTTGTTACATTTAGATACATATAAAATATAATAGGATAGAGTTATACATATGAAATGAAAGGTCACTTTTGTTGTTTGTCTCCTCTTTTTCTTTAAATTGGCGTCCACAAATCGTATTTTTAATTTGGAAAGAAGCTCTAAAGACTCTGGATCTCCGTGATCTTCGGCAAAAACTTTTAAGCTGCTTGGTTAGTTAGCTTCACCATAATTTGAGATAGCATCTGTTGGTAATGGAACCTCGTTGTCATCAGAACCTTCGGAAAGTCCTTGTACTTCAACTGGATTTTCAATTTCTTGTTCTGAATCTGGATTTTCAACATACAAATTTTCATCTATGCTCAAAAATTCATTAGGGTTTTCATTATTAGTCAACTCCAACAAATTCTTATTTTTGAGGATATCTGCAAGTACGTTAAGTGGTAAGTCATCTTCTGGATGAGAAGTAACAGCCTCAATGTACGCGTTTTGTTGGGTAGAGACCTAAAATACAGGCCTGTCTCATCGGCATTGTAGATATCTCTCGGTGAATTTTTTTTTATGGGTCTAGCACACATGTTCCAGGGAAATCCCTAAAGCGCTCCAGGAGCGGCATGTGTGCGGAAAAAGCGATTCCCGTCGTTCTTGAATCGCTGTAAATTGTACTCGGTGAGAAATACAGCCCTGGACAAATCATTCCAAAAGGATGATGTTCTTCATATAAAAGACTGCATGAAAAGCGTTGTACGCGGAGTAACAAGCTGAACCTCATACGAATGTGAAGTATTAGCGCGACTTGTATTTCTAACATGCACCGCTCTGGGAGGAATTAAGCGGGCTACATCCTTCGAACACTTTCCATGAAAATACTTGTAGATCAGACTCAAGTCGCCAACCGTGTTTTTCGATGTTCCAGCGGATCAAGGCCGCCGGTCAATGCTGGGTCTTCAATCAGAACGAAACAGCTCTTCTCTGAACAGAATCCAACAAATGTAGTGTGTGTTTGGGAGCGGAGCCCCAAACATGGGAGCAGTATTCCATAGTTGGTCGAATTTGAGCTTTGTAAAGAATTAACAGTTATTGTGGAGTGTAAAGCTTTCTGGTTCGAAATAATATTCCCAATTTTTGAAAAGCTCTCCTTGCTATGCCCGCAACATGTTCATGCCAGGACATATTTGCTCCCAAATTAACGCCCAACACATTGAGTGACGATGCTAGGGGAATGGAGTGCCCCGACATGACTATGTCGGGTTCAGCAACGTTAACTTTTTTAGAAAAAACTGCCGTCTGGGTTTTTGTAGCGTTAAATTCCACTTGGTTACTGTCACCCCAAGATAGAATTTCCTCTAGGTCTTTGTTAAGTTGAACGACCTCCTGCTGTCTGCGGATATTCGCCTGAGTAGCCGATGTCCGAGCGTTCAAAGTGAATGTAGAGATAAGCATACTGTCATCTGCAAAGCTGTAGATTGGATTCCCGGTCTTTTTCCAGCAAATCGTTAATGTAAATGAGAAAGAGAGTAGGAGACAGTATTGAGCCCTTGGAGCACACCGGCGTTGATAGTGAGGCTGTTAGAAAGAAATCCGTCGACTTCCACTCGTAAAGAACGCTGTCTGGGGAAACATGAGAGCCACAAACAGAACTTTTCAGACATACCATAAGAGAGCGTAGCTTAGCCAACAGTCCATCGTGCCAAACACAGTCGAATGCCTTGGATATGTCAACGGCAAACTGCTCGAGATTATCCAAAGTGTTCAATTGCGTTGTTCCAAACATGTGTTACATAAGTCAGGTGAATATCCCTTAATTAAAGAAGGACATTTTTCCCAGAATAATGAAACATCTTCAGCAATAACCGAAGCTCCTTTTCCTGAAATCGCTTTAAAACTTATGTTGTGGCGGATTCTAAATTTATTAAGCCAACCAGAAGAAGCTCTGAATGTAGAATGTTCCAGAGACTCGGCTATTTATTTTTCTTTGCATCGTATTAGCGGACCTGAAAAAACATTAACAATAAGTTTTTTGCATTTCTGTCACGACAAGCCTACTGATACTCTCACCCCTTTTAACTATTCTTTGAATTGACATGAAAAGAATATCAACGCACTAATTCCAGAAAACCTTATCTAAAAAAATAATTCATGTGCATACCTGTCAAAGGAATCCCCTTATGGCGAGCTGCTATAAACCAGTTATAACACAACTTGTCAATTTTGGTACCATCACCAGTCAAAAAGCTTCTTTTTTTTCATTCAAATTGTTGTTTGACATCCACTTGTTTAGAAGGATTTCTTTATGCTTAATTATATCAGCAGCTTGTGTTTTTCCGATATTAAAACGCTTGGATAAGTCGCTTACACTTAACTTTTCCTTATCGTGAACTTCAACAATCTCGATTTTTTTGGTTAAGCGTGAGAATTTGTCTATTTGGAGCCATTTCTACAATTAATGTGTCGCCCACTGTGTCTCTTTTTCGCATAGGCGTCATACTAATATTAAATCCCGGCATGTACCGAAAAATTGAGATCTGTAAATCCCCGGTTTACTCGGGGAAGACCCTCAGTGAAGGCAAGCAGCGACGTTGGCGCGCGGCGCGATTGGGAAACGCAACAGCGATACTCGCCACAGAAAAATGAGACAAGGCGTTTATTTTTTATTGTTTTTACCCGGTTAAAAGAACATTTTTTTGTGTCCGAGTCCGTTTAAGAGAATGTCCGTCCAAGAGGGAGTTGACACAATGCTAATTATATGAGAGTCGGTCGGGATCATTAGAAACTGTCCGTTCAAGGGCGGTGTCCGGGTAAGAGGAGTGTCTGCGAATTTCACTGTATATATATATATATATATATATATATATATATATATATATATATATATATATATATATATTTATATATATATATATATATATATATATATATATATATATATATATTTATATATATATATATATATATATATATATATATATATTTATATATATATATATATATATATATATATATATATATATATATATATATATATATTTTATATATATATATATATATATATATATATATATATATATATATATATATATATATATATATATAATTATATATATATATATATATATATATATATATATATATATATATATATATATATATATATATATATGTATATATATTAGAGTGACCGGATCTCATAGAGGGGAAAAAAAAATGTCGGAATCTTGTTCGTCTGGACCCCACAAAACGATTCCCCTTTCCAGATATTGAGATAGCCGACATTTGAGCTCGATTAAACGACGTTAACCCGTGCCGCTCGTCGCTCAAAGTTTGAAAAAATCCAAATTTTTGGCCAAAAAGCTGACATATGGAGCCATAAGTCCAGAACGGTAAATAATAGAAACACGCTTAATATGTCAAAAGGAAGCTAATGTTGTTCTTCAAAATTTATATTCTATACATAATTGTTATTTTAAGTCAAACCGAGTTACAACAGCCTTTAGCCCCAAAAACGTGACCTGGTACCACTAGGAGCATACTTCGTATATTTTGTTATTAAGTGATAAATTTTGCTTTTTTTTTGGTATATTTTTGAGTTTAAAGTAGAAATATAATAAAAAAACAAGTAATACTGATAAGTCTAATGACATTTTTTATTTTAAAATATAAAAATTAGGTATATAATACATACAAAACAGACACAGAAAAGATACAGACGTAGTACCTACATGAGTTGATAATTTTACATAGTTATCTAATCTATTCTAGAGCTTTTGTTAAAGTAGTTTTTGAAACGTCAGATGCTCGGCATTTACTTACAACTTGCAGGACATATTGCTTTTGGTCTTCATCTTTTGTCAGAAGGTCGTTAAAGTCGGTTATTAATTTAACACCACGCTCAGCCATATCATTAACTACTTTTAATGTTTCGACAATTTTCAATCCTTCTTGGAAGTCATTATTTTGAGGCCAGGTGTTTGGATGTTGTCTTAGGAAATCTGTTTTTATATTAAATTGGTCAAAGAATGTAAACGTTTCTTTGGTAAGTAAATTTACCAATCCTCCATCAACTACCTCTTTAAGTTTTCTTTCCTAACTTTTGGATTTACAACCCTAGCGTGCTGTGATGGTTCATCTGTGCTACTGAGCAATTTATTAGCCATTAACAACTTTTCATCGTCTGTATTGGTGGGATCAAAAAACGATAATCCACCAACTTTGCATTCAAATACCACAAATGGTTCGAAAATTTGGTCAGGGCTATTTCTGCAATGTCGTTGTCACATTCTTTATGGTCTAACAGACTATGCAAAATACCTAAATCTTGCTTTGGTGCAAGATGAGCTTTTGGAACATTGAACCAAGCTTTACAATAAATTTTAACTAGGAAAACAGAAATGGCACGCACAGAACTTTCTTCTTCTTTAGACATCTTAAATTGACGACGAAAAATGAACATTTTTAAGCAGTAAATAGCCTTTGCCATCCACCTAGCGTGATGAATGGCTCCTGGAGTTCTAAAACCCACAACATTGCCGTCTAGTGATCCAACAAATACGAGAACCAACTGCAATAGCTCCTTGTAGTCATCTCTGGGGTGGCTCTCAGTTAATTTGGTCTCGAATTCAGCAGTAACATTTGCAATTACTTCTGGAGTTAGCTGCTTTTGTATTAGATCGTCACTGATACCTGTGTCGTATTTTCCTTTGTCTATCTTGGGCCACGCAGTGAGGAATCTCTTGAAAATGTCTGGATGAGGTTCAGTGGTTGATCCCATTTTTGTGTCGAATACGCCTCTTAACAGAATTTCCAAGATATGGTGACGGCAAGCTAGGTATAACAATTCTCTTCCTAACATTTGCTCCAATATGACGCATGCTCCTTTGAGTCTTCCCGTGTTGGATGCTGTAGTGTCGAAGCACATCGCCTTGACGGTGTTGAGAAGACCCCATTCATGTAGGCATTCATATACGGCTACGGCTTGCTCCTCTCCAGAGCTGTTTGCTGTTACAGGAACTCCCAGCAGCTGGTCCTTTTCGCCATATGAAATAGCTATAGCTATTCGCTCACATTGTTCATTTTTTAAAACACCCGGTAAAAGTTTTACCGTCCCAATGGACAACCACGGGCTCTTTTTTAGGAATGTTTACTTTATCAAAAAATTTTTTATTATATTGTTCTCTGAACATTTGCTTTCTATCATGTAATAAAGTTTTCGAGACTTTGTACTCAAGAGGGTCAAGGTTTAGTGCTTCTAGAGTAGCTATTAAAATTCTCGTGGCATTTCTGTCGGATACCTTACATCGATCTAATAAAATGGACAATTTCATGTTTAAAATCTCTTTAACGCCCCTTGCAAATGAAACTTTCATCCTCTTGCTCTCAGATGGTCCTGGATCTTCTGCAGCTTCTTCAGGATGTCCATTTCCTCCAAGCTCTCAAGTTCCTGGTAGATGCTGTCCTCTTCAGTGTCTTCTTCTCCTTCTTCGAACTTGTCTTCATCATCCGTCTCTAAGAAGCAACAAAAGAAAGAGAAAAAAAAAAAAGACTATAAAAACTTGTCGTTTTAGCAGAATAGTAATAATACATAGGTACTAAATTACCTACTTCTAATTATCAAAAGGTATTATTTAAAAAATATAAACTCAATCATAAAGATGCCAAATCATGCTCTCATGTACAATTTTCTTTCAATTATAATAAAACTATTTACTTATTTGTTTATCTATTTTTTAGAAATACTAATAATAAAAAAAAAACTCACCAATATCAAAAGTTGCTTCTTGGATTTGTCGGTTAATTTTTGCAAGTTCCTTTTGCACCTTGATTTCTTCAGCTCGAGACAACTTGAGATCCACTCCAGTCATGGAACCTGGGCGGCCCTTCTGCCTCTGTTTCACGAGAAACGCCTTATCTTCTTCCGATTTCATCAGAGCCAAGGCATCTTGTTGAGCAATATCAAAGAGATCATCCAACGTTTCAACAAACTGTTTAAATTTGTTCTTGGCCGTTTTCGATGTTTCCTTCCGGCCTTTTTGAAGAGTTCTCCACTCGGCGTGAAGTTATTCCAGCTTAGTAATTGCATCTTGCTCATGTTTAGTCGGGATTCGAGCTTTCTCCCAAAAAATGAACACTTCTCGTATTGTAAGTTTTGCTGATTCTCTTACAGTTAATTTCACAGTACGTAAATTATAAAATAAAGCAAACAAAACTTGACGATTTGAGGGTAGTTTACAACCGGTGATCTGGTGAATGGATAGCCCACAAGAAATATTTTATCCTTGGTCCGGCTTTGTACACCTGATGTGGATGCCATTTCAGAGGCCAATAGGTAAATAACAGTTAACTTGGAAAATGAAACAAAATATATTGCAAACTTTAATTTCAATAAAATGTTTTCAAATGTCTTTAAAATAATACTATAATAGTTATAAAAACAATAACACACACACTTAAAAAATTAAAAAAAAAAAAAACGTTAAAATATATATATACTAGATAATTGTTCGATCTAACCAGCTCAAAGGCACTTTAGAAACTAAACTGAATAAATAAAAGGTCGGTTGTACGCTGAAGTAAAATCACCATCCCTAAAATAGAAATTAGATTCACCCTCCTTTTTACCTGTCAAACGGGTCTTTCTGTGGTAAACTAGTCAGGTAATCCCCATATAATAAAAGATTAAATTTGAACAAAAGGGTCTTTATGTTTGAAAATTGAGTTCCAAAATACTTTTTAAAAAAAAAATGTTAATTCCGAGACACATTATGTAAAAACCCGTAAAATTCTTAGAATACTCCCAAACTGGCTCCTACTGGTACCAGGGACACGTTTTTGGGGCTAAAGGCTGTTTAACTCGGTTTGACTTAAAATAACAACAATTATGTATAGAGTATAAATTTTGAAGAACAACATTAGCTTTCTTTTGATATATTAAGCGTGTTTCTATTATTTACCGTTCTGGAGTTATGGCTCCATATGTCAGCTTTTTTGGCCAAAAATTTGGATTTTTTCAAACTTTGAGCGACGAGCGGCACGGGTTAACGTCGTTTAATCGAGCTCAAATTTCGGCTATCTCAATATCTGGAAAGGGGAATCGTTTTGTGGGGTCCAGACGAACAAAATTCCGACATCGATTTTTTGCGGTCACCCTAATATATATATATATATATATATATATATTATATATATATATATATATATATATATATATATACGAGGCTGGTTTGAAAAGTCCGTGCAAAAATAAAAACTACTTATGTGTTTGGGGTAAACCTTTTTTATTTTTCGACATAGTCTCCTTTTAGGCTTATACACTTCGTCCAACGATGTTCTAGTTTGTTGATCCCTTCCGAATAATAGGATTTGTCCAAGTCTGCAAAATATCCATTAGTGTCTGCAATCACCTCCTCATTTGAATAAAATCTTTGTCCCGCCAGCCATTTCTTCAAATTGGGGAACAAATAGTAGTCCGAGGGAGCCAAGTCTGGAGAATAGGGGGGATGTGAAACGAGTTGGAATCCTATTTCCATTAATTTTGCGACCACAACTGCTGAGGTGTGTGATGGTGCGTTGTCGTGATGGAAAATGACTTTCTTGTGGGCCAATCGCGGGCGTTTTTCTTGCAGCTCAGTTTTCAAACGGTCCAATAACGATGAATAATATTCACCTGTAATGGTTTTACACTTTTCCAGATAGTCGATGAGGATTATCCCTTGCGAATCCCAAAAGACAGTCGCCATAACCTTTCCGGCCGAAGGAACGGTCTTCGCCTTTTTTGGTGCAGATTCCCCCTTGGTAACCCATTGTTTAGATTGTTGTTTGGTCTCAGGAGTATAGTAATGTATCCATGTTTCATCCACAGTGACGAAACGACGCTCAAAGTCCTCTGGATTCTTCTGGAACAGCTGCAAACCATCCTTGTAACACTTCACACGATTCCGTTTTTGGTCAAGCGTGAGCAATCGCGGCACCCATCTTGCGGATAGCTTTCTCATGTCCAAATGTTTATGCAAAATATTATGTACCCGTTCAGTCGAGATGCCCACAGCACTAGCAATCTCACGCACCTTAACTCTTCTGTCATCCATCACCATATCATGGATTTGATCAATGATTTCTGGAGTCGTAACCTCCACAGGCCGTCCAGAACGTTCAGCGTCACTTTTGCCCATATGGCCAGTCCGAAAATTTTGAAACCACTTATAAACTGTTCTAATCGAAGGTGCAGAGTCACCATAATGTTTATCAAGCTTCTCTTTAGTCTCCTGAGGCGTTTTGCCTTCATAAAGTAATGTTTAATCACCACACGAAATTCTTTTTCGTCCATTTCTTGAAAATCACTCGACTTCCTTGATTCACACGAATGCCAAACACAAAGAAATAGACCAATATGGCTGAAACTTGGTGTGTGTTCATTCAAGAGATGCTACTAACTAAACATGACCTCGGACTTTGCACGGACTTTTCAAACCAGCCTCGTATATATATATATATATATATATATATATATATATATATATATATATATATAATATATATGTATATGTATATATATAAAATATATATATATATATATATATATATATATATATATATATATATATATATATAAATATATATATATATTAATTTAACCTTTAAGTAACTTTTCAAAATTATGGGAAAAATGTTTGAAGAGATGTCTGGTTGATTTTCTCGATTCACAGAATGTCCTTTTTAATGAAGAACTTGGTTTTAGACGAAACAGAAGTACGGAGGATGCGATATTCTTTTGGTTTCATGAGATTCATGCAACAAAATAAAAAATGTCTTACAGTCTATATGGACTTTGGACCAGTTTCCCATGCTAAGAAAATTGAAAAGCGTTGGGGTAAGAGGCCATGTGCTAGAACTCTTTAAGTTCTATTTAGGAAATCGGACACAAAAAGTATGATGTAATGAGACTTTAAGTACTGCAATGAGTGTGAGTTCTGGAGTTCCTCAAGGGACAGTCTTGGGGCCTATTCTATTTTTGATTCATATAAATGAATTAGGAACCATAATAAAAAATGGGTCAATTATTTGCTACGCCGATGATACTGCAGTGATATTTACGGACGATACTTGGGAGGGCGCATACTTGAAGGCAGAACAGGATCTTAATGTTATAAATTGACCCCACCTCCTTCCTCTGAAGCTCAAAAATTCTAGGTCCCATTTTCCCTTCAAGAATTACATGAGCTGCAAATTAAAATCTCATTTTGTTCGAGAGTTATTGTGGCAACAAATAGATCGACGGAAATAGCAAACCGTTTTTCATCATCTAGATAGCCCTGACATGTGAAGAAAGGCCAACATGTTGGGAGTAAATTTTTTTGCAAAATACAACATTTTCGTTTAGCACGAAAAGTAAGTATCTGTATAATAAGTATATACGGATAGTATATACACATACACTGGGTTACTACAAGGTTACTAGCCAGGCTCTGGATATGTGATAATAAAATTAGTCTAAATATCTTAAAAAACAAATTTTTTAACATTTTTCTTTGACAGCTGCCGATCAACCAAAAAAAATGACATTAAAATTCACGACTCATCATGTAAATTGCTAAATAATAATTGCACCTGTCCACATATTCAGAAAACTAATAAAATTAAATATACATTGATCAACATCTTCGTTGGAATGAACATGCTATCGAAACCTCAAAAAAACTCAGAAAACTCTATTAAAAATTTTATCAACTACTGAATGTCTTATCTGAAAAAACAATAAAAATAGTATACAACTCACTAGTCGAGTCAATTTTAAGGTATTGTGTAGTAGTTTGGGGAGGTCTTAATGATAATGTAGTGCAGATTTTAACAGTATGCCAAAACAAAATTCTCAAAATCATTTTAAACAAAAACAGTCAATATCCTACAGTTGACCTTTATTCCCAAATTGATGTCTTAAATTTTAGAGGACTATTTGTAAGTACAAGCCTTTTTTTTCTATAAAAAAATTGAACACACCTTTGGAGAACTAGACCATCACTAGAACACCCGCTCTAAAATAAATTATAATTTACAGTCACACTTTTTCAACAAATCACACTTGCAAAAAAACATACAATTGTTAGTTCCTAAGTTTTTAGGAATGCCACCTTTAAATCTTAGGGCAAAAATTGAAAAAAAAATGATTACAATGGGCGGTTAAATTTCGAAATAAAAAATTTTATCATTCACAACTATGACAGTTTTAAAAAAGTTAATGAAACCGTAGAAAAGGAAAAAATTAAATGCATGTGCATATTGCGTAGACAAATTAACATTATTTACTAAAACTCGAGGTATTTTCTATTCTTATATGTCAGATTGTATTTTCTTTTCTATTCTTTATATATATATATATATATATATATATATATATATATATATATATATATATATATATATATATATATATATATATGGGACGGTCCGCGTCAATCGGATCAGAGCTACGACCAAATTAGAAGCAACCAAAAACTTGACCAAGGGCTCATTTTAAAGCTTAGAGCATCTACTTTCAAATGCCAAGTGCGCCTTTGAAAAATCCAATATGACGGCTCCAATATGGCGGCCGGTAGCCGGAGAAAAATCAAGTGTCCAGCAAAAAAAGCTTGTAAAAATAAAAATTCGCAACTGTTTGGGTCGTTTTTTGGCTCAAATTGTAGCTGATGGACGCCCCAAGAAATTGGGGTGGTAAGTTGACAAAATCCAACATGGCGGATCCAATATGGCGGTCAAAAATTCAATATGGTGGCCGAATTTTCGCAAATGAACCGATTTGCACTAAATTTGGTAAAACGGGGGTTTTTAGGGTTGCTGATTACGAATCCAAGGTCTGATTTGCCAAATTCAAGATGGCAGATCCAAGATGGCGGATGAAATTTTCGAAAATCTATCGATTTGTACCAAATTTGTTATATGGGGGTTTTTGGGGTCCCTGATAACGAATCAAATTTCTAAAATTCTTAAATTCAAGAAGGTGGACCTAATATGGTGGAAACTGAATAAGGCAATCTACTATATTGGGTCCGCCATCTTGGATTTTGAAATCGAACTTCTGATTAGCCAAAAAACGACCCAAACAGTTGCGAATTTTTATTTTTACAAGCTTTTTTTGCTGGACACTTGATTTTTCTCCGGCTACCGGCCGCCATATTAGATTTTTCAAAGGCGCACTCGGCATTTGAAAGTAGACGCTCTAAGCTTTAAGATGAGCCCTTGGTCAAGTTTTTTGGTTGCTTCTAATCTTGGTCGTAGCTCTGATCCGGTTGACGCGGATCGTCCCATATATATATATATATATATATATATATATATATATATATATATATATATATATATATATATATATATATATATATATATGTATATATATATATATATATATATATATATATATATTTATATATATATATATGAGTAATAACAGGCAAGGTAAAGATAATTATCTACAAATATAAAAGGAATCGTTTATATTCTCAAAATACAAAATATATGCTGTAAAGTATTTTACAGTTAAAATTATGTTGAAGATTTTTCCTCATCTTTTTCTAAAATCTCATTATTTTTCCGAGTGTCTAATTTGTCGGATGGAGAATTTTCTTGCACCAAGGTTGAAGCTTTTTCCAAATCAGGCGCTTTAATCGATTCTGAGGTTTTTTGTTCATTGTCATTTAGCAGTTTTTCTTTTTGCGATTTTAATATTGCGGATTTTTTGCCTACATCTTCCAAATCTTTTTTATGTTCTATGTATAGCCAGCTAAAAAAGATTCAGAGTTATCATTTTTTCTATAGTTTGTTTTATAGAAATATAAAAAAAAAATTAAAAATGATGGCCCAATCAGAGCCGTGTGTTTTTCAAAGTTAACTTCTGACTTAAGGGGTTAGTTTTAGGGGGTGAAACCGGAGGTGAAAAAAATTTTTTTACCAGGTTATTGAATGGGGAGGTCAAATGAAAGCTTATGAAAACAAGAGTTCAAAAATATATACGATGGAATACTTGTGCACATTTTTATTTATATTGTTTTTCAAAAATGGCCAAAAATATCTGTTCCCCCACCCCATCTCGAAAAGTACTAATCAAAAAATGTTGAAAAATTCTGGAATAGTCGAAATAAAGTGTAAATTGAGCGAAAATGATCACGATTGTGTGTTTGATAACACTGGACAACAAAAAAAAGAAAACTGCTTGTTTCCTGTGATTTTTTTTTTGTTTCTATCTCAAATTGACGCGTATTTTTTAAATATGGCAACAATTTTTCTCTAACAGCTTTTGTTTTTGAGTTATAGCTAACTACCCTCATTTACTATTTTTACTTAGATTTTCGTTTTTTATTGGACACTAAAATATATTTTGTTGTTGTTTTAGATATAGCTTCGTCAAGAAGATGTTGTGTGCTTAATCCCGATTGTTTTTGCTATATTTGTGGTGAATATACATTTGCAAAATATCGAAAACCTATATCGGACTTTGTGAAAACTGCGTATCATCAATACTTTAAAATAAAATTGTGTAATCAGGACAAGCCATGGATTCCTCATATTGTATGCCAGAAATGTGTGGTATGTCTACGGTTATGGTCCAGTGGAAAAAGAGATGCAATAATGTTCGTAACACCCATGATTTGGCGAGAACCTCGAAACCATCATGACGATTGCTACTTCTGCGTTGTGAAAATAAACGGAATTAACCCTGGAAATCGAAGTAAGTGGTCATATCCTAACTTATCTTCTGCTCAACGACCTCAATGAAAATCACAAGAGGTACAACCCAGCACATCTAAATCTTCTGATGATCCAAATCTCTGTGAACCCGAACGAAATACATCAAGTGAAGACTCTGATTCAGACTACAAATGTAGCCTTTCAGACCTCAACCATTTAATCAGAAAGAACTAAATGACTTAGTAAGAGATCTGAACTTACCAAAAGAAGCTTCTGAAATTTTAGCATCTCGTTTAAAAGAAATAAATTTGCTTACTCCGGAAACCAACATTATATTTTATCGTACCCGAGAAAAAAATCTGTTACCGTATTTTTCTCAAGAGAAGGATTTAGTTTTTTGTAACGATGTTGGTGGTATTTTGCAGCAGATGGGATTAAAATAGTACCAACCTAGTGATTGGCGTCTTTTCATAGACAGCAGCAAAAGAAGTTTAAAGTGTGTTTTGTTTCATAACGGTAACAAGTACGGATCTATACCTATTGCACATTCGACGACTTTAAAAGAAGAATACGTAAATGTTTCTAAGGTTATGGAAAAAATTAAGTATCAAGACCACAAATGAGTCATTTCTGTTGATCTGAAAATGGTTAACTTTCTTTTAGGTCTACAAGGGGGTACACAAAGTTTCCTTGTTTCATGTGTCTCTGGGATAGTCGTGACAAACAACACCATTTGTCACAAAAAGTTTGGCCCGTGCGGGAAGAGCTAAAAGTTGGTACAAAAAATGTTATAAACGTGCCTTTAGTTAGCCGAGACCGCATCATACTTCCACCACTTCATACTAAACTCGGCATAATGAAACAGTTTGTGAAGGCGCTTGACAAAAGTGGCGAATGTTTTAATTTTCTTTCACGCAAGTTTCCAGGATTAAGTTCAGAAAAATTGAAAGCTGGTATTTTTGATGGGCCACAGATTAGGTAACTCGTGAAAGATCCTAATTTTGTCAAATCAATGACTGAAGTCGAATCCAAAGCTTGGAATTCATTTGTTTTGGTTATGAGTAGCTTCCTAGGCAAAAAGAAATCTGACGACCATGTCGAGCTTGTTGAGTGCATGCTATCGAACTTGCAAGAGCTAGGGTGCAACATGAGCATAAAAATCCACTTCCTGCACTCGCATTTAGACCGATTTCCACAAAATCTGGGTGATTTTAGTGAAAGATTTCATCAGGATCTTCGGACAATGGAAGAGCTTTATCGGGGGCGGTGGGACTCACATATGATGGCAGACTACTGCTGGAGTTTGCAACGAGATCTACCTAAAGTCGTTCATTCAAGGAAATCTTATAAAAGATCATTTGCTAGTGTTCAATAGAAATTTTGTTAACATAATGTATTATTTTTTGTATTTTTTGGCAAAATAATAAAACTGTATATTTCAAAAGGTAAAGCTGTTAGCAATCTCCCAGTATTTTTTTCATAGTCAGGGCCATAGAAATACCCAATAACAGAAAAAAAAATAAAGGAAACAAGACTTGTGTTGACCAGTGTAATTTTTCTGGTATAAAAAAAAACCGGAGATAAAATAATTTTATTTTATTTGTTTATAATTAAGCAAATATTTAGGTAGTAATTTTTTTTAACTGTTACTACTAGATTCTAGATTAAGCTAATCACCCTTTCTATAATCATGCTATTCACCCTCTATAATATAATAGTTTACTTACAAAAATATGAATATAGCAGGTATTGTCAGTCCTCCACCGACTAAGTAAAAACATCCAGGAAATGTATTAATAGTTCTAGAGTAAATTCTACTATACAAGGGACCATAAATTAACGGTACTATAGCTTCACCTATTCCAAATAAAGAGTTAATTTTTCCTAATTCATCTGGTGATACTAATTTCGTAATCATAGCTCTCATCGCTATAAACGAGGTACCGTTAAGACATTCAACTACAGCCCCTAAAAATCCCAAATTTAAATTAAGAATTAATTAAACACTAAAAAGTATTTTTCTTTTTAATATACCAAAGATATAATGGCATAGCCAGGAGAGGAAGACCAGTAGACGTATGACCTCTTATTATACACTTTCTTTCTCTCTAAAAAGAAGCCCTTAAGGTCCAGTTATCCCCTCCTCCCATAGAACCTGGCGATGCCACTGTAGTGATGTTTAATAAGTTATGTCTTCAGGATCTTATTTCATTGTTAGAAAGCTTAAGCATGCTCGTGCAAGTTAGGATATTTCTTAGCTTGTAACAGGCACAGTTACAAATCAGTCTCTATTGAAAGAATAAATACAGAGTCGATGCCATGATTTTGTAGCTGCGTCTTGTTATACAGTCTGTCAAATAAGAACGTGATCGCTCGTATTCTTGAAAAAATGTGCTTCGGAATTTAACATCATGAGTACGAAAATGTTGTCGAATGATCTCATGGGAGACATCAAACCTGATTTTCTTAATTTTGACGCTCCTTGACGCAGCGTCAATTTCGGGTCCCGTGAAAACAAAGACACGATTCGTTTCTCGACTTTCGAAATGACTTTACTTACCAAGCCATGTTTTGGTAAGTCGTCGATATTTTTCGTCTCGTTAAAACGATTTATCCACTTCTTCGCAAACGATACCGACTTTTTAATATATTTAGGCCCCTTTGGATGGAAAGAAAGAAAGACTGCCTCGAACCGACTCGCAAACAAGTGACTCATTTTGGATTTTACATGATTTCGATGAAAGTTCGAAATCGACTGATACTTTTACTAAAATGCGTCGTAGACAAACGTTCCCTCTACCGATTTTTTGTTGAATCGCAACTACCAAAAATTAATTATCGCGGACACGTTCATACTTGACAGACTGTCCTGAACTACGCCCATAAAATCTTGAGGATACTAAATGTCAGTTCCAGGTGAGTACCTCAGATGTAGTCTTCTGAGTATGGAGCATATCGCCAGCAATGTTGCTCGGAGAATAGATAACTTTTACTCAAGAATGGAGGATGAAATATCGGTCCACTAGAAGAATTCCGAGACTAAACAAGAGCCCATGCAATGAAAACACAAGTGGTGCCCAAATTTTCAGAAATGTCGCGTGCAATAGTCAGCTCAAAAGTTCATGGCAACAATTTTTTGTAAATGTTTCCTCAGGTGACAGTGGCCGGTGATCAGTCCCACCCTCGCTAAACAAAGGACGTCAGTTGTTAATTTCTTGGAGGGGTGGCCAATTACGTCCCTCGTATGTCTAGAAGTTGCGAGCTAACGATCACAAGCTGCTGATATGACCATCTATTGATTATCGTTTTTACCACTGGTGTTGCTATACCAAACTCTGGTTCTAGATCCCTGTATGGCTTTGTAGCTCCGAATCAGACTAATGCGTCAGCTATTTCATTAACTTTTATCCCCGAATCTTCTGAAACCTATAGTAGTTTAACGCTGTTGTTTCTGGAGGATAGTTCTAACAGGTCACGTATACACTCCATTATGATCTTGGAGTTGGCCTGACAGATATCATGACGATGTGGCTTTAGGCGCGGCTGTCATATAGAAAGTCCGTGGGAAGTTCTCAGCTGGTGAGTGACTTCTCTATGATAATGTGATAACTTCTGCATACAACTTGAGTGAGAAATTTGAATTCAAATTCGTTCGAATTGTAGTGACGCACCCTTTATATACACACACACACAAATATATATATATATATATATATATACAGTGTGTCCCAAAATAGTTTTATATAAATGGAAAAAAGTTTATCTTACATATCATAGAAAAATTTATTTGTTAAAAAGTTCTGCATCACATGGAAATCCACAATCAAGCATCAAAAGTTTAAAATATTTGATGATATACAGGGAAAATAAAAAATAATGATTCATAATGAAGAATAAAATGTATTTAAATTTAAATACAGAGCAAAATATTAATTAAAAATATTAACTCCTTCACCCTAAAATTTGTAATGATTTCGTATTCCTTTATTCAATAAATAATCCGACAATTACTGCCGTATTTACTGGGTTTTATTTTGATTTTATAACTAGGAAGGTCACAAATCTAAACGTGAGCATAATTTTTTAGTTTCTATTAACATTTTCAATTAATTTTTTGCTCTGTATTTAAATTTTTACTCTTCATTATAAATCATTATCTTTATTTTCCCTGTATACCATTAAATATTTTAAACTTTTGATGCTTGATTATGGATTTCCATGTGATGCAGAACTTTTTATCAAGAATAAACTGTTTTGTAATATGTAAGATAAACTTTTTCTCCATTTGGGGGACACACTGAATATATCTACAAAGTCTCTTTTCTTTGAGATGGCAGGTGGTTAATTAGTTTTGAAATTTCAGCATCCAACGTTATCAATGGCATCCCTGCTGTAAATGCCATGTTTGTATATTAATATGTTAGTGTATAGTGGTTGTTTTATTTCAGTGTTGGTTTTTACTATGGCGATTGTTATTGATGGTCATTCTTGTTAGATTAAATTGCATGCTACATTTTGTGCCCTGATGAAGGTCCCAACCTAGGACAGAAATATTGGCTAAATGAATATAGTATGAACATCTGTTGATGCCCTTTTTGCCGAGTTCCCCAACTAGTTTCATAACTTAGGATTTTGTTAGATACGGCAACTTTTGCTTTCTCTCTCTTTATTTTATATATATATATATATACATATATATATATATATATATATATATATATATATATATATATATATATATATATATATGTATATATATATATATATATATATATATATATATATATATATATATATACATATATATGTAGATATATTCAGTGTGTCCCCCAAATGGAGAAAAAGTTTATCTTACATATTACAAAAAAGTTTATTCTTGATAAAAAGTTCTGCATCACATGGAAATCCATAATCAAGCATCAAAAGTTTAAAATATTTAATGGTATACAGGGAAAATAAAGATAATGATTTATAATGAAGAGTAAAAATTTAAATACAGAGCAAAAAATTAATTGAAAATGTTAATAGAAACTAAAAAATTATGCTCACGTTAAGATTTGTGGCCTTCCTAGTTAAAAATTCAAAATAAAACCCAGTGAATACGGCAGTAATTGTCGGATTATTTATTGAATAAAGGAAGGAGTTTATACATGTATAAAATGTAACATTCGTTTTTTTTTCTAGATTTTAAAATCATGTTACGTCACTGTTTTTCTCCCTATAATTTATATTTTTTTCTCCATTTTTATATTTATTGCAGTGATTACTAACTTTTAAGCAGTGTAGTTCAATTGAATTTTTGAGCTGTTTATTTTACAGTGTGCATTGCAGGTTACCTACTGGATTTATTTAATTTGCATCTAATGAGTCGATTAGCTACAGATTTGTATCCGGGAAGTAGCCATCTTGAAGACGTGATTTTAAGGAAGGGAGAAAAATATTTAAGGGTCCGGATGGCATGGATCTAGGCTTTTTTCTCCATCATGTAGCCGTAGTGGGTCTTTTTTCCCAGCCGAGATGTAGTACAGCTTTTTTCCGAAGCCGAGAGAGAGTAAGGGCTTTTTCCATCATCAAGCCGCAATAGGCTTTTTTTAAGTTGCCGTACTCGTCTATTAGTGATGTAGTAGTGCAGAAACGGTTTTAGTGTTCAAGTTCAAGGGTTTTCCTTGAAATATCCTGCTTATTCTCAGACCTTTAGAGATCAAGAAATGTTTAGCAGCCCAAAGGGAACTGGGGTAGCCAAGGTGGAGACATCAGTGTGATGAATATCTCACCAGGACAGGCCAGAAACTCATAGAAAAGCCGTAAGTCATAAGCACATCGTCCATATACCTAGTGCGTTTACATCGTCTATTCAGCGCGTATAACTCGTGAAGTTAATTCCACGAACTTAACATCGTGTTTAGCTAAGCTTTAATTAAAATCCTGATTTAAAGACTCTATATAATTGTACCATCTACTAGATTAAGGGATTTTATTTAGTAGTAGTAATTTTAAAGTGTAGCGAAGTTAGAACTTTTAATTTTGTCATTATTAAACCTTTTTCTTTATTTAAATCTAGCGTTTCACTGAATCACCCGTTTTACTATATCTTTCAGGACACAACGGTTGTACCATATTAATTTTTTTTTAACAACTACATAACCCTTCAATATTTTTTCATTTTTTGAGCTGAAGTTAGATTCCTTTTATTTTAAAATGAATGGTGCCCAAAAATCTTCACGACCAAAATGTTAAACAACTATAGAGACTATTTTCAAAAGACGTACAAAAATTATCTCTTATCCATAATCTCTCCAAACAAACTGAGCTAGTTTATGTCTAATTACTTTAGGTCTTTCAGTATTAATATCCACTCAATCCATTCTCAGAAATTAAGATATACGTAAGGGGCAAATAACGACTTCTATTTAATAAATAATATTCTCGTATTTATTAAAAGCAAAGAAGTTAAGACGTTTCAAAATTACACTTCAACGTGCGGGCGTTTTTTTTTTGACGGTACAAAATTGCGCCCAAACCGGAGGGCATATTTTTTTAACACGCTACAATATATATATATATATATATATATATATATATATATATATATATATATATATACATATATATATATACACATATATACACATATATACATATATATATATATATATATATATATATATATATATATATATATATATATATATATATATATACATATATAGAAAAAAAAATCTAAACTCCAACCGGCAATTTTCAAAAATTTGTCTTGCTTACATGACTGAATATTTTAAAGACAACTTGAAAATTATCGGATAAGGAATAATAATAGTGTAATTAATGTAGAATATATACAGTCTGTCAAGTAAGACATGACCGCTCGTATTGAAAAAAAGGGTTTCGAGAACATTTTTTTGCCATGAATGTATTCTTTGGTGTGCTAACAACGGCGCAATTACCTTAGTAAGTTGTCCAATCGCCTTCTGCATCAATAATCGTCTGGCATCTTCGAAGCATGCTGTCGACGAGGTTTTCTGCATACTCTGCAAATTTTTCGAATCTTGCTAGACATTGAATCAAAGTCCTCAGAGTCTTTCCTCTGAGCTTTCTCTTACAATGGACCAAGCGTTTTCAATAGAGTTGGCATCCGGCGATTGTAAGGGCCGCTGCAGTATCGTGGGCCTAAGCAAGCCGCTTGGCGACGTGATTTTCGCCCAGCAAAGGTTTCTGCAACGTGCTTCGAAATTTGACATCATGAGCACGAAGATGTTGTCGAATGGTCTCATGGGACATATTCAAGCCCGATTTTCATTAATTTTGCCGCTTCTTGACGCAACGTCAATTTCGGATCCCGTAAAAACAAAGACACGATTCGTTTTTCGACTGTCGGAATGACTTTGCCTACCCAGCCACGTTTTGCCAAGTCGTCGACATTTTTCGTCTCGTTAAAATGATTTACTCAGTTCTTCACAAACGATACCGACTTTTTAATATATTTAGCGGCCGCGGAGTGTGTCATTTTAGGCCCCTTTGGATAAGAAGAAAGAAAGACTGTCTCAAACCGACGCAGAAACAAGTGATTCATTTTAGATTTTACGTGGTTTTGACGAAACTTTGCAATCGACTGATACTTTTACTAAAATGCGTAGTAGACAAAGGTTCCCTCCCACAATTTTTTGTTGAATCGCTAGAATCGTATCTACTAAAAATGAATTATCGCGGACACGTTCTTACTTGACAGACTGTTTTTATTAAATTTTTATTTTCAAATTTGCCAAAAGATAAAATAATACGCGTTGTGTTTTTTTTTTTTTCGCAAATTGGTTCAAGAATTTTATGTTTTAGTAAATTTCACAATAGGTAATAACAACAACTATTGCACAATATTATCAAAAATACTTTTTAAAATCTCTAGACCAAAATATTGACATAACGAATAGAATAATATAAATACAATGGACTTTGTTATCACAAATTTCTAAGTAAATAACAAAAGTTTATTATAATGGTAGTATTAGCTTTTGTTGTTCTTTGTATATACAACTAAGATGTGTGTCTGTAATTTTTATAGTTGATTTTAGTAAAAGACCGTATGTTCTTATTACATAAACTGTGACGGTAAAAATGACCACCCCAAAGTCACATTAGTTTAAGCTACATTAAGGCACTCTATGAAGTTCACTAGCTAGATAATTTTACTTACCAAGATAAAAATAAATTAGACTAGGTGCAAAAGCGTAAACACCTGCAGATAATACTTTACTAGAACATGATATTATTCCCAATATCGAATCGTCTAATTTCAAGTATTTGGAGAATAACGCCAACGAAAAAATCGTTCCTGTAATTAAAAAAAAAAGTTAATTTGGTTTTCTGGAACTTAGCCCGCAAGTAATAAACAAAAGAATAATTGATGTTTCATGTTTAAATCACATTCCAGTATCTTTTAGTAGTTATTTTAGGTGCAATTGAAAATAATGAAAAATTGATATAGCATTCGAAATTTTTAGACCTTATAAAGGCTTAAAATAAAATATAATCGAATCTGTATCTCTTCTCATCACTTGCCGCAGTATCTTTTTCATTCTTTACATATCTAATGATAAATTATATCTCAATTTGTAAGTATTTATTACAAACAAGAAGAAAAAAGGTCAGTGCTTGGGAGAAAGGCCATGGATAGGAAATTCGGGCCCGGAGAGATTCAATTTAAGAGCCAATACAACATTATTTTAGGTTACTCTGTAATCAGATTCGTCTACATACTATTTCTGTTAAAATTGGAAATAATGCAAAAAGCGAGAATACTGAACTAGAAGTATATTACGAAATACACGCTACAAGATTTAATGATTCAAACTCTTTCGCCCTCCTCCCTTGTTAACATTGAAAATAATGAAAAAATAATCTAATGTTTCGATTTTTTGATTCACAGATCCTTAAACAAGACCTATAATATGATAAATACAAAGTTACCCTTCTAACTTCCTTCCCCACCCCTTTACACCTTACCAAAAATAATTATGCTTAAAATTTGTTTATTATCTCAATAAAAATCCTGAAAAAATGATCATAATACTATTGAAACTAGACAATATTCGACGTCTCCCCTGTGTCCACTTAATTTGTTAAAATTTTAAGGGATAACTGGGCGAGAATCGTTACCAAAAAAACTTTTGAATATTAAAAAAAAACCTTCCCTTATACTAAAATTTTAGGACCTTCTCAAGGAGAGAAGATTTCCAAAAAACTTTTATTACTTTCTGAAAATAATAACCGGGGTAGAATTAAAACAAATCACTTTCTAATAATAAAAGTTTTTTTCTAAAATTAATGACCGGAAGAGGTTGGATTTCCAAAAGAAATATATATATTTTACTACCCATAAAAAACTCTCATCTCTTCGGATGTCCTTGTGAATTGTGACTAAATATATCCAACTCTACCTTTCAACATATGTACGTTGAGTAATCTCTATTAAATCAATACCAGATAAATTTAATAATAATAAGATTTGTGACACTCGTTTATGATCAAACTCCTGTAAGCTTTTCACACTTGCTGCACACGATACGTTTCTATAACAGCATTCAATAAAAATATTGATCTCTATTTTAATAACAATGGTCTAACTTTATTATTATTTTTATTGAATATCAACAAAAAGCGTGTGAAAAGCGACACGCCTGGTTGTCCAATTTTGTAATATATAGTCATATAGACCTTTTAACGACACTACTAAAATCAATAATTCAGTCATTTTTAACAAAGTCTCATTATCGTTTTACAGCACTCATAAAAAAAACTCTATTTACACTTCAAATGTCAATATGTATACAAAATTTAAATGTAAAATTTCATCTTGTTCGGTAATAATTGCGGCAATCGAAATATCTATAATATATATATATATATATATATATATATATATATATATATATATATATATATATATATATATATATATGTATATATATATATATATATATATATATATATATATATATATATATGTATAATATATATATATATATATATATATATATATATAATGCAACGTCTCTGTCTGTCGGTCTGTCTGTTCGTTAGTGCACTTATCACTCGAGAACCCCTTATCCGATTTACGTACTTTTTTTAAAACATACATATGTTCTCTGGCCTTAACTTAATATTTATCAAAAAAATCCATAATATATATAAAACCTAACGTCTTTCTGTCTGTCTGCCTGTTCGTTAGTGCGCTTAGCACTGGCCAGGTATAGGATATATTTTATTACTTTAGGTAACATAAGGAGTAAGCAGTGTCGATAATAGTGAATCACGTCAGAAAAAAGTTTGCCGCTAGAGCGTTCACTGCCTAAATCATTAAATATGGAACAATATCATGCAGAAAATAATATAATATATATAAAATGCAACGTCTTTCTGACTGTCTGTCTGTCCGTTAGTGCGCTTATGACTTGAGAACCACTTATCCGATTTACATGTTTTTTTTTTTAATTCGTACATTTGTTCTCTGGCAAGGTTATCTATAATCTTCTATAATATATATAAAATGCAAGGTCTCTCTCTGTCTGTCTGTCTGTCCGTTAGTGCGCTTATCACTCCAGAAACACTTATCGGATTTTTGTGTTTTTTTTTTTTAATTCATACATTTGTTCTCTGGCCAGGTTATCTATAATCTTCTATAACATATATAAAATACAACGTCTCTCTGTCTGTCTGTCTATCTGTCCGTTAGTGCGATTATCACTCGAAAACCACTTATCCGATTTACGTGCTTTTTTTTAAACATACATGTCCCCTGGCCAGGTTATAGGATATATTTTATTACGTTAGGTAACATAAGGAATAAGCCGTGACGATAATACAGAATCAAATCGGAAAAAAGTTTGCCGCTAGCGCGTTCTCTTGCAATACAATGCCTAAACCATTAAATATGGAACAGTATCATGTAGCAAAGAATATAATATATACAAAATGCAACGTCTCTCTGTCTGTCTGTCCGTTAGTGCGCTTATTACTCGAGAACCACTTATCCGATTTACGTGTTTTTTTTTAGATTTATACATATGCTCTCTGGCCAGGTTACAGGATATATTTTATTACGTTAGGTAATATAAGAAATAAGCAGTAACGATAATAGTGAATCAAGACGGAAAAAAGTTTGCAGCTGGGGCACTCTCTTGCAATACGCTGCCTAAACCGTTAAATATGGAACAATATCATGTAACAAAAAAATACAATATATATAAAATACAACGTCTCTCTGTCTGTCTGTCCGTTAATATGCTTATCACTCGAGAACCACTTATCCGATTTACGTGTTTTTTTTTAATTCATACGTATGTTCTCTGGTCAGGTTATATAATAACAATAATAATCTATATGATATATATATATATATATATATATATATATATATATATATATATATATATATATATATACATAAACGACTCTCTGTCTGTCTGTCTGTCTGTCCGTTAGTATGCTTATCACTGGAGAACAACTTATCCGATTTACGTGATTTTTTTTTTTAAATTCTTAACTTAATGTTTTTAAAAAAAAAATCCATAATATATAAAACGCAACGTCTCTTTGTCTGTCTGTTTGCCTGTCCGTTAGTGCGCTTAGCACTGGTCAGGTTATAGGATATATTTTATTACGTTAGGTAACATAAGGAATAAACAGTGACGATAATAGCGAATCAAGTCCACGAGAGCGATGCCGCCGGTACGGCTAGTATTTATATAAGTTCCAAGATTTTTTGCCTTAGTATGATAATGTCCGTTAATTGCGAGATTACTTTGTATTTTTACTTACCTAAAGTATTTGTTACAAATTGAAACGTAGAAAAGAAGCTGTACTGAACAGAATCCCAACCAAACTTCAGTCTTACCAAAAAGTAAACAACGTTCATTTCACCTAAAATAAAACAATCAAATTATTTTGAAATTAGTGATAAGCATTAATATTAAATGTGTTTGTTTTAACGGTTTTTAATTTAACTTTTTTAGGTACATTAATATATAGTATTTCATATTTGATCGGAATAACTTTATTTAGTGGGTACTATACAAGAAAAAAAACAGGCCGAGTGCAAGTTGGTCTTGTGCAATTAGTGTTCCGTACGCTGATTGCTTTTAAAATAAAAATTTTTGTTACGGAGGTATAAAATGATCGATGACTTCACAAAACCCACATCAAATGAGATTTTAACAAAGTTATTTTCCGATTTTTATTGAAAACCAGAAATTTTTGATTTTTTTTATATAGCAGATAAATTATTAAAGCACACTGAGAATTTTCGCTCAATCTACACCTTATGGAGAATATTCGATAATTTTTTCAAAAATTTTTGATCAGTACTTTTCGAGATAAGGGGGGAAGGGACAGCGATACAAAGATTACAAAACTTGTGTTTTAACAAGCTTTCATTTGACACACCCACTCGATGACCTGGCAAAAAATTGTTTTTCTATTCACTTCCCATTTCACCCACCGAAACTAATCCTTTAAGTGAAAACTTAACTCTCAAAACTACACACCTGCGATGAGGCCATCAATTCTTATATTAGTGACAAATTTCAACTTTCTATGTCAAATAGCTTCGAAGAAAATCAGCTGTGACAGACGGACAGACCCCGAAGTGTTCTTATAAGTATTCCGTACGGAACACTAATAATCCCAAACCCCGTATGTATAGGACCGGATGCAAAAAAATATATCCCACACTAGTAAACAGGTTGTTAATGTGTGCTTTGCCATATTTTTAGTGTTCCGTACGGAACACTTATAAGATGACTTCGGTGTCTGTCTGTCTGTCACACCCGATTTTCTCCGAAACTATTTGTCATAGAAAGTTGAAATTTCGTAATAATATAGGAATTGATGGTCTCACCAGAGCCATGTAGTTTTGAAAGTTAAATTTTGGGGTTAGTTTTGGGGGGGTGAAATCGGACGTAAAAAAAAAAAATTTTTACTAGGTCATCGAGTGTGGTGTCAAATGAAAGCTTGTGAAAACACGAGTAAAATATATATATATATATATATATATATATATATATATATATATATATATATATATATATAATGTAATACTTGCACACAATTTCTTTGTATTATTTTTAAAAAATAGCGAAAATCGCTGTCCCTCCACCTTATCTGGAAAAGAACTGATCAAAAAATTTTGAAAAAATTCTGGAATATTCTCTACGGGGTGTAGATTGAACGAAAATTATCACGAGTACATTACCTTTAATAATTCATCTGGTATATAAAAAAAAAACAAAAATTTTAAGGTCATCAGTTTTCAGTAAAGATTGGAGGCAAACTTTGTTGAAAACTCATTTGGGGTGTGTTTTGTGAAGTCACTGATGATTTTATACCACCGTAACAAAATTGTTTATTTTAAAAGCAATCAACGTACGGAACACTAATTGTGCAAGTTCAAATTGCACGTGACCGGTTTATTTATTTGAACAGGACTCCGCGTATCGATTTCATAAAATCCTATTTCACAAAATTAAACAAATTAATACCTGACGTTAATCGTGGTTTATCTTGATAAATATATTCATTGATTAATTATAAGGCCAAATGACCACCATGACATATTATTCCTTCTCGTCTGGAAAATCGACTATATTTTATTTGAATAGATTTATTTTATCCCTAAGAGGTGACCTCATTACATTATTTCACAGTTAAATTGATAATACAGGTAAAACCACTGTAGATTATGCTAATATTTATATTTAATATTAAAGACGCAATATCCCATTTTTTGCAGAAAAAAGATTTATCATTTTTTAAATTTCTCTTGTATTACCAGGTGTAAAGTATGAAATGCGGATTTCAGACAACAGATAGTGCACCAATGCAGTTTGTGCTATAAAGATTTGACACTGCGCCATTTTGTTGTGTCATCAACAAGTGTCAGACGCGCACGAGTGATAAATTGGAGTATAATTTATACCGAACAATGAGCATTCGGGGACAGCATTAATTTTTTGTTTTCATTTGAAGAAAACTACTGTTGAATCATATCGATTACTTCGAGAAGTTTATGGTGAACATGCTCCATCGCAAGATACGTGTGAACGATGGTTTCGGCATTTCAAAAGTGGTGACTTCGATGTTGCAGACAAGGAACGTGAAAAACCGCCAAAAAAATACGAAGATGTGGAATTGCAAGCATTATTGGGCAAGATGATTCGCAAACACAAAAACAACTTGCCGAGCAATTGGGCGGTAGTCAACAAGCTGTTTCCAATCGGCTACGAGAGATGTGAAAGATTTAGAAGACCGGCAGATGGGTACCACATGAGTTGAACGACAGGCAAATGGAAAAGCTCAAAAACACGTGTGACATTTTGCTCGCTCGGTACAAAGGGAAGTCGTTTTTGCATGGTATAGTTACAGGGGATGAAAAGTGGATTTATTTTGAGAATCCCAAGCGCAAAAAATTATAGGTAGACCCAGGCGCACCATCCACATCGACCGCTTTGGTAGAAAGACGATGCTCTGTGTTTGGTGGGACCGGAGGGGCGTGGTCTATTATGAGCTGTTAAAACCTGGGGAAACGGTTAATACTAAACGTTACCAACAACAATGGACCGATTTGAACTGTTCGCTGCTTGAAAAAAGGCCAGAATACTGAAAGAGGCAACACAAAGTCATTTTTCTTCATGACAATGCTCCATCGCATACGGTAAAACCAGTTCGCGACACGTTGGAAGCACTCAGTTGGGAATTTCTACCCCATGCGGCTTACTTACACAGACTTGGCTCCTCCCGATTACCACTTGTTTGCATCGATGGGTCACGCACTTGCTAAGCAGCGCTTTGGTTCGTACGAAGATGTGAAAAAATGGCTCGATGAATGGTTAGCAGCAAAAGGAAGATTTTTACTGGCGTAGTATTCACAAATTGCCCGAAAGATGGGAAAAATGTATAACAAGCGATGGAGTATACTTTGAATAAAGCACTTTTTAACATTCTTCCGAATTTAACATGTTTTTTTAGAAAAAAAAATCCGCATTTCATACTGGTACACCTGGTAAATAATTAGTGGTGCGATATGTTTTATATACGGTGACAGACAGGGAGTGTGCAACATATGGGATTTTTCCTCTTTACTAAATTTAGAAAAAAAAACTAAATTTATAGGTGGATTCTCCATCACTTGAAACCCAAACAATGATTTTGCAATAATGAATGTCATTTCTCGTTTTTTTTTTTTTTTTTTGGGTCTAGCACACGTGCTACAGGGAAGTCCCTAAAGCGCTACAGGAGCGACACGTGTGCGGAGAAAGCGATTCACGTTGTTCTTGAATCGCTGTAGATTGTACTCGATGGGAAACACAGTCCTGGGCAAACTATTCCAAAGGTGTGATGTTCTCCATATAAAAGACTGCTTGAAAAGCGTTGTACGAGGAGTAACAAGCTGAACCTCATACGGATGTGAAGTATTAGCGCGACGTGTACTTCTAATATGCACCGCTCTGGGAGAAATTAAACGGGCCACATCCTTCGAACACTTTCCATGAAAGTACTTGTAGAATAGGCTCAAGTCGCCAACCGTTCTTCGATGTTCCAGCGAATCAAGGCCGTCGGTCAGTTCCGGGTGTCCAATCAAAGAATAGCTCTTCTCTGGATATAATCCAACATATGCAGTGTATGTTTGGGAGCGGAGCTCCAAACATGGGAGCAGTATTCCATAGTTGGTCGAATTTGAGATTTGTAAAGAATTAACAGTTGTTGTGGAGTGTAAAGCTTTCTGGTTCGAAACAATATTCCAAACTTTTGAGAAGCTCTCCTTGCTATGCCTGCAACATGTTCATGCCAGGACATATTTACTCCCAAATTAACGCCTAACAGATTGAGTGACGATGTTAGGGGGATGGAGTGCCCCGACATAACTATGTCGGGTTCTGCAACGTTAACTTTTTTAGAAAAAACTCCCGCCTTGGTTTTTGTAGCGTTAAATTCCACTTGGTTACTGTCACCCCAAGATAGAATTTCTTCCAGGTCTTTGTTAAGTTGAATGACTTCCTGCTGTCTGCGGATATTCGTCTGAGTCGTCGATGTCCGAGCGTTCAAAGTGAATGAAGAGATAAGTGTACTGTCATCTGCAAAGCTGTAGATTGGATTCTCGGTCTTTTCCAGCAGATCGTTAATATAAATGAGGAAGAGAGTAGGAGACAGTATGGAACCTTGGGGCACACCGGCGTTGATAGTGAAGGTGTTAGAAAGAAATCCGTCGACTGCCACTCGTAAAGAACGCTCTCTGAGGAAACATGAGAGCCACAAACAGAACTTTTCCGACCTACCATAAGAACGTAGCTTAGCCAACAGCCCATCGTGCCAAACACGGTCAAATGCCTTGGATATGTCAAGAGCAACCGCTCGAGATTCTCCAAAGTGTTTAATTGCGTTGTTCCAAACATGTGTTACATAAGTCAGAAGATCTCCTGTTGATCTGTTTTTACGAAAGCCATATTGGTGATCACTAATAATGTTGAATCCTTCAAGATATTTTAGAAGATGCTGATTGATAGCCTTTTCCATGACTTTCGATATTATTGAGAGTAGTGCGATTGGTCGGTAGTTATTTGGCAAGGTCTTCTTGCCTTTTTTAGGTATAGGCTGAACTGTGGCACATTTCCAGCAGGAAGGAAATATTCCCTTTCTGTAGGATAGGTTGAAAAGTCTACAGAAAACTGGTGTTAGTTCCCTCGCACAGTTCTTGAGAACTATGGCAGGTATTCCGTCAGCGCCTGAAGCCTTTTTGGTGTCTTGGAAGGGAATTTAAATTTTCTCAAGTTTAAAGTCCAAAAGTTACTCTGTTTGTTCAAATCTCGAAAACATTTATTACAAAAAAGTAATTGCACTTTATGGTAGTGTGCAAAATTTTAGATCGATTGGACAAAAATTTTATGATTGACTAAAAAACATCGATCGAGCTAGATTTCCTACTAAATAATCAATATAAGCTGACCAGGATAGAACTAAATCTATATGCACATCCAAAAACTTAGTCTCTGATTTCCTTTTAACGCTTTGTTGGTTAGTTTTAAGCAATATGCTTTGAGGTTATAGCCCCTTGCTCTAGAATTTCCGAGGTTCAATAGGATTGACTTGTCAGGGCTCAATAGTAGCCTATTTGACTCGAACAAATTTGCAATTTTACTTGAGTAGATATTCCGTTTTCTGCCAGACATTTAAAGTTTTACTATACACCAGTAGCGACGTATCAACGACAAATTGATAAACTTGTACATGCTCAGCACCGGATAAGCAATTCGCCGAATCATTATAACAGTTTTCGACCAATAAAAATATGACCGTAAGAAGATTTTGATTTTTTAACTCTTTATATCTTTACTATAAATAGTTATGATTGAAATTGTTCCATTAGGGCAACCAAAAACTCGAAAAAATCCCCATAATACTATTGAAACTCTTTAATATGTATACCAATTTTTAAATCGATATCTTATTTCGTTAGAAATTATCGTTTCAAGACAGGCCGACAGATATAGGACCACATTGACAGAAATTGGAAACATATTTTTGGTGTACCTTGACACGTAAAGAAATGCAGAAATCTCGGAGGGATATTTTTCAAAACACTTTTCTTAACTAGGTATTAAAAGTATTATTTTAGCATTTAGGTTAAGTAATTAGTGGTCAACACGTTCTAATCAGTACGTCTACACATTGCGACTAACTTGAACTATCTAATATCCCGTAAATACTTATTCCAATTCCCAGCATTTTACACCATTTTATATCCTTTTTTAATGTTCCGTACGGAACACTTATAAGATCACTTCGGTGTCTGCCTGTCTATCCGTCTGTCTGTCACACCCGATTCTATTTGTCATAGAAAGTTAAAATTTGGTAATAATATAGCAATTGATGGCCTCATCAGAGCCATGTAGTTTTGAAAGTTAAATTTTGACTTAAGGGGTTAGTTTTGGGGGGTAAAATCGGAAGTGAAAAAAAATTTTTTTACTAGGTAATCGAATGTGGTGTCAAATGAAAGCTTGTGAAAATACGAGTAATATATATATATATATATATATATATATATATATATATATAATAATGTAATACTTGTGCGCACTTTTCTTTGTATTATTTTTAAAAAATTGCGAAAAAATCGCTGTCCACCCGCCTTATCTCGAAAAGTACTTATCAAAAAATTTTGAAAAAATTCTGGAATATTCTCCACAGGGTGTAGAGTGAACGAAAATTATCACGAGTGCATTACCTTTAATAATTTATCTGGTATATAAAAAAACAGAAATTTCAAGGTCATCAATTTTCAGTAAAGATTGGAAAAAACTCATTTGGAGTGTGTTTTGTGAAGTCACTGATCATTTTATACTTCCGTTAAAAAACATTTTTTATTTTAAAAGCAATCAACGTACGGAACACTAATTGCGCAAGTTCAACTTGCACTTGACCGGTTATTTGTTACTGTCGCTGTAGTGCCGACATTGTATAAATTGGCGTGTGATGATGTTGTATGAATGAATGTGAATGAATTGATCTAATTCTATTTGAAATAACGTACCATACAGAGGACCAACAATAACCATAAATAAAATCATAATTCCACATACTCTTTTCTTTCGTCCTCGCTTATTCCCTGATCTAATAGCAGTTTTGAAGGTTTCAATAACATGCTCTGTTTGAAAGAAATCTCTAAAAGAAAACAAATATACAAAGTTAGCTTTGCTTAGAATTCAAATTTTTTCACCAAAAAAAAAAAAAAAATTCCGTAATATACTTACAAAAAAAAATATTATTTTTTTTAGTGTTCCGTACGGGACATTTATGGGATCACTTCGGTATCTGGCTGTCTGTCTGTCACACCGGATTTTCTTCGAAACTATTTGACATAGCAAGTTAAAATTTCTCACAAATATAGGAATTGACGGCCCAATCAGAGTCGTATAGTTTTAAAAGATAAATTTTTTACTTAAGGGGTTAGTTTTGTGGGGTGAAATCCAAAATGAAATTTTTTTTTTGCAAGGTCATCGAGTAGGGTGTCAAATGAAAGCTTGTGAACACATGAGTTCAAAAATATATATGATGTAATACGAGCGCAAACTTTTTTTATATTATTTAAACAAAAATGCCAAACGTCGCTGTCTCCCACTCTATCTCTAAGAGTATTACTCAAAAAATTTCGAAATAATTCTGGAATATTCGCCGTAAGAAGTGCAGGGTGGTCCAAATTGGACACTTTTAAAGGTAAACCCCTTTATCTAAAGGAGATAGACAAAAACTGATGTCGGTGTGTGAGACTCAATTTTTATGATAAACTCAATAGTGAAAATCGCGATATCTAGTACCGTTTCAGATACACAGGGTGTTTTTTGATTTCTTTAAAAACATTCTCAAAGCACTTTTTCACGTGGATTTCAACATTGTAAGTTACATTTTTTAATACAACTAATATTTTAATAATTATTAACGCCAAAATATATTTTTTAAATGAGATACTCTGTATATTTTTCTTTATCCGACTAGAGCTTTAAATTGACATTCTAAAAATATATCACACTTTATATTTTGCTTAAATCTACTTCAAAATATAAAGGTTTTCAGTTTTTACGCGAGTTTTAAATGCACATTTTGTAAAGTAGGCTTTGGACGGATCAGCCATATGGTTTAATTCAATTGTTTACTCGTAGTTGTCAAATTTTACTTCAGGATTAGTTATTGAATTGCCAAATAAATCGCAATGAAGTTTGAAAATTACGAAAAATGGGATATGATAGTGTGTTTTATACAAACCGGAGAAAATTCGGAAGCGGCAAGTAATTTGTCCCACGAACGGTATCCAGAGAGGCGCCAACCCTTCAAGGATATATTCGCTCGATTGCGACATAACCTAGTTAAGAGTGGCCAGTTTGAAAAGAAACGATCCAAAAATTATGCATCAAACAGGGCTAAGGAGTTGGAAGAAATAGTAGTTTTAGAAAATATCGGAAATAATCCCAACACTTTAACCCGATAGTTAAAAGAATCCACTGGACTACCAAGAACTAAGGTAAGTCATACTTGAAAGAAGCACAAATTCAAGCCATATAGGACAAGAAAAGTTTATCACCTTAGAGACGGAGATATTCAACGGCGTATGGATTTTTGCCAATGGTTTCTGGAGAATTGTAACCATGTTCCGAATTTTTCATTAAATTGCATTTGGACAGACGAAGCTTATGTAAGCAATGCAGGTATTTTTAACCGTTACAATTCTTATACGTGGGCACGAGAAAATCCTCATTTAGTTGTGGAGCAAAGAAATCAAGGCAGATTTGGATTTAATGCGTGGGCAGGAATTTTTAGAGGCAGGGTTATAGGTCCATTTATTTACAAAGGAACACTCACCTCTTAGAAACATTTAGAAATTTTAAGGCAGCAAATATAACCTCTTGTTGATGAACTGCCGTTAATGGACCTTAGAAATATATTTTTTCAACACAATGGGGCACCCCCTCATAACGCTGCAGTTATCAGTAATTTTTTATCGGCCAATTTCGACAATAACTGGATAGCCAACCAAGGTCCGAACCGTTGGCCGACAAGATCACCGGATTTAACACCCATGGACTTCTATCTCTGAGGAAGATTGAAAGATCTAATTTTTAAATTGCCGACAAACACCAGGCAAGAGTTAGAAGTCGCAGTGATACAAAGTTTTGCAGCTCTCACTCCTCTTGAACTAATTAACTTGGTAAGAAGTGCCCAGAAAAAGTGCCGCCTATGTGTAAATGTCGACATTTCGAACATCTCTTATAGAAAATTGTTTTGTTTTAGTTTGCTCTACTCGGAATAAATTGTTTTATTGCTGTTTTGTTTTATTTTCTACATAGTTTAAAGTACTATAGCATCTAGTAAATTTCATTGTAGTTATGACTCTTAGAGTTACTTCTGGGAATTTTTTTTACGATTTGACTGCTATCGGGAAACAATTGATATTGCCGGTCCGTCCAAAGTTTACTTCACAAAATGTGCATTTAAAACTCGCCTAAAAACTGAAATCCTTTATATTTTGAAGTAGATTTAAGCAAAATATAAAGGGTGCTATATTCTTAGAATGGTAATTTAAAGCTCTATTCGGATTAGGAAAAATATACAGGGTATCTCATTTAAACAATATATTTTTGCGTTAATAGCTATTAAAATATAAGTTGTAAAAAAATGTAACTTACACTGTTGAAATCCACGTGAAAAAGTGCTTTGAGAATGTTTTTACAGAAATCAAAAATTTTCAATAGGAAAAGAATTACAAACATTTTTCCAAAATGCAGATTTATGAAAAACACCCTGTATATCTGAAACGGTACTAGATATCGATATGCGGTTTCCACCATTGAGTTTATCATAAAAATTGAGCCTCAGTTTTCGTCTATTTCCTTTAGATAAAGGGGTTTACCTTTAAAAGTGTCCAATTTGGACCACCCTGTACATTGAATGAAAATGATCACGAGTGCATTACCTTGATAATTTATTTGGTATATAAAAAATTAAAGATCAAAAAAAAAATTTAAAAGCAATCACGGTACGGAATACTAATTGAGTAAGTCTGACTTACATTTTGACAGTTTTTTTTAACTATACATATATCAACAGAGTCAAATTTACCTTACCTACAAAAACCTTCGCTTACAGCTTTAACAGCTACTTTATCGCCTTCTACAGGTTTATTACATGTATCTTCAATAAAAAAGTATCCATAAAAAATTCCAATTAAGTACATTATTAAAGCAGTAAGAAATACTCCATAAAAACCTATGAGTTCGTACAAAATTCCACTAAGAGCAGTACCTACACAAACGCTTACATTGGCTAACATATTTACAGCACCTAAAATTAAATATATTTTTCATTGTATATACATATATATATATATATATATATATATATATATATATATATATATATATATATATATATATATATATATATATATATATATATATATATATATATATATATATATATATATATATATATATATATATATATATATATATATATATATGTTACTACTAATGTATATTAAAAAATCTAATTAAGATTTTGGCCAATGTTAGTTATTAATATGAATATCTGAAAAATATTTAAAAGAATTTGAAATAGAGAAATACTACATAAATACTAAGTTTCTGTCCAAATTGTAGCATTTTAACAGTACTATTTAGGCGATGATTTGCACAATCTTATCTCAGTTTTTTATGATCTAATCAAAGATTCTAACTTAACTTACAATACTCTTTATGGTTCAATCTGAAACTGACACTAGGTTGGCATTTTTGTACCGAGTGTTAAAAAAATCTAAGACTGAAAAATACGAATCGTTTTTCTCTACGGTTAAAACTCTAAAACGGTGACACAACCATCGTCTTTTTTCCTGATTCATTGAAATTATATTTCATCTTGGGCTAATTAAACATAATATATTGAGGGGTAACTTCTTAATAATAAACAATTGGTGCTCAAAAATACAGATTGTCTCAAATTGAGCCTGGCAGTGTTGCTTTTAGCTGATTAAAATAGTAAAAAAAGAAACCAACTGGAAATCGCGGTTTCATATTATTTTTTACTTTTTTAAATGCGACACCCGCTACAGAATTTAAGAATATATACTTTAATGTGTTTACCTTTTATGTATCCTTTTCGATCAATGAAATGATGATAAGTGGGTCTAAAAAATAATATTATAGGACCAAAGTTTGTTAGCTTCTTCAAAAAACTAATACAAAAATAATAACCATAGATACAGGCCAATTATGGCCAGAGGTGGCCAGTAGTTAATGCAAAGTGGGACAATCTGTTGAAATAAAGTCAAGAATCGAAAAAGTTCGACCATCTTTTAATGGTATGAAAAGACTATTTATATGCAATGATTCGTTACTCTGACTAAAAGTTAGATTAGCCAAATGCTATGTATTTCCTGTTTGGCTATACAGTGTAGAATCGTGGACGATGATGGAAACACTAATGAAAAAAGTTGAAGCCTTTGAGATGTGGGTGTACCGCCGGATTCTGAAGATTTCGTGGACCGAACATATCACCAACTTAGAAAAGTTCTGCGCCGAATAGGCAATGACAAAAAAAATTGCAGTCAGAATTAAAGGTCGAAAGCTTGAATATCTGGGTCACGTCATGAGATATAATAAATACCGTCTCTTGCCGCCGGTAATACAGGGAGAGATAGATAGCATAAGAGATCCAGGGAGAAGAAGACATTCTTGGCTATATAACTTAAGACAATGGTTCGAACTTATGTCTGTTCAGCTGTTTCGTAGCGCCGTCAGTAAGGTCAGGATTGGCATGTTAATAGCCAACGTCCGAAACGGATAGGGCACTGGAAGAAGAAGATGGTTGTGGATGTAATATTGACCAGTATCATTTTTGATCTGTATACTGGAATTTCCAACAGTGTATGGTTTTTTTACATAAATATACTTTTTCTCTGGAAAAATAATTTGGACACAACAATGTATTTACGCTTTCATTATAAAAAAAAATTAGTAATTAGTATCAGCCTAAGACGATAAATTCATGACTTGATGACAATTTTACACGATGTAGCGACACAGGAAATATAGCTATCGCTACAGAAAGGAGAACACGTGGAACCAAACGTCGCTGCAAAACGAAGCCGACACGTTAAAGTCCGCGTCGAGTTTCGGAGATGCGGCGCGTATTTTTCCCTATGATCTAGAATAATATATATATATAAAATGCAACGTCTCTCTGTCTGTATGTCTATCTGTTTGTCCGTTAGTGTGCTTATCACTCGAAAATCACTTATCCGATTTACGTGATTTTTTTTTCATTCATACACGTGTTCTCTGTCTAGGTTATAAGATATATTTTATTATGTTAGGTAACATAAAGAATAAGCAGTGACGATAATAGTGAATCAAGTCGGAAAAAAGTTTGCCGCTAGCGCGTTCTCTGGCAAAAAACTGCCTAAACCATTAAATATGAAACAATATCATGTAGCAAAGAATATAATATATAAAATGCAACGTTTCTCTGTCTGTCCGTTAATGCGTTTATCACTTGAGAATCACATATCCGATTTACATGTTTTTTTTTTTAATTCATACGTTTGTTCTCTGACCAGGTTATCCATATTCTTTTATAATATATATAAAATGCAACGTCTCTCTGTTTGTCTGCCAGTCTGTCTGTCTTCCCGTTAGTGCGCTTTTCACTCGAGAACCACTTATACAATTAACGTGCTTTTTTTTAACCATACGTAGGTTCCCTGCCAGGTTATAGGATATATTTTATTACATTAGGTAACATAAGGAATAAGCAGTAACGATAATAGTGAATCAAGTCGGAAAAAAGTTATCCGCTAGCGCGTTCTCCTGCAATACACTGCCTAAACCATTAAATATGGAATAATATCATGTAGCAAAGAATATTATATATATATATATATATATATATATATATATATATATATATATATATATATATAATGCAACGTCTCTCTCTCTGTCTATTTGCCCATTAGTGCGCTTATCATTTGAGAACCACTTATCCGATTTACGTATTTTTTTTTTAATTCATACATATGTTCTCTGGCCAGGTTATAAGATAGATTTTATTACGTTAGGTAATATAAAAAATAAGCAGTGACGATCATACTGACACAAGTCGGAAAAAGTTTGCCACTAGCGCACTCTCTTGCAAAACGCTGCCTAAACCGTTAAATATGGAACAATATCATGTAACAATATATGTAAAACGTAACGTCTCTTTATCTATCTGTCTGTCCGTTAGTGCATTTATCACTCGAGAACCACTTATCCGATTTAAGTGTTTTTTTAAATTCATACATATGTTTTCTGGCCATATTATATAATAATAATAATAATAATCTATATAAAATAAATAAAACGCACGGTTTTTCTGTCTATCCGTTAGTGTGCTTATCATTCGGAGCCACTTGATTTACGTTTTTTTTTTTAATTCTTAACTTAATATTTCAAATAAAATCAAAAAAAATCTATAATATATATAAAAACGCAACGTATCTCTGTCTGCCTGTCTGTGCGTCAGTGTGCTTAGCATTCAAGAACTACTTATCCGATTTACGTGTTTTTTTTTTATAAAATTTATACATATGTTCTCTGGCCAAGTTATAGGATATATTTTATTACGTTAGGTAACATAAGGAATACTAGATGTACAAGTATGAAATGCGGATTTTTTTTTCTAAAAAAAAACATGTTAAATTCGGAAGAATGATAAAAAGTGCTTTATTAAAAGTATGCTCCATCGCTTGTTATACATCTTTCCCATCTTTCGGGCAATTTGTGAATACCACGCCAGTAAAAATCTTCCCTTTTTGCTGCGAACCATTCATCGAGCCATTTTTTCACATCTTCGTACGAACCAAAGAGCTGCTCAGCAAGTGCGTGACCCATCGATGCAAATAAGTGGTAATCGGAAGGAGCCAAGTCTGGTGAGTAAGCTGCATGGTGTAGAACTTCCCAGCTGAGTGCTTCCAACGTCTCGCGAACTGGTTTTGCCGTATGTGATGGAGCACTGTCATGAAGAAAAATGACTTTGTGTTGCCTCTTTCGGTATTCTGGCCTTTTTTCAAGCAGCGAACACTTTAAATCGGTCAATTGTTGTTGGTAACGTTTAGTATTAACCGTTTCCCCAGGTTTTAACAGCTCATAATGGACCAGGCCCCTCTGGTCCCACCAAACACAGAGCATCGTCTTTCTGCTAAAGCGATTCGGTCTTGCGGTCGATGTGGATGGTGCGCCTGGGTCTACCCATGATTTTTTACGCTTGGGATTCTCAAAATAAATCCACTTTTCATCCCCTGTAACTATACGATGCAAAAACAACTTCCTTTTGTACCGAGCGAGCAAAATGTCACACGTGTGTCCCATCTCTCTTAGCCGATTGGAAACAGCTGGTTGACTAACGCCCAATTGCTCGGCGAGTTGTTTTTGTGTTTGCGAATCATCTTCGTCCAACAATGCTTGCAATTCCACATCTTCGTATTTTTTTGGCGGTTTTCCACGTTCCTTGTCTGCAACATCGAAGTCGCCACTTTTGAAACGCCGAAACCATCGTTCACACGTATCGTGCGATGGAGCATGTTCACCATAAGCTTCTCGAAGTAATCGGTATGATTCAACAGCAAGTTTTCTTCAAATGAAAACAAAAAATTAATGCTGTCCGCGAATGCTCTTTGTTCGGTATAAATTTCGACATATTGAACACAACAACACAACACTATGCACACACTTTTCCAATTTATCACTCGTGCGCGTCTGACACTTGTTGATGGCACAACAGAATGGCGCAGTGTCAATTCTTTATAGCACAAACTGCATTGGTGCACCATCTGTTGTCTGAAATCCGCATTTCATACTTGTACACCTGGTAAGCAGTGACGATAATAGTGAATTAAGTCCAGGCGAGCGGAACCGCGGGCACGACTAGTTGTTACATATAATACAATGTCTACCTGCCCGACATCTCTAAGAAACTACACGAGCCACATTTTAACTTGCCAGCGGTAGCCAGCCGGTTTCATATAACGGTGACATTTTATTCCACGTGCTTGTCTTGTTGTAAAGATACCTATATTTTCCGTCGTAGCCATGCGGCGGGTTTTCGGAATAATTTGATTATCCGTGACCTAGATATATTTCTGCACCTGAATTTAACCAAACCATTTTATTATGTGACATGTTACTGTTGAATACATGGAAATAAAATATTATCTTACCTACTCTTAAAGTCCTCTCTTCCTCACTACTCACATCACTAATATAACTATAAACACCCATAAACATAGCAAACCAACTACCAGAGAGGGCTGGAAAAACCGATTCGAATACAGAATTCACTTCAATAGGAAGTTCATAATAAAAATAGGTACAAACTATTAACCCCAAGACCATAGCAAGGTCACCAAAGATAGGAACAATCATGCAAGGCTTCCTTTTTTGGTGCCTATCACTCCAGGCACCCAAAAATAGAAGAATCGTACCTGGAATAATACTTTGTACCGTATTTTTTATAATTTGCATTTGTGTTGCTAAAGTTTGTACGAGTTCTTCATCTTCACTATATCCTATATATGCTGAGGAGTTTCTTATTGTCAGAGCATCGCAGTGTTCTTTGGAAATACCCAAATTTACTCGACATGCTTTTTCTAAATTTAAATTTTGTATTGCTATAGTTACCATTACACTTGGTAATATGTAACATACTAATAGAGGCTCTATCGTTGCATTTGAAATAATAAACCTTACTCTGTTACACAAAGATTTCTTTTTAATCTTTGGGGTTACAGGATAGTCCTCTGAAGTGTCTATCATAGTTTGAAGACCAGCTTCGATGCTTTTTGCTTTTATTAACGACATATTTTAAAGCTTTTAGGTCTTTCTTTAGGTGGTAAGGTAATCTTAGTAACTATAAGTCTTGATCTAATCTAAAATAGTACTATTTTTTACACTTTAACACAAGTAACACCATAAATTATTTTAAATTCACATAATTATCTACATTTTATCGTTCATCTAGTTAAATATTACTTTCAAAATGAAAGAATAACACATAACGATACAGAAATCTTATTTACTTTTAATATGAGAATATTGTACCTTAGTTGTATAGATTTATACAAAAGTCTTTATTATTTGTTTATTTTGTAATAGATAACTTGAAACTAAAACAAACACCACGAATCACCTAATTAAAATAAAACGAAGTATTATACAACCACCTTTGTGAAAATATTACTTATAACTAGAGAGGGGCATAATTATTTTTCGTCGTTTATGCATATTACTGATCGAATATCTCAGTTGATTGAACTAGAAGGTTTTTCTGCTCTATATTTTCTAAATTTGTCATTTAATTAATATAATAATAGATTATATATAACCAGAAGTTAATAAATATATGTGGCAACACCCGTACGCATTCAAGGTAGGTTTTACTACACGAAAATAGACCATTATTTAGATATCTTAGCTGTGTTGCACGGAAACGGACTAAGGTCTTTATTCATACCTATATATTTATCGACACTTATTTATGACATAAGTATATCTCTTAATTTTTTTTTAATCAAGAAAGTTACCTTTTTCTCTTCTAGAACTGATCAATAACAACCGATATTTTAAGTCCATTTTGGGATTTTGCACAACAATAAGATGGATTTTTAATAGTGAAAATAGTACATAAACTATCTTGTATCCGGTAGATAAGTAAAAGTTTTCGCTTCATAGAATTTTTAAACTCATAAACACAATGTTCTGTTATTGCAATACATCATGTATATGAGTTATATAATTAGTAGTTGGTGAAAAGATTTTAAAACCTATAAGGAATTAATTTTTCGCTATTATAACACATTTATATATAATTACTGTTTCGTATGGAACACTTATGGGATCATTTCGGTGTCCGTCTGTCTATCACACCCAATTTTCTCCGAAACTATTTGACATAAAAAGTTGAAATTTGGCACAAATATAGAAATTGACATCCCAATCAGAGCCGTGCAATTTTAAAAGTTAATTTTGACTTAATGGGTTAGCTTGGAGGAGAAATGAAATTTCATCGAGTGGGGTGTCAAATGAAAGCTTGTGAAAAAACAAGTTCAAAAATATATATGTTGTAATACTTGCGCAAACTTTTTTCAAATTACTGTTAAATAACGGGCCAAGTGCAAGTCGGACTTGCTCAATTAGTGTTCCGTAAGTAGATTGCTTTTAGAATCAAAATTTTTGTTACGGAGATATAAAAGGATTAATGATTTCACAAAAAAACAACCCAAATGAGTTTTCAACAAAGTTTTTTTACCTATCTTTACTGAAAACTGACGACCTTGAAATTTTATATATATATATATATATATATATATATATATATATATATATTATATATATATATACCAAATAAATTATTAAAAATAATCCATAATTTTCGTTCAATCTACACCCTGTAGAAATTATTCCAAAATTTTTTCAAAATTTTTTGATAGGTAATTTTCGAGATAAGGGGGAGTCAGCAAGAATAAAAACAGGCCTACCTTTCCTCTATACTTAAAAAGGGACCCAAAAAAAGATCCCAATAACTACCGAGGAATCTCCGTAACTAGCACAATTAGTAGGATATATGGAAGGATCTTAAGGGATCTTATTGAAGAAGAGTACAGTACATGAGGAGGAAAAACAAAGCGGATTCCGAGCAGGAAGATCAGGTACAGATCACATGTTCTGTCTAAAACAGATAATTGAAAAAAGACCTCTATTAATCAAGAAGTACATATAACATTCATAGACCTCCAAAAAGCCTATGATACCGTGCCAATTATAAAGTTATGGGAAGCCTTACAAGAATCAAATATCAACCACACCATAATAAAGGCATTACAAAATCTTTATGAAGGTTCAACAGCTAGAATTAATATGAACAATAAACTGTTAACAGAATCTGAAATCTCAAAAGGATTACGCCAGGGCTGTTGCATATCTCCAACTTTATTCAAGATCTTCATAGCTAAGGCATTGCAAATGCCTTAACTATGAAAAAAAATGTCATGGAATGGGTATAGAACTTAATGAGAGATGCCTATATATCCTACAATTCGCGGATAATCAAGCCATAATATCAAACGATAACAGTCAACACTGAAAAAACAAAATACCTGTGTATTGGAGGACTTCCAGAAAACCTTGAGATTGATAATAATAAAATAATAGCTACATATAATGCGTATAAATACTTGGAAATATTATTTAACAGAGGGGGTACTGATGATCAAGAAATAAACAGGAGAGTAGTACAAGCCAGGAGAATTATTGGATGTCTGAACGGGTTGCTCTGGAGTAAAAACATTGCGAAGAAAAGAAAATTCAATATCTATGAAACGATGATTTAAAGTACACTATTATATGCATGCGACACGTTGAGAATAACGAAAATAAATAAAAGGAAAATGGAGGCGACCAAAATGGACGCAATCAGAGCGATGAGAATTTCACGAATAGAACGAATCAGAAACGAAGAAATTAAACAACGTATGGGAATAGAAGGAACAATAATGGAAGACATTACCGGAAAACAGCTCGTATGGTATGGACACGTTCGTAGAATGGATAATGACAGACTACCTAAGCAGACAATGCAGGAATCCGAAAATTTATTAGCGAAAAAAATCTTACAGAAGATCAATGCTACGAGAGAAAAAAATGGAAGCTAGGAATCGGACAACGGCGTCAGATGGTAACGTACTTATATATATATATATATATATATATATATATATATATATATATATATATATATATATATGTATATATATATATATATATATATATATATATATATATATATATATATATATATATATATATACAGTACATTATTGCTTAAAGCATTTGTTTTTTTAAAGGCAATCAGCGTACGGAACACTAATTCCACAAGTTCAACTTGTACTTGACAGGTTTTTAACTTGATTCATCCCCTCCGTTGCATATATTTGACTAAAAACATTTGGTTCTTGAATAACTATTCAACTACTATTATCCCGATTAATAGTAAAACGACAAAATAATGCTGGAAAGTCATAAAGTAAATTGAATCGATCCACCAACGATATCGTGGGTCGAAATGATAATGGTATTCAATAAGAGTGATGTTTTTTACAATTTATCTCGGTCGGACTAAGTTCAGGGTGTTACATTAATAAGTTCAAGTGTTTAGCTTATTGTGCAAACGCAAATGGTGGGAGGTAACACATATTTTTTTTTAAGTTACCCCCCTGAAATTTTTTTATTTTTTGTGAATAACAACTGGTCCATATTTTATTGAATTTGAGCAACATTTATGGCTCGAACCCTGACCTCGAATAGATTTATTCTTTAAACATCGAAAAAAAACTTAAGAAAATATGAAACTCTACTTAATTATGATGAAACTAAAAACTCGTAAAACTTAACGTAAAAAGATTGAAAATGAAGAACTTACGAGTAAAAAATTACTTAATGTCTGTAAGATGACGTATATGACATAAAAAAATAATGAATAGCCAGTTTCTGGGACCAAGGAATGTAATATATAGTTTTAAATCAACAAACAACATGTTAAAAATTTTATATTTTCTTAAGTTTTTCTTCGATATTTAAAGAATAAATCTATTTGAGGTTAGGATACGAGACATAGATGTCGTTCAAATTCCATAAAATTTGGTCCAGTTCTTATTTAACAAAAAATAAAAAATTTTCAGGGGATGATTTCTAAAAAAAAAATTTCGACCTACTCTAATACATATATATATATATATATATATATATATATATATATATATATATATATATATATAGGATGTAAGTTAATCTATAGCCGTTTGATACATTACTACTAAATCATGATAGATGCAGATGTTATAAAAAAACACAAATACACATTCAGCAAAATTCGTTTATTTAGTTATCCAATCTTTTTAAATATTTAAGAGTTAATCGCTATTGACTATTATAATATCACTCAAAGACTAAATTTACTTAACAAAGGATGCTTTCCAAGACTTGTTTTGTCTTTAATCCTAAATTATAACTATGAATTAAAATTTTAATTTCTGTACAAATATTTTCTCCTTTTCAAATTAGTCATTATTAATTTTAATTAGTTTAAGTTTGTATAGGTTGAAACAGCCTATCTAGGACGAAGTAATGGAATAAATAAAAAATATCTAAACATCTCAACGTCAGTCATGACACTGGTCTTTAGCTCTAACGAATCTGACAATAGACCATCCATTATTTTCGACTTTTAACCAAAATCGAAACAGGAAAGCACAGTTCCACACCCTCCAGTTGGTATTTTTCCAACTTCTATACTCTGTTGCTGAATGTTTAGCTAATTGTCTTAAGTAATCTAGCGCCGCCAGTATAAAAAACGTAACATCTATGTTACAGGTATCAACACTTGTGTACTTAGAACGATTTTTTTCTACGGCCCCGCCCGCTCGACAGATATGCACTGCCTACACAGGTGTGTCTAATGTGCATAAAAAAATGCAGAAAATTGTCTAGAAATTGTCCCCTCACTGTGCACGTTTTTTTAAGGTTGACATACTCAACTGGATAGTGGAGCATCGCCCAAAATTCACCGAAAGACATGCTCTCCAAAAAAATCGTACCAATAAAATTAAGAAGCAACTCATCGTCTGTCTGTATGTAGATTATAACTCGAGAACGAGTTATTGAATTTTCATGCAGTTTCTCTTTTATATGTAGGTACATTTTCTGATCAAGTTTGGTAAAATCATGAAAAGTGCGTACACATTCCGACATCTATGAAACTATCTCGAAACAAAACAGTACAAAAACCTGTAAAAAATATAAAATCCTAATCAAATGTGATATAGATGGAAGAAAAGCTGAGCTTTACCTTTTCTTTGAATCTAAATTTAAAACTTGAACCTTAAACGGGGTAAATAGTTGCAGAATATAGATGTAACCATTCTTGAGTTTAGTGTGTTTCTTTTTTTGACATTTTTATATATCGTTTAATGTATTACTACCCTCAGACATAAATTCAGTCAACCTGTGACTGTGTGGTTACAGAAGTCTTGCATCTGATGCTGGATAAAAAGTTTGAGATACCTATGTAACAAGTCTAGGAATTTTATTAACAAACTTAGTATTTCTCGAGATTTTAAAAGCAATTAAAATGTTATGTGAGGTTAGTTTTGTTTGAAAATTGTAAATTATACGTATCATATGTTGATATTGAAATCGAAAATATATTCATATATAAATATATATATATATATATATATATATATATATATATATATATATATATATATATATATATATATATATATATATATATACGTTATATATGTGTGTTATGAAAATAGCTTAGTATATTGAGTAATATCTTAAATCAGGTAAAAGGGCATTGTACTTTTTTCCTTCTTAATTCAGACATCTTTAATTTGGCAGAGGTCTCACTTAGCAGCCCTCTTAGACGGCATGCGGCAGTAAATTGGTTTAGAATATTGTTGCCAAATGTTCAATATTTTCTTAAAACAACCAGATTTTTAAGTTAAAAACATAAAAAACTTTTGTTAACAAAACATGACAACATTGAAACTGTTCATGTCCGAGTCGATGGTTTTTGAAGTGTCTATTTACTGAAACCATTAATGTACTTGTTAACAGCCAGCAATATTCACGCTCGATTTTCTCGCTAGTTACAGAGCACAGTCATTTATTTTACACTGTCGCTATTAATATAAGGATTTACCAGATAACTGTATTATACGATTTTCAAAACACCTCATATATATATATATATATATATATATATGTTGCTTGATAAGATAAATATACCTAATGACTTAAAAATATTACTAAAAGTTCTTTAAAAGCATTATCGCAACATTTAAAATATGAAAACAATTTTTTTTTTGAAATAACATAAAATTTAAGATGCGAAAAAACTCAAAATTCAATGTTTGACTTATTTTGTTTTAGTTTCCTTTACAACTTCGTTCGTGAACATTAATTCGGTCCGGATTGAAAGTTCTGGAACACATTTTACAGGGTACTAACTGGTTGAGGTGACTTTGCCAATACTCTTCACTCATTTTTTCATAATTAATTTTTCCAGAACCTACAACAAAAATGTAATAGATAGTTAATTATATTTATGCTCCTTACTCTTAAACATATTAGTATGACAAAAAACTTAACTTGTTTCAAACAACAGTAAAATAAAACACAAAACACAAATTTAAAAAAAAAATACACTGATAAATAAGAAAAACCTTTTCATATCAAACTACAGTCATAGCAAAATAATTTTATAAAAACAATCTCATCTAGATATGAACCGTTCCGTTCTCGTCACTCTTCTAAGCAATTATTGGACAGTACTCGACTCGTCGTTTCCATTTTCCATTCCATTTTGTTTAAATTGTTCGAGGGAGTGAGGATTATTTTTATAAGCCTTAATTTTGAGATTTTTTGGATTTGCCAGTATTGGCGTTGCTGTTCAGATAGAAATGTGCGTCATGTGAGAATAACATCTTTCTATTCTAATCTATATCTAATTTTTACTTTTAATTTAATTAATTGCACCAGCTGCATCTTACAGGCTGTAGACTAAAACCTTTACGAAGAATGCATTACGGAACTTGATCGTTTGCTTATTGGGAGATCATGTTTCTTATAAATGGATACTCAAATGCGCTCCTTGTAGTCATAGTTGATTGATGTTATTAGTCATCCTGTGCGAGGTTTACTTAAAGTCGACCTAGTTCCATTAAACATCTGCACCCATTTTTAACCAGAATACGAAGGGCTTGATTTAAGGTCTCTAAATGATATTAGACCAAAAGTATTAGTCACGCAGTAGTGGCAGGATTATTGTTTTTGTAAAACTGTCACAAACAAGGGCAGTAAAATGCTCTCTAGAAATATAATTCCAAGGACCATGGTTACACTCTGTGTCTCGAACCAAACATATTTAAAGGTATTTATGCGACAACTTGTACCTTTGAGAATTTCTTTTACAAGTTCTTAGATTATAATAATCACTCGAGACGACGCCGACGTGTTTATAAAAAGATAAATGTTTAAATGAATTTATAAAAATTTCTATTATTTTAAACAGGAAACATTGTGTAATATTTATTTATGATTTAACCTATTAAAAATTTTCTTTTATTCTGTGAGCGTTCTGGTTTTTATCCTAGGTAAGTTGCTAGCCTGATCTGAGAACCCCCCTCTTTTACCCGGGCTTAGGACCGGCAACAGGGCACTAAGCTACTCAATCCACCCAGCAACCTGCAGACAGAGTCTTGTCAAAAGAAAGAAGAGATATAGAATGAGTAACGAGGAACTTAAAATTATATGTTATGCAGATGACGCGATTATAATGGTTGAGACCGAGGATGATCTGCAAAGGCTACTATACGAATTCTATATAACAGGTGATGGAGGTCGATTACCTGGGTAATAAAATATCTAGTATCGGAAAAATCGAGGAAGAAGTATACCATCAAGCCAACAAGGCTAATAGCATAGCGGGATACCTCAATCATACCATATTTAAAAATAAATTTCTCTCCGTTGAGACCAAAATAAGAATACACAAGAGCATAATACGACCAGTGATGACTTACACATCTGAAACAAGACCTGATACAAGTATAACATAGAGGATGCTGGAATCAACTGAAATGAGAATACTTAGAATATTTACGAACAAGACACTAAGGGATAGAGTAAGGAGTGAAGACATAAGACGCTCATGTAATATAGAAAATATCATCCAGTAGATAAGAGGAAGAAAAATGGAAGGGGATCAATACAAAGGAAAAAATGACAAATAACATTATAGTACGGATAGAGAGACAAATCGCCGAATGGAAGATCAATGGGACGTCCAAGAAAGAGATAGAGCGACGATATAGAGATCAGGGAACAAAGAAAACAGGCAATAGTGCCTAGCTATAAGTAGGAAAAAGAAGAAGAAGAAGAAAATTTTCTATAGAAGTATTAATTTTTAAAACTAAAGGAAAGTTTATTCACAGCCCAAGCTGTTCTATAAAGGAAATTGAGACACACACACACACACACACACACTCTGTTTAATTTGACTTTATTATACAAGTTTAAATAAATCCCAGTTAAGACTTTAATTACAAGTATTAGTAAAGTATAAATTATCTTTGCGTGAGCGGCTAGGTAATTTGAAGAATATTATTTTTAAAGATCTGCACAGTAATGTTTTGATGAGCATTTTTTCCTAGGGTAAAGTTGAGTAACGGTAGACTAATTGTATCGTCTTACACGGAACAATTATGGAGTAAATTTGGTGCCAGTCCGTCGGTCCGCCCGTCTTGGCGGCTGTCTAGCACAACTTCTTATTCCTCAGAGACCGTTTGGCGCAAAAAAAAAGATATTTTATGCGTTTGTAAAGTCCGATTTTTCTATAACTCAATGTAAATTTTAGAAAACAAAATAGTGAGATGCTGTTGGCAGCAGAACCATCTTTGGGTAAAGAGCAATAACAGAGATGACACGTTGTAATATATAGTATGTAGAACTAAACAGAAAATGTGCAAATAAAGCAGGCGTGTTTAAAATTTTTACTCATTCTGGGGATTTTTATTTCATTGAGTAGTCTCCATTTGAGTAAATAGTGAGTTTATGGTATAAGTCATGACGTTACGCTTCAAGCCCGTATAAGAAGGATCGTGCGACCTGTGAACGCCGCTAGACAATTCTTGAGCGGAATAGAGTGGGATTGACGTTAAAATAAATTAGCTGATCGGTTGTTGTTTATGGAGTCGTTAGGTAGTCGGATAGGGCTATTTTCATTTTTTTATCGAACAGCTTTGAAATTTTGGTTAAAAAAATTGGCAAGACCAAAGCATTCCTCATTACAGTTCAGTTAAATGGAATGACTATGGATGTTTATCACGAGACTGCAATTTTATTATCCCGAATAAAAGTTACATTTTGTAGAACTTGAAAATGATGAGAAGGGATTGACGAGGAACGTAGGATGATAGGGTCACTTCCGTGAGCATCTGAGGAAATGTTCCAATCAAGGTTGGTGGCGATGTTGTGTCTGCAAACTGACAGGTCTATGTTAGTAAGCGACCTACTCTAAAGTAAATAAAGAAAGGAGAGCTGGTACAGACGATGTTTGCAGAATAAAATATGTTGTAGCAGTTTTAGAATAATTTTGTCTACATACGACTTATATGTTCGAATATACTGCTGTACGTTGCTTCTAACCCTTTATGTGCGAAAATATAAACATAAACAAAGTAATTAATATTACTTATTCTACGATATAACCCGTATCTTTCCGTAGCATGTTCAGTTTGACATTTCTCCTTGGATAGAGGTCAATTCCGGTAACCAATCAAGTTCAAACGTTGTGATTAGGTAGTTTAGGGGAGGTAAGAAACAAAACAATATTTTTTGTTGTATCAATAATAACAGAATAAGAAATACATGACGTATGCCATTTGGGTCATCCTTAGTTAATCTGGTTACTGAAAGAAATGCTGTCTTGTTATTCAGCATGTCCTATAATCACTCTATAAAAGCAAAAAAAAAATTGAATTTTCAGAACATCTTTGTTCTGATAACTTTAATAAGAAGACTTTTTATTTTTTTTGCAGAATCAGAAAATAATAAAATCAAAAAAAAATTATTGAGATGACAAATAAGATAAAGTTTTAATTATGCCACTGGTTCCCCTATTCATTCTTTTAGACTTGTCATATTATCTTGCCATATTTAAATACCATAAACGTAGAAACTGCAAAATTGCTGAGGTAAATTAGAATAGTATACCAGTATATTGGGGTTACATGGTTTTGGAATTCCAAAAAAAACATTTTTTAAATTTTTTTATCCAATAGTACAACATGTCAAGAATATTTTCCCAAAGTTTCAAGTCAATCGGAATAAAACTATAGAAGGTAGAGCCTTATGTCATTAGGTTCGGCCGGCAGGGAGCGTCGCAGATATATCTGTATTTCTCGCTCGATTCTCTCGCTTTCTAAGGGTTACTCTTTTCAAACATTTTAGTTTTATGTTGCTTTATGGGGATGGAATCGACGATTCTATGTAAGTTTAAAAAAAAAATATCCGTTTTATTCCTACTTAAAACTTTAATCACCTTTTTCTCAAAATTCTTTTTTTGAAGTCGGTAGGCACGATTTCTCAAAAACTAATGTACCGATTTTATTGAAATTTTGCACACTTCTTCTAGATAGGATTGATTAGTGATTAGACAAAGGCTTTTTTTTTTCCTTGATCACAACTTATTTTACAAGTGGTGTAAATTTTACCAAAAATTATACCTTTTTGTATACAACTCTGCCAAAAATTCACATTTCGATTTTTTTAAATCCTTGGTTCAAGCACGAGCTATACTCACCTGCTAACAGAAAATATTTGTTTTTTGATCTCAGATAAAGCTATCATGAGTTATCCTGCCTATCGCAAGGATACTTTTTTCCAAGAGGTATCCGAAAATCAGGTCCCAACAGCTTAATTTACAAAATTTTTAAATGAAAATTTCAGAAAATATTGTCTAAATGTTGTTCTTTTATATGAATAAAATAAATCTTTTATTATATTAAAAATAAATTAGATAAAATATGCTCTTTTTAGCCTTCAAAACCCCTTAACATTAAAATTAATAAATAAACTATTACCAATGTTCGTTAATTTTGAAGTCGCAGACAGTTATGACTTAAAATATTATACCAGCTGTGATATAGTGCAGCATGCATATATATTTTCTTAGATATTTTATTACTATATTTAAGGGATTAGAGGAGAAAATAATCTTTTATTGCAAGTAAACACGAATTAACATTTCCAAAAAATATTGCTAAAAAAATATTTTTCGTAATTCAATGATGTATAAGATTTTTATAACCAGGTCTTAGAAATCCGTTTCAGGAAGAGGTAGTTCTTCAAGACCGTGGAATTTATGCCGATATCCCCGCCATCACCGCCACCACCAAGTTCACCAGAATCATTACTAGCCGCATTCACTTTGTAAATTGTCAACATGAAACAAGTTGGCAATTTACAAAATGATCATGAGAACTAGCCTCACCTACTTCAGTCCGGTACGGTGTCAAATGTCGCGCACCCACAGAACATGATGCGTCCGAAACTCTCAAATTCACCGTGACCACAATCCAGGAATTCACGAGTAACGCTTAGCTCAAATTCCTGGATAAAGGCACTCACCAGCCCAACCCTACAGTCAGAAGTGCCTGTGGCCCTCCACCCAACACCAGAAATCACTACTCAAGACCACCCGACCCCTTCTCCAGGAATAGCTTTAAATTAGTTTTAAGTTTATAATTCCTGAAGTATCTTAAGTTCAAATATCTTAAGTTATTATCATCTACAATATATAAAATGCAACGTCTGTCTGTCTATCTGTCCGTTAGTCGAGGTTATCACTCGAAAACCACTTATCCATTTTACGTGTTTTTTTTTAATTCATACATATGTTCTCCGGCCAGATTATAGGATATATTAGGTTAGGTAACATAAGGAATAAGCAGTGCCGATAATAGTGAATCAAGTCGGAAAAAAAGTTTGCCGCTAGCGCGCTCTCTTGCAATACGCTGCCTAAACCATTAAATATGGAACAATATCATGTAGCAAAGAACTTAATATATATATATATATATATATATATATATATATATATATATATATATATAATGCAATGACTCTCTGTCTGTGAGTACGCTTAGCACTCGAGAACCATTTATCCGATTAACCTGTTTTTGTTTAATTCATACATATGTATGTTCTCGGGCCAGGTTATATAACTCAGAGGCAAACGTAGTTCACCAAACACTAGCCACAACATACAACCTCATAGAAAACGCAGATCCTTACTACAAATACACACCCACATCCATACTTGAAAATAAAGATTAAAAGCTCTACTGTGACATCAATATCCATACAGATAAAACAGTCCCCGCCAATAGACCCGTTACGTTTCAATATAAAAAAGGAAAAACCACCTGTCTAATTGACATAGCTGTCCCCAACGACACAAACATCCAAACGAAATACACAGAAAAAGTCTCCAAATACACAGACCTTCTAACAGAAATAAAAAGGCTATGGAAACAAGAAAAAGTCATCATTGTCCCCGTCGTCATATCAGCCCCAGGCCTCACACCAACAACATTCACACCACACTTCGTACAATTAGGACTCAACACAAACATACACAAAAACATTCAGAAGTCAGTGATTTTGAAAACATGTAACATTGTCAGGTCATTCCTTAATACACAATGTTAATAGCATTTGTGCTGACTTGGCTTAAGCCCGTCAACCAAAAATGGACCTACCATACATTGACCAAATGTGAGAAAGAATAATGATGGTAACAATGATCTATATAATATATATAAAATGCAACGCCTCTCTGTCTATGTATCTGTCCGTTAGTGCGCTTATCACTCGAGAACCATTTATCCGATTTACGTGTTTTTTTTTTTTTTTTAATTCATACATATGTTTTCTGGCAAAGTTATAGGATATATTTTATTACGTTAGGTAACATAAGGAATAAGCAGTGACGATAATGGTGAATCAAGTCCACGCGAGCGGAGCCACGGGCACGGCTAGAATTTATGTAAAATCCATAACCTAGGCTAGGTTTATTTAGGTTACTGACATGTAAATATCTTAAGCTCATCTTTAGATCACTTGAATGTATAATAGCTATAGGGTTATATCTACCTAATTAGTCAATAAACGATTCTAGATTCTAGATCACTTAATAAATATTGTAAAGGTGGAGGTTTATCTATTTTGAAGAAAATGTCAGTGGTTCAGATTTCTTTGAAATTTGAGAATTGAACGTGCGTAACCATAAATATTCCATATTAAACATTAGCCTTAAGTTTCCTTATTTTGTACAGTTGTTTTTTTTTTTTTTTTTTTTTTTTTTTTTTTTTTTTTTTTTTTTTTTTTTGTTTTTTTTTTTTTTTGTTTTTTTTTTTTTTTTTTTTTTTTTTTTTTTTTTTTTTTTTTTTTTGTTTTTTTTTTTTTTTTTTCTTTTATTTCTTTATGATTTTTTTGTTGTGTTTTTTTGTGTTTGGGTTTTTGTGTTTTGGTTTTTTGTTGGTGGGTTTGGTGGGTTTGGTGTTTGTTGGTTTTGGGTGGGGTGTGGGGTTGGGGGGGGGGGTGTGGGGGGGGGGGGGGGTGGGGGGGGGGGGGGGGGGGGGGGGGGGGGGGGGGGGGGGGGGGGGGGGGGGGGGGGGGGGGGGGGGGGGGGGTGGGGGGGGGTGGGGTTGGGGGGGGGGGGGGGGGGTTTGTGGGGGGGGGGGGGGGGGGGGTGTGGGGGGGGGGGGGTGGGGGGGGGGGGGGGGGTGTTGTGGTTGGGTGGGCTGTTGGGGTGGGGGTGTGGGTGGGGGGGGGGTGTGGTGGGGGGGGGGTTGGGGGTGTGGTGTGGGATATAAAAGGGGGGTTTGGGGGGGGGGGGGTGGTGGTGTTGGTTATGGGGGGTGTTGGGGTGTGGGGGTTGGGTTGTTTTGAGTGGTGTGTGTAGAGGGATGGTATTTAAAGGTAGGAGGGGGGGATTTGGGGAGGGGGGGGGGATTAGTTTTTTTTTGTTTTGTTTTTTTTGTTTGGTATGGGGGGATTTGGGGGGGGGGTAAATTTGGTTTTTGGGTTGGGGGGTGGGGGGGGTGTGGGGGGTGGGGTGGGGTTGGGGGGGGGGGGGGGGGGGGGGGGGTGTTTGGTGGGGGGGGGATGGGGGGGGGAAGTTGGGTGGGTGGTGGGGGGGGTATGTGTGGGGGGGGGGGGGTGTGTGGGGTGGATTTGGGGGGGGGATGGGGGTTTTGGGGGGGGGGTGGGGGTTGTTTATGTGGGGATGTGTTGGTGGTTTGGGGGGGGGTTTGGGGGGGGTGGTGGGGTTTGGTTGGGTTGGGGGTTGGAGTGGGGGGTTAGGGAGGGGGGGGAAAAGGGATGGGGGGAGGGGGAGTGTTATTGGTGGGGGGGGGGGGGGGGTGTGTGGGGGGGGGGGGGGGGGGGGGGGGGGGTGGGGGGTGGGGGGGGGTTGTTTGTGGGGGGGGGGGGGGTGGGTTTGGGTGGGGTGTTGGTTTTGGGGATGGGGGGGGGGTTTTTTTTTTTTTGTTTGTTTTTTTTTTGTTTTTTTTTTTTTTGTTTTTTTTTTTTTTTTTTTTTTTTTTTTTTTTTTTTTTTTTTTTTGGGGGGGGTGGGGAGTAGGGAGGTGTGGGGGGGGGTTTGGGGGGGGGGGGGGTGTTTGGTTGGGGGGGGTTGGGGTGGGGGGGGGGGGGGTGGGTGTGGGGGATTAGGGATGTGGTTGGGGGGTGGGGGGGGGGATGGCTGGGGGGGGGGTGTGGGTTGGGGGTGTAGTTATGAAATTTGTTCGGGTAGTCATTTTAAATCAGTAGGAAGCAATTCGAATTTTTTAAATTCTGACCTGTAAAATTTGAATATGGCAGCAGCCTCAACAGGTCACTGAATTCTGTCCCTGAAAATGCTTTCTTTTCACAATTTGTCTACATTTCTTTTTTTTAATTAAAACTGTCTCGGTACTTGACGTCTAGAGGTTAACTATATCAATAAAAGATTGTTCAGTAAAATTTTAAGGTAGCCTTTTTTTAGTTGGCCACATCGGTCAAAGTGATGTATATTGGTCAGTATTACAATCTATTAAAACACTTTCCAATTTGGAAAATATTCCGTGTACAGCAACGTTTCTAGGTTGAAGAGGCGAAGACGAAAAGGGCGTTTCTTTAAAGAAAAAAAGAGAGTACTAAAGGCGAAGCTACTTATAGAGGTGTGACGTTAATCGACAACCGGAGGTGGAGCCTTTTATACAAAAAAAGATCTCTTACATTAAAACTCCAAAGGCTTAGACTCTTCCCAACGCAGTAAAGTCCTAATTGACAACCGGAAAGGGGGCAAAAAAATCCTTTCACATAGAGGAACTTGAAAAATTTACTTTCAATTTTAAAATCGAAAAGTTATTCACAAAAAGATCCCAGTGAAACTTCAAAGGCTTAAACCAAATTAAAAATCAATAACTAGTAGGTGGAGACTTTTTACAAAAGAGAATCCTTCCATATAATAAAACTTCGAAAACTTCTTTCAATGAAAATAAGCCCTTTATTTAAGAGGACGGTATTTTCTACAACCATAGGGATTGGGCGGGCCATATGCTCCCCTGGGACACCCGTTGGCTACGACATAGTCTGAATAATAACATAGGTAAATATTGTTTGAATACAATTAGCTTTTATAAAAAAAGAAAGTTAGCTGCCACTGTTTTTTTCTCTTTCATCATGACATAATTAAAATTTTATCCCTAAGCGTAATAAACTTTAATTTACATAGAATAAATGCTTTATTTTGCTCGTAAAATGATTTAAATAACTCTGTTAATATACAGAGAATTAAAAAAAAAATACAATAATTGAGAATTACCAAAACTGTACGGATACTTTGGACAAACGTTATTACGTATCTTGCCTGTTTAAGGAAGCGAAAATGTATAAAAACTAGATAAGCACACAGAGATGAAAAATGTGGGGGAAACAGTATTTGGGAGACCTTAGAAAATACCACAGGCAATGTTTTTTACCTAGATGAAACCTGTCTCAGTGAAGGCCACACAGTAAAAAAAACTTGAGATAAGAACATTACAGGTTCTTGTTAACCATTCTTAGAGGTATTATCATTAACATGTTCAAAACTTCCACCCGGTAAGGACCGCAGACTAATTTTTACCCATATTGGAGCTGTTCATGGATTTATAGAAGGAGGGCTGCTTCGGAAATCTACAAAAGATTACACTGAAGAAATGACGGCGGATGTGTTTGAAGAAATTTTTCTCGAATGATGAGAATTAATTTTTAACTTCGTTGTTCTTTGGGACAACGTCAGTTATCATTATCGACTAGTAGAAAAATTGCAGACTCCTTGAAAAAAAAGCGAGATTAGAGGTTGGTTGTCCCAGAAACAGAGTCCTTTTGCGAACGATCTACTGAAAAAAGAACTTCTAAAAATTGGAAATGGAAAAAAGGACAATTTAAGACGTTAACGAAATTGGTAAAGAACTTAGAATAATCTTGCCGCAACTACCACCGTACTACTGTGTAAAAGGATTCGTAGTTCGGGACAATTCAACATTTAAACTAAAAAAAGTACTACTACTCAATATATATCACCACTATACCAAACACTTTATCTTTGCACTTGTCGTGCGTTTCACTAACCATGTTATGACTGAAACTAAACTTACAATTTAAGGTATTAATTCTTAACTTAACATATGAATGACTAAAGCGGAGCCAATGAAATGGGCAAAGCCATTAGTTCAGGTCCAGTATCCAGTAGAGGAGACCATAAGGAATAGGCCCTGTGTCTTTATTTAGACTACCTTTAAATTTTATAATCTCCATACTTTCGTATGCGTTTAACATATCCATTTTTCGTTAATATTAGATTACACAGGTATACAAAAAAAAATTATTTGCCTTTTAAGTAAGACACGTGTTTTCTTAAGTATTTTTTTATACTGAATCCAAAAAAATCATAAAAAAAGATATGCACCATGAGGTTTTTTTCAGAAAATACACTATATTTAAAGTTTCCAGAAAACCATTAAATTGAAAAAAAAAAAAATTTTAATAAATAATGTAAAACTGTATAATCATTAAAAATTATGAAGTAAAACTATTATTTCGGACATCTTTAAATGTTCTGAATCTACATTTATCATTAAAACTTAAAAATATTAGGTTTTAGTGTTCATGTTTAACAAAAAAACACGCACCTTTAACTAAGCTACCTAGCAAACTGCTGTTTAAAATAAATATGTGCAATTGCTAAATTAAAAAAATTAGTTTTAAATATTTATTAATATCGAACAAACGTATTTCCAGTGTTTTTGTAGTTGTTAATTCTGACTTGACATCAAAAAATAAAGTTTTATGTTCAGTTCCAACAAAAAAACCCGCCTTTAACACTTACAAGGGTGCTATGTGGTTGGTAAAATGCTTTTTTAACTAAATAATAATAGTTTTGTTCAATATTAATAAGAATTAAAATCGATTTTGTAATTTAGTGGTTGCACATATTTATTTTAAACAGCATTTTGCTACGTAGCTTAGTTAAAGGTGGTGTATGCGTGCTTCTTGTTAAACATGAACACTAAAACCTAATATGTTTAAGTTTTTATGATAAATGTAAATTCATTATATTTAAAAATGTCCGAAATAATAGGTTAATTCCATAATTTTAATGGTTATATAGTTTTACATTATTTATTAAAATTTATTTTTTCAATTTAATAGTTTTCTGGAAACTTTAAGTATGTTTCCTGAAAAAACTTCATGGTGAATGGCTTTTTTATGATTTTTTTTGGATTCAGCATAATCAAATACTACACACGTGTCTCACTTAAAAGACAGAGAATTATTTTTTTTTGTATACCTGTGTTATCTAAAGGTACAGTATGATTAGCTTCAAAAGCATGTTCGGCAATGCTAGACTTTTTTATTCAACCATATCGTAAAAATTTAGCATTGCCGAACATGTTCTTGAAGATAATTAAACTGTAACTTTGGATAATCTAAGATTAATTAAAAATGTATGTGATAAGAGATTGTTAAACGCATACGAAAGTATGGAAATTATAAAATGTAAAAGTAGTTTAAATAAAGATTGAAGTTGATCAGAACTAATGGTTTTGCCCATGCCATTGGTTCCGCTTTAGCTTTAGTCAAACGTCGCTCATGATGAAGCTAACATGGCTAGCGAAACGCGCGTCGAGTACAAGAATAAAGTGTTTGGTGTACTGGTGATATATAGTGAGGTGTGTCATTGTGCTAAAGATTCTAAATTACCAACATAATAAAAGAAGTACGTAAACTTCTCAACAAATTGTTAACAAAATTTACAAAGTTTGGGTAAACGTTATAGATCACATAATTAAAGAAGAAAAAAGAATGTGGGACCTCGATAACCTTTTTAGACAAACTGTAGAATCCTTTATCAATTCACCTAATGGATTTTCTGGAGATTCTTCGGATTTTACTGAAAATGATTTTTAAGTTAATTATATTTATCGACTTTTTATTTTTGTTGATATTAAATCGCATTATTAATTAATTGATTGCTTCTGTTTTCTTACAAAGAACGAGCTGTAAGCTGGTACACTGGCGGGCCCCGCATTTTTAAATATCCCATTCATCCATTCTTATGCACCGACTATTTTCATTGTCCTTCGTAAAGTACCGGGTGGGTACGCTTTAAAATTTTAAAATTACCTGAAATTACTTTATTAATATTAATATAATTATTTTATAATTGTAAAATAGACAGACTCGCCCTGTAACCAACGAAATACTTCTTGCATTTATAATAAAGATCTGCCAATCACTGAAGAATAGGGTATTGTTGATATATTAAAAATAACCGGTCAAGTGCAAGTTGAACTTGCACAATTAGTGTTCCGTACGTTGATTGCTTTTAAAATAAAAAAATTTGTTACGGTGGTATAAAATGATCAGTGATTTCACAAAACACACCCCCAAAGGAGTTTTCAACAAAGTTTGTTTCCAATCTTTACTGAAAACTGATGACCTTGAAATTTTTGTTTTTTTATATACCAAATAAATTATTAAAGGTAATGCACTCGTGATAATTTTCGTTCAGCCTACACCCCGTGGAGAGCATTCCAGAATTTTTTTAAAATTTTTTGAACAGTACTTTTCGAGATAAGGTGGGAGGACAGCGATTTTTCGCGACTTTTTAAAATTAATACAAAGAAAAGTCCAAGTACTACATTATATATATATATATATATATATATATATATATATATATATATATATATATATATATATATATATATGTATATATATATATATATATATATATATATATATATATATATATATATATATATATATATATATATATATATATATGTATATATTTTACTCGTGTTTTCACAAGCTTTCATCTGACACCAAACTCGATGACCTAGTAAAAAAGGAGGACAGCGATTTTTCGCGACTTTTTAAAAATAATACAAAGAAAAGTCCAAGTACTACATTATACATATATATATATATATATATATATATATATATATATATATATATATATATATGTATATATATATATATATATATATATATATATATATATATATATATATATATATATATATATGTATATATATATATATATATATATATATATATATATATATATATATATATATATATATATATATATATATATATGTATATATATTTTTCTCGTGTTTTCACAAGCTTTCATCTGACACCAAACTCGATGACCTAGTAAAAAAAATTTTTTTTCACTTCCGATTTCACCCCCCAAAAACTAACCCCTTAAGTCAAAATTTAACTTTCAAAAGTACACGGCTTTGATGATGCCATCAATTCTTCTGTGACAAATAGTTTCGGAGAAAATCGGGTGTGACAGACAGACAGACAGACAGGCAGACAGACGGACAGACAGACAGACACCGAAGTCATCTTATAAGTGTTCCGTACGGAACACTAAAAAAACCAGTCCAGTGCAAGTCGGACTTGCGCAATTAGTGTTCCGTACGGTGATTGCTTTTAAAATAAAAAAAGTTGTTACGGAGGTGATCAGTGACTTCACAAAACACACCCTAAATGAGTTTTCAACAAAGTTGGTTCCAATCTTTCTTGAAAATTGATAACCTTGAAAAATTATTTTTTCTTATGTAGCAGATAAATTAATAAAGCCAACGCACTCGTGATAAGTTTCCTTCAATCTACACTTTATGGAGAACATTCCAGAATTTTTTCAAAATTTTTTGAACAGTACTTTTCGAAATACGGGGGTGGGACAGCAATTTTTGATGGTATTTTCAAAAATATTATGAAAAAAAATTTTGCACGAGTAATACATCAAATATATTTTTGAAGTCGTGTTTTCACAAGCTTTCATTTGACACCCTTCTCGATGACTTGACAATTTGTTTTTTCACTTCCGATTTCACTCTTTAAGTCAAAATTTAACTTGCAAAACTACACAGCTCCGATTGGGCCATCAATTCCTATATTTGTGGCAACTTTCTATGTCAAATAGTTTCGGAGAAAATCGTGTGTGACAGACAGACAGACGGACACTGAAGTGATCCCATAAGTGTTCCGTACGGAACACTAAAAATGATTTTCCAAGTAATCGATATAATAAAAGTATAAGATTTAAAAGATATATCATCATGGCCATCATTAGCTTATTCCATCCACAGTCGGATGTAAGCTTCCCCAAGTTGTCTCCAATGAGCTTTGTTGCTTGCTTTTTATGTCGTCCGTCCATCTTGTCTGTGGTCTACCTCTGCATCTTTTGTGTTTTCTAGGCCTCCATTCAACCATACGGCGTGTCCATCTGTTATCATTCAACCTTGCGATATGCCCAATTCCACCTTAATATACATATTCGTTGTATTACATCTGTCACGTTTAATCTTCTTCGTATCTCGATGTTAGGAATACGACCTTGGAGTCTAATATTTAGCATAGCAAGAGATATATGTATGTTAGTATATTAAATTTTAGATTAATTAACGGGTTACTTTACGAACAAAATACAAAATTTTGATAGATCCCAATTAAAAGGTGTCAAATTCGATTCGATTTTCCTTTCAGTAAATATTTTAAAGTACGCCAGTTGTATCAGTGAAAAGTTATCAGTGTCTATATATGAGGCATGCGATGATTATTCATCGTACATACAAGTAAAAAATTAAAAATATTACGAGTTTTATGCCTTTCGTGTTTAACAACCCTAACGAAGGAATATAATTTGGCGTGGTTAACATGGGGTCAACGAACCCATGTTCTCTGAATTTCACGGGAAGTACGTATAGGAAATGCAGTATGTTATAAATTAAATTTTCCACTAAATATATAACTTTTAATTCCATTTTAATCTCGCCAGTTCGAGAAAGCCATTTGGACAAAATTTTTCTCGAAAATTAAGTTAATTACTAATCATTTTAGAGAGATGAAGGTGAATAATAAAAAATGTCGGAAATAAAAAAAAATGAAAAATACATGTATATATTATTAAGGTATTAAGTTTTTGATAAAAAAAGGAACTGGGAATGTTTCTATTTCTCCTCTTGTTGAACAGTATTCTATTCATGAAAAAATCACTCCGAGATTTTTGCATTTCTTCGCATTTCGGGATCCCTAGGTGACGAATAACATAGTCCCTCATTTCCATCAGACTGATGGTCTGTTGACACGATAACTCTCGAACTCAATCAGGTATCGATTTCAAATTTGATACACATATAATGCTTGATATAAGAATGAAACTGACGTTTTGGGGCGACATTACTTTAGGGAAAGGGGGAAAAGGAACGGGGGGGGGGGAGGGTCGATAAATTTTGCAAGTTTTCAATAACGTTATAATTATTTTCCTTAATTTTGTTGAGATAAATAAATTTAAAGCATTATTATTTATAGTCAAACACGTAAGGGGTTAAATTGGTGGGGAAGGTGTCAGAGGGATTCCTTCGTACATATCGTGATATATATCATTTTCAGGATTGGTGGACTAGGGGAGTCTGAACATCGTGCCATTTTTTTATTATGTTTAGTTATATGTGGTCAAATATATAAAAGATTAATCTGGTACGGGAGAGGGTTAGAGGGGATGCTTTTTTATGATTATTTATGTTCAAACATGTAAGAAGTTAGTGAGGTAGGAAGGGATTAGAAGAAATATCTTATATATCGTATTATATATTTTTGGAGGTTGCTTGTAGTCGAAAATTCTAAAAACAGTGGTATTTTGTCATTATTTGAAATTGTTCACGGTCAAACATATGAGGGGTTAATGAGGTAAGGGAGGGGGTTGGAAAGCATGCTTCATTTATATCGTGTTATATGTCGTTTTAAATGTTCTTGTACTCAGACATATTGAAAATTGTGTTTTATTTCATTCATAGAGCGAAATATTACATTTGGTATCAGTTCTAAATATCTTTGAAACCCGTTTACTGTTCTTTTGCTCTTTACTATTCCGTACGGAACACTTATAAGATCATTTCAGTGTCGTCCGTCTATCTGTCCATCTACCTGTCACACCTGATTTTCTCCGAAAGTATTTAACATAGAAAGTTGAAATTTGGTATTAATATAGGAATTGATAGCTTCAAATCAGAAGCGGGTATTAGATGAAAGCTTATAATTTAATACTTGCACACACTTTTCTTTTGATCATTTTTAAAAAATCCCGAAAAAATCGCTGCCCCCCCCTTATCTCGAATATATATATATATATATATATATATATATATATATATATATATATATATATATATTTATGCACTATTTCTACGCTTGTATTTTCGAGTTGTATTGGTCTGCTTGGTACAATGTAAGTCATCATTTTAGTTTTAATCAAATTTATGTGTAGTGCAACTTTAATTGTTGCATTCCGTATCCCTTGGAGTAGATTTGTAACTTATCCAAGGTTGTCCGATATAAGACCCACAGCGTCCATAAAGCAGAGGATTATTGAGTCTCTCTCCATCAATGACCACACCTTTTTGTTCCCAATCCACTTTTTTGAAGATGTATTCGAGGACTGCTGTAAATAACTTGGGTGAAGGTGTATCTCCCTATCTGACAGCTCGTTTGATACTGTTGCACTTAGGTAGATATTCCTGGTGATGTTGCAATATCTTTGATCGATTCTACTTCCTTGTATAAGAAAGTTTTTTTTAGTACAAAATAATATCTCCAGCTTTTGAAAACCTCCCTTTTTATTGGCGTTGGAGTAGCTTTTAAACTCTTTCGTAACAGTGATAAATAAGATTTTACAGTCTTACTATTTTATTATTGGATCATTAAGTTTTATTTTAAATTTCTTGCATGACTTTGATTGATATCTCAGTAATAGTGTATTGTAACCAAGTTAGTAAACTAAGGCGCTGTTAGGTTCAGGTAGGTATTTACGGAAAAGTATTTGTATGCCGATATTTGATTGAGGTGAATAAACTATCGATCTTACGTATTATCATTATCATCATTCAAGAAAAAATACTGTCCTAAAACCAGGTAGCGTATAACGACGAGGTTAATCAACTTACCTCTTTATTTATTTATCTAATTTAATAATTTATTGTTTTGGTACTAGGGAATAAAAAATATTGTATTATATTTTTAAGGTCTATGTTGAGTTTTCCTTTTTGCCCCTAAAAGCTGATACATATTAATAAAAGTGACACATTTTTAGAGAAAATCATCTAGAATACAGGGTGTTACGATGGTCGCTTATTTTGTTGAAAGGTGTGTTACCTTGGATTAAATAAAGAGATATTCACTAGTTTTTCTTTCTCGATTACATTTTTAACAATTTTGTAGGATAGGTAAAACAATGTTACCAGGTGAAATGTAAAAGAGACAGACATGAAATTCTTCTTCATAGTGTTTTTGTAGTAAAAAAACTAAGTACAAGAAACCTTCGGTCAACGCTGGATCGACCGCTTCGCATGGCCCATCAGAAGTCCTAGTTCTTACCCCATCAGACTTATGAGAAATTATAAAAGAAGACGTATATTTCGTTAAAATGACTTCACAAGAAAAATTAATGCAATGAATTCATCAAACAGCAGAAAAAGCTCAGATAAAACTTCAAACCTCCAAATTGCAAATGGATTAAGAAAACAATTTCAATATTGTGTTCAAGTGAATGATGGTCCTTTGGAATAATTAATAAAATACGTTTTTAAAATAAACTTTTTGTTTAACTTTAGTTCTACTGTCATAAATTTAAGATAAGAAAATATTCTTTAAATGGGCGTTTTTGTTTAGAAATAATCCACGATTCGTTTTAAGACGTGAAACGTGTTAATGACTAGGGAATTATTTTGGGAACCCATCTTTCTCTAAGAAATAATTGATTATTTTTATTTACAAATCTACTTCTCTTCCTAATAGCGGATTTCTGTTAATTGACCACAGTGATTTCTGTGTATAAGGGTAAAAGTTAATTAATGCGTAATCATTTGAAATATATTTCATCCAAATTTTTGAAATAATTCGCAATTTATGCAGCGAAAACTAACATGAGTAAATTTTTGACTGACGACACCTTTACAAAGTTATATCTCGAGACCAGAACAATGATACAAGTTTATTAGATTTTTCTCTTATTTTTTAATGCCCTATCGCGTTGGTTTCCAACCGGTGAGTCGCGACCCACAAGGGGGTCGCCTTGGCTTTTTTGGGAGCTCGCCGGTTATCAATTTTGAAAACCAAAATTAAATTTTAAAATTTAAAGGTAAGTGTTAAAATATTAATAATTTATTCATGCTTGGCAACACACGACATATGCAACGTAATCAGTGGACGGCTGGCGCACGCACCTCTCTTTATGCTTGGCGAAATCCGACTTATTTATCTAATATCTTAGATCAGCTAAACAAGCTAAATTTAAAACTGCAGAGTAAGGAAACGCACATTATTAACTTCAGAGATAATATCCAGGCTTTCATATGACTCCTCAGCGCCTGATTTATTTCAGGAAAAATCGATACCTCAATTTTGGTGTGCTATGCGTCATTAGTATCCTAAAGTTTGATGCTTTCTTTTCGAATATTAGTGCCATTTACTTCTACTTACCTCTGCGAAAGTCGATTTTCACCTCTTCTACAGACAAAACAAGGAATAAGCTGGATGTTCAAGATGACATAAAATTGGCCTTGACAAAAATTCGACCAAGAATTATAACACTTGTTAAGCAGATGCAAACTCAATCATCACATTAATAATTAATAGTTAAGAATTAATACTTTATAAAAAATATCACTGTTAAGTCCTAAAATATATTTTTTCAAACCCTTTATTTTTTGTTTTATTGAACCAATATGGGGGATGGGAAAGGAGGGTCGCGAATATTATTAAAAAATCTAAAAAGGGTCGCGATTAAAAAAGGTTGGGATCCCCTGCTTTATAAGCTGTCATGAAATTTACATTATTTTTACAATAATTTGATGGCAACAAAAACTAAAAACTATGATTTTTGGGATTATAAGTTAAAAAAAATTGTTGTGTAGTTTTTGTAATTTACAGAATAAAAATGAAAGCAAAACTTACGTGTAAACTTAACATCAGGCTTCAAAGGCACCGGTCGTCTTTTATTCGGAGGTAATTTATCGTTTTCGATTTTCCACATTTTTAGACATTGTGGTTCGTGAATGTAGATCGAATTTACAGTAAATAATCTTCCACACAGGTAACAAGGAAACAGGGGGGATTTAGTCCCCGAAGCTGGTCTGTCATCTTTGTTACTTTTTGGACTTGGGGTACTAGAAACACTGGGTGGTGTTTGAGGCTGTTGATTTTGGGTTGAACCTAAAAAATAATTAAATTTAGAAAACTCATCAACAGTGTCGTAGCTAGGGTCTTGAGAGTGCCCAGATTTGAATTTTGCGTCCCTAAAAAATTCCCATCAGTAAGTATTTTATAGAACAGAAGACAACAAAAATCACAGAAATAATGGAATTTGGTTAAAAATGTACTTTTCTAGCTTTTTCTAATGAAATTTTGTCAATGACATGATCTAGATTAATTTTTTTTCGCAATTTCATATTCAACTGAAATTATAACGATATTATTCAGGCATTCTTAGCCAATCTGCGACCGCAAATAACTTTTTATTAATTTAAATTTGCTAAAACACCTGTCGCAGTTAGCAGATGTCATAGATAGAGTCAATACTAGTCGAAGGGCTATGCCTATATTGGGATAACTGGTCGCTAAATCGAGCATTAATGATTTTATTGGGTGTTTGTAACTTTCAATTTTTAAACATAATTCATTGGCATCTAAAGCTTCTTGTATTTTAATGCGAGATTAGCTGTGGATTTTTTTAATTCTTCAGTGGAAGTTGTCTGTAATGAAAATCCCGTTAGGAAACTAAAATCTGAAGCTACAGCAACTAAATTTTGATATCTTCAATCCATTTGCTGAATGAGTGTGTCCAGTATACAGCAAAGCTGGATTTTAAACTGTTTTTGCGTTTTCTATTAGGCGCTATCGCCATTAATTGTTCATTTGTATAGTATAAACTCTTGTTTAAATTTTGTGTAAGTGCATTGTTAATGCGCCCCTTTGAGGTCTGCGCCCCGGGCAGCCGCCCCTGTTGTCAGGCCCTAGCTACGACACTGCTTGTCAACATACAACGAAAACCATATTTAGTATACTAAACAGTTACCTAGATCGAGTATGCATTGTTGTCTGATTGTGGTAAAACATAAACCATATATATTTAGTACTATTTTGAGGCAAGTAAAGATACGAGGGTGGATGGAAAAGTCTTGTAAAAAAAATAAGGTAAATAACATTTTTTGCAAAAACAAAAATTTATTTATATCTGGACCGCAGTACATTTTTCTAAATAAAAATGTTTTATTACTGCACGATACTCGATTTTATCCATTTCCACGAAAAGTGTAAAAAAACAGATTACTTACGATAGCTGCCAACAAACAACTGCGCATTGCATCTGTTTGAAACTTTGAACACAACCATTACAAGAATCGTGCTGACCAACAGTCATGCCGTTTAACAAAATTTCCCGCCTTTTCGTAAAAATTTACCAGACAATCCACCCTCGTATTTAATAATGTGTAAAAAATTGTAATCTGACTGTGTATGTTTTAAAGTTTGGATAATCAACAAAAAGCTTGCCTGGTTTTATGGGAGCAGGGCTTCTCATATCAGGTGGTAAACTTTCATTTTCAGCGTGCCATTTTTTAAGACATTTTTTCTCATGGATTGCGATAGAATGCGTGCCAAACATCTTTCCACATATGTAGCACTGGACGGATGGTGGTTGATTCACTTTACTGGAAGTGGTAGTAGGGGAATCTGATTTTTGGGACATCGGCGATGAGGATGTTGAATTAAGGATATCATTTGCCGATGTTTTTTTCTTGAAAAAAAATTTACAAAATTTGAAAGTTATTCTAAATTATTACAGAAAGTTGTGTCTTTAGTATGAGTACTAAGCTGTTAGTAGTGGGTTCAGGATCCTATAAAAGTTTTTGTTTTATAAAATCGTCAATGTTTCGACTTCAACTAAAATCTTTATACTCTATTTATTTGAAACTGATAGCAATAAAAATGTCAGTGGACTGACCGGAGATCCTATAACAGAGGAACCCAGGAATTTTTCAGGTAACATGCTCTTTTGTAACGAACTTTTATTGGCGATCAAATCATTTTATTTACATATCTGCCTGTTACCTCAACTATAAATACATATTTAGAGCAGCATGCTCAAGTGTCAAGCCAGTTAGTGGCAAGTGGCAAGTAAGTTAGTGTGTTAACAAAATGTCTTCTCCAGCGAAACGCCAAAAGTTCGGACAGCTAACCCATAATAAAAAAACGTACAGTTAAACATGTATTTGACTACGTTAATAACGATCAAAATTGTGATTTAAGTGTGGACGATTGTGTGACAAAATGTTCCATAATGACGGGAGTTGGTAAAGCCATAGTTTACAGAATTTTAAGAGAAGAAAAGAAGGGGAGTAGAGACTTTCCAAAAAAGAGACCAGGCAGAAAAGAACTTCAGCTGACAGACAACACAAAACAAGCAGTAAGGAGTGTTGTTCAAGACTTTTTTTTATGGAAAAAAGAGTTCCAACTTTGGATATGATCCTGCAAGCTGAGACAAGCCACCGAAAATGAGTAGAGTAAAACTATGGAATGTTTTAAAAGGTATGAACTTGGATATTGGAAAAAGTGTGAAAGAAAATCTTTATTGATAGAAAGTGGGGAAATTGTACACTGCAGAAGAGACTATTTAAGGAAAGTTAGAAAATCTCGTTCAGAAGGAAAAAGGACATATTACTTAGATGAGACGTGGATAAATGAAGGGTACACAGTCAATAAATTTTGGCAAGATGGGAATATCAAAAAGGACCACTGCATTATAGGTAAAATGTAGGTAAAACTCTTACTACTACTTGACGCTAATTTGCATAATTCTTGATAATTCATTGTTATCGCTTTCAAATAAATAGAATATAATAAGGCTATAATTCAGAAAAAAAAACAATTGCCTAAGTAGCAGCTTTAAAAAAATATTGTTTCTGAATTTTATTAGGTAAATTAAACAAAAAAAAAGAATATGTCCTATTTACAGCTTAGTAGCTATTGTAAAGCTTAAATAATATTGTTACTTATACAAAAAGTTAACGACGCCAGGACATAAACTATTAGAAATATTATCAAATACAAGAATTTTTTTATGGATGCTACAGGAGCGTCGCAAGTGCGAAAAAAGCGATTCATGTTGGTCTGGAATTGCTGTAAATTGTACTTTGTGGGGTTCTCCATATAAAAGACTGTTTGAAAAGGGTTTTACAAGGAATGACAAGCTGAACCTCATACGGATGTGAAGTATTAGCGCGACATATATTCCTAGCATGTACCGCTCTGGTGGAACCAGAATCCCAAACATGGTGGCAGTATTACATCGTTGGTCAATTTGAGCGTTTGTGTTCAAAGGTAGGTCGGAACGAGAATCACTGTCAATAGACATACGGCATCTTTGAATCGCCTGTACTATACTATTTTATCTGCATGTTGCCCATGCGTTCATCTCCAAAAGCCTTGTGCATAATCTCGATCGTTTGCGTACATGATTTTCCAAGTTTGAAACAAAACTTAATGCAGCTCTTTGTTTGATCCGCTCCGACATTTTCAACGATAACAAAAATACGACGAAAGCTAAAAAAATATTGTAAACAAATACACGCTGCTATAGTAGGGAGACCATGGTTTCTAGGGCTGGATGAGGACTTTAAGAGATGTAACTGGTGACTCTCAAACCTTATAGATAGCGCTCGGGTGGCATGGCGCAAAATTATAAACAGTGGTCAAATACTTTTAGGACAGACAATGCTTTGATGAAGAACCGCCGCGAAGCTCTTAATAAACCGCATATGCTCAGTATTTAATTAAGTTGTTGTGTTGTTGTTGTTGTTTAAGTGAAGCTCGAACACCTTTTCATTAGAAAAAAAAGTTCGAGAATTAACAGTTGTTGTGGAGTATGAAGCTTTCTAGGTCGAAATCCGTCGACTTGTGCTCGTAAAGATCGCTCTCTGAAGAGACATAAGAGCCATACTATAAAAAAACTTTTCAGACGTATCACAAGAGCCTAGCTTGGTCAACAATCCGTTATGCCAAACAAGGTCGAAAGCCTAAGATATATCAAGTACAACCGCTGAAGATTCGCCAAAGTCTTCAATTGCGTTGTTCATGTGTCACATACGTTAGAAGATCTCCTGTTGATCTTTGCTCGCGACAACCATATTGATGGTCGCTAATAAATGTTTTAAAAGATACTGATTGTTAGCCTTTTCATAACTTTCGATATTATTGAAAACAGTGCTACTGGTCGGTAGTTGCTCAACAAGAAAAGATATATTCCTCTTCTAAAGGATAGATTAAAAAGTCCGCAGGAAACTGGTATTAGTTCGGTCGTAGAATGTGAAGCAAAGGGTTCAGTTCACAAGTTTCTCATCTGGTTTGGTCTCAATAGTATTATCGGACCGTGTGTGGTGGTGGTATAGTGGATTTAGTGTCTGACCAAAAAGACATGAATTGTTGGGGCAGACAAGAAGTTTGTTTTTAATTCTTTGATTGCGTGCCTCCTTGATTTCATCGAAAATTTCTTTACATCTCTTCAGGGTACGAACAAAGATATGAAGATTTATGACGGTAAAATTTTCACGCTATTGTCGGTAAACAAGATACTTAGAGACAACAGCTTCCTTGCATTTTTGGTCGGAGCAAGACTTGTGGTTGGAAGGGAATTTCTTCGAAAAAGAGATCTAAGCTTCTAAACCAGCCAAAATGCCAACGGAAAGCTCCTTAGCGCACTCTAATGGCCCTTTTACACGGTCATATCAGTTCTCAATTCCGTTTCAGTTTTCGTTTCATTTCAGTTCGGAAGGAGGTTTGTTTTTACACCGTCCGTTCAGTTCTCAGTCCGAGTTACACTTTCAAAGTGTTATGTGTATTTCGCGTTCAAACACGTCTTGTCATACTGCCCCAAAGTGTACATGTGTAGAATAGCTCATGTATGAAGACTGTCTCACTGCAGTAGCCTTAGCTGTGGCGTTGAAGAAACGGTAGAAGAAAGGAACCCGATGGAGTAAAGCTTGATACCCTGGAATTCACTGTCGCATGTAAATTTAATGAAAGAACTTCACTTAGAACCATATAGTTGACTAAACTATTTACGGATGAATGAGGATGTATATCTTGTATTATTACGCCGTGTGACACCTATTATACAAAAGTAGAATACCAAGATGAGGGAGGCTATTACTCCCCATAGTATTGACACTCTTAGAATCGGCTGTTGTTCGCTGACGAACGAAAGAAGGTCATAATAGTATGGTTTGTATACTTCTCAATTTCCTACTCCACTTCTTTCACTATATTTAGCTTGGTTATAAGTTGAGCGTAGGCTGTTAATTTTGAATTTTACTATCGCCTTTGTTGCCTTTTCGTCGCATTCTTCATATTTATCCAATAAGAGAATGTAGACAGCCTCCCTAACATTTACATTGTGATAGTTTGGATCCGTTTTGTTCTACAAACCCGGAGACATTTTATAAATTTCAATGAATTCTACAACAAACTCGTGTTCCTTTTTGGACATACCGACAATTGCAATTCATATGTACACTGAGCCAGAGTTTCATAAGAACTGACGTGAGCCAACAGACCAAGGCATGACGCGTTTGTTTACACATAGGAATTCTAAGAACTGAAATGAAACAAAAAGGTCTACCCCATCCCATTAGGTCTCAGTCGCCGTTTCAGTTTTGCGTTCAGTTTTTCCTTTTTACACATAGGAAAAACGGACAGTTCGACTGAAACTGACACTGAACTGAGAACTGATATGACCGTGTAAAAAGGCCTTAACACAAACGTCTAACCAGAGAAATGTTCGAAAATATGCCATGAAATCTTTTTCCCATTTAGCAGATTTGTAGTGCCAAATCTTGCGCGGTTTAGGTACCCTTTCTGTCATTGATCAGTAGGATACTCGAAATCGAAAACAGTTTATGGAAGAAACTAACGGCAGATTTACTCTGGATTCGTGATAAAAAAAACAGGTCAAGAAGACTGGTGAATTCTCCGTCTCAATCAGAAATCCGTGTCGGTGCATCGATAAGCTGAGTAAAGTCACAACTGATGGAGGATGACTCAGCTTCACGGCCTTGTTCCTTGGTCGTATTTGAATACTTAAGCCAGTTGATGTTGTGGACATTAAAGTTGCCCAGGATGGCAATTAAAATGCAGATAAAAAATCAATAAATCTATTTGCCTTTATATTTAGAGGGTTTCCTTCGTTATTCTCGTTAATATCCCTTAAAATTTAATAACTTTTATTAATATAATTGTTTGTTAACAATTCTTTTAAAAAATAAAACTTACAGTATTGTTATTTTGGACTTTACAACTTCTTTGGTGAACAACCAGTCTATCGGGATAAAACGTTCTTCCACAATTATTGCAGGGTACTAAATTTGCCTGCAAAAAAAAAGCTACTATATAAAAATTAAGAACATTGTTAACAATACAAATCACATTTTATGTAGTTCAGGGCTAAATGATCTTAGATTACACCATTATAATTGCCTAGATCTATATTCACCTTATTATTATTTCTGCCGTAACATTTTTTTACATAATTTATTGTACTATTTTCACTAATTATGACAAGAATTTTTTAGGTTATCTACCTATATGTGAATATGACGTCATAGAGAAAAATTGCTTGCTGATAAAATTACTGTCTGAAATTTTCTACAAGTTTGTTTGGTCTTGCTATTTTTGCAATTTTTTCTTCCAAGAAATGAGGGAAAATAATCTGGAGCACAGGGCAGTGATAAAGTTTCCCCTAAAGAGGAAATAGACGTAATGACGGCTCATCTTGTTTTGGAGGAAATATTTAGTCTTGACGTTTTCGTGGAGCGGATACTTAATTCAGTATCCTCGATTCCAAGATTCCTAAAAGTGATATGTAATACGATATATACGAAGCATCCTCTCTAAGCTATCCTATCACATTAACCCGTATATGTTTGACCACATATAATTGAAAATAAAGAAAAAAAATAATACAATTTTCAGATTCCTCGATTTAAACAACCTTGAAATATATACAAAGTACAGCCTCTAAAATTCTCTCTTAGGGGGTTACATACATCTCGAATTTTCAAAAATTCGAGTTTTTTTTTAAAAAAATTTATTTTCTACACTTCTGAAAATTACTCAAAAAAAATTAAGAAAATTTCATTCCTTTAAAAAGTTATAGCATTAAATGTGACCTGTCGTCGGATTGGGACCGCTACCTGTCTCAATGCAATGACTCTAATATTACTCAGTCAATTTTTAATATTTTTTAACTTTTTTTTTAAAAATCTTAATAATTACTTTTGCTACAAAATATCGAGAGGTTTTTAATTTTTCTAATAGACAATTTTTTATAAATAATTAAACATAATTTTTTTCATCGAAAATTGCATACTAACATCATCATTTTTTTTATTTTTCAAAAAGCTCCTTTGACAATTTTTAACTCTACATTATTTTACAACATTCATTTTTATTTTTGCAGATTGGATTATTTTTTTGTGAAGGTATGCTACAGACAAGCAGGCGTCATGGTTTTCATCAGTGGTCCATTTAACCCGATAAAAAATAATGTTAACATTTAAAATTAAAAATAATGTTTAATATTTAAAAAAAACAATTTCTTATAATTTAAAGGACAATAAAAATATATAATCACCATTATTTTTTACTATTCACTTAATAACCTTTAAAATATATTTTTTAGTAATCCGTACGGAACACTTATAAGATGACTCTCCGCTCTCCGGTGTCTCTCCGCCCCGTCTGTCTGTCCGTCCGTCTGTCTGTCCGTCTATCTGTCACACCCGATTTTCTCCGAAACTATTTGTCATAGAAAGTTGAGTTGGTAATAAAATAGGAATTGATGGCCTCATCAGAGCCGTATAGTTTAAATTTTGACTTAACGGGTTAGTTTTGGAGGGTGAAATCGGAAGTGAAAAAAAAAAAAAAATTACTAGGTCATCGAGTGTGGTGTCAAATGAAAGCTTGTGAAAACACGAGTAATATATATATATATATATATATATATATATATATATATATATATATATATATATATATATATATATATATATATATATATATAATGTATTACTCGCGCACACTTTTCTTTGTATTATTTTTAAAAAATCGCGAAACATCGTTGCCCCCCCTTATCTCGAAAAACACTGATCAAAAAATTTTAAAAAAATTCTGGAATAATCTCCACGGGGTGTAGATTGAATGAAAATTATCACGAGTGCATTACCTGGTATATAAAGAAAACAAAAATTTCAAAGTCATCAGTTTTCAGTAAAGTTTGGAAACAAACTCATTTGGGGTGTGTTTTGTCACTGATGATTTTATACCTCCGTAACATTTTTTTTTATTTTAAAAGCAATCAACGTACGGAACACAACTTACACTTGACCGGTTATTTTAATATACATACATACTTTTTAGAGCCTTAACATTTAATTCTTTACATCTTTAACTATAAATAATTATACTTAAAAATTGTTCGTTTGTTCAGCCAAAAACCCAGAATAATTCTTATAAGGTTATTGAAAAATTACAAAATTAATAGTAAAAGTCACACAAAAATGTTCCACTAGTATCTCAAGTATTTTATATCAACCAAATTTGAAATGAATATCCCTTTTCGTTCGAAAGTTATTATGCCGACAGACAAAGGGACAGTCAGACCGAGGGAATGGGAGAGTATATTTTTTCGTGATCAAGGGACCCTGAAACGTAAAGAAATGCAAAAATCCCAGAATGTAATTTCTTACGAATACAAACAATACTTCCCTTCCTAGTATTAATATTAATTTTTTGAGAAAATCGTATACTATAATATACAAGGTGCCTCAGAGCACAGAGCGTTACCCCGATTCTTGGAAATTTAGTTGCTCTAGAGCCGAAACAGAGCGTGATTTTTATATGCACGTGTTTTATAAAAACACAACATTTCGCGTTCAATATCATTGTAATTTTGAAATAAATTTTATTTTGACAATTCATTGATTTTAGAATGTAAAAAAAAATAAAAAGTAAATTTTAATAGAAGGGACTTCTCCTTCGCAAAATATTAGTCATTTTTATATTTTTTACAAAACTACTAATTTTGTTACGACTTGTTCTTCTTCTTCTTATTAGACTTTTATAGATCTGATGATCTGTTAATTCTCTTCTCTTTCTGGTGGTCACCCCGGTGGGCGTTTGCTTGCTAGTTTTCCCTCCAGAGTGATCCTTGGTAGTCTGTGCTCCTCCATATTTTTACGTGGTTATGCCACTGTCCTCTTCCCCATCTTACCACGTCTTGCACGCCATATAATTTCCTAATGTCAGTATTTGATATCCTATCCCTCCTTGTTTTACCAACTATTGTTGTCAGGGTTTTCATTTCGGCGGTACGTAGCATAATTTCTGTTTTATTAGTATCTTCTGGTGATTCTATACAGTAGGTCATTATGGGTCTGATGCAAGTCTTGTCTATTTTAACCTTGCTGCCTATTCGCATGTATTGATTCGTCCATACAACATCTCTTAAGCAGCCTGAGATAACTGCTGCTTTATTAACTAATCCTCTAAGACTGGGTCGTGATAGCTCGATAGGTCCACAACAAGGTATCTGAACTGAGTTAACTGTTTTATGGGTTTATCTTCCGCTACGAGTTTACTCCTGATGGAGTCTTTAGCAATAGTAGTCCTTTCAGTAGATATAAGTTGTCGACAGGCCTGATAAAATTTAAAAAGTTGTCTCTGTAGGTCGTCTTCACTTTCGGCGATCAGCACCGCATCTTCTGCGTACAAGACTAATTCTGTTGTTACTCATTTTGTATTCCATTCCTAGTGACTCTATATCTTCTGTTATTTTGTCCATTAAGGACTGAAAAAAAAACAGACTAAGACTGTCTTCTTGTCTAATTCCTCCTGGGGTTGTTATATTTTCTTTAGTGTTCTCGGTTGTTTTAATTTTCCCTTATTGTTTATATTTAAGTTCTTTATGACACAACATTTGCCTGTCTTTTCCTGCATCAACGTCTATATGACATCATTAAGTCTGACTTTGTCGAAGACTTTAGTTAAGTCTATGAAGCATACGTACGCTGGCGCATTGTTCTCTATTGCTTTTTCTTCTTTTTTCTAAACTGTGTAATATCAATGAAAATAGATTAACTATTCATTATTATTTAACATAATATCAACAGAAAATTTCCTGGTAGGTGGTTTATCGTATATATCGCAAAAACCGATGAAATTTATCAAGCTTGTTGAGAATTTGCTGCTATCAGATAGACTAATGAAGATTCTAGTGCTTGCTAAAAAAGGTGAAGTATCCGAAACTACAGTTTTCAAGATTACACATGAAGATTTAGGAATAAAAATAGTTTCTGTACTATGAATCCTCAAACTCTTTACATCAAAGCGGGGAAGAAAATTTCTCAAGAACATTTGACAGCTTAGAGAACAATGAGAGTTATTTTTCACGAATTGTCACAGGTGACTAGACTTGAGTTACTCTACTGGAATCCTCCTACGAAGTAGAAGACGATGCAATGGATCATAAGGTCTCCCCACCTCCCAAGAAGGCAAAAATTCAGTCGTCTTCTAGTAAGTTGATGGCGATCGTTTTTGGGACTGCGAACGAATTTGGCTTGTTAAATATAAGACAAAAAAAGTCTACAATTAGGCCATTAGTGAAAATGTCAAGTCAGGCCAATATCGAAAGCTATAGATTCACCAAGTTACAACATTCATCTACAGGCCCAGTTTAGTGCACGACGATTTCTTTTTATTCGGCTCATGACGTCTCAAGATGTCATTAGCCGAAAATTTTTTTTAGACATGAAAGCCTCTGTAGAGTCGTTTTTTGAGGTGCAAACAAAAGAATTCTTGAATGTAATGAAACAAGTGTATCAGGTAGTTAAGTACATAAATTTTTTTTTAAGTTCTGCAAGTTCCTTCATAGTTAGGTAGATAACTAAAAAACACCATTGTATAATGCAACAAATAAAAAAATAAATACTTATAAAAATATATCTTTTACTGACATACCTTTGGGCTATAGAATTCCATGCAAATTATATAAGCTCTAACAATTTACCGTTTGGTATTGTAAAACATTTAATAATACGTGAAATGGAGCATATATTTTAGAAATGCATTCAAATAAATTGTAGTACAAATAATATGGCTTTGACGTAAAATGATAAATGTCAGGAAACATAAACCAGAGTTCGTTTTTTTTTTGTATTTTTCGCCAAAATTTTTAACATTGGTCACATTGTTTTTATATTTTTATTTTCAATTTTAGTTATACGACGCCGTCTCCTTAGGAGGATTGGCCATCCATATAGCTAAACGAACTTTAGAAACTGCTGCTCGAAAAATATCACTCGAAGCACATCCAAACAATCTTCTCATGTCCTTTAGCCAAGAATTCTGTCGTCTTCTGATCAAACGTTTGCCCTTTATTTTACCTTCAATAATTAGACGTAGCGATTCGTACTTTATATGTTCGAAGTATTGAGTTTTTCTTATTTTTATTGTTCTTAGTAACTCCTTCATTTTGTTCATTCTTTCTAGTACTTCTGTGTTTTTTATTTTCTGTACCCAGGAGATGCGAAAAAGGCGTCTAAAAATGTACATTTCAAAAGATTCAAGTCGTTTCTCTGAGCCAGGGTCAAGCATCCAGCATTCACATCCATACAATAGCACGGAAAATACATATGCTCTCACCATTCTCATCCTGAATTCGGGACTGAGAATTGTGAGGAGAAAAATTTATTCATATTCATGTATATTACTCGGGCCTATTCAATTCGGGAATATATTTCCTTTCTTGGGTCCCACTTCCCGTTTATATTGGTTCCCACATATTTAAATGTGTAGACCTGTTCTACGGTGTTGTCCCTGATTTTGAAGGATTCTTTGTTACTACCATTTACTTGTTTTTTTTTTATATTTATAGTTAATCCAAATCTTTTGCTGGCTGTTACGACTTGATTGATCAGGTGCTGGAGATCTTTAATATTATTTGCTAATAGAACAGTATCATCAGCATACCGTTCAGTGTACTCTCATTAATTGTTATTCCTTGAATGGGTTCATAGATGGGTATAAGGATATATAAATAAGCAATAATCAATAAGCAGGACCCAAAAAGGGATTAATAATATTATATTTTACTTATAGTACCTACCTTCTCGATTTGAAGTATATTTCTTAAAAACTATTTAAATTTTATTTACAGAAAACGTTTAGTTTCTATTAATGATAAATTTTGGTATTAATTGGCTGCTATCTTCACAAAATACTGTCGGTTATGGTATTATCTTAAATGTACAATACAGTACCCTTTTTAAGAAGTTTTCTTTGGTGGTATTTCCCAAATAAAACGCATGTGTCAAAAACAAAAGCCAATTGAACAACTGGAAGTTTCCAAAAAAAGTTTTAACTCTTTTAGGGAATCTGGTTGAAAAAGTTTTATTGACGTAAAAGTAAAAGATAAAAGAATCGGACTGAGAACAGGCGCTGATCAGAATTTTTTATGTATTACTCAAATAAAAATAAAATTATAGAAATAATGAATGGTCTGCAGGATGTTTGTTCATTTTTGCATCAAGTACCACAACCTACACTACACTAAAATGAGTCCATTAGCCATTTTAAAAAGTATTAAAAAATGAGAAAAAATTGTTTAGTCGAAGAAATGTTTTAAATAGTCACCTCTTACCAAATGCTACTGATCATCTGAATTTCATATAGCGGAACTAAAATTCAATTTCAAAAATTGGTAATCAATAGATAAATATTTTTCAGAAGGGAATTATTTTTTACATCTAAGTATAGGGGAAGCATTTGTGTTTCTTCCTCTTGGCTATAAATGTATGCATATATATATATATATATATATATATATAAATATATATATATATATATATATATAATATATATATACTGCCATGGTCAAAAGTATTTGCCACCCCTTCAGTTCTTAGAAATTAAATGTCTTTTATTTTTCACCGCACTTATCTTTATTTCTTCGAACTCCTACATCAAATAGTAACCAAAATAATGAATTCAATTTAAAAATCAAAAGAAAAAATTTTTAGAAGTCAACCACAGCTGCTTTATTCTTGAATTATTAGTTTACTTTGAACCTCTTAGTGTACACATAGTCAGTTTTTTACTTAAGGTTGGGTATATTTTTACATAAAAATGTAACAAAAAGTATGAATTGAATTTAACGTATGAAAAATACAGTTTCTCTTTAAAGTGCAAAAAATAAATTCGACATTGCAAAAATGCCTACATAGAACAGTGACATATACTATAAAAAAATCTATTTAAAAAAGGCAAAAAAAAAACGCACAAAAACTTAAAATAAGAGTGGTCAAAAATGTATCACAAATGCGAGAGAATACCGGCAGTTGGTCCATGCTTCTTTAAAAAAAATTCTTAAAAAGGCGGCTTTTGAGCTATGTGCCCGTTTTTAATGAAGACATTGGAAAGAAAATTTCTACTCGCACAGTAAGATGAAGGCTTCAAAATGCTAGGTTCAAAGGTTGTAAAGCTAGAAAAAATCCCTGGCTACCAGAGATAAATAAAAAAGATGCCGCTTGGTGTGGGCCCAGAAACACAAATCTCTCAACGAAGAAGACTGGTCTAATATCGTGTGATCGGACGAATCTAACTTCGAGGTTGGTATTGTTTATTAAGCTTGAATATTGTTTAAACCGTTTATTTTGGTCAATGAGTAACCCGAAAGAATATTTTTTTAATTTTTTCTCTAATGTTTGCATTTTCCTTTGTTTTGGGTTTTTGGTATTCCTTGTGTTACCTACGTAAAACTCCAGATAGGAGATGAGTAATAACTCCAGTTGCGTATTACCAACTGTAAAATACTAGGGCGGCAGTAGTATGATGAGGGGTGCATGTCAGCAAGTGCCGTGCACGAAATAGTCGCTTGCGAGGATCGAATGGACTCACAAAACTACAAAGAAGTTCTAAGTACTGCACTAGAACCAGAATTTTGTAAATTGTATGGAAAATGTGCGT